>JAIUSX010000080.1:20000000-20684691 GCA_026573805.1 Hesperophylax magnus
TAGCCTCTAAATTCATGAAATATTGATATTAATGGTCCATATTTTATAATTTAAAAATCAAATAGCTCACATCCATACTAGATATAATAATTATTCAGTTTGGTTAATTTAACGTTTTAATGGTACCTGCATTATTTTGTATATTTTCACAGATCTGTGATGGCGCAAGTTATCCCGAACTATTCTGATGTAAGAACTCTTTGGGACAGCTTCAACGGGACATGGCCACAAGGCCTATAATACGTAGGTTTATAGATATATTTTGTCTCTGTATAGTAAGTGATAAGATTAATCAGTAATATAAAACTGTAAATTATAGAAAACAAAACTTTATACTATTCCCGCAACCCCTGTAAGTAAAATACCGTAATACATGACTTTTGAATAATATACCTAAGACTATGAATACAATACTAAGACAGGATGCAGTTAAAACATAGTCCTATATTTTATCAAAATAAAGGTTAAATTTAAATGAAAAGGAAAAACGAAGAAATAGTACACTTAATTTAAAAAAAAATCATTTATAAATCTAAAATTTAGTTTTAATTTTATAACTATGAATAAAGCGAGTACAAGATGCATATAAATACGTTAACGAGACGAATATCAAACTGGCTGTTGTCACTAAATCTAACACACAGCGCAAACAAAACACAAGATCTGAAATATTGTCGATTATAGACTTCACCTCTTCAAATAATTGTAAAGTTAAATAATACGGTACCTTCCCTACCTTGTTCACAGTTTACTAGTTCAGAGGGAATCTAGATTCAAACATAAACTGTGAAGAACGTGTATCAATTGATTGAGTATTGATTCTCTAATCTTTGTATTATTGTGGATATGTTAATTCTAAATACAGAATAGTAGTTTTGGGGAAAGCCAAATAAATAAATTAAATAAAATAAAAATGACAACAATGTTTTCATTTTGCAAAAGAAATACGAAAAATCGGATTCACTTAGACCCCTTAAAAGAAACTGAAACTTCTGACGATATATAACGGAATTTCGCCTATTAGTACGGTCATCTCCAGAAAAGTCTTACTCAAATACATAAGCATGCCACTAGATTTACAGAAACTAACACCACAACCCAACAAAACATTATTTCAAAAAGGACCTTACTACATGGTATTTAAATCATATGTATAACAACAAACTTCCACGTAACATTTAACAAATCCACGATATAATCGTTTTTAAATCGCCAGTAAAAACGTTCTGTTTAGACAAATTTCACTACACCTACATTTAAATATCACATCATCTGTCTGTCTCCTAGGTAGGATAATTTACATTACGTAAAGTCCACAAGTATTTGAATGTATGAACTTTTCTAATAGTTAATTGGGATAGCCGTAAGAAATATGATGTACCTAGAAGCTTTACCTTTTGTCCTTATCTGTTCATTAGAATATATTTTTAAATAAAATATGATTAGGTTATTCGAGCCTTACTGCTCTATCCATGCTGAGGCCCTTACCCGCTCTTGTATAATAAATGTTTTTTAATTCAATTTAAAAAAATATATGAAAATCTGGTTCTTAAAGACTCCGCACTTTAAAAAAAATATAGCCATATTTCAAAGACTTGATAATAATTTAAAAATTCATTCATATAAATGTCATTTCATGATAAGAAAAGATGTTTCTTATCCAGGTCACTTAATTTCTAACGTAGATGTTAAACCTAATCTAGATAAAATAAACGCAGACTCTGAATTTCATATTCGAAGGAAACCTAAAGAAATAAAATTATTCTTAGGTTAAGGTGGATATAACAGAAGATTCATTGAAAACTTCAGTGAAATTACAAAACCTTTATCTAGCCTTTTAAAGAACGATATTAAATTCGATTGAAAAACCGAGCAGCAAATGTTTTTTGATACTTTAAAATTTAAAAAAAATAACTTCTTATCCTATTTCACAATACTGTGAATTTACAAAAGAATTTGTGCGATCGGCTCGATTTTAAGTCAAGGCAAAATTAGATAAGATCTACAAATATCTGATGCGTCCAGAACTTTAAATAGCACAGATGGTAATTACAGTACCTATGAAAACGAACTATTAGCCATTGTTTAGGCTATAGTAAACTTCCCTCCTTTTCTTTTCGGAAGAAAATTTAAAGTTTACACTGATCATAGACCATTAAAGTGGTTAATTATCGTTACCAATCCCAGTAGTAAGCTGTTCCGTTGGCGATTAACACTCGAAGAGTATGAATACGAAATGGAATACAAATCAGGTAAAATTAATTCTAAAGCGGATTGTTTGTCTCGTATTCCCATAAATATTAAAACCGAAGAGGAAAATTCACCTTCCCCGGACATTATTGATATTGATCTTAAACAAATTATGTTAAATTAGAAACTTGTCTTTATAATCTGTCATCGAAGAATTTAGAAATAGAAAATAATATTTACAAACAGATGATACGTTATCAATATCTTTAGAAAGCAGTAGTAATAATTTATTTATTTTAACGCCATGAAATGGCTTTTACAATAGAATGATACATCGGAATATAAGAATACAGTGGTACACAGGAGAATATTAGAAATAAATTACAGAACAAGTAATGTGTTCACAAAAATATTATTGATAGTTATACAGTTGTTAATAGAAGTGCAGTGAGAAAAAACATAATCAAAATAAATATCTACTAGTGTAATAATAGTTGAATGAATACTAGGTTTGTATAAGACCTGGCAGAAATCGAGGTATGAGGTGTTTATGATAATAGGAAGTATTTAATATAAAATATATTCTATTTAGGTATAGAATGTTATAATAACAGAGAATATTTTATGTGAACAGAATATTAATATGTTTAAAAAAAGTGACTTGTTAACATGTATAATCTACCAATTATATGTTCATCTTTACCACCGAAACCAATCGTTTTATTATCTACAAGTGACTCCTGCCCAACATCTGCCTCACCCCGCCAAGTCTTCTGCTCCAAGATCTTCTGGTGTTACCTCTTCAAGACAAGCCGGCCCTCCTCTGGAAAACCGCCATCACCAGAAGCGAGCAGAGACAACAGCACACCCAGTGCCCAACATTCATCAAGCCTGGGTGCGGGAGGCAGATTTCATCACAATATCAACTACAATCATCATCATCGGCCGTAAAGGAGCATCTCATCGGTTGAAGACACGGTTTGGACCCGGCGCCTAAATCTACAATCTTGTGCGGACTCCCGTCCAGTACAAGTGGAAGAGAGTAATTAGTAGTGAGTTTATTATTACCTACAAATTTAATTCTACTTGGAATAGCTGAGCGGGTATCGCAATTTGGCTTTAATAATTCAGGCCTGTCAGCCAGTAATGATACTTACGAAAGTTAAAATGAGATTTTACTCTCATAAAAATGAACCTACTATTTATAGTTTAAATGAACACGATTTATTCTTTACAAATAATATGTCTAAGAATATGGAATATCCTATTTCAACCGATCTAGACCATCTAAACCTATCTGTGCTGAAATATTATCAAACTTTTCAGACACTGATGAACTTTTAGAGTTACAAAAAACATTGTACGGCATTCATGAATCTAAATATATGTATATTAAAAATCTTATTTTCATTGCTTTACTAAAACTCACTATTTTGATAAAGCAACTCCTAAAGAAATTTTCTTAACAATTAAAATCCAAACTTATTGAAAAACGTATAACTGAAATGACGTTACTAAACTTACAAAATCATTTTTACTATTCCTTTCATAAAAATTAACGGAGTTTATCCCATACTTTTTAGAAACTTGTCGATTAAAATCAATATTAATCATAATAAAATTATTAATTCTTCAAATTCACGAATTCCCACAGTATTAAAGGAATTTCACGATAGCCCTATGGTCGGACATCAGAACCAATAGTCGGATCAAAGAAAGATACAGATGGGAAAAAATGAAGATTATGGACTGAGGTCGCAACAGATAGAAGTAACATGAGACCCAAGGTTAAACTGCATAGTTGGTGGAAGGTGATAGTGTCATTGTTAACCCGTATCCCACAAATATGGACCAGTCAGAGGGGTTTCTTTTCTTACGCTATCGTGTGAAAGGGAACGTCAATATAGACTGAGCTGATTTACGAAAGTAATTCCCTTCCGCGGTTTTATGCAGTATAAGAAGGCATGGGTGATAAAATGAAAAGAAACACCACGTGGAATGCAAGTGGATGATCCGCAGTCAGAGGCGTCTCAGCCGAAGGTATCCCAAGTTTCCTGCAAGGTTATGTGGAGAGGACGTCGACGCAATATTCCGTGGTGATAAATTCGTAGCGCTATCATATACTCCAGTGGTGTCGAACTGGAAGCTGACGTAAGCCAACTAGTACACACTCTTGGCGGAGTTACACCAGCTTCTTAGTGATGAAGTGTAGGTATATTCTATGTACAGCGCGTGGGAATGAATGAACATCATCAGACGAAACCTACACGACACATTTTCGCGTTAGCATCGTGTATGGGATGCAATTATTTACCCATCAACAGACAGTGAAGTAGATTTCCGGAGGTGAGGATGCTGGAGCGATTTCTGGTAATGGTAAGAAGACTCAACTCGTTTTCCTTCAGGCGTGAAAGGCCCGTGTAGGCCAAGGTATGTATTATGAAACGGGTCGCCAGCTATAGGGGCATGGCGTGGACACGCTGGGGACAATGGTTTTGCTGGGATTGCTATTCACCGTTTATTGTTTAGTAAAGTGGAGGAGCCAGCGAAGTTTGAAAGAGATTTCATTTGTATAATTACCTTATTTCCTTCCCCTCTCCTCCCCACGCTTTCCTTTCCTGGAGATAAGACTTAGTGGTTAATAACAAAACTAGCATATATTACAACAGGTGGAAACAGCGGCGGTGAAGACCCTAAAGAGAGATGACAGGAAATTTCTATAAAACACTTCACTAATTTACGCAATAACAAAACTATTATTGTTTAATGATTAACTAATGTTTATAAGACAAGGTTTTATATGCATAGCACAAAGGATAACAAATTATTATAAGGCATAATTAGTCTTTTGAAATATCCATACAAATTGAAAATATCTCCTGAGTAAAAATAAATGAAGCCGACGGGAATTGAACACGGGACTTCTGATGTTCGGTCTAATTTTATTACTACCCTTGCTAAACTTAACCATTATGAATATAAACATTATAAAATACATAATTTGTTCAAATAAGACAACGATAAAAAAAAACATTGAAGAAATTTAAAAACACATTCTTTCTTCGCAAACAAACTAATTATTTGAGACAACCATAGACATATGAATATTAGTAGACCTGCCTTAAGTGATTAAAAGCGTATTATTCCCCACTCCCCATACCGGTTCCATTGGAGCCGGCTTGGCTCGCGTAAGGCCTCCCGTGAATCTAGAATATTTGACGTCATCATTCTTGTGCGAACTAGCGTCGAGCTATGGTCGAGGCATTTTACGAAATAACACGGCAAAATGGTGGCTTATGCTATGAAAACTTGTAAAAATAGATGTGAAAAAGAGAATAAACCCAATTGTCGTATTACATTCCATATATAAGCATTATTTTACTTTATTTTAAGCTTATTCACATCGTATAATATGGATCAGTGTAGAAACATATACTATCACATCGAGATACGTCTGGACGCGAAACACAAAGCCGTTTGCATAAGAATCAGGGATGTGCCTTCGACTTATGCGCTTTGATAACATACATAATCGTATCATTTGGAACTTCTATTTTTTCATTTGTTATATCTTGCTGGAACTCCGTCGTATTGATAAAGGATAATAAACCAATCATTTTTAAATTTATTCCACTTTAATGGCGTTATTACTAAACGAGTTTTGAATTTTACACAACTCATAAAAAACACTTAGGACGGGTTGTTTCGGAGAATCTGAACAATACATCAAATTTCAACGTTCATTTTCGGGTTCTGTGAAAGACTTATTTAAGTTCTGTTTTTATATCATTGTAAGCTAGTTGCTTAACAAAACTGAAATAAAAACAGAACTTGAAAATATCTTTCACAGAACTTGAAAATGAACGTTGAAATTTGATGAATTGTTCAGATTCTCCGAAACAACCCGTCCTTAATATAGGATAAATGGTTGGTTATCAATTTTGAAAAATTGGTATTTTTGGAAGTAAAATTTGGATACAGTGAGCATGTTTGGAATGAAAAATGTATGTGTCGAAAAAACAACGTGGAACGAAAAATGTTTATCTATTCAAATTAAAAATATTATATTTTTCTATCGCACGTCGCCACCGATCATATATTATCTTTGGATCATTCTATCACACGTCGCAACGGACCACGTGTTAGGTACGCGCGTTATTTCGCATGTACGGTACTGCTGGAACGAGAAGGAGTGCATATCACGTAATGCGCTAGGTTATACCGAGTGGCGATGTGTGATAGAAAAACATGTTTTTGTTTTTAATTGAAAAAGTGTCATCGGACGGCAAAATGATGTCCAAATTTTTACTCCAAATACTCTTAGGAATCGCTGGTAAAAGCTGTGTGAATATAATTTCATTTGTTTTTTTAGCTGTTTTACATTTCTATTATCTTCTTAAAAGTGAAATGTTATATATTTTCTTAAAGATTTCATTATTTTATTATTAATAGAAACAGAGCGGTTGTGACAACTCTCCAACATTGGTCGAATGTAGCGATTCTCAAGTGTGCTCATGGTTGGTTGCTGGGAAGTAAATTATGAACATTTATAAAGGTGTCTTAACTAAATACGTAAACAAAATATTCGACTCTGAAAATAGAAGAAATTTATTTTGCCGAATTTGGACTTCGCAAATTTGTTCATAACGTGGCGAGAAATTTGCGCTCCCATGTAAAAATGTCTATTCATTCAAAAGCAGATTTTACTTTTAAGAACTAAATGGTGATATTATAATGCGAGATGCCTTTTTACTGTCAGATTGGTTTATTGACGAATCACAGTCAGCTTTCCTCTCTGCGTCCCGTAACTATTGGTTTAACCCCTCGCCTTTAACTTCTCGTCTATTAATCCATATGTCTGTGGAGACAACGGAATACTTTTACCAACAAATTGATTCTTCAATCGCATTAAATATTAAAGCTCCTACCAGGATTCAAGGTAATAGCAGGTCATGTTTAGACCACATAAATACCAGAAATATTACGGACTCCACCGCATTTATTATCCACAATACAATAACCGATCACTACATAACCGCAATAAGCATTCCGGACACATCCCATAAAAACCAAGTAAAAACTAACCACTGTATATCAACTATTTGTTATGAGGGACTAATAAAAGATCTGAATGGTGAAACATAGCAAGATTTGTGTGAAGTGACTAAAGTTAACAGTGCATTCAATTTATTTATTAGCAAAATCGACAAGTACATAACTAAAAATTCAACAAATAATCTCACTGCACATAAAAAAAACAACTTACTCCTTGGATCAGCAGGGGTATTGTAAAAGCCATACACAAAAGAAATCACTTACACAGACTGGCGACAAAAGACCCACAGGATACTCTCAAACAACAGATTTACCGTAGGTACCGTAACATTTGTAAAAATGTTATGCGTAACGCTAAAGAACGGTACTATAAGCAACAACTCGACCGAGATACATCTAGCAAAAATATGTGGAAAATCGTTAAACAAATTACATACACTAAACATAAAACTGAACTCAATATTAACGAATTACAAATTGGGAATACATCCATCATTGATTCGGACATAATTGCGTGCCACACAAACCAATACTTTACGATGGTTGGGTCTAAGCTTGCAGAAAACATCTTAAGTGTCACCAAGGAAACCGAAGACTCACTGGCATTGTCAATAGAATCAAAACAAAATCCTTTTTCATTTAAACTCACACCTACGACAAACGAAGAGGTTTTAAAAATCATTGACAGTCTTAACACTACACACTCTAAAGGTCCTGACAATCTAAACACATTTATACTTAAAATCATTATACACAATGTAGCAACGCTTCTATCAAACATTATCAATAAAAGCTTTTCCTCTGGGATTTTCCCCGATCATCTTAAAAAATCTATAGTAGTACCAATCCACAAAAGTGGACCCAAAAACCAAGTTAACAATTATAGACCAATATCTCTGTTGAGCGCTATCTCAAAAATTATTGAAAAAATCTTTAAAAATAGATTAAGTAATTACATAGAGAACAGAAAACTTTTAAGCAAAAATCAGTTCGGCTTTCGATCAGGGAGAGGTACGGACGACGCCATAGCACAACTCACAGAACATATTTCTAATAATATAGATCGTGGAAAGAAAAACATCGCAATATTCTTAGACCTAGCCAAAGCTTTTGACACAATTTCTCACAAAATACTCCTCAAAAGACTACAAAATATTGGAATTGTAGGTATGCCATACGAATGGCTAAAGAGTTACCTAGCAGGTAGAAGCCAGCAACTCAAAACTGGTAAAACTTTGAGTAACTCACTAGGTACTAACTTTGGTGTACCACAAGGAAGCACATTGGGACCCCTTCTATTTATAATCTATATCAATGAGTTGTGCGAGCTACCAATCGGTGGTAAAATTATTACATTCGCAGACGATACGGTAGCTATCTTTGAAGGAGATGACTGGACTGACACACACAAACTTGCTGAAAGTGGAATTAATATGATAAAACAATGGCTCAACAAAAATCTACTAACACTGAACACTTCTAAAACCAAATACATGAGATTCAGCTCAACCATAAAGGGACAACCTAGTACAACACACACAATAAAAACACATAATCATGACTGTAACTCCTATAATACTGAACCTCACTGCAATTGTGAAGATCTTGAATGTGTGAAAAACATCAAGTACCTAGGTGTTATAATAGACAATCATCTGAAGTGGAATTATCACATTGACAATCTTACAACTAGGGTAAGAAAACTTACTCACATTTTCTTAGCAGTGCGAAACATAATTAGACAAGTAGATCTTAGAAAAACATATTTCGGACTGTGCAACCCCCTCTTAATGTATGATTGCATTGGCTGGGGAGCATCAGGAATATCAATTCTAGATCCGCTTATGAAGGCCCAGAAATCAATAATTAAAGTCATAATGCGCAAACCATATAGGTTCTCTAGCGATGAGCTCTTTAAACAATTTAATGTACTTGATGTTCGTCAAAACTATATAAAAAAGGTTATTATCCATGTACATAAAAATCTAGACAATATTAATAAAATTGACCATAAACACATCACAAGAAGCCACACCAGAAATGACCTTATGATCCCAACGAGCAATACGGCAAAGTACCAAAAGACACACACATACTTGGGACCTAAATTGTACAACAAAATCCCCCCTGAATTAAACATTAAAACTTGTAATATTTCATACATAGGCCCAATAATAACTAAATGGTTGATTGGACTGGGCAGAGGAGAATCTGAAAAAATGTTAAAAAACGTCACGTAATAAATAGACATAGACTAATCACACACTATATATATCTTCCATTATTCTAATTATTGTTCATACACAATTGAAACATACACAACAGCTCAAGTTCGACTCTATCATAAGATTGTAACGATTAAACATCACAAATTAAAACATTAATGAGATATATTATAGACATAGACAAATCACACACTTACTTTCACATATTTTTTGGTTTCTTGGAACGGGCAATTTGCCTAGTTAGGAACCAATAATTTCGACCTGATAAGGTACAATAACCAATAATCACAAAATATTTTAATTATATCTTGTATCATATTGTACTGTGTGTAAATTTAAATGAATAAATAAATAAATAAATAAATCTATGCCATTGTATTTTCTAAACAACGAATTTTACACCCAGATATCATAACTCTTACATTCAAAATTTACCAAGCCGAAAAATATTCCCTTTGAGTTTGATCCTAGAAAATATTCATTCTTTTCTTTAATCGGTGTAACAGAATTAATTGCATATTATATTGACGATAAACTTATCTTCATAACGAAATTACCTTTAGTCACATCTCAAGAATATAACCTTTTTACCTGTTCCAAATATCCCAAAAACCTTTTTCGTAATTATTCCTGAACATAAAAGCTATTACAAAAGACAAATATTTTTATGTATTTCTTGTATCTTAAATAATTGTAAAACAATTTCTAAACTAAATATTAATAATACATCGTAGCGCGCGGTATTTCGTCCGACGCACGGATCCGAATAATTTCTTCCTCACACGCATAGCGACGTCTCGCTCGGCCACTTTCAGTCCACTCCCCGTACAGTAAGACACCCCATTGGCCGAGCTACCCCCACTTCTCCGTCAGCGGCTGGTACTGCCCTGCCCAAAGGGTATATAACACCATGCAGGCCTATATGGAGTCAGAGTATCCAGTCTCCTGGTTAACTTAGCAACAGAATCCTTGTATTCATTGCCCAGTAAAACCCTCCCCAGTACCAAGTCGAGAGAACCATCTGGGTACTCCTTGGGAATTTAAGTAACAGCTCCCTCGGGGACATTACTTGTGGGGAAAACCTCCAACCAACTAAGAGACCACGGGTCCTCTGTTGTGGCTATTGCGCTGTGTTTAAGTGTTTAGTGAGAACGTTAGTGATCATTGTTTTTTAACTGTAAGTTGTGAACCCTGTATGTAAAAGAAATAAACTGACCAACGCTAATAGGATATTTTCTTACAAATACCCTGACACAGGTGGCGCCCAACGTGACAGCTTTTTTAAAGTGAAAGACAAAGTGATAAAACGGAACCTACACGGAAAAGTGAGTTATTCCAGAGTGCGAGGATAAAAAAACCTCGCTCACTGTTCATCCCGGTTCAATGGATGTAACAACCCACAGAAGGATTCATCCTGACGGCAAAGCTGTACAAAACATTTGAGGGAATACCAGATGACAACGCCTTGGAAGGACTACCCCTACTCCTCTAAGAAGTGGCTTCGCCGTGGTGGCAAGGAGTCAAAACCGGCGTCAAAATCATCTCATCGTCAAAATCTTCAAGATCTTCTCAAGCAAACATTCGCGCTGAGACGACAAGCGTACAAGGTGAACATGGACTTGTGTGAAACCAAGCAAGAAAGAGCACGAGCCACGGGCTTGTTCATTACCAGAAGATCGACTTTATATACGGACTCCTGCACCGAGAAATAAGAGAGCGGATGCCAAGAGAGGACATTCAGACCTTCTCAGAAATGCTCAGTAAAGCACGATGCATCGAGGAGATGATCGCCAAGCGTGAAACGATGCCTAGATATCACGATGCGGAGAAAACTCGCTAGAATGAGGACAATCAGAGAAATAATGTCCGCAGAACACGCCCAAGGTGTGCGAACTACAAAATATTCGGGCAAACCACAGATGCCTGCCGGAAGCAGCCTCGAGAGCGGAGCGCGATCCGGAACCTTACTCCAACGACAGGACATGGCCAAGCAGAAGACAAAACACACTGGCATGCTACGGTTGTAATCGACCTGGGGTCATATGCAGCAGATGCCGAACTGCAACCCCAACCAAGGAGAAATGAGGAATGCTCAGTTCTGCGCCCTCAACACCTGTACGGCCCAGGCAGTCCAGAGACACTGGCCTGCGGTATACATCGAAGTGGGAGGAAACGTCGGAACGGATTTCTTGGATACCGGTGCTAAGGAAAGCGTCGCAAGCCAAGAACTATACGTGCTGCTAAGCCGAGAGGGCTACCATTTCACATGGAAGAGGCTCACCATCAAACTTGCTGACGGACATACCCAGGACCAGCTAGTCCTCCGTAACAGAGTAGAAGTGAAGATACAGAACCGGTCAGTCTCCACCAAGTTCTCAGTGCTACAAAACGCATAAAAAAACCACACCCTCCTATGGATAGACTTCCTCGAAGATGCAGCAATGGTGCTGAACGTGTCTACCAAAGAATGGAACTTTTCAGACGTGCCGGGAAGAGCCCATAGATTCATTGTTTCTTGGGTTAAGAATGAAGATATTTCAAATACTCAACTTTATGCAGATTTTATGAATGATTTCATTTTGGACCATTTGTCTTATCACGATTCCGAAATTTCACCAAGTTTGGCACAATAGCGGCTGAAAAATTGGCTTTTAAAGTTCAAACCCAAGTCTTATAATAGCGGTCATAAAAATGATGATTGTTCAAAAATTCAAATTAATGCAGATTTTGAGACTGATTTCATTTAAAACCATGATTTTATTCACGTTTCAAAATATTTGAGACCGTTTGGTACCATCAAGCCAGATAAAATTGCATCTATAGTTCGAACCCAAGACTGAAATTATTTCCCATAGGAATGAAGATTTTTCAAGTATACAAGTTTATGTAAATTTTGTTACTGATTTTGTTTCGGACCATGATTCTCATCACGAATCCAAAATTTCGGACCGTTATGTACAATAGAGCCGGAAAAAATCGCTATAAAATTTCGAACCAAAGTCTTATTATATCGGTCATAAAAATGATGATTGTTCAAAAATTCAACTTTATGCCGATTTTATGACTGATTACATTTTGCACCATGATTCTCATTACGATTCCAATATTTCAACGCGATTTGTACCATAGAGCCTAAAAAAAATGGCTTCTGAAAGTCGAACCCAAGTCTGAAAATGGTGCACATGAGAATGAAGAATTTTCAAGTGTTCAAGTTTATGTAAAATTTGTGAGTGATTTCGTTTCGGACCACGATTCTCATCACGATTCCAAAATTTCAGACCTTTCTGTACTATAGAGCATGAAAAAACCGCAATTTATTTTCGAACCCAAGTCTTTTGATGGCGTTCATAATAATCATGATTTTTAAAAAAATCAACTTTATGCAGATTTATTGACTGATTTCATTTCAGACCATGATTCTGATCACGATTCCGAAATTGCAGACCTTTTTGTACCATAGAGCATGAAAACATCGCTCTTAAATTTATAACCCAAGTCTTATAATAGCGCCCATAATTATCATGATTTTTCAAAAATTCAACTTTATTCAGATTTTATGACTGATTTCATTTCGGACCATGATTCTCATCACGATTCCAATATTTAAGCTCGATTTGTACAATAGAACCTGAAAAAATGGCTTCTAAAAGTCGAACCCAAGTCTGGAAATGGTACCCATGAGAATGAAGATTTTTCAAGTGTACAAGTTTATGTAAATTTTGTGAGTTATTTAGTTTCGAATCATAATTCACATCACAATTACAAAATTTCAGACCGTTTAAAACCATAGAGCCTGAAAAATTCACTTTTTAAGTTCGAAACCCAAGTCTTATAATAGCGGTCATAAAAACGATGATTGTTCAAATATTCAACTTAATGCAGATTTTGAAGTGATTTCATTTAAAACCATGGTTTTATTCACGTTTCAAAATATTTCAGACCGTTTGGTACCATCAAGCCAGATAAAATTGCTTCTATAGTTCGAACCCAAAACTGAAATTATTTCCCATAGGAATGAAGATATTTCAAGTATACAAGTTTATGTAAATTTTGTTACTGATATTATTTCGGACCATGATTCTCATCACGACTCCAAAATTTAGGACCGTTCTGTACAATAGAGCCTGAAAAAATGGCTATAAAATTTCGAACCAAAGTCTTATAATATCGGTCATAAAAATGATGATTGTTCAAAAAATCAACTTTGAGCCGATTTTATGACTGATTAAATTTTGCACCATGATTTTCATCACGATTCCAATATTTCAGCCCGATTTGTACCATACAGCCTGACAAAATGGCGTCTATAGTTCGAACCCTAGTCTGAAATAAGTGCCCATAGGAATGAAGATTTATCAAGTATAAAAGTTTATGCAATTTTGTAACTGATTTCGTTTCGGACCATGATTCTCATCACGATTCCAATATTTCAGCGCGATTTGTACCATAGAGCCTTAAAAAAATGGCTTCTGAAAGTCGAACCCAAGTCTGAAAATGGTGCCCATGAGAATGAAGATTTTTCAAGTGTTCAAATTTATGTAAAATTTGTGAGTGATTTTGTTTCGGACCACGATTCTCATCGCGATTCCAAAATTTCAGACCTTTCTGTTCTATAGAGCATGAAAAAAAACGCTATTAAATTTTTAACCCAAGTCTTATAATAGCGCCCATTATTATCATGATTTTTAAAAAATTCAACTTTATTCAGATTTTATGACTGATTTCATTTCGGACCATGATTCTCATCACGATTCCAATATTAAAGCTCGATTTGTACTATAGAACCTGAAAAAATGGCTTCTAAATGTCGAACCCAAGTCTGAAAATGGTACCCATGAGAATGAAGATTTTTCAAGTGTACAAGTTTATGTAAAATTAGTTAGTTATTTAGTTTCGAATCATAATTCACATCACAATTCCAAAATTTCAGACCGTTTTAAACCATTGAGCATGAAAAATTCACTTTTTAAGTTCGAACCCAAGTCTTATAATAGCGGTCATAAAAACGATGATTGTTCAAATATTCAACTTAATGCAGATTTTGAAGTGATTTCATTTAAAACCATGATTTTATTCACGTTTCAAAATATTTCAGACCGTTTGGTACCATCAAGCCAGATAAAATTGCTTCTATGGTTCGAACCCAAGACTGAAATTATTTCCAATAGGAATGAAGATTTATCAAGTATACAAGTTTATGCAAATTTTGTGACTGTTTTTGTTTCAGACCGTGATTCTCATCACGATTCCAATATTTCAGCGCGATTTGTACCATAGAGCCTTAAAAAAATGGCTTCTGAAAGTCGAACCCAAGTCTGAAAATGGTGCCCATGAAAATGAAGATTTTTCAAGTGTTCAAGTTTATGTAAAATTTGTGAGTGATTAAGTTTCGAATCATGATTTTAATCACGATTTTAAAATTTCAGACCAATCTGTACCATAGAGGTTGAAAAATTGTATTATTAAGTTCGAACCCAAGTCTTATAATGACGCACATAAAAATGATGATTGTTCAAAAATTCATCTTTATGCAGATTTCAAGAGTGATTTCGTTTTAGAACATGATTCTTATAACGTTTCCCAATATTTGTGACCGTTTGGTACCAAAGAGCATGAAAAAATCACTATTTAATTTCGAACCCAAGTCTGATTATAGCGTCCATAATAATCATGATTTTTCAAACATTCAACTTTATGCAGAATTTATGACTGTTTTCATTTCGGACCATGATTCTCATCACGATTCCAATATTTCAGCCCGATTTGTACCATACAGCCTGACAAAATGGCGTCTATAGTTCGAACCCAAGTCTGATATAAGTGCCCAAAGGAATGAAGATTTATCAAGTATACAAGTTTATGCAAATTTTGTGACTGATTTCGTTTCGGACCGTGATTCTCATCACGATTCCAATATTTCAGCGCGATTTATACCATAGAGCCTTAAAAAAATGGCTTCTGAAAGTCGAACCCAAGTCTGAAAATGGTGCCCATAAAAATGAAGATTTTTCAATTGTTCAAGTTTATGTAAAATTTGTGAGTGATTAAGTTTCGAATCATAATTCACATCACAATTCCAAAATTTCAGGCCGTTTTAAACCATAGAATCTGAAAAATTCATTTTTTAAGTTCGAACCCAAGTCTTATAATAGCGGTCATAAAAACGATGATTGTTCAAATATTCAACTTAATACAGATTTTGAAGTGATTTCATTTAAAACCATTTATTCACGTTTTAAAATATTTCAGACCGTTTTGTACCATCAAGCCAGATAAAATTGCTTCGAACAAAAATTTCGAACCAAAGTCTTATAATATCGGTCATAAAAATGATGATTGTTCAAAAATTCAACTTTATGCCGATTTTATGACTGATGACATTTTGCACCATGATTCTCATCACGATTCCAATATTTCAGCGCGATTTGTACCATAGAGCCTTAAAAAAATGGCTTCTGAAAGTCGAACCCAAGTCTGAAA
This sequence comes from Hesperophylax magnus, assembly GCA_026573805.1. Classification (NCBI taxonomy): domain Eukaryota; kingdom Metazoa; phylum Arthropoda; class Insecta; order Trichoptera; family Limnephilidae; genus Hesperophylax; species Hesperophylax magnus. The sequence goes on from JAIUSX010000080.1 coordinate 20,015,951, forward strand.
ATGGTGCCCATGAAAATGAAGATTTTTCAAGTGTTCAAGTTTATGTAAAATTTGTGAGTGATTAAGTTTCGAATCATGATTTTAATCACGATTTTAAAATTTCAGACCAATCTGTACCATAGAGGTTGAAAAATTGTTTTATTAAGTTCGAACCCAAGTCTTATAATGACGCACATAAAAATGATGATTGTTCAAAAATTCATCTTTATGCAGATTTCAAGAGTGATTTCGTTTTAGAACATGATTCTTATAACGTTTCCCGATATTTGTGACCGTTTGGTACCAAAGAGCATGAAAAAATCACTATTTAATTTCGAACCCAAGTCTGATTATAGCGTCCATAATAATCATGATTTTTCAAACATTCAACTTTATGCAGAATTTATGACTGTTTTCATTTCGGACCATGATTCTCATCACGATTCCAATATTTCAGCCCGATTTGTACCATACAGCCTGACAAAATGGCGTCTATAGTTCGAACCCAAGTCTGATATAAGTGCCCATAGGAATGAAGATTTATCAAGTATACAAGTTTATGCAAATTTTGTGACTGATTTCGTTTCGGACCGTGATTCTCATCACGATTCCAATATTTCAGCGCGATTTGTACCATAGAGCCTTAAAAAAATGGCTTCTGAAAGTCGAACCCAAGTCTGAAAATGGTGCCCATGAAAATGAAGATTTTTCAAGTGTTCAAGTTTATGTAAAATTTGTGAGTGATTAAGTTTCGAATCATGATTTTAATCACGATTTTAAAATTTCAGACCAATCTGTACCATAGAGGTTGAAAAATTGTTTTATTAAGTTCGAACCCAAGTCTTATAATGACGCACATAAAAATGATGATTGTTCAAAAATTCATCTTTATGCAGATTTCAAGAGTGATTTCGTTTTAGAACATGATTCTTATAACGTTTCCCGATATTTGTGACCGTTTGGTACCAAAGAGCATGAAAAAATCACTATTTAATTTCGAACCCAAGTCTGATTATAGCGTCCATAATAATCATGATTTTTCAAACATTCAACTTTATGCAGAATTTATGACTGTTTTCATTTCGGACCATGATTCTCATCACGATTCCAATATTTCAGCCCGATTTGTACCATACAGCCTGACAAAATGGCGTCTATAGTTCGAACCCAAGTCTGATATAAGTGCCCATAGGAATGAAGATTTATCAAGTATACAAGTTTATGCAAATTTTGTGACTGATTTCGTTTCGGACCGTGATTCTCATCACGATTCCAATATTTCAGCGCGATTTGTACCATAGAGCCTTGAAAAAATGGCTTCTGAAAGTCGAACCCAAGTCTGAAAATGGTGCCCATGAAAATGAAGATTTTTCAAGTGTTCAAGTTTATGTAAAATTTGTGAGTGATTTTGTTTCGAATCATGATTTTAATCACGATTTTAAAATTTCAGACCAATCTGTACCATAGAAGTTGAAAAATTGGATTTTAAAGTTCGAACCCAAGTCTTATAATGACGCAAATAAAAATGATGATTGTTCAAAAATTCATCTTTATGCAGATTTCAAGAGTGATTTCGTTTAAGAACATGATTCTTATAACGTTTCCCGATATTTGTGACCGTCTGGTACCAAAGAGCATGAAAAAGTCACTATTAAATTTCGAACCCAAGTCTGATTATAGCGTCCATAATAATCATGATTTTTCAAACATTCAACTTTATGCAGATTTTATGACTGTTTTCATTTCGGACCATGATTCTCATCACGATTCCAATATTTAAACTCGATTTGTACCATAGAAACTGGAAAAATGGATTCTAAAAGTCGAACCCAAGTCTGAAAATGGTACCCATGAGAACGAAGATTTTTCAAGTGTACAAGTTTATGTAAATTTTGTGAGTTATTTAGTTTCGAATCATAATTCACATCACAATTCCTAAATTTCAGACGTTTTAAACCAGAGAGCCTGAAAAATTCACTTTTTATGTTCGAACCCAAGTCTTATTATAGGGGTCATAAAAACGATGATTGTTCAAATATTCAACTTAACACTCGCGCAACGAACAGGGGGAACACTGGTACACAAAAGAGTGTTTTATGTTTTATCTCAGTTGTTTTTACACCACATACTCTTTAATTTAGGTAATCCTAGAAAAACTATTCAGTTATCGATCTACATTTAAAAAAAACATATCGCATTTCTATTTCTTTAGATATTAAATAATTTACAACAAATTCTGGAAATTTACTCCCCCTTTGGTCTCACTTCAGCTCAGTAACATTGCTGTAGTTGCCCCCCCGCTAGTATCCCTTCCATTAAAAATATTTGCCGAGCTATGCAGTTGGCAAGATCCCGCGAGATACGAACTCGACCGTAAAAGTTGCATTTTAATAGAAAGGGCGGTGTCGTAATATTTGAGTCACGTTTGCTTTCCTACCATTACTTTTTACCTTTTTGCATTACTTAAATGATTGACCACTAGTTGAAATATGGGCGTCGGCATAAATGGACAATACTAACTGTAGCTACTAATGTCGAAGTTATACAGAAAGGGCTAAATTCCGGTCGCTCACACTGCATATTTCTTATGTCCTTTTGCTATACTAAGATGTTCTTTTGCCGGGCCAAGATGTCGGCCTGTCTGGAATACATCCGGTGTGTGTCACAAATTTTATGAAGAAGATTAAAATTATATCTGTCTCTATTTCTCACATGAAAAACACATGGACCAGACAAAGACATTTATTTTATATACAAATTTTGAAGGAAAGTGTAAACAAGGAGTTTGAAAAAAGTACAGTATGGTTTTAAAAAGTTTATCGCAAACGTGTGTTAGCAATAATTGTGTTTTAGTTTTTGATTCCTAACTTTATCGTAAATAATTATAATCTGTGAGACCGAACCAGTTTCTCTCTGCTACATCTTCAGACTGGTAAGTACATTTTAAACTTAGGCAATGGTGTTTTTTAAATACTCTTAAAGGGGTGTAAAACATTTATTCTATACGATATTAAATTTGAATGAGGAATGTGGAGATCCGTAAAGAGTGCAAGGCTGATGTAAGCGTAATGAGTAAGATTAAGAAAGGGACGCTTAGATGGTTTGGGCATGTAAAGCGAATGAGTGAAGATCGAAGTGTAAGGAGGATATATGATGCAAATGCGAATGGTACCAGAAGTCGGGGACGCCCGAGGAAAACATGGTATGATCAAGTGAATCAGATACTCGAGTCGGGACATGTGGAAAGTCAAAATAATAGAAGAGTATGTATGAGACGATGTATGAATGTGAATGAGGCATGAAGTGTGTGCCAAGACCGAGTTTTTTTGGCGATCCGTCCTCTCTGCCTACCCCTGCGGAGAAACGGCGTGATTAGTAAGATATTAAATTTTGCAATTTAGTCGTTTGATTTTATTAATGAAATAAGGGTCAGAATTTCCATCTCGGTATCTAACTGCATATTTGCGTAGCTTATTATGGCATCTTTACATAAGTTGTAAATTTGGTTTGAGATACATATTTATTTCATGATGTGATTAGATATAGATTATGATTTCCTTAATTCATATCAATAAAGTACATTTACTTTTTTAAGGCATTTTTATTTGGTGTGCCGCGGAACAAATCACATTCATGGTTAGGAGCAGTGGGGACTCTTGTGGTGTATTCACAGAAAAAAAACATCAAAAACAGGTATTTCTGAGGTTACAATAAAATATAACTATAACAGTTTTAAAATACCTTGTTTTTTCACTGTTTTAATCCGTTTTATTTCGAACCTTGACAGAAGGACGCGTTCCCAGATGATCGCGTTGATTTGATGTCATCTGCGGTTCAAAATCGTTCACTGTTAAAAATATAAGTGTCCTAAAATGAAAAACTTTTAACTGAATATATAAATATGTATATATATATATATATTTTAATTATCAATTTTACGCCTGTAATATACCTTCAAACGAACCCATCATTTATCGTAAGGCAAACACTACGATTTGATCCTAAATGTAAATATAATATATCAAATCATAAATTAGGAGAATCAAGAATTTAATACCTTCATTAATATCTAAATATGCTATATTATTCGCAATAACATCCGTAACCAGTTTAGTAGTGGTAGATTTGTTAAAAAAATATATAATAAAAAAATATATTCATCATTTACAGACCACCCTGAGCAACTACCTAGCAAAGTAACTACGCTACGCTGTAATCGCCAATCGCCAGAATCAAAATCGAGATGCAGAATCATGGAGTTGTGCCCGCTATCGGCCCGCCTTCCCTGTTTTCTATGGAAAAATGCGAATTCTTGTCTAAATTCACTAGAATATTAACTATGATTGTATATATGAAATTATTTAGATACTGACTACTGAAACATTATGGATATACTCCCGCCTAATTATTGCTAAAACAAATTACATAAGATTATGTCACTAACACCCTTTAATAAGCAAAACAAATTGGGGGACCCTAGTGACCCCCCTTCGGATCTAACGTGATTTTTTTCGTTCCGGGACGAAAAGGTTAATGCAGATTTTGAAGTGATTTCATTTAAAACCATGATTTTATTCACGTTTCAAAATATTTCAGACCGTTTGGTACCATCAAGCCAGATAAAATTGCTTCTATAGTTCGAACCCAAGACTGAAATTATTTCCCATAGGAATGAAGATTTTTCAAGTATACAAGTCTATAATAATTTTGTTTCTGATTTTGTTTCGGACCATGATTCTCATCACGACTCCAAAATTTCGGACCATTCTGTACAATAGAGCCTGAAAAAATCGCTATAAAATTTCGAACCAAAGTCTTATAATATCGGTCATAAAAATGATGATTGTTCAAAAATTCAACTTTATGCCGATTTTATGATTGATTACATTTCGCACCATGATTCTCATCACGATTCCCATATTTCAGCCCGATTTGTACCATACAGCCTGACAAAATGGCATCTATAGTTCGAACCCAAGTCTGAAATAAGTGCCCATAGGAATGAAGATTTATCAAGTATACAAGTTTATGCAAATTTTGTGACTGATTTCATTTCGGACCATGATTCTCATCACGATTCCAATATTTCAGCGCGATTTGTACCATAGAGTCTTAAAAAATGGCTTCCGAAAGTCGAACCTAGAAACCTTAGAAAAAATTGGAATAAGAGGAAATGTGTTAAATTTATTTTAAGATTATCTTAGAAATAGAAAAATATGTACCAAAATAAATAATACTTTTAGTAAAACAAAGAATGTATCTGCAGGAGTTCCACAAGGTTCCATATTGGGACCTACACTATATATAATTTATGTAACTATAATGAAAAAACTTTTCTCTTTTGTTAAACATTTTGTATTTGCAGATGATACGGCATTGGTCATATCACATAAAGATCTAAAAATTACAATTGAACTCATGCAAATTGACTTTAATCAACTTTGTAAATGGTCACATGATGCAGGACTATTAATAAATGCTAAAAAAACCAAAGTTATGCATATAAGATCACCTAATGCCAGATTTCAATTTAATCCTTATATTATTTCTCATAATTTTAATTGCATCCATAAAAATATCCCGACTAATTGTAAATGTGAAAACTTAGAATTAGTTACAGAATATAAAAGACTCAGATCAATTGCTGGCAGAATGTACACATTATTTTTTTTCCTATCAATTGAAACACTTAAAATAATTTATATGTCAATGGCAGAATCTATTATAAGATATGGATTAACCATATGGGGAAATACTAGTATAACCAATCTGAAACAAGTCCAAGTTGTACAAAACGCATTTGTAAAATTACTAGTCGTCCCTAATATTTTTAAACAGAGACATAATAAACCGTTGCTGTTTCAGAGTGCCAAAATTTTACCTGTTAAGGCTATACTATGGCAAAAAATCATAATTCAGCATATGTAAGGGGTAAATCCCCGCGGCATAAAGAAAAATTAGATCATAAATACAGTTCTAGATTCACGCGCAATGACGGGTTAATAGTTCCGAAATTTAATAATAAATACGAACAGAGATCGTTTGAATACAACATACCGAAGATATTTAATTTATTACCTGACACTATAAAGCAATGTAAATCTATGAATAAGGTTAAATATATGGTGAAAAATTGGCTATCGGAAAAAAAAGTTTATGTAAAATTTGTGAGTGATTTCGTTTCGGACCACGATTCTCATCACGATTCCAAAATTTCAGACCTTACTGTACTATAGAGCATGAAAAAATCGCAATTTATTTTCGAACCCAAGTCTTATGATGGCGCTCATAATAATCATGATTTTTCAAAAAATCAACTTTATGCAGATTTAATGACTGATTTCATTTTGAACCATGATTCTGATCACGATTCCGAAATTGCAGACCGTTTTGTACCATAGAGCATGAAAACATCGCTATTAAATTTTTAACCCAAGTCTTATAATAGCGCCCATAATTATCATGATTTTTCAAAAATTCAACTTTATTCAGATTTTATGTCTGATTTCATTTCGGACCATGATTCTCATCACGATTCCAATATTTCAGCGCGATTTGTACCATAGAGCCTTAAAAAAATGGCTTCTGAAAGTCGAACCCAAGTCTGAAAATGGTGCCCATGAGAATGAAGATTTTTCAAGTGTTCAAGTTTATGTAAAATTTGTGAGTGATTTCGTTTCGGACCACGATTCTCATCACGATTCCAAAATTTCAGACCTTTCTGTACTATAGAGCATGAAAAAATCGCAATTTATTTTCGAACCCAAGTCTTATGATGGCGCTCATAATAATCATGAATTTTCAAAAAATTAACTTTATGCAGATTTTATGACTGATTTCATTTCGGACCATGATTCTCATCATAATTCCAATATTTCAGCCCGATTTGTACCATAGAGCCTGAAAAAATGGCTTCTGAAAGTCGAACCCAAGTCTGAAAATGGTGCCCATGAGAATGAAGATTTTTCAAGTGTTCAAGTTTATGTAAAATTTGTGAGTGATTTCGTTTTGGACGACGATTCCGAAATTTCAGACCTTTCTGTACTATAGAGCATGAAAAAATCGCAATTTATTTTCGAACCCAACTCTTATGATGGCGCTCATAATAATCATGATTTTTCAAAAAATCAACTTTATGCAGATTTTATGACTGATTTCATTTCGGACCATGATTCTCATCACGATTCCAATATTTAAGCTCGATTTGTACCATAGAACCTGAAAAAATGGCTTCTAAAAGTCGAACCCAAGTCTGAAAATGGTACCCATGAGAATGAAGATTTTTCAAGTGTACAAGTTTATGTAAATTTTGTGAGTTATTTAGTTTCGAATCATAAATCACATCACAATTCCAAAATTTCAGACCGCTTTAAACCATAGAGCCTGAAAAATTCACTTTTTAAGTTCGAACCCAAGTCTTATAATAGCGGTCATAAAAACGATGATTGTTCAAATATTCAACTTAATGCAGATTTTGAAGTGATTTCATTTAAAACCATGATTTTATTCACGTTTCAAAATTATTCAGACCGTTTGGTACCATCAAGCCAGATAAAATTGCTTCTTTAGTTCGAACCTCGACTCTCACATAAAAAAAATTAACCACTTCAAAAACATCATCGTTACTGGTGACCTAAACATAAATATACTCCCACAAGGCCATCCCCAGAATATCGAATACCAACTGATGCTCCTGGAACATGGCATAATAAGCGCCATCAACACTCCAACCAGAGTTACCAGATACTCGGAATCATGTTTAGATCACTTAATGATCAAATCCAAAAACAAATTCTGTAGCGTAGTTTTCGAATCCACAATCACAGATCACTACACAACAATGATAGGACTGACCACACAGGCATTGAACCCAACAATTCAAAACAACATCACAAAATTTGAAACTGACTACGTGAACCTAAAACATTGCCTAGAAAACCAAACGTGGGAACACCTTAAAAAAATTAACAACACTGAAGAAGCCTGGAATTACTTTATAATATACCTACAAACGCTCATCACTCAAAACACCACAAAAACATTCAAATCCTTCACGCACCGCAAAATAAGACTCAAAAAATGGATTACTCAAAGCATAATAAATAGCATTAAAAAACGGGACAAACTGCACAAACAAGTCAAACACAACCCAAATGATACTTTTCTGAACTCTTTCTATAAAAGGTACAGAAATACTTGCTCTCTAATTATACGAAAAGCCAAAGAATTATATTACAGAAACAAACTGGTAACTGCTAACTTTGACCCGAAAAGCGTTTGGTCTATTCTGAGGGAAAGTACAAATACACAAAAAAACAAAGATGATGAAATAAAAAAAATACTTATCAACGACGAAGAAGTCGACTTCCACAAAAATCCTACACTTATCCTTAACTACATAAACAGACATTACACAAATATCGGAGCTAGCCTAGCCAAAAATATAAAACAAAAGTCGTCTAGTAACGATAATCAAGAAACTCAAAAAATTCCGATTCAGTGCACACAAAAAAATAGTGACAGTCTATTCAAATTACATAAAGTAACTCTGGAAGACACCAACAAATTAATACATTCCCTAAAGAATAATACAACATCAGGTTCCGACGGAATAGACTCTAAAACAATAATTACACTAAGCCAACAACTACTTACTCCACTAACATACGTTATTAATCTTAGCCTGAAAGAAGGAATTTTTCCGAGCATCCTAAAAAAAGGTTTGGTTATTCCTATTCATAAATCAGGACCTAAAAATAATGTAAACAACTTTCGACCCATTACACTATTAAACACGTTGTCAAAAATTCTTGAAAAAGCAATAAAAGAACAGCTGCAACAATATCTGGAAAACATGCAAATACTCTCAGTTAACCAACATGGCTTTAGAAAAAATAGGAACACAGAAAACGCAATTGCCACTGTAACCGAGTTTATTACACATAATTTAGATGCAAAAAAAAAGTTATTTCAATATATTTAGACTTATCTAAAGCCTTCGATACAATTTCGCACAAAAAACTTTTCAAGAAGCTAAAAAACATTGGCATAAATGGAGTAGAATTTGAATTAATGAAAAGTTTCATGTCTGACAGAACACAACAAGTTAAAATTGATAACAAGACAAGTGAACCACTCTTAATCACATACGGAGTCCCACAGGGGAGTGTCCTTGGCCCATTAATATTCCTCATATACATAAACGAATTATGTGACATTGAAATTGATGGTAAACTCGTGACCTTCGCTGATGATACAGTTCTTCTGTGTCAAGCAGCCACATGGAAAGATTTATTCATAATACCTGAAAAAAGTTTGTCTATTGTCATAAAATGGCTAAACAGAAATACTCTTACCGTTAACACAGTCAAAACAAAATATATCACACATAGTATTACACAAAGAGGTCAACCTCCTTCTAACTTGGACTTGTTTTTGCATGAATGTAAACAAACATCATCCAATTGCCAATGCGAACACATTGAAAGGGTTAAACAAATAAAGTACCTAGGAGTTATTATTGATGCATACTTACAATGGACTGAACACATTACTTTTATTACCAATAAACTAAAACGAGTCTTGCACCTAGTAAAATCCATTAAAAACATTTTCCCACTAACAATACTAAGATCAATATATTTTGCACTGTGTCAATCCATTGCCACTTATGGAATATTAGCTTGGGGAAGCGCTACAAATACAACAATTGACCCAATTTAAAAAGTTCAAAAGGCAATAATAAAACTCATACTGCAAGTACCATTCTACACAGACTCAACCAAAATCTTCAAAACACTAGACGTCATGTCAATAAGACAACTTTACGCCAAAACTGCTCTCCTACACCTCATCCATAATAATCTTCATATTACAAATCAAGCAAAAGCCATAATAAAAACCAGGTCATCAACAAATAAAACACTGAACATTCCGATAACACACACCACACACGGTCAAAGACACTTTCAATACTACGCAACCAAACTTGTTAACAGTATGCCCATTACTTTGAAACAATTATTGACTACAAACACATCTACAAACTTTCTCAAAAACTATATCATAGCCTGGATAAAAAATCAATATATTCACTTTATTCAAAAGATTATAATTCCAAACCAAACATAACCAAAATATAATAAGTAAAATTAAATATTATACACGTTCATCAAGAATTATCCACAAATACGTACACTCACATATAAAAGTGTGTTTTCATGTTTCAATATATGTCTGTGAAAAAAAAAAATAATAATAATAATTTTCTACCACAACAAATAAATACCTGTCACCCTTAACCACAAACACGTTAACACCTCAGCACAGGTTTTCCTAGTGAGGTGTTCACGTTACATATAATATCACACACACACACAGTTTTACCTAAATCAACATATGTTCTTCATTTTTTATACCTTTTTTCTGTACTTTTTTTCTCTGTACTGCAATATAAACCACTGTAATAATTTGTAAAACGTGTATTCAAGAATAGACATAAATAAATAAAATAAATAAAACACAAGACTGAAATTATTTCCCATAGGAATGAAGATTTTTCAAGTATACAAGTCTATGTAAATTTTGTTACTGATTTTGTTTCGGACCATGATTCTCATCACGACTCCAAAATTTTGCACCGTTCTGTACAATAGAGCCTGAAAAAATCGCTATAAAATTTCGAACCAAAGTCTTATAATATCGGTCATAAAAATGATGATTGTTCAAAAATTAAACTTTATGCCGATTTTATGACTGATTACATTTCGCACCGTGATTCTCATCACGATTCCAATATTTCAGCCCGATTTGTACCATACAGCCTGACAAAACGGCGTCTATAGTTCGAACCCAAGTCTGAAATAAGTGCCCATAGGAATGAAGATTTATCAAGTATACAAGTTTATGCAAATTTTAGGACTGATTTCGTTTCGGACCATGATTCTCATCACGATTCCAATATTTCAGCGCGATTTGTACCATAGAGCCTTAAAAAATGGCTTCTGAAAGTCGAACCCAAGTCTGAAAATGGTGCCCATGAGAATGAAGATTTTTCAAGTGTTCAAGTTTATGTAAAATTTGTGAGTGCTTTCGTTTTGGACCACGATTCTCATCACGATTCCAAAATTTCAGATCTTTCTGTACTATAGAGCATGAAAAAACCGCAATTTATTTTCGAACCCAAGTCTTATGATGGCGCTCATAATAATCATGATTTTTCAAAAATTCAACTTTATTCAGATTTTATGACTGATTTCATTTCGGACCATGATTCTCATCACGATTCCAATATTTAAGCTCGATTTGTACCATAGAACCTGAAAAAATGACTTCTAAAAGTCGAACCCAAGTCTGAAAATGGTACCCATGAGAATGAAGATTTTTCAAGTGTACAAGTTTATGTAAAATTAGTGAGTTATTTAGTTTCGAATCATAATTCACATCACAATTCCAAAATTTCAGACCGTTTTAAACCATTGAGCATGAAAAATTCACTTTTTAAGTTCGAACCCAAGTCTTATAATAGCGGTCATAAAAACGATGATTGTTCAAATATTCAACTTAATGCAGATTTTGAAGTGATTTCATTTAAAACCATGATTTTATTCACGTTTCAAAATATTTCAGACCGTTTGGTACCATCAAGCCAGAAAAAATTGCTTCTATAGTTCGAACCCAAGACTGAAATTATTTCCAATAGGAATGAAGATTTTTCAAGTATACAAGTCTATGTAAATTTTGTTACTGATTTTGTTTCGGACCATGATTCTCATCACGACTCCAAAATTTCGGACCGTTCTGTACAATAGAGCCTGAAAAAATCGCTATAAAATTTCGAACCAAAGTCTTATAATGTCGGTCATAAAAATGATGATTGTTCATAAATTCAACTTTATGCCGATTTTATGACTGATTACATTTCGCACCATGATTCTCATCACGATTCCAATATTTCAGCCCGATTTGTACCATACAGCCTGACAAAATGGCGTCGATAGTTCGAACCCAAGTCTGAAATAAGTGCCCATAGGAATGAAGATTTATCAAGTATACAAGTTTATGCAAATTTTGTGACTGATTTTGTTTCGGACCATGATTCTTATCACGATTCCAATATTTCAGCGCGATTTGTACCATAGAGCCTTAAAAAATGGCGTCTATAGTTCGAACCCAAGTCTGAAATAAGTGCCCATAGGAATGAAGATTTATTAAGTATACAAGTTTATGCAAATTTTGTTTCGGACCATGATTCTTATCACGATTCCAATATTTCAGTGCGATTTGTACCATAGAGCCTTAAAAAATGGCTTCTGAAAGTCGAACCTAGAAACCTTAGAAAAAATTGGAATAAGAGGAAATGTGTTAAATTTATTTAAAGATTTTCTTAAAAATAGAAAAATATGTACCAAAATAAATAATACTTTTAGTAAAACAAAGAATGTATCTGCAGGAGTTCCACAAGGTTCCATATTGGGACCTACACTATATATAATTTATGTAACTATAATGAAAAAACTTTTCTCTTTTGTTAAACATTTTGTATTTGCAGATGATACGGCATTGGTCATATCACGTAAAGATCTAAAAATTGCAATTGAACTCATGCAAATTGACTTTAATCAACTTTGTAAATGGTCACATGATGCAGGACTATTAATAAATGCTAAAAAAACCAAAGTTATGCATATAAGATCACCTTATGCCAGATTTCAATTAAATCCTGATATTATTTCTCATAGTTTTAATTGCATCCATAAAAATATCCCGACTAATTATAAATGTGAAAGCTTAGAATTAGTTACAGAATATGTCTATCGTGGTGTTACAGTAGATTGCTTTTTCAAATGGGACAAACATATAAAAAAAACCTGTAAAAGACTCAGATCAATTGCTGGCAGAATTTACACATTATTTTTTTCCTATCAATTGAAACACTTAAAATAATTTATATGTCAATGGCAGAATCTATTATAAGATATGGATTAATCATATGGGGAAATACTAGTATAACCAATCTGAAACAAGTCCAAGTTGTACAAAACGCATTTGTAAAATTACTAGTCGTCCCTAATATTTTTAAACAGAGACATAATAAACCGTTGCTGTTTCAGAGTGCCAAAATTTTACCTGTTAAGGCTATAGTATGGCAAAAAATCATAATTCAGCATATATTTACCCCGCGGCATAAAGAAAAATTAGAACACAAATACAGTTCTAGATTCACGCGCAATGACGGGTTAATAGTTCCGAAATTTAATAATAAATACGAACAGAGATCGTTTGAATACAACATACCGAAGATATTTAATTTATTATCTGACACTATAAAGCAATGTCAATCTATGAATAAGGTTAGATATATGGTGAAAAATTGGTTATCGGAAAAAAAAATATTTATTTTAATATGTATGAAAAATTGTATGAAAAATTGTTAATTCTGTAGATATAAGATGTAAATTATAACTTTAAAAAATGTATTTGAAACTAACTTTAAGCACCTGTTGACAAGCCAATTCAATCGGCTTAGCAGGATTTGTTTGTTTATATTATGTGTTAACCATTTATTCAATAAAACAAATAAAACATAAAAAAAAGAACCCAAGTCTGAAAATGGTGCCCATGAGAATGAAGATTTTTCAAGTGTTCAAGTTTATGTAAAATTTGTGAGTGATTTCGTTTTGGACCACGATTCCAAAATTTCAGACCTTTCTGTACTATAAGGCATGAAAAAATCGAAATTTATTTTCGAACCCAAGTCTTAAGATGGCGCTCATAATAATCATGATTTATCAAAAAATCAACTTTATGCAGATTTTATGACTGATTTCATTTCGGACCATGATTCTGATCACGATTCCGAATTTGCAGACCTTTTTGTACCATAGAGCATGAAAACATCGCTATTAAATTTTTAACCCAAGTCTTATAATAGCGCCCATAATTATCATGATTTTTAAAAAATTCAACTTTATTCAGATTTTATGACTGATTTCATTTCGGACCATGATTCTCATCACGATTCCAATATTTAAGCTTGATTTGTACCATAGAACCTGAAAAAATGGCTTCTAAAAGTCGAACCCAAGTCTGAAAATGGTACCCATGAGAATGATGATTTTTCTAGTGTACAAGTTTATGTAAATTTTGTGAGTTATTTAGTTTCGAATCATTATTCACATCACAATTCCAAAATTTCAGACCGCTTTAAACCATAGAGCCTGAAAAATTCACTTTATAAGTTCGAACCCAAGTCTTATAATAGCGGTCATAAAAACTATGATTGTTCAAATATTCAACTTAATGCAGATTTTGAAGTGATTTCATTTAAAACCATGATTTTATTCACGTTTCAAAATATTTCAGACCGTTTGGTACCATCAAGCCAGATAAAATTGCTTCTATAGTTCGAACCCAAGACTGAAATTATTTCCCATAGGAATGAAGATTTTTCAAGTATACAAGTTTATGTAAATTTTGTTACTGATTTTGTTTCGGACCATGATTCTCATCACGACTCCAAAATTTCGGACCGTTCTGTACAATAGAGCCTGAAAAAATCGCTATAAAATTTCGATCCAAAGTCTTAATCAGTCATAATATCGGTCATAAAAATGATGATTGTTCAAAAATTCAACTTTATGCAGATTTTATGAATAATTACATTTCGCACCATGATTCTCATCACGATTCCAATATTTCAGCCTGATTTGTACCATACAGCCTGACAAAATGGCGTCTATAGTTCGAACCCTGAAAAGTCTGAAATAAGTGCCCATAGGAATGAAGATTTATCAAGTATACAAGTTTATGCAAATTTGTGACTGATTTCGTTTCGGACCATGATTCTTATCACGATTCCAATATTTCAGCGCGATTTGTACCATAGAGCCTTAAAAATATGGCTTCTGAAAGTCGAACCCAAGTCTGAAAATGGTGCCCATGAGAATGAAGATTTTTCAAGTGTTCAAGTTTATGTAAAGTTTGTGAGTGATTTCGTTTTGGACCACGATTCTCATCACGATTCCAAAATTTCAGATCTTTCTGTACTATAGAGCATTAAAAAACCGCAATTTATTTTCGAACCCAAGTTTTATGATGGCGCTGATATATAATAATCATGATTTTTCAAAAAATCAACTTAATGCAGATTTAATGACTGATTTCATTTCGGACCATGATTCTGATCACGATTCCGAAATTGCAGACCGTTTTGTACCATAGAGCATGACAACATCGCTTTTAAATTTTTAACCCAAGTCTTATAATAGCGACCATAATTATCATGATTTTTCAAAAATTGAACTTTATTCAGATTTTATGACTGATTTCATTTAAGAACCATAATTTTATCGACGATTTCAATATTTTAGCCCGATTTGTACCATAGAGCCTGACAAAATGGCTTCTATTGTTCGAACCCAAGTTTGAAATTATTGCCATAGGAATGTAGATTTTTTGAGTATACAAATATAGTTTGTGCAAATTTTTGGACTGATTTCGTTTCGGAACATGATTCCCATCACGATTCCAAAATTTTAGACCGTTCTGTACCATAGAGCATAAAAAAATCGCTATTAAATTTCGAACCCAAGTCTTATTATAGCGCCCATAATAATCATGATTTTTCAAAAATTCAACTTTATGCAGATTTTATGACTGATTTCATTTCGGACCATGATTCTCATCACGATTACAATATTTCAGCCCGATTTTTAAAATAGAGCCTGAAAAAATGTCTTTTAATAGCGGAAAAGTCGAACCCAAGTCTGAAAATGGTGCCCATGAGAATGAAGATTTTTCAAATGATCAAGTTTATGTAAATTTTGTGAGTGATTTAGTTTATTCTCATCACAATTCCAAAATATCAGACTGTTTTATACCATAGAGCCTTAAAAATTCCCTTTTTAAGTTCAGACACTAGTCTTATAATAGCGGTCATAAAAATGATGATTGTTCAAAAATTCAACTTAATGCAGATTTTGAGACTGATTTCATTTAAAAACCGTGATTTTATTCACAATTCCAATATTTCAGCCCGATTTGTCCCATAGAGCCTGACAAAATGTCTTCTATTGTTCGAACCCGAGTTTGAAATTAGTGCCATAGGAATGAAGATTTTTCAAGTATACAAATATTGTTTGTGCAAATTTTTGGACTGATTTCGTTTCGGACCATGATTCCCATCACGATTCCAAAATTTTAGACCGTTCTGTACCATAGAGCATAAAAAAATCGCTATTAAATTTCGAACCCAAGTCTTATTATAGCGCCCATAATAATCATGATTTTTCAAAAATTCAACTTTATGCAGATTTTATGACTTATTTCATTTCGGACCATGATTCTCATAATGATTACAATATTAAGGTCCGATTTGTATAATAGAGCCTGGAAAAATTTCTTCTAAAAGTCGAACCCAAGCTTGAAAATGGTGCCCATGAGAATGAAGATTTTTCAAATGTTCAATTTTACGTAAATTTTGTGAGTGATTTAGTTTCGAATCATGATTCTCATCACAATTCCAAAATATCAGACTGTTTTATACCATAGAGCCTGAAAAATTCCCTTTTATAATTCGGACACAAGTCTTATAATAGCGGTCATAAAAATGATGATTGTTCAAAAATTCAACTTAATGCAGATTTTGAGACAGATTTTATTTAAAAACCATGATTTTATTCACAATTCCAATATTTTAGCCCGATTTGTACCATAGAGCCTGACAAAATGGCTTCTATTGTTCGAACCCAAGTTTGAAATTAGTGCCATAGGAATGAAGATTTTTCAAGTATACAAATATTGTTTGTGCAAATTTTTGGACTGATTTCGTTTCGGACCATGATTCCCATCACGATTCAAAATTTTAGACAGTTCTGTACCATAGAGCATAAAAAAATCGCTATTAAATTTCGAACCCTAGTCTTATTATAGCGCCCATAATAATCATGATTTTTCAAAAATTCAACTTTATGCAGATTTTATTACTAATTTCATTTCGGACCATGATTCTCATAATGATTACAATATTTAGGTCCGATTTGTACAATAGAGCCTGAAAAAATGTCTTCTAAAAGTCGAACCCAAGCCTGAAAATGGTGCCCATGAGAATGAAGATTTTTCAAATGTTCAAGTTTATGTAAATTTTGTGAGTGATTTAGTTTCGAATCATGATTCTCATCACAATTCCAAAATATCAGACTGTTTTATACCATAGAGCCTGAAAAATTCCTTTTTAAAATTCGGACACAAGTCTTATAATAGCGGTCATAAAAATGATGAGTGTTCGAAAATTCAACTTAATGCAGAATTTGACACTGATTTCATTTAAGAACTATAATTTTATTCACGATTTCAATATTTTAGCCCGATTTGTACCATAGAGCCTGACAAAATGGTTTCTATTGTTCGAACTCAAGTTTGAAATTTGTGCCATAGGAATAAAGATTTTTCAAGTATCCAAGTTTGTGCAAATTTTTGGACTGATTTCGTTTTGGACCATGATTTCCAAAACGATTCCAAAATTTTAGACCGTTCTGTACCATAGAGCATAAAAAAATTGCCATTAAATTTCGAACCCAAGTCTTATTATAGCGCCGATAATAATCATGATTTTTCAAAAATTCAACTTTATGCAGATTTTATGATTGATTTCATTTCGGACCATGATTCTCATCACGATTACAATATTTCAGCCCTATTTGAACCATAAAGCCTAAAAAATGGCTTCTAAAAGTCGAACCCAAGTCTGAAAATGGTGCCCATGAGAATGAAGATTTTTCAAGTGTTCAAGTTTATGTAAATTTTGTGAGTGATTAAGTTTCGAATCATGATTTTCATCACGATTTTAAAATTTCAGACCGTTTTGTACCATAGAGGATGAAAAATTGGATTTTTAAGTTCGAACCCAAGTCTTATAATGACGCACATAAAAATGATGATTGTTCCAAAATTCAACTTTATGCAGATTTCCAGAGTGATTTCTTTTAAGACCATGATTTTTATAACCTTTCCCGATATTTCAGACCATTTGGGAACAAAGAGCCTGAAAAAATGGCTTCTTGAGATTGAACCCAAGTCTGAAATTAGTGCCCATAGGAATGAAGATTTTTCAAATGTTCAACTTTATGCAGATTTAATGAACGATTTCATTTTGGACCATTCTTCTTATTATGATTAAAAATTTCAGCAAGTTTAGTAAAATAGAGGCTGAAAAATGGCTTTTAAAGTTCACACCCAAGTCTTATAATAGCGCCGATAATAATCAAGATTTTTCAAAAATTCAACTTAATGCTTATTTTGAGACTAATTTCATGTAAAATCATGATTTTCTTCCCGTTTCCCAATATTCCAGACCGTTTGGTACCATTGAGCCTGAAAAAATGGCTTCTATAGGTCGAACTCAAGTCTGAAATTAAGATTGACGATTATTCAAGTATTCAACTTTATGACTGATTTCGTTTCAAATCATAAATCTCATCACGATTCCAAAATTTCATACCCTTCTCTACCATAGAGCTTGAAAAAATCGTTATTTAATTTCGAACCCATGTCTTATAATAGCGCCCATAAAAATCATTATTTTTTCAAAAATTCAACTTAATGTAGATTTTTTGACTGATTTCATTTTGAACCATTATTCTCATCACGATTCCAATATTTCAGCACGATTTGTACCATTGAGCCTGAAAAAATGGCTTCCTAAGTTCGTTCGAACCCAAGTCTGAAAATGGTGCCCATGAGAATGAAGACTTTACAAGTTTTCAAGTTTTTGTAAATTTTGTGACTAATTTCGTTTCTAATCATAATTCTCATCACGATTCTAAAATTTCACACCGTTCTGTACCATAGAGCATTAAAAAATCGCTTTTTAAGTTCGAACCCAAATCTTTTAAAAGCGCTCATAAAAATGATGATTGTTTTAAAATTCAACTTTTTGCAGATTTTCAGCCTGATTGCGTTTTTAACCAAGATTATTATTCCTATTCCATAATGTTGAATTTTCGGAGAAATAATTTTCCTCTTGGTACTAATTTCAGACTTGGGTTGTACTTATAAAGCGATTTTTCAGGCTCTATCGTACCAAACGGGCTGAAATTTTGTAATCGTGATATGAATCATGGTCCAAAACGAAATCACTCTCACAATCTCCATTAAGTTTATATTTTGTAAAAATCATTATTCCCATGTGCACTGATTTCAATCTTTGGTTCGATCCTTAAAACCCATTTTTTCAGGATAGGAACCAAACCGGATAAAATATTGGAATCGTGATGAGAATCAGGGTCCAAAACGAAATCAGTCACAAACTCTGCATAAAGTTGAACATTTGAAAAATCAGGATAGGATAATCAGTCCAAAACGAAATTAGTCACAAAATATGCATAAAGTTGAATTTTTTTTTTAAATACGATAGGCACTAATTTCAAACTTGGGTCTGAACTTTAAAAGCCTATTTTCAGTCTCTATGGTACCAAACGAGCTGACATTTTAGAATGGTGATATGAAGCATGGTCCAAAACGAAATCAGTGGCAAAATCTGCATAAAGTTGAATTTTTGAAAAAATAATCATTCCGATGGGCACTTTCAGACTTGGGTTTGAACTAAAAGCCTTTTGTTCAGTCTCTTTGTTACCAAACGTGCTGAAATATTGGAATTGTAATAATAATCTTGGTCCATAAGGAAATCTGGCTCAAAATCTGCATAAAGTTGAACTTTCGGAAAAATTGTTATTCCCATTGGCACTAATTTCAGACTTGGGTTCGTCCTCAAAAAGCCATTTTTTCAGGCTCTATGGAACCAAACCGGCTGAAATATTGGAATCGTGATGACAATCACGGTCCAAACGAAAATCACTCTTAACATCTGCATACAGTTGAATTTTACAGTCACCACTCACGTTTAATATTCTTCCAAATAATATTAATTCTACCAATTTGTAAGTGAAATTTTTAATCAAGATGATTGGGTTAATATTTTTCATCCTTGTCCTTTCTTTAATAATAAGATTTTATCTTAGTCCCGTTTGCTGAAACCTGAATGTCACCCTATCTGTCTTTTTTATCTACTTGTTTTTTGGGAATAATGATTAATAAGTATTTATGGTTCAAATATTGTTCCAATATATTTTCGAATTACCCATCTGGTAGCTCATCAAAAACATTTTTTTCTATTTTTGAAATATTTTGTGTTTGTATGTAGTATAGTAAAGTTTTCTTTGGGTTTGTGATTAATCCTTGTTTGCTTAACTCAAATGTAAATTGTTAAGCGTTTTTTATATAACTGTCAAAATGTCTTAATCTTTTTGTCGCTAGAGGGCGATAGTTGTACACCAATGAACTTGTTAGAATACAACGTCGAATATGCGTTTTTTGTCGCAAAGCAATGAACGTACGCAATCGGAAATATTAAGTAAAACCAACAAGTAAGTAAAAAGGTATGACTTATTTGCAGAACCTACTATTTTTGTAAAGCATTTAATTTGACATTTTTTATAAATGTTCCATCATTCACTTGCTGTTGTCAAATCTAATGAGATTTGAATGGCTTTTGGCTTTACGATACGCATTTGAGGAACATTTCTTATACAAATAATGTTTGTTTTATACGGTGATCGGAAACTCGTGGTATAAATTAAATTAAATAAAACATTCTCCGCGCATTCGCAACTGGAAGGCAGAGGGAGGGGATTATTTCATTTCGTTCTGTCAAGGAGCATAAATCGTACGAGTTTTGGAGGTTATTTGTACTGAGCGAGCATAATAATTATCAGTTATGAGTTCAAGAAAATGTAAATAAATAATGTCGTATGTATGATTGTTCCTATCATTAATTCATCTTTAAATAATCTAATCAACAGTTAATCAGTCTAATCAACAGTTATGTTATTGATAACGTCCGATCCGACTTATAATGATCCATTAGAATGCACAATATGCGTTAAATTATTTCTTAATTTGTATTCAGTTAATCATATTCTTGGTTATCAGGTAAATATCAATACTGATAACTCAAGGAAATCTATGTATATGAATACAAATGTAAATGTTCGGTTGTTCAAAATTTTATGTCTCCGAAATTTTTTCACTGATTGCTTTGAAATTGTGACAGAACGTTGCGTTCTAATACGCGTGTGTTTTTATTTACCTAAATTATATAGATGTCACCTGCGACAGGTAAAAACAAAATTGTATTTCATAATGTTTTCCCCACTGGGATTTCTCGTGCTGGGGAAGACGGTTTATATTTTCAGTATTTTTCAATTTTTATTAAATGTTAATTTCAATATAATCTAATTTAATGCAACCTATTTATCTGTCTCATTTCAATCAGTCTGTGTTTGGTTTCAATTTTCTATCAATTTCCTGTATCCCTGTGTCCCAGATCCATTATTTTATGAGCGCTTTGAATATATTATAGAGTGGTAATTTGTTGTAAAGTTTTACGCCGTAGTAAATGAAATTTCTTTGTCCAAAAGCTGTCGTCGTTTTTGCTTTTTGGATGTATTATTGATTGAAGGATCTAGTGATGTTGTTAAGTATGTTCGTTAGCAGATCAAATGTAATTTTTAGTATAAATAAGTATGGTTTTAGTGTAGAGTTGTTTGAGTGACATTATATTAAGATTATTAAAAATATGGTCATGGGACTTTCTAATAGGTACTTTGAGTAGTATTTTCAAGATGTTTGTTTCGTTATAATTAGGGGATTTGAAGTGGCGTTATTTGCACTTCCACATACAATTATTCCATATTCTAATACAGATTGACAAATGGCCATGTAGATTTTTAATTCTCTTTTGTCAAGAACATTTTTGATTGTTTTAAAAAAGGATCTTTGTTTTTTTTAATTTGTTAGTAATACAGTTCATTATGTTCTATCCATTTAAGATTTTTATCGATTTCAATTCCTTGATACCTTATGTGGTTGACCTTTTCTAATGACGGACAGTCGTATAGCTGTGTTAAATGTTTTCTCCTAGTTTTCTCCATTTGTGAGGATAACGGTGTCGTCACCATAACTTATAATTTCTGGGGCACACCAAATTTTATATCAAGTGGTTGGCTAGTTTTATTACTATCTTTTACAATTTGTTTTCTGTTTGTCATGTTGCGTTTGAATTATCGTAATTCTTTATCTTCTATGGTTTATGGTGTCAAAGGCTTTTGAAAGATCGAGGAATGATTCAATGCATTTTCTACGTTCATCTAGATTTTTTTCAGTGTCATTTAAACTAGAGCAATGGCGTCTGATGTACCTCGATTTTTCCTCAAGCCAAATTGGTTTTGTGACGATATGTTTTTTTTTAATGTCATTATTAATTTGTTTTTAGTGGTTGTTTCCATAATTTTTGATAGGGTATTCAGAAGTGTGATTGGTCTGTAGTTAATAATCTTCCTTGGATCACTTGATCTATGCACTTGTAATACTGTGCCTAATTTCTCGAGAGGCCTTCGTAAAAATAACTTAAAATTAATCGAAATTCGACTTCTTTTACTTTAAAACGAAAAACATTTTCAAATAATGATTGTGCATTTCTACAGCGTCACTTAATGTTAAAATTTCTCTGCTTTTCGGAAATATTAAAAACGTAGTTCCATGTTGTAAATTATTACTTTTTTCATTTCAATAATATAACAGTAACAGGAAGCACAAATAAATTTATGAGCACAAACCAAATTTTAAATGTGTACCTGACTGTAACCGAATCTTTTACTTATTTTTATTTTTCAAATGTTTATTTGAACTGCTTATATAGTTTTCAAAGATTAAATATTTCAATTTGAGGTTTTAGTCATAAAGTCATTCCAAAAATAATATGGGTAGTACAGAAACAAGTAATGCTAGAATTTATCGCATTAACCAAAGTTCGTGAACTAAACATAGAATATTATTACACAAATGAAAGAATATCTTTGTTTTAAACCACTTTATTACATTTATATACGTCGACCGGTTTCGGTTGGACTCAACCTTCATCAGGACAGTACAAATATAAACTAAAATATAATACAGAGGAAGATAATTAAGTAAACAATAAAGAAAGAGAAAGTATATAAATGTGAGGGAGAGAGCATCAGGGCAGCGGAGTAGGTAGTGGGTTCGGGGAGGGGTGGGGATTACCCAGGGAGAAAGGAAACATCTTTAAAATAGGGCTTTTAGTTAGTTCTATCTGTTTGTTTAAAATTGGGTAATTATTTTTATTTTTATTTGCTTTTGAGATTTCCAATGATTCTAAATTATTGAGACGTATTCCTATTTTATTTTTATGTAGTATTTGAACTCCCGTCGTTCTATTAAATGTATGATTAGTATTAATTAGGTGTTCGGCGAATTCTGAAAAACCGGTATTTGATAAACACCTGACATGTTCTTTTACTCGAATATTTACATTACGCGCGGTTTTACCAATATATATTGCCGGGCAATCGTTGCAATTAAGTTTGTAGATCCCAGAGTGGCTAAACGTATCTTCTTTATCTTTACAATTATTTAAAAATTTGGCTAAGTTATTATTAGTATAGAAGGCCGGCCTAATTTCTGATGGAAGTTTAGATGTGCAACGGGAAGAGAATTTACTTATGAACAAAATTCTACGCCATTGGGTGGTTAAATTATTATTATTAATAGTTGGTAGAGCATTATATAGAAATTTATTTGTTGCGATTCGGCGAAGTTTTTTTGAAAGGATTTTATCAATAAGATCAGAGTGATAACCGTTGTTATTAGCTATTTGTTTTATTGTAAGGAGTTCGTTAGAAAAATTATTATTAGATAATGGGATGGTGACTAGCCGGTGGATCATGCTGTGAAAGGAGGAATGTTTATGTGAGATAGGGTGATTGGAGGTATTATGGATTACGGTGTCAGTAAATGTAGGTTTTCTAAAAATGTTGAAGTTAATTCTATTTTTAACGATAGACAAAGAAAGATCTAGAAAATTTAAGCTGGAATTTATGCCCATCTCTAATGTGAACTGGATTTGTGAGTGGAAGGAATTAAGGAGTGTCAGGAAAGTGTTTAACTGGCGCTCTGTGCCCGTCCAAATACAAAAAATGTCATCCACGTAACGTTTCCACAAGAGAATATTTTTTAATAATGGGGATTTACATGCAAATATTTTATTTTCTATATTATCCATAAAGATATCAGCTAGTACAGGGCTAGTAGGAGCGCCCATCGGTAGACCAGATCGTTGCTGGAAAACAACATCATTAAATTTAAAATAATTTTGGTTTAAACACAGGTTAAAAAGGCGAGAAAGATCGTTAGAGAAGTCATTAGGTAAATTGGAATTATTTAGTAAGTTAGCTATTAAAGATTTACATTCTATTATAGGTATATTAGGGAACAAATTGACAACATCAAAAGAAATAAGTTTAGAATTAGCTGGGAGTACTAGATCCTTCAAATCGTTCACTAGTTCCATAGAGTTCTTAATTGTGTATTTGGGGAAAAACACATTGGCATTATTGAATACATTGGTTACAAATGAGGCTAATTTAAAAGTAGGGGAATTACAACAGGAAACAACGGGTCTAATGGGGCTATTGTGTTTATGAATTTTTAGGAATCCATATAGTCTAGGTATTTTAGGATTTTTAGTCTGAAATTTAACTTGATCATATGATGAATCCACGAATATTGGGTTTTTACAGTCTTTCAAAGCATTTTTTACATTTTGTTGGAATTTATTAGTGGGGTCTGAAGGCAATATTTCAAAGGCATCATTATTTAAAAAGTCTTCAATTTTGCAGTTATATTCTGCTCTGGGCATAATTATTACTGTATTGCCTTTATCTGCCCTTGTTATCACTAGGTTATCATTTTTTAACTTATTTCGAACAGTTCTTGCGTGGAGGGTTTCCGAATTAAAAGAAGGGAGATTTGTGGGTATCAATTCCTTTAGCCTTTCTGCACTTTTGTATAGGAATGTACTTGGAGCCTTGTGTAGCGCGGTTTCGACATCTACTGCCACATTTTCAATGGCGTCATTATAGTCACGTTTGGTATAGTGAAGGTTATATTTCAATCCCTTTGCCAAGAGAGACATCTCCTGTGAGTGAAACTGTGTGGACGAAAGATTTTTTACACGGTCGTAAAATTTTTTTGGTGGTAGTAATACAGTTGTTTTATTTATAGATTTTTTTTGGTCACAGAGAGTTTTTAATTTCTTTTCTAGGTTGATACGTTTTTCAAAACCTTTACTAGACACATAATTTCTCACTTTATCGTCAAATAAGTCCCATTCCACTGGGTGTAGGTCATGTACTAGTTCACTATGTAGGATTTTTATTTTTAGTTTAATATTATTACGGTGTTTGTAGGCACTTTTTAAATCTTCTTTCAACCATGCCATTTTGGCTTGGTATATGGAAGACGAATCGATGGAAGTTTTATTGGAACCATTTTTAAAATTTGAATTTAAGTAATTAGGAAAAACTTTTAACTTGATGCACTGTTGGTAAAAATTTATATTAATAGATAATACTCTGTACTTAATAGAATATATTTTATACAATTTTGCTTTTTCAGTCGTACTCACTGATATTAAATTATCGAAGGAAGCAAACACTTTGTGGCTTGACATTATTACACAAATGAAAGAATATCTTTGTTTTAAACCACTTTATTACATTTATATACGTCGACCGGTTTCGGTTGGACTCAACCTTCATCAGGACAGTACAAATATAAACTAAAATATAATACAGAGGAAGATAATTAAGTAAACAATAAAGAAAGAGAAAGTATATAAATGTGAGGGAGAGAGCATCAGGGCAGCGGAGTAGGTAGTGGGTTCGGGGAGGGGTGGGGATTACCCAGGGAGAAAGGAAACATCTTTAAAATAGGGCTTTTAGTTAGTTCTATCTGTTTGTTTAAAATTGGGTAATTATTTTTATTTTTATTTGCTTTTGAGATTTCCAATGATTCTAAATTATTGAGACGTATTCCTATTTTATTTTTATGTAGTATTTGAACTCCCGTCGTTCTATTAAATGTATGATTAGTATTAATTAGGTGTTCGGCGAATTCTGAAAAACCGGTATTTGATAAACACCTGACATGTTCTTTTACTCGAATATTTACATTACGCGCGGTTTTACCAATATATATTGCCGGGCAATCGTTGCAATTAAGTTTGTAGATCCCAGAGTGGCTAAACGTATCTTCTTTATCTTTACAATTATTTAAAAATTTGGCTAAGTTATTATTAGTATAGAAGGCCGGCCTAATTTCTGATGGAAGTTTAGATGTGCAACGGGAAGAGAATTTACTTATGAACAAAATTCTACGCCATTGGGTGGTTAAATTATTATTATTAATAGTTGGTAGAGCATTATATAGAAATTTATTTGTTGCGATTCGGCGAAGTTTTTTTGAAAGGATTTTATCAATAAGATCAGAGTGATAACCGTTGTTATTAGCTATTTGTTTTATTGTAAGGAGTTCGTTAGAAAAATTATTATTAGATAATGGGATGGTGACTAGCCGGTGGATCATGCTGTGAAAGGAGGAATGTTTATGTGAGATAGGGTGATTGGAGGTATTATGGATTACGGTGTCAGTAAATGTAGGTTTTCTAAAAATGTTGAAGTTAATTCTATTTTTAACGATAGACAAAGAAAGATCTAGAAAATTTAAGCTGGAATTTATGCCCATCTCTAATGTGAACTGGATTTGTGAGTGGAAGGAATTAAGGAGTGTCAGGAAAGTGTTTAACTGGCGCTCTGTGCCCGTCCAAATACAAAAAATGTCATCCACGTAACGTTTCCACAAGAGAATATTTTTTAATAATGGGGATTTACATGCAAATATTTTATTTTCTATATTATCCATAAAGATATCAGCTAGTACAGGGCTAGTAGGAGCGCCCATCGGTAGACCAGATCGTTGCTGGAAAACAACATCATTAAATTTAAAATAATTTTGGTTTAAACACAGGTTAAAAAGGCGAGAAAGATCGTTAGAGAAGTCATTAGGTAAATTGGAATTATTTAGTAAGTTAGCTATTAAAGATTTACATTCTATTATAGGTATATTAGGGAACAAATTGACAACATCAAAAGAAATAAGTTTAGAATTAGCTGGGAGTACTAGATCCTTCAAATCGTTCACTAGTTCCATAGAGTTCTTAATTGTGTATTTGGGGAAAAACACATTGGCATTATTGAATACATTGGTTACAAATGAGGCTAATTTAAAAGTAGGGGAATTACAACAGGAAACAACGGGTCTAATGGGGCTATTGTGTTTATGAATTTTTAGGAATCCATATAGTCTAGGTATTTTAGGATTTTTAGTCTGAAATTTAACTTGATCATATGATGAATCCACGAATATTGGGTTTTTACAGTCTTTCAAAGCATTTTTTACATTTTGTTGGAATTTATTAGTGGGGTCTGAAGGCAATATTTCAAAGGCATCATTATTTAAAAAGTCTTCAATTTTGCAGTTATATTCTGCTCTGGGCATAATTATTACTGTATTGCCTTTATCTGCCCTTGTTATCACTAGGTTATCATTTTTTAACTTATTTCGAACAGTTCTTGCGTGGAGGGTTTCCGAATTAAAAGAAGGGAGATTTGTGGGTATCAATTCCTTTAGCCTTTCTGCACTTTTGTATAGGAATGTACTTGGAGCCTTGTGTAGCGCGGTTTCGACATCTACTGCCACATTTTCAATGGCGTCATTATAGTCACGTTTGGTATAGTGAAGGTTATATTTCAATCCCTTTGCCAAGAGAGACATCTCCTGTGGGTGAAACTGTGTGGACGAAAGATTTTTTACACGGTCGTAAAATTTTTTTGGTGGTAGTAATACAGTTGTTTTATTTATAGATTTTTTTTGGTCACAGAGAGTTTTTAATTTCTTTTCTAGGTTGATACGTTTTTCAAAACCTTTACTAGACACATAATTTCTCACTTTATCGTCAAATAAGTCCCATTCCACTGGGTGTAGGTCATGTACTAGTTCACTATGTAGGATTTTTATTTTTAGTTTAATATTATTACGGTGTTTGTAGGCACTTTTTAAATCTTCTTTCAACCATGCCATTTTGGCTTGGTATATGGAAGACGAATCGATGGAAGTTTTATTGGAACCATTTTTAAAATTTGAATTTAAGTAATTAGGAAAAACTTTTAACTTGATGCACTGTTGGTAAAAATTTATATTAATAGATAATACTCTGTACTTAATAGAATATATTTTATACAATTTTGCTTTTTCAGTCGTACTCACTGATATTAAATTATCGAAGGAAGCAAACACTTTGTGGCTTGACATTATTACACAAATGAAAGAATATCTTTGTTTTAAACCACTTTATTACATTTATATACGTCGACCGGTTTCGGTTGGACTCAACCTTCATCAGGACAGTACAAATATAAACTAAAATATAATACAGAGGAAGATAATTAAGTAAACAATAAAGAAAGAGAAAGTATATAAATGTGAGGGAGAGAGCATCAGGGCAGCGGAGTAGGTAGTGGGTTCGGGGAGGGGTGGGGATTACCCAGGGAGAAAGGAAACATCTTTAAAATAGGGCTTTTAGTTAGTTCTATCTGTTTGTTTAAAATTGGGTAATTATTTTTATTTTTATTTGCTTTTGAGATTTCCAATGATTCTAAATTATTGAGACGTATTCCTATTTTATTTTTATGTAGTATTTGAACTCCCGTCGTTCTATTAAATGTATGATTAGTATTAATTAGGTGTTCGGCGAATTCTGAAAAACCGGTATTTGATAAACACCTGACATGTTCTTTTACTCGAATATTTACATTACGCGCGGTTTTACCAATATATATTGCCGGGCAATCGTTGCAATTAAGTTTGTAGATCCCAGAGTGGCTAAACGTATCTTCTTTATCTTTACAATTATTTAAAAATTTGGCTAAGTTATTATTAGTATAGAAGGCCGGCCTAATTTCTGATGGAAGTTTAGATGTGCAACGGGAAGAGAATTTACTTATGAACAAAATTCTACGCCATTGGGTGGTTAAATTATTATTATTAATAGTTGGTAGAGCATTATATAGAAATTTATTTGTTGCGATTCGGCGAAGTTTTTTTGAAAGGATTTTATCAATAAGATCAGAGTGATAACCGTTGTTATTAGCTATTTGTTTTATTGTAAGGAGTTCGTTAGAAAAATTATTATTAGATAATGGGATGGTGACTAGCCGGTGGATCATGCTGTGAAAGGAGGAATGTTTATGTGAGATAGGGTGATTGGAGGTATTATGGATTACGGTGTCAGTAAATGTAGGTTTTCTAAAAATGTTGAAGTTAATTCTATTTTTAACGATAGACAAAGAAAGATCTAGTAAGTTTTTAGATTCTCACGGCCAAAAGCATTTTTGTTGTTTGTTTTTGGGGTGTTATGCCGTGTTGCGCTAACTCCTTCTTTAGCCGACGTTTCGGACAGCGTTGCAGTGTCCATCATCAGGGCAGATCCGGTAGATCCGAAGATGTCACATCTTCGGATCTACCGGATCTGCCCTGATGATGGACACTGCAACGCTGTCCGAAACGTCGGCTAAAGAAGGAGTTAGCGCAACACGGCATAACACCCCAAAAACAAACAACAAAAAAGAAAGATCTAGAAAATTTAAGCTGGAATTTATGCCCATCTCTAATGTGAACTGGATTTGTGAGTGGAAGGAATTAAGGAGTGTCAGGAAAGTGTTTAACTGGCGCTCTGTGCCCGTCCAAATACAAAAAATGTCATCCACGTAACGTTTCCACAAGAGAATATTTTTTAATAATGGGGATTTACATGCAAATATTTTATTTTCTATATTATCCATAAAGATATCAGCTAGTACAGGGCTAGTAGGAGCGCCCATCGGTAGACCAGATCGTTGCTGGAAAACAACATCATTAAATTTAAAATAATTTTGGTTTAAACACAGGTTAAAAAGGCGAGAAAGATCGTTAGAGAAGTCATTAGGTAAATTGGAATTATTTAGTAAGTTAGCTATTAAAGATTTACATTCTATTATAGGTATATTAGGGAACAAATTGACAACATCAAAAGAAATAAGTTTAGAATTAGCTGGGAGTACTAGATCCTTCAAATCGTTCACTAGTTCCATAGAGTTCTTAATTGTGTATTTGGGGAAAAACACATTGGCATTATTGAATACATTGGTTACAAATGAGGCTAATTTAAAAGTAGGGGAATTACAACAGGAAACAACGGGTCTAATGGGGCTATTGTGTTTATGAATTTTTAGGAATCCATATAGTCTAGGTATTTTAGGATTTTTAGTCTGAAATTTAACTTGATCATATGATGAATCCACGAATATTGGGTTTTTACAGTCTTTCAAAGCATTTTTTACATTTTGTTGGAATTTATTAGTGGGGTCTGAAGGCAATATTTCAAAGGCATCATTATTTAAAAAGTCTTCAATTTTGCAGTTATATTCTGCTCTGGGCATAATTATTACTGTATTGCCTTTATCTGCCCTTGTTATCACTAGGTTATCATTTTTTAACTTATTTCGAACAGTTCTTGCGTGGAGGGTTTCCGAATTAAAAGAAGGGAGATTTGTGGGTATCAATTCCTTTAGCCTTTCTGCACTTTTGTATAGGAATGTACTTGGAGCCTTGTGTAGCGCGGTTTCGACATCTACTGCCACATTTTCAATGGCGTCATTATAGTCACGTTTGGTATAGTGAAGGTTATATTTCAATCCCTTTGCCAAGAGAGACATCTCCTGTGGGTGAAACTGTGTGGACGAAAGATTTTTTACACGGTCGTAAAATTTTTTTGGTGGTAGTAATACAGTTGTTTTATTTATAGATTTTTTTTGGTCACAGAGAGTTTTTAATTTCTTTTCTAGGTTGATACGTTTTTCAAAACCTTTACTAGACACATAATTTCTCACTTTATCGTCAAATAAGTCCCATTCCACTGGGTGTAGGTCATGTACTAGTTCACTATGTAGGATTTTTATTTTTAGTTTAATATTATTACGGTGTTTGTAGGCACTTTTTAAATCTTCTTTCAACCATGCCATTTTGGCTTGGTATATGGAAGACGAATCGATGGAAGTTTTATTGGAACCATTTTTAAAATTTGAATTTAAGTAATTAGGAAAAACTTTTAACTTGATGCACTGTTGGTAAAAATTTATATTAATAGATAATACTCTGTACTTAATAGAATATATTTTATACAATTTTGCTTTTTCAGTCGTACTCACTGATATTAAATTATCGAAGGAAGCAAACACTTTGTGGCTTGACATTATTACACAAATGAAAGAATATCTTTGTTTTAAACCACTTTATTACATTTATATACGTCGACCGGTTTCGGTTGGACTCAACCTTCATCAGGACAGTACAAATATAAACTAAAATATAATACAGAGGAAGATAATTAAGTAAACAATAAAGAAAGAGAAAGTATATAAATGTGAGGGAGAGAGCATCAGGGCAGCGGAGTAGGTAGTGGGTTCGGGGAGGGGTGGGGATTACCCAGGGAGAAAGGAAACATCTTTAAAATAGGGCTTTTAGTTAGTTCTATCTGTTTGTTTAAAATTGGGTAATTATTTTTATTTTTATTTGCTTTTGAGATTTCCAATGATTCTAAATTATTGAGACGTATTCCTATTTTATTTTTATGTAGTATTTGAACTCCCGTCGTTCTATTAAATGTATGATTAGTATTAATTAGGTGTTCGGCGAATTCTGAAAAACCGGTATTTGATAAACACCTGACATGTTCTTTTACTCGAATATTTACATTACGCGCGGTTTTACCAATATATATTGCCGGGCAATCGTTGCAATTAAGTTTGTAGATCCCAGAGTGGCTAAACGTATCTTCTTTATCTTTACAATTATTTAAAAATTTGGCTAAGTTATTATTAGTATAGAAGGCCGGCCTAATTTCTGATGGAAGTTTAGATGTGCAACGGGAAGAGAATTTACTTATGAACAAAATTCTACGCCATTGGGTGGTTAAATTATTATTATTAATAGTTGGTAGAGCATTATATAGAAATTTATTTGTTGCGATTCGGCGAAGTTTTTTTGAAAGGATTTTATCAATAAGATCAGAGTGATAACCGTTGTTATTAGCTATTTGTTTTATTGTAAGGAGTTCGTTAGAAAAATTATTATTAGATAATGGGATGGTGACTAGCCGGTGGATCATGCTGTGAAAGGAGGAATGTTTATGTGAGATAGGGTGATTGGAGGTATTATGGATTACGGTGTCAGTAAATGTAGGTTTTCTAAAAATGTTGAAGTTAATTCTATTTTTAACGATAGACAAAGAAAGATCT
The DNA here is from genome assembly GCA_026573805.1 of Hesperophylax magnus. Lineage (NCBI taxonomy): Eukaryota > Metazoa > Arthropoda > Insecta > Trichoptera > Limnephilidae > Hesperophylax > Hesperophylax magnus. The sequence goes on from JAIUSX010000080.1 coordinate 20,048,239, forward strand.
AGAAAATTTAAGCTGGAATTTATGCCCATCTCTAATGTGAACTGTATTTGTGAGTGGAAGGAGCCCTATTTTAAAGCCCTATTTTAAAGCCCTATTTTAAAGCCCTATTTTAAAGATGTTTCCTTTCTCCCTGGGTAATCCCCACCCCTCCCCGAACCCACTACCTACTCCGCTGCCCTGATGCTCTCTCCCTCACATTTATATACTTTCTCTTTCTTTATTGTTTACTTAATTATCTTCCTCTGTATTATATTTTAGTTTATATTTGTACTGTCCTGATGAAGGTTGAGTCCAACCGAAACCGGTCGACGTATATAAATGTAATAAAGTGGTTTAAAACAAAGATATTCTTTCATTTGTGTAATAATGTCAAGCCACAAAGTGTTTGCTTCCTTCGATAATAGAATATTATTCATTTTCGAGTAACATAGAACAGATGTATACCTTTGTAATTCTCCAGGATCCTTTTGGAAGGATTTAAATCTTGCATGACGTAATCTTACACTATAATAATAATATTTCGTCAGCAACAAATCTAACATTTAACTTTTTCAATTATAAACAATAATAAAAGCAAATAATAATTATAAAATTTACAGTCATAATAATATCAAAAAATATTTCAATTAACAATAATAATAACAACAACTTCGTTATTCATAATTTCAGGTCAGATGGTTTTAAGGCCAAACTTCATAATTATTTCGTTAAAATTAACAACAATTGATAAAGTCAATGACGTGGCTGGACCTCCAGTACGGTTGTCTTAATGAAAGGTGTCTTAATTGTGAGATCTCTTCTGGGACGAAGTCTCCCGGACCATGGTAATTAATTTGATGATGTACTCGGTTTGGTAGCTCCTGCCTCCTCAAGCGATCTGAAGTCAGGAGCAAAGCTTAATGCCAAATCACTATTTTGATTAATCTTTAAAACGAATTGGTGTACAATATGAATACCAAAAAATATGCTTTGGATAAATTAAAGGTTTTCCTATCGCTTCGCTTGAGTAGAATGAAAATAAAGGTTTTCCTATCGCTTCGCTTGAGTAGAATGAAAATAAAGGTTTTCTTATCGCTTCGCTTGAGTAGAATGAAAATAAAGGTTTTCCTATCGCTTCGCTTGAGTAGAATGAAAATAAAGGTATAAATTACTCAATAAAAAATATAAATGCAAACTACAAAAAAAAACATTTTTTCAATAGAAATGTACAAACGCATAAAGGAAACAACTTTTAAAAATACAGTATTACAGTTAAAATTAACTGTGACAGTTTCACTTGATTATTTTTTTTTGCTGTCTTATAAAATTATATACAAAATAAGTAAAAACCAGTTTTTTGCAGGAAATCGAACGTTACTAGACTTCGTTTGTCAAGCGATTTTAATGCCTATTATCTACGATATAAGGTATACCAAGAATTTAAACATTTTTGGCTTGTAGCTTCCTCTTAAAAGCATGTAACAGGGCTGTGATCTCCAAGTCATCAATGCAACTCTTCGGATTTTCAGACGCAACGCGGCCATCATAGTATCCTCGCTCCATCTGACATTCCCACATAACTTCCCCTTAAAAGCATGTAACAGGGCTGTGATCTCCAAGTCATCAATGCAACTCTTCGGATTTTCAGACGCAACGCGGCCATCATAGTATCCTCGCTCCATCTGACATTCCCACATAACTTCCCCTTAAAAGCATGTAACAGGGCTGTGATCTCCAAGTCATCAATGCAACTCTTCGGATTTTCAGACGCAACGCGGCCATCATAGTATCCTCGCTCCATCTGACATTCCCACATAACTTCCCCTTAAAAGCATGTAACAGGGCTGTGATCTCCAAGTCATCAATGCAACTCTTCGGATTTTCAGACGCAACCTGGCCATCATAGTATCCTCGCTCCATCTGACATTCCCACATAACTTCCCCTTAAAAGCATGTAACAGGGCTGTGATCTCCAAGTCATCAATGCAACTCTTCGGATTTTCAGACGCAACGCGGCCATCATAGTATCCTCGCTCCATCTGACATTCCCACATAACTTCCCCTTAAAAGCATGTAACAGGGCTGTGATCTCCAAGTCATCAATGCAACTCTTCGGATTTTCAGACGCAACGCGGCCATCATAGTATCCTCGCTCCATCTGACATTCCCCCATAACTTCCCCTTAAAAGCATGTAACAGGGCTGTGATCTCCAAGTCATCAATGCAACTCTTCGGATTTTCAGACGCAACGCGGCCATCATAGTATCCTCGCTCCATCTGACATTCCCCCATAACTTCCCCTTAAAAGCATGAAACAGGGCTGTGATCTCCAAGTCATCAATGCAACTCTTCGGATTTTCAGACGCACCGCGGCCATCATAGTAACCTCGCTCCATCTGACATTCCCACATAACTTCCCCTTAAAAGCATGTAACAGGGCTGTGATCTCCAAGTCTTCAATGCAACTCTTCGGATTTTCAGACGCAACGCGGCCATCATAGTATCCTCGCTCCATCTGACATTCCCACATAACTTCCCCTTAAAAGCATGTAACAGGGCTGTGATCTCCAAGTCATCAATGCAACTCTTCGGATTTTCAGACGCAACGCGGCCATCATAGTATCCTCGCTCCATCTGACATTCCCCCATAACTTCCCCTTAAAAGCATGTAACAGGGCTGTGATCTCCAAGTCATCAATGCAACTCTTCGGATTTTCAGACGCAACCTGGCCATCATAGTATCCTCGCTCCATCTGACATTCCCACATAACTTCCCCTTAAAAGCATGTAACAGGGCTGTGATCTCCAAGTCATCAATGCAACTCTTCGGATTTTCAGACGCAACGCGGCCATCATAGTATCCTCGCTCCATCTGACATTCTCACATAACTTCCCCTTAAAAGCATGTAACAGGGCTGTGATCTCCAAGTCATCAATGCAACTCTTCGGATTTTCAGACGCAACGCGGCCATCATAGTATCCTCGCTCCATCTGACATTCCCCCATAACTTCCCCTTAAAAGCATGTAACAGGGCTGTGATCTCCAAGTCATCAATGCAACTCTTCGGATTTTCAGACGCAATGCGGCCATCATAGTATCCTCGCTCCATCTGACATTCCCCCATAACTTCCCCTTAAAAGCATGTAACAGGGCTGTGATCTCCAAGTCATCAATGCAACTCTTCGGATTTTCAGACGCAACGCGACCATCATAGTATCCTCGCTCCATCTGACATTCCCCCATAACTTCCCCTTAAAAGCATGAAACAGGGCTGTGATCTCCAAGTCATCAATGCAACTCTTCGGATTTTCAGACGCAACGCGGCCATCATAGTAACCTCGCTCCATCTGACATTCCCACATAACTTCCCCTTAAAAGCATGTAACAGGGCTGTGATCTCCAAGTCTTCAATGCAACTCTTCGGATTTTCAGACGCAACGCGGCCATCATAGTATCCTCGCTCCATCTGACATTCCCACATAACTTCCCCTTAAAAGCATGTAACAGGGCTGTGATCTCCAAGTCATCAATGCAACTCTTCGGATTTTCAGACGCAACGCGGCCATCATAGTATCCTCGCTCCATCTGACATTCCCCCATAACTTCCCCTTAAAAGCATGTAACAGGGCTGTGATCTCCAAGTCATCAATGCAACTCTTCGGATTTTCAGACGCAACGTGGCCATCATAGTATCCTCGCTCCATCTGACATTCCCACATAACTTCCCCTTAAAAGCATGTAACAGGGCTGTGATCTCCAAGTCATCAATGCAACTCTTCGGATTTTCAGACGCAACGCGGCCATCATAGTATCCTCGCTCCATCTGACATTCCCACATAACTTCCCCTTAAAAGCATGTAACAGGGCTGTGATCTCCAAGTCATCAATGCAACTCTTCGGATTTTCAGACGCAACGCGGCCATCATAGTATCCTCGCTCCATCTGACATTCCCACATAACTCAGTATCATTGACTTTGACCAGATAATTTTTTTTTCAATAGTTAATTTTACCCACAAATCCCTTTTAACTTATCTATAATCTTTAACCATAAATTTTTGTCCAATGTGTAAATTAATATTCCTTACCCCACCGTTATTCTCCGTTTGATTAAGCTTACTCTTTTTAATGTTTTTGTTAGCTATTTCCTCTTGTTATAAAATCATTTTTCTTGCAAATGGGCCGCAATAATCTATATGCACTCCACTACACGTTTTCTCTGAATTCGGTGATAACGAAAGTTGGGTTTTTGGTGATGATTGCTTAGTATATGCACATTCCGTGCAATCTTCATTGTCATTGTTCAGTGATGGCCACCAAAAATATGTATTTTCCTATCCCCAAATGTGATCTATGTAATAACCGTAAAACCTGATTCTGCAAGGACTCTGTACAACAATCCTATGTTGCCAAAATAAATATTCACATAAGTGCATAAAATTTTATCTACGACACGTTCTGTATCTTTTCCGACAATAATAAAAATTAAATAATAAATTTTACCTTTTAAAAATAACGGATTACCATCAAAATAATGTTCTTATCTTGCGATAGATTGCACGAATTTAAATAAGGAATAAACACGTCATCTGGCATTACACATAATGATAAGCCCGTCGCATTAAAAATCATATATCATTGATTTTAATTTTTGTGATAATTGGATTAACTATTGCAATAATCGATTACGGATCGGATTGTACCCGCCTCAGAACAGAAATATTTTAGTGAGTCGGGTTACTTTCATGTTTGTGATTATGATTATGTTATTGCTATAAATGCCCGGGTTGCCGAATGATCCACTCTATTGCAATTAAAACATTTTGCTTCTTTGAATCGGCACTTCATAGCTTAATCCCGCAGATGAAACATCTAATTTTTCTATCACCGAATGATTCCTCGAATGCGAACCTGGTCTTGACGGAATCTGTTTTTAAATCTGAACGTGATTTATGTGCGAAAACTTTTTTTCTCCCTGCCAAAAGAAATATTTTTTATCACATTAATTTCTGTCTTCAGTGACCCTCCAAATAAATTTTGTCTTTGGCTCAGCCTGGTAACAATCCAATAGCAAATGCACCTAATAACATGCCTTCCAATCTCAATTCAAACTGACAAAAAGCTGACAGATCCTTTGATGGAACTGAGAAATCTCGGATTGTTTCATTAAAACCCTGTCTTGCTAAGGAAAATGTTTCTCTTTCTTTAAAAATGGAGCGCGGCTTTCCACAATGCTTTTCTAAGAAGGATAGCAGCTTCTCATAAGGTACTTCCGTTATTTTAGCTGGAAACCACCCATTAATTCGCAAGGTCAACGGGTCCTACTCTAGCACGTTTAATAAAAAAGCTTACTTTTTTAGAATTTAGCCTGTCATCAGTAATTATGAAGAATCGCTCAAGACGAAGTCGAAAAAGTCTCCATTCTCCATCGACATGGCTAATCATCGGAATCCTCCCCAATTTCATATTTGCATGGATTGAAAATAACTACCCAAGCAAAAACAACAATACGTTTTTAACAACAACAGAAACATATTTCTCAAACCAACACAAAAGAACTTCTAAAACTCTTCTTTACGCCCTGTCCAATAAAACAAGCACACTGCTGCTGGATCAGGTCTCTTCTTGCCAACCCCGTCTCGGTGAGTATAAGATTACGGATTGTCACGGTTGATGCCACGGCATCCGCTGAAGTCTTTCGCCTAGATTGCGAAAACTTCTGGAGAAAGCCTCACGCTGAGTGACAAAGAGAACTTGAATAGAACTTCCACAAAACTTGTAAATCAACTTTGAAATGAATTATTCAAATTCTGTCAATCAACCTCTACTTTAAATTACCTAATACTGGAAGTATCATTATAATTATGTATTGCCTAATTCTTATGGCACATCATAAAAATTAATATTACTGAAAGGATGAGTTATCTAATATCACGTAAACTCTTAAAATCTTTATAAAATTCAAGACACATCATCAGTAATTAGTTTGATTCACAATCACGACAAGTATATTGTAATTTTCCATGTTATTTTTTATCGTGCTACCTTTTCTTTATTTCTTTTCATCGGTTTTTGTTCTAATATTTTATTTTTTTGGAGTATCTATTTAAATAGTGGACTTCTTATTTTTTAAACTTCTGGCAGTTTTTTTTCTTTGGTAGCGCTTTTGGGAATGGTCGCACCTTTCTGGCATAAATGTTTTTACTTGTATCGCGTGGAAACGTTGGAATAATTGACATCGGAAATGAAATCAACAGGTAATTCATACACATAATTCTTCGACAGTCATTTCAGTTAATCTCAAGAGTTCAGAAGCTTTAGGTAAAGACACTACATTATTCGTCAAACTCACCAAACCTCTCAATGTTTTTTAAACCTCTCAAATTTTCCGCCTCACAACGCCGCCCAACCGGGTGGTGACATAGTTCCCCTGTCTGTGCACTCCACAGGCAGGGACACTCTTGTGAGGTGTCACACAAAAATAAAAAAAAAATGAGCAGGAAACAAATGTTATTGGCCTAAACTAAAATTTGGTCACCGAGCCTCTCGGAGTAGACGGAACAACTGATTCAGATTCTACAACAAAAAGTTACCGAGTTTGTCAAAGTAGACCGAACAGCTCCTTCAATATAATGCAATAGAACTTGAAAATGTAGTCGGAGCTTTGAATTGCCGCTGCGTCATGTATACTGCGTGAAGTTTTTGGATTTGATCTTTCCGTGACGTACGAGGGTTCAAAATCTAAATTGTTGAATATGTCTCGGTTATATGGATAAATTCCAGAACATCTAAGCCCGGCTTGAATGTTATTTTGGGTTATAACCCGGGGTAAAGCAGTCATCACTTTGTTTGGAATGTCATAATAATAATAATAAATTTAAAGAAAAATTCTTTGTTTGTCCTGGGTTTGTTCTCATACACCCATCACAAGCTTCACTGGTTTTTTAAATGGTCCGAATACTGAGCGATCCAGTAACTGCAATTAATGGCTGCAATTCGGGGGATTGGAGAGCATGATGATACCGTTGATATAACTGTAATCAATACAATTTATAGAAACGTGCGATGAATATCAAGTAATAAAAGATCTTTGTTCTAAAGACGAATTGGTGTGTCTTTGAAAATGATTTATAAATCTGGTAAAATCTTCTTCTTGCGTCCAGCCAGATTTGTTCGCGGTACCGACACTACCATGGTCTCAATAATTCACGATCTAACTTAAACATCGCTGCAGCCTTTTTATTTTTTTTCATTCATCATTTTCCGTTATATTGCAAACATTAATTGATGTTTGTTTAATTTCTAGTGTCAGCACTATATTTATTTTTTCACGATATTCAAGAGTTAGCTTAACAACAACAACAACAAAATTTTACGCAAATAATCTAACTGCCTAACTCTAAGGAGCAGGGGTGTGGTGGTTGATGGGGTAAAATACATATTCGTAAAAACCAAACTGGCTTATTTAACTTGAATATTTTCACGTCTTTCAGTACCAGCATTAATTATCGTCCGTAAAAACATTTCCTTTGAGGTTTTCTTTACATAAAAAACATAAAAAAAGGTCTTTATAAGACATTCATTTTGAGAATGCGACTTCAATTCGCTGTATGCAAATAATAAAGTGTTTTATTAAATATATTTAGTTAAAGAGCATAAGGTTGATTCAAATTGTCTGCTGATAAGAGTGAATGCTAATGATAAGGTTATAATCATTAAATAAAAGATCCATTAATTCCAAGAGTCAATTTTATTAATTCTAAATTACAATTTCTCCGGCATGATATAAATTTAATTAAAAGTCTCAGAGCGTGTCTAACCTTACCTAAGAAAATAGTTTAATTAATGCATGGTGACAACTTCAAATGCTAGGGACGTTCACCAACACCCGTCGAGCTCCTCACCGCCACGTGTCACTGCAATCCCCGAAATACTGCTTGCAGGAAGAGAGGCGTATTTATCGTACCCATTAAAAGTACCGGGTATATTCATGACGTACTTTGTGCTTGAGACAAATCTTCAAAATACCTGGTTCCTAAGTATTTGTAAATATCACAGGCCTTGAAGTACTTCGTACTGTAAAATACTACTGACTTCTTACTCTGGCCTGTTAGAAAGTTGGGTATACGCTGACTACGAGTGCCCAATAAAATTTAACACTTTCCCGACATAATTACTAATTCCTGATGATCTCAAACTGTGCCCGTGGTATTGTTCTCAGGTGCAAAGCTTTCACATAGAACAAATTTCACTTCGTTTCATTTTTACACTCAAAATAAATATGACATATTTATCAAAATATCCCACTGGTTAGGTTAGGTTAGGTTAGGTTAGGTTACGTTAGGTAGTATAGTTAACTTGTAAAAATAATTACATCATTAGAAATCAACATGGCCGCTTATAATTTGTAAATAAATGTCTATCTCAAGCTATTTTCTGTTTTTTTCCATGTTTTTCCTTTATTGTTTCAACTAAAATGAAGCATTATACGTTTGCCCCAAGGTAAGTTCATAATTACTTCTCATACCGTCGAGATTTGGCTTAATTTGACAATTTTAGCGCAAAAACAGTGAGGGCACTGCTAGACGGCAAGTTCCGAAAGTTGTATGGGGAACAGGGACAAAGAAGTATTTTTGTCTATGGAATTTCCACAGTAGATTGGAATGGAAGTACTCTGACACTTTCGACTTACTCTTAACTCCACGGAAGGGGGAAAAGACAGGTATAGATTTCGGTTGCTGTGATGCGTCGCGCTGTAAAATACTGATGCCTTTTTGCTCGGTCCTATTAGAAAGGTGTACGAAGAAAAAGAACAGTAAGATGTATTTCGTCTACGGTAGTACGCGTAATTTACGACCAAGTTTCAGTTCAATCGCATTATCTGTTGAATACGTTTAGCTCGCTACAGCTGTTTCAAAAATTTACTTAAATATTATTAAAATAAATAATACCTTCGTATTTTTAATATCTGCAAGAAAAACAAGTACCGTGTTCCCCAATTACACAATACATTATTATTTAATGGATTATTACCTACTTCGTTATATTAAATTAATCCTAACACTACGAAAGTAAAAATATATAAAAACCACAGACATAGGAATTAATAGACGAGAAGATATGGGCGAGGGGTAAAATCAACTGTTGAAGAACGAGGGAACGAGGGAACGAGTGAAGCTGACTGTGATTCGTCAATAAATCAATCTGACAGTAAATAGGCATCTCGCATTATAATATCACCATTTACTTCTTTAAAGTAAAATCTGCTTTGAATGAATAGACATTTTTACATGGGAGCGCAAATTACTCGCCACGTTATGAACAAATTTGCGAAGTCCAAATTCGGCAAAGTAAGGCAGCTTTTATTTTCAGAGTCGTAGTTAGTTTCAGAGTATTTAGTTAAGACACTTTTATAAATGTTCATAATTTACTTCCCAGCAACCAACCAGCTTTGTGTTTCGCGTCCAGACGTTTCTCTATGTGATAGTAACAACTGATTCATATTATACGATGTGAATATGCTTAAAATAAAGTAAAATAATGCTTATATATGGAATGTAATACGACAATTGGGTTTATTCTCTTTTTTCACATCTATTTTTACCAGTTTTCATAGTACAAGTCAAAATTTTGCCGTGTTATTTAGTAAAATGAACCGATGATGCCTCGACCATAGTTCGCACAAGAATGATGACGTCACGTTTTCAAATTTCATTTGAGGCCAAACGCGAGCCCAGCCGGCTCAATGGAACCGGTATGGGGAGTGGGGATAATACGCTTTTAATCACTTAGGGCAGGTCTACTAATATTCATATGTCTATGATAAAAACCCTGTAAGTAATGTTATTTCTGCTTGTTACTCCCCTCCCTTCCCCTCGACTTCCGTGCTCAGTGCTCAGCACGCCTCCGGTCCCGTCACTATCCGTCCCCAGTCCCCAGATAAGTATAATCCCCAGGTAGGTATAAAATACTTTAGAGTATTTTGTAACCGGTATTTTTTTGTACCTGTACTCACTGTACCCAGTAACAAAAAGTACTCACAGGACCCACCTCTACAGTGCTTGCTCACGGCAATGCAATCCTCCGTTCGTTTCTGTGGCGAAACAGCTGCTACCAAGTGTTGCTAGTCAAAAGGCAGGTCTCGCTCTATCCTAATATTGGTAACGGGGTATTTAGTTTCCATTCGTTACAGGTGGTTAAATGTGCACAACACTCAAATATCATATGACCCACAATTTAATTTTTCTGTTTTATCTTGGTAAAGCAACAGAATGCAACGTGTCGCTTAGCCCGGCCATGTCAGGTGCCTTGGCTCTAGACGTGACGCGCCTACCCACTAGTTTTGATGACTAAGCGACGTGACGCGCCTACCTTAGTCATCAAAACTGGTGGGTAGGCGCGTCACGTCGCTTAGCCCGGCCATGTCAGGTGCGTTGGCTCTAGACGTGACGCGCCTACCCACTAGTTTTGATGACTAAGCGACGTGACGCGCCTACCTTAGTCATCAAAACTGGTGGGTAGGCGCGTCACGTCGCTTAGCCCGGCCATGTCAGGTGCGTTGGCTCTAGACGTGACGCGCCTACCCACTAGTTTTGATGACTAAGGATGATAAAAGTTATCAATGTTATACATCATTTTAAAGCTGATCGAATTTCGCAAAAAGGATATTTTTTAGTTTTTCTTCAAATTAAAAATTGAAACAAATATTCATATAAAATTTATTCTTTTAACAATCCTAATATTATTTGCTCAGCTATTGGAGATAGCAAAAAGTTTTAATTGACGTTACTTTTTGGTAATTGTATAAGAAGTTCATTTCTGGACATAATTTTCTGATGTGTGTTTTATTTTAGGAAATATAGTGGTTTTAGTAGAAAATTCAATTAAATGTTTGAGTGGGCACAGAGGGAAGCACTTTATTACGGTAATTTAAAAATAAATAATAAAAAGAATAAATTTAAAACACCACAAAAAAAAATTGAAAGGCTTTGCATTAATTTCACAAGCGGGCAAATATTGTTAATTTTTCATCATTTAAGACAATATTAGCGACTCTGAAACGAAAATTTCAAACAGTAAAATCAGAAAAAGTTTCTGTCGCTTCCAGGAATTGAACAAACGACATATTCATCTTCATTTTCTTAAAGAATAAATTTATTGGCAGCTATCTTTAGGTATGTGTGATTGAAATGCTATCTAGATAGTATCTTAGATAAATATATCCATTTAAATCTTTAGTCTAAGACGATTTTTTCGGAATATCTTTATTAGTTGTATTATTCAACAAATTGCAATATTTAATCATTGAAGATAGTCATCTTTCTTTGTTTTCAATGATTAAATACTAAAATTATTAAAAAAAGTTAAATTCATTTTATTTTATTTATGTTAGAAATTACACGTAATCCATTTTTATACTTATTTTGAATGCTAAAATAAACCATTTTTCATTTTTTTCAGCATGGAAGAAAATAGTGTTGTGATAAAAAATGTTTAAGCGATTTTGATAAGTCCACCAGAAGGGTGTAACAATTTCAATATCTAGGCTTAATATAATATAATAATGCCAGTTGTAACTAAAGAATTGAATAATTCGATGTAGAATAATAATAATACTGTTTTTTATAAGTAGAACTTTATTAAATATATGTTTAATATACCTTGGTGAATATATTATCTGGGTTTTCCCATGAACCAACGATTCAAAATGTTATTGGAATTCTCGTTAGCGATTGTTATACGCACGCTGGGTGTCATTGGGGTCAGCTTCCCTTTAAATGGTTTCCCAACGTCTGTGCCATCCATGGTTATTCCTCCAGAAACTAGATCGGACAAAAATTTCCAATGCAGTGGCAATACAGTCCCAATCGATTTTTTTTTAAATATTTCGATTTATGAATTGGAGCACAACGAAATTAAGTACAATATTTTTTGGACTGACTACGATAGAGTTTATGAAAATGGACCATTCGTGAACTGGCGGATCGGAGATGAAAACATGGGAAAGGTAGAGAACTTTACGTCAAAGATATTCGAGGGATGGAACACGAGCGCCATGGGCAGTGCACCGGGAGACTGCGCCACGGTGGACGTGCAGAACAAGGAGCTGAAACCCGTGAAGTGTGACCAGAAGTTCCCGAGGCTGTGCGTCCGGCCAGACATACAACAAAGGCAGTTCGTCTTTATAAGGATCAAATATGCACGCACAGAGTAAGTCATTATGACACATTTAATTAGGATAGTAAACATTTGAAGGCGAATGTAGAAGCTAAAACAAATCGCATTATTATGGCCCAAGCGGCTTATTGACATTATTTACAGTTGCCATAAGAAATGTAGTTTGCACAAAGAGTGTATGATTATTTTTACTAAATTAGCATTGGGATCAGCAAAAGTTTTAACGATCCAGTTAAAAATGTTAACAGATTGTAAAGTTTATGGTTCATATCTATCAAAATTTAGAAATGCTAAACAACAAAGAAAATTTACAATTAAATAACACTACTATTCTCCATGACATGTTAGTAGATGGCTAATTTGCCTTAAAATATGCAAAAATGTTTATATAGATATAATAACATTTAATATAAGTAGGTAATATTTTTACTAACCCCTAACATCACTCGCTATTTCCGGTCTACACAGGTACACTCGTGGGGGACATAGGTTCCCCGGTGCATATCCGATATATTTAAATACCTAATTGCATACATTTAAAAAATGTTTATACATAAAATAAATCAAAGATATATTTTAAATATAAGGAAATAATTTAATTGGAATTTAAAAATACATATTTTACATTTCTGGTGTCAAATAAAAATTAGCCATGTTTTTATTTTTTAGAAATTCAAAGAAAGGTACACATTATTAATAGTACGTAATTTGACATTCTGTTTTACTTATTTAACCCATAATAGATTTATATTTTTGCGTCTAACTGGGGAGCTAGTCTATTTACTTATACTTATAAATAATAAAGGTGTTTGTACAAAATAGAATTATCAAAAATATTAAGACTTTTGGACGGTAAAAGAATGAGTAAAATTACACGAAAAATAGTAATAGGGTAGTGATTGAATATATCTGAAAACCATCGGTAAAATATCAATCAGGTTTTGGATAAAAATATACAATTAGTTTATTTTTATATTTGGAATAGGTCTTCTCACTTTTTATTGCATCCGGTAAATCGTTAAATAGCTTTGTGCCTAGTTATTCGTAGTGATGTTGCACGGCTGTCGTGTTGCATCTGGGTACATACATATCCCCTGATGGTCTAGGGGTCTTACACTTTGCGTTGAGGACAGTTCAGATTCTTTAAAAGCTTTTAAGATAGCACTTACTTCGAAAAGTTTTACCTAAATTTATCAAAAAGTTCATGATTTTAAAAATCTCTGTTTGTAAAATCTCTCGCTTTTTTATAATTACTTAAAAATTCATTGTTTATGTTGTTACTATCGGATACAAGTTAGTCTTAACTATCCCGCAGCCAACGGGGGAGTAGGTTGTACCGAACATTATTATCCTCCTTATATTAGCTTAAACTCTGTATATCATTTTAGTATTTTACGTATTTCATAAGTTACCGTTTATAATGGACTGAATAATTGGGATTTCTATAGTTTAAGTGCTAATAAGACAGAAAGGCGTTTACACTTGGTTACAGACGTTTTGTTTGGCATCTTGGCCTGTCAAGAGTTAAAAATGCTTTCCCATGCAATTATATCATACCTCAGCACCGACTGTACTGGCAAAGTAAACCATTTTTATATTTGAAAGTTTTAGAATATTTTCAATCGTATAAATGAATAAATGAGTTTTCTAATTCTTTTAACACAGTTGTCTATATGTTTCTTAAATTTCAAATTACTGTCTTTAGTGATCCCCAGATATTAGACATCCGAGTCTATCTTTAGGAATCTACACTCATTGTTACATAATATACACCTCTCATGCATGAACGAATATGCACCATAAAATGACACACATAATGTTTTTTCTACATTAAGACTCAGTAAGTTATCATCAAACCAGTTTTTCAAAGTGTTAATATCATCCTTCGCAGCTACTATTACACCCGCTCATGTTATTCCTTCGACGATACTAACTGTGTCATCGTACGAAATGACACTTCCACTAAGAGGGACACTGCACAGATCATTGAAGTATACAAGGAAAAGTATAGGCCCGATTACTGTACCTTGTGGAATTCCTCAGTCAGAAGACATAGTTTGACTCAATGTATTTTATAGTATTACATATTCCTATTTTCTAAGAAACTCTGGAACCAAATTATAAATCATAAATATTCCTAGGTACTTACGACGTGTATCCAAATTCTCCATAACTAGAGAAGTCAATGTTGCAATCGTATCAAGGGTTCCCAGATTAGGTCTGATACCATAGTGAACTTGTTACATGTATTCTGCCTAATTCAATGGCAAAATATTAAATGAAAATATAAACTAAATGCAGTTTTTTTAAGTTAATATTATAAGCTTAAATATAAAACAGGTGTGAAATTCTAAATAACTTCAACCACATGGGTAACGTACTTGTTCACTTGTGAAAGAATTATCACTTTGTAGGATCATTATTTCGGTCTGTATCACTTTACTTTTATTTATTTTTGTCGCTTTCGCTTTATATTCTATTTCCTAACTTATTCCTGAGATTTTGCACATTTTTTTTTATTTTTTTTTTATATTTACTCCACACAGGAGGCCCTGAAAAAAATAATTTCCCTCAGGGCCTATATCATCTTTAGGGATGCTGTGTGGAGGGAATTTTTGTGGAGAGGAAGGAGTGAACACGGGTCTTGAAGAGTCCCATGTTGTAGGAGGGAGGAAACACAGAGGCCGGCAGTTCGTTCCACAGCCGAGCTGTTGAATTTAAGAACGAGTCGTAGAAGCGACCCGTTCTCATGTGACAAATGTCAACCGTGTACAAATGTTGGGCGCACGTTTGGCGTGTATTTCGACTACGCACCGGTGCCGAAGGGATCAATGACGCTAGTTCCTCAGAGCATCTTCCATTGTAATACCGATAGAACAAGGACAGCATACCTACCTGACGCCTGTGCTCTAAAGATTGCAGTCCGTTTGTTAAGATTGGGGAATCTATCAAACGGACCGCCCGTTTTTGCACAGAGTCAAGGGTTTTTTTCCAGTATTTAGGGGCTCCGGACCAGAGATGGCTGCCAAATTCGACAGTAGGGCGCACTTGCGATTTTTACAGGGTCAGCAGTTGTGTACTATTAAAGTATCTGCGGGCCCTGTACAGCACGCCCAGCTTCTGAGAGGCCAGCTTTACTCTGGCTTCGATGGAGCCCCCGTACCTGAGCTGGTCACTTATGGTTACACCAAGCATATCAATGGAAGGCCTCTTCGGAAGATTGCTTTATGCACATATTTTTGATTAATCTAAAAACAAAGTTAAACCATACTCGTGAGGGATCTAGGTCCCGAGGCGTTAAGATAAAACGCAAACCGAATAAAAGAATAACAATGTTTCCGAAAATTTGCATAGTATTGGATCCTACTCCCCCACCAGTGAAGCTAAGGGATAAATTATTCAAGTTTGACGGTATTATATATTATATGTTTATGTAAATTACGTCTATTAGGAACTTTATTGTAAATTATTCATTTTTTCATCATAAGTATTATAACCAAATTTAATTTGCTTTCTTTTGTTTCTAGCAACGATTTAATCATTTTCAATGTCAACCAACAAACAAGAAAATTGGACGATATTTGGTGTTTTCGTGAATCCCTAAACAAGACAGATAGAATAAGAATAGAAATCAAGGCTTTGAATAATACGGAAGAATTCGGTGTCACAGCAATAGAAAACGGAAACTATTGGTGTCTTTGTACGAATAAAATTGATTATTATTCAATCGACTCAGAAAAGGTTGTATTTGTGAGAAATAAACATTCATACAAAAACACATCCGTGATAATGATAAAAGATGTTGAACTCTTAAGGTTTTTGCTGGATAATCAATCTCAACATTCAGATGATTTGACACGAAAACTTTGTCCTAACGGCAAATGCCGAAAAGATCTTGGGACAAGTATTATGCTAACCAACAGTGACATTTTGGATAATGTTACGATATCGGAGAAATTGGACTATGGTGACAAAATATTGTTGCATGTCGCTGAGGGGGATCACATTTTGTTAAATTACTTTCTAAAGGAGGATGTCATATTCACAAGGAAACTATTCTGCGAGGATAATCAATTCGTCCCGGAGACTAAAATAGGTAATATATTTTTCATTCAATATATTTATTTTTAATTGATTTTCACAATTTATGTTTTAAAGTGATTTTTTTTGGAGTTTTATGCCGTGTTACAATACCTCCTTTTTACCCAGCGTTTCGGACGGCATTATAGTGTCCGTCATCAGGGCAGATGATGGACATTGTAATGCTGTCCGAAACGTTAGCTAAATAAGGAGGTAGCGCAACTTTGTATTACTGGTATGACAGCAATACTGTGATTATAAATGTTACAAAGTCTTTGTCATGAAATCATAATTTGAATTATCTTACATAATATGGAAGTGATATTTTCTTAGGCAATTTGAAAAAAAATAATTAGCAGTTAAATTGCTGCCTATTGAGGCGGCGCGGCAGGCCGTTATAGCCGGTTCCCCCGCGTCGCGTCCTATCGTTACTCCACTGCGCCACACGGACCTACCATACCAACGCCCCGCCTCTGCACGGATTACCATGGACTCCTCTGAACACATCCACATGTCCATGTCTCACATGACTCCTTTCAAAGGGTTGTATTTATAGAGTTAATGAGGATAGTAAAATTAGTTTTCCGATATATAATGACGAAGTTACGAGCTTTCAAAGTGAAAATTTGTTAAATTTATGCAATCGTTTCTAGTGATGTCACACACAGTACAATCCATAATTCGAATGGCAGTGCTGCAGTAATACCGTGAATGTACCGTGATGTCACAGGCTTGTCGGCCGGCCGAAAATATAAACATTGTGACAGCTTATATATTCAGCATTTTCTAAAAATTCAATTAATTACGATATTTTGCTTACGATCTAAACATGGATTACCAGGTAGAGTATTGTGCCGGTAAAACTGAGGGGGTTCAATTCCCAATTGCTACCGTTACCTTTTTTTATTTCTGGGTCTTTTCGGTTTAATATTTTTCTGACATTAGTTAATATTATCAGTGTATAAAATATATTTATAGTTCTTTTGCTAATTGCTTTATTAGTTCGGTACAATATGTCAGTCGGAAATGTAATGATTTGGATGAAATTCACAGGTCGCGATATCATAATAAGATGGGACCTCTGCCGAGGGTACAGATGTGAAGGCGACTATAGATTCGGGGCCGTTTGGAACATCAAATACTACAACTACTGTGAACCAAACATCACGAATTTAGTAAGTATTTTGTAAATCTTCGTTGCACACAAACATATATTGAGTTAAGGCAAAGGGCAAGGTATTTTAATTTCCGGTTCATGAACGTATTATTTATATTATTTTTCTCTTTTATACGCCCATGGGGCTTTTACTTTGGGTACGTGAAACGGTTACATTTATGTATGCAAGTATTAGTAATAAACAATGGTTGCATAAAATAAAAATTATTTATATTGGAAGACATGGTACGATCAAGTAAATCAAGTGAATTAAGTCTTTCCATGTAAAGAGTCAGAATAATCGAAGAGTATGTTTGATACGAAGGATGAATGTGAATGAGGAAGTGTTTGCCAAGACCAAGTTATTTGGTAGTCCGTCTTCTATGAAACGGCGTGATGGGTAGTTAGTTAGTAAGTTACATTACAATGGTTTACAAATTAAAAAAAGTGATGTTACTTAAAATTAACAATAACAATAATTTGTTTTTGTACGCTGAGATTGAAATAGGTAATTATGCCTAGAGTGGCGAATTGGTACTTTTAGACTAGACTCAGAAGTCCGCAACAGTCCAACTCCAAATTTACTATTTAAAAAATTATAATAATAATATGTAGATAATCTTCTCCCTGATCTTTTTAACTCGCTGTCCATTAAAAGGCATTCCATCATTTTTTTGGCACTCACGCACCCACACACTCATTTCTCCGAAATTGGATACGTTATAAAAATTTACAGAGTTATATATACTTAATAAATCTCGGCACTCGGCGTATATATATAAGTTTTAAAGACATTTTATCGTTTACAGTAGTTAATAGCCATTCCCTGGGGAGGAAGGTCCAATCCTCACTCAAACCAAAAAATAAGCATTTTTTAATTCATCTATTAGTACAAATATATGTGCTTATTATAGTAAGAAAACTTTATTTTTTATTAATGGATTGGAATAACCTTCCCCAAGTAAGTATTTTCCTAAAAGCTACCTAGAAATGTCGCAAATAAAGTGGCTTGGACACCTATTGGAATGCCAGAAAACATACTGAATGGCCGTGGCGTGGATGATGGTGATCAAGTACGGATATTTGAAGGTTTATCGAGGCGATGGGTCTCCGACCCAAGATCGACAAGGGTAAGAAGATGGTATTAGGTTTCTAAGAGATGTTAATAAATAAATACTTTACAAATCTTTTCTGACAGACCTCGGAAGAGCGGCTAAATTTTCTGACCCAAACTCTTGAAAATTTGCTGGAAAATACCATTGTAAACACTAAGAATTTTGAAAGTGTCATTAAGATGGTCAGCAACCAAGAAATGGACAGCAATATTACGATTCCTCCTAAGATAAACTATATGATCTTCAAAAGCTTGGAAACCTTAGCCAGCCGAGTGAAACTACAGACAAATAACAACCAAATGAAAATTGTACTACCCAATATGGCTATCGTGATCGTAGATAATGATAATTCTGATACTCCCGTCATAGGAATCAGAGTCAAATCGGCAGGAGTTGGTTCTCCCCTTTCCTCAGTGGATGTTTTAACCGCGGGTTAGTATTTCTGAATATCTTAATTATTAGATGTTATTATTTCAATGAAGAGTTTGCAATGGTGTTAAAAACACTTAATTGTTTTGTGGAGAGCTTTTGTGTTGTTGTGTCTCGGACCCGAACTAATATCTGAATATGGATTTGGTGAAGCTCCGGGAACATCACCAGATGTCGTCAAGTGTGCGATTTATATTTATAATTTTATATATATAAGTCTACTATTTAGACACCGATTAATTTTAAATCATACAATGATGTTACTCTTTTTTACGTTTGAAAGTATCATCGTCTACAGTTCTAGAGTAATAACTTTTGAAATACCTTTATCGATAGGGGTTTACCAATTACACGTCGAAGAGTATAATTCTTAAAATTTTTCTTTCAGAATCAAAATTTGAAGTTTTTGAAAACATTAGTATTTTGGTAAATGTGTCTTCTATGCTGAGTGCACACCCGAATTCTCGACTTTCCTTTGTGGTGTATAGAAATGAGGAAGCATTTAAGTCAACTAATCAAATTATCAGCGTAAAGCTAGGAGACACATCTCATTTTGGTGAAAACGAACATGTTGACATTAAAATGAGACTAAATAATAATAGCCAAGGGAACGTGTGTGCACACGGGGAGTTTAATTTGACAACAAGTGGATTATATTGGAAGACTAAAGGATGTCGACATCTCAAGGAACTCGATGTTGGAGGATTGGCTTTCTGCAGATGTAATGTACTGTCACATTTTTCCTTTTTATCGAGAGATGAGCTGCCCACCGAAGACCCTGCTACAAAACTAGAAGAAATTGTAAGTGTTTTGTATTAAATATACATATATTGGTATTTGTGGGTTACGTACGAGATTTGTATGTTTCTGTTATCTGTACATAGTGTTGTTTATGTTTGTATATCACTAATATTATTTATTGAATTTTGCTTATAGAAGCAAAATTCAATAAAAAATATCAGTGAAATACAAACATAAACAACACTATGTACTCCTGGATGTGTATTCACAAGAACAAATAATTTTGCCGCTTTTTTTAAATGTTTTTGGCTTTCAACATTCAAGAGTGTTCTAGGCCATCATTTCAAATTATGGAGAGAGGGAAGGTTATTTTTTTTCATTTTGTTAACCTTGGTAAATTTCGAAGTTATATGGAAAATTGAAGTCGAATTCAGACGTATATTATAATTATGATATCCAGTCAATAGACTGGAGACGAGGAAATTTTAGATAAGAAGAGAGTGTTTAGAGAGGGACAACCAAAAAATATGTGAACTAAAGTTATCACTTCTACATATACTACAGAAAGTGAAATCTGAGGAGTTTTTTTTTAAAGTTAAAAGAAACGGAACAATGTCCAATCCTCATTCGAATAAGTGAGGAAATTTATTTTTCGAGAAATGGGGGGATTGTTGAAAGCACGGTTTTGATGTGATAGTCCTTGGTGTTGAGGCAAAGCAGGCTCCACGCATTTCAACAGTTCGTAAAAATGATAGCGACTAGCAAAAATAAGCAATTCCCTATTTAGATTTTGATCTAGTAGAACACAGGCTCCATTGATATGACCTTTGTTCGAAGCTGTGTTGTGAGATAATAACACAGAATTTTCCCTTGCCTGTGCCTGTTGCCCGTGGAATTGTGTGAAAATATAAATATTCCAATTGATATCATCATAGGAAGGCGTTCTTTTTTGCATTTCCGAGTATCCAGAGAAGGCAACAGTTTTACGCGCGTTCTTTTCGTTTTTCTGTGCGAGTTGGTTGGATAGAAGATAAAAATCGTCAAAATTAAGATCAAGAGCATTGATAGTGGCTTTAATAATAAACACAGAGTCTCTTATGCTTAACTCACATGAGACTAAAGCTGTAACCAATTTAAGAGAATTAAAATCTTTCTTGTTTCCTCTTGTTGTAGTCTCAGATTGTATGCTCTCTGTTACAGGAGAAAAGTCCTCTTGTAAGTCGATACATTCACCAGAATTAGAAGGAAGTTTTGACACAGTTATTTGATGTTTTACATCCCCCACCAAAAATATACCGTTATTTAATCTTCGCAATTTCACTGACAAGATTAAAACTGAAAACAATATGTCTTTTATCAAAACAATCTTCAATTAAAATGCAAATAGAAGCGTAAGAATTTTTTTTTGACTATTTTTAACAGTTTAATTTTTTTACAGTTTTATTTTGAACTCTTTTGGGCTATGTTTTATGATCTTACTTTAACTTCTCCAGATCCTGTTTAAATTGTCAGACATAATCATATTACTATGCATGTGTAATAAATTATAACAGTTTTCGTGCTCAAGTCGAGATGGCGAATTAAACTGAGTGATACAAAAGTGACGAATTCCTTCTGTCTTATGATGAAGTGATGTTGTTATTTGTTAGGAGCACAGAATAAGGAATAAGGTTCGGACCAAAGAATATCTTTGGTTCAGACCATTACAGTGGGAATTATTCATTAGAGTCGGCTGTGGAATGATTCGCTGGCCTCTGTATTTCCTCCCTTTTACAACATGGGTCTCTTCAAGGCGACAAAGGCTCTGAGGTAAATTATTTTCTTAAGAGCCTCCTGTGTGGAGTTACGTCAAAAAACATTAAAATCGTTAAATGGCCAATACAAAACGAACCAACTCATTTCCAGTTACAAATGAAATAAACAAAGTATGCACTACAAAATAATAGTCAACATATTTGTTTTTAGAAAAGTTTAATACTATTTTTACTACACAGAGTTGTTCCGTAACGATCATTTCTAACAACTAAGGACGGGTTGTTTCGGAGAATTTGAACAATTCATCAAATTTCAACGTTCATTTTCGGGTTCTGTGAAAGACTTATTCAAGTTCTGTTTTTATATCATTGTAGGCTAGTTGCTTGACAAAACTGAAATAAAAACAGAAATTGAAAAAATCTTTCACAGAACTTGAAAATCAACGTTGAAATTTGATGAATTGTTCAGATTCTCCGAAACAACCCGTCCTTAGGTTAGTTTGATGAGTTTTTTTGCTGTCTGTTTTATCAGTTAAATTCAATTTGCAAATAGAATTTTACAAAGACATATTATTTTATAAGAGTAAGGTAGACGTAAGAGTTGCATTTTAAATCAGTAATCTCCCCACAGTTAAAGAATATCTGTGGGGAGATCAGAAATCTCCTCACAGTTTAAGAGTATCTGTGGGGAGATCAGTAATCTCCCCACAGTTTAAGAATATCAGCAGTTTGCCGGTGTTTTACCACTCGCACAGAAGAGTAATATTTGTTACATCATTTTATGATTTGAGATTCATAAGGCCAAAAGTATTATCGTGATTTCTTTGTGAGGTATTTCAAACATTTCGGACAGCGTTACAGCGTTCATCATCAGGGTAGATGTGTAGATTGTGGTGAAGTGTGTCGTTTTGAACGTAAAAAATTACCTAAAAAGAAATCACGAAAATTATTTTGGCGTATATAATATTCCACAATTATTATCGAGGAATATTATAACGAAAAAAAAAAAACTTTCCAATCATTTCCAGTTATATCTCCCAAAGCATGTGTTCTGAATTAATAAAATAACTGTAATGTTGACCACATAATATATTAAAACAAATATTAACTTCTTATTTTTAGGTTCTGTAACGCAATAATAAATTAATGACGGTTAATTTATTAATGAAAATAATTTAGTTGCCACGTCAAACAAATGCTGAGTATTTTATTTTCCACAGGATCTAGCTGAGCAGATCCAATATGTGATGCAGACTATGGATGCTATGATGGATCTTCCTGTTAGTACAAATAGTCTCGAAAATGCTGCAACCATGGTGGACGGTCTTCTAAAATTAGAACAAAATGATACAATTCCTTCGGAAATCTTAAAAAATTTGGAAATCTTTGCTAGTAAAGTGATTCTGCCAATGAATCAGAGTCAAATAATAACAACCCAGAAACCAGACGTGAATATTGCTATTGCCATTGTAGATAATTCTAAACAAAAATCTATTGTTGGAATAAAAAAAAAATCTAATCCGGATGAAAACTTGGGCTCCTCATTTGAATTCTTGACTTCAGGTTTGTACGATTTTTGTTATTGTTGTAATTAATGCATTTTTTCTGATCACACGTTAATATCCTTAATAAATAATAACTCATTTACCATATATATATTATGATAAATTTCGTTATTTCGATAGTGTTTTGAAACAATTTTTATCAACAAAATTAGACCTGAACCTTACCACTTGGAAATTAAATTATATAATATCATTCCACGTAATAAAACAAATGATCTAATTATATTTGAATAATCATTAAAAAAAATCTTTTGAAATTACAGGTGCCCTTAAATTTAGAAGATATAAATTTAAAAAAACATTACTAAAGCTTCGTGAATCTTCCTTATTCTTCTTTTCCTTACCCTTATCTATTTTTTGGTATTTTTACACTTTGTGATATCCATTTTGATGGTAAAATAAAAACCAAACATCTAGGCTCTTTGAAAAAGTCGTGATAAATTGTGTCAAATGCGGCTCTATATCTGAAAGAGAATGAATGCTAACTCACCTGCTTATAACAAAGGTTTTATCTGATTTCAAGTCTGAGGTTATTTGAGAAGAAGCAATTTTTAAAGTATTTTTGCTACAAAAGGCAAATTTGATGAAGATCGATAGTAACCCAAAATTTCGAAATCATGGAGAGGATTTTTATTATTATAACCACTGCAAGGAAAGTCACTAAGGGACCTATTGAACCATGAATAGGGCTAACATTTTGTACTATTTCTTGAGAAACCACGTTGGGAGAACTTAGAATCAATATTCCCATTTTATCTAGCCTTCTAGGTAGGATGATAGTATTCCGTGGAATTGGCTATAAATATAAATTTATTATATGTTTTAATAATTAGATATAAAAAATCACATTTTTATATCTAGGATTAATCTTTTAACAACTTATATCTATGAAATTAAGGCTACTTATTATTTATAGTATTTAGGCATAACCCACAAGGCTTTTAGCTTCTTTAACATCATTCGGTAATTAATTTAGAATCTTAAATCCTGTGAAATAGAGATTATGCTGTGTTACCGACAAATTTGTTTTTGGAAGTCTTAAATCTCCACACTTTCTTGTGAGGTAGCCATGTATTGCGAAATTAAAATTTACACACTTATTGGCGGAGGGCAAAAGATGTAGAGGCACGTATCGATTATATTTTAAAAAAATGTTCTTTTTTTTCCGATTCACTTACGGATTATTCTGAAGAGGGTATTATTTTGGTAAATGTGTCATCAATTCTAAGCAACCAACCGTCTGGCGGTGTGAAGCTCACATTTATAGTTTATCGGAACGACAAAGCATTTTCAAACACGAAACAACAAGTTGGGGACGATATGAAAAAAGTAAACGGGAAAATCATCAGCATACAAATGGAAAATATTTCTAAGCTTGGTAAAAATGAACACATAGATTTACATTTTAAGACTAGCGTTAGTAAGATAGGAAGCGAACATGAAAACAAGGAATGCGTTTTCTGGGATTTTGGTATGGGACCCACAGGTCAATGGTCTACTGAAGGCTGCGAGTTTCTGGGAGAAACTGACCTCGAAGGCTGGGAAACCTGCAGATGTTATCATCTCACGCATTTCGCTCAGCTTATAACCATTCATGGTGCCCACAACCAAGATAACCCAAAACATGTCGTTAGTAAGTTTCATTATCGAGTGTTGACATATATTTCCATTTTTGGCTGTATTTTATCCATCTTAAGTCTGTTTACTGTTGTCCTCACAGGAATTGTATTGAAGACCTGGAGAAATGGCTTGGTTAACAAGCTTAGGGTGAATTTAGTCGCCTCAATAGGCATTATGCTGTTCAATTTCTTGTTTGTTTCCACATATGACTTATATGATAAAAACTCACGCAAAAACACATGCTTTGTCTCGGGAATCATATTACATTACTCGGTTCTTTCAACCTTTTCTTGGATGTTTGTGATGGCCGTTTTTTACTATCAAAATACTGGTAACCTATTAAGATTCATGAAATATTCTAAAAACTCGAAACTGTTTCTTGCTCTAGCTTTTGGGTGGCTGTTTCCCTTGATACCGATGATTCCTCTTCTGACTTTTGATTCTGACAGCTATACAAACAATTTAAGTAATAACTTTTGCTATCCAAGCGGATACGGTTTTTGGCTAGCAGTTGTTTTACCTATCTTCACATTTATTATTTTTAATACCGTGCTTTTGTTAAGCATTCTTTATTCTATTTATGACACCTCGAGCGACGTACACGCGAGTATTTCAAGAGAGAAAAAAATCGTTCAGGACGTCAGAAGGTTCACCTTCCTTTTCTACCAATTCGGACTAATATGGATTTTCGGGCTATTTTCAAATGATTTATTCATGGCCTATCTGTTTTGCATAAATGTATCACTTCAAGGCTTAATTCTGAGTTACATTTTTGTTTTTGGGGATAGAAATACTAGGAAGCTGTGGCTTTACAAATTAAATTTGTCTACTTGTGAGGAAGCATCTTGCGGGAAATCGGAAATATCTAGACTTAGTACTAACATTGAGAAGGAAAACAAATTTAGAAACATTGTGTTTGATCCGTGGCATCAATGCGGAAACTCAGGGAAAATATTAAATACCTCTAGGATTCCGGTTTTAAATAAAAGTATGTGTTCTTGTGAGACGTGTTCCGAAGAAGCATATTCAATATTATTAAAAGACGGGACCAAATCGTATCCAGGCTAAGAAAGCGATAGCGCTACACGTTATAATAACGAAAATTAATCACTAAAACATTTTTAGTATTTTGAATATTGTCACTAAAGCCTCAGCTAATTCAGGTAAAGAAGATTAATCTAGTGCGGTCACAGTAAAAGTCCAACACTTTTTTAACCAATTATAGAATATGAAATCATAGTTGGGGAGGAGCAACAAACCCAGCCATCAGTCATATGGAAATCGCACAGAAAACCATCATTGGGACTACTTAAAAAAACATAGAATGACTGACACCGACCAAATAAACAACAACACACTTTTATTGTTGTATTTTGTTTTATTTCAATTTATTATTTCATATTAACTTTTTTAAATATTAATTAAATGGCGGCCTTCTCACAAGTAAACCACTCAGTGAGACAACTGTGAAATAATGTTTTTCAACTTTATTGTTATTAGTTATTGTATCTACTAAAAATATAACTCTGGTTTATGGCAGTTGGGTATGGAACTGGCGGAGGAAGGATGGAACTATACTTAATGGTGCAAATATGTGATGATTGAGGCGCATGTGTGGTAAAATAATAAAACAAACTTACAAATAGTGTCATTGATACATGAAACAATTTCCACAACGTGTCTTCGATTATTCTAATATACACCAATTTAAAGTCGATTGGATTCTTATTTGGAGAGAAGAAAGGAACTGTTTTAAAATGACTTATTTTGACTCTCACCCGTAAGGGTGATCTCGCCATATATTTTAAATTTAAATCAACTCAATTACTGTTAAATTTGTTGCGAAATTAGGTATGAGCGCATCAACAGAATACTGCTTGCTCATTCATTGATAATAATCATAGGTTTGTAAAACCGTTTTAAAAATTAGGAGATTTGAAATGAGTGCAAGGCTCGTGAAAGCGTAATGGCAAAGATTAAGAAATGGAATGTTTGGTGGTTGGGTAAGAAGAGAGGATGAACAAATAAAGGAGAATAAAGAAGATATTTGATCAGGAAATTAATGGTAGAAGAAGTGGGGGACGCCCGAGGAAGACTTGGCACAATCAATTGAATCAAATGTATTTGCTTGCCATACATATACAGATAGTTCTTCAAGCAAATTACAAAACTATACATGGTACGTGTTTTATTTAACGGTAAAAAAAATTCTGTGTTTTTTTAAAACTAGTAAAGAAATAATATAAAAGATTTGAATGATTAATAAACTTTTATAGTATTCCTAACGACTCTTGTGTTAATTGTAACTATATATCTATAAAAAATAGTAATTAAATTAAGAATGTTCTTTATTGTGGAAATATACATAATCATAGTAAATTTATTTAAAGAGTAAAGAAAATGATAGTTGGTTCTAGTATTGAATTTTTTATCCTTTTTTATTGTGTACTGTGTATACACTTATCACATAAATTTCCGATTTTATGTCCGGGTTAAATCTTCCCCATAGGAAAAACTAAACCCTTCCACACATTTTTCCACAAATGATCATCTAGTCAATCAATATTATGCAAGTGCATTATATAAGCAAAATAAATACAAAACAATACAAGAACAATACGTCAACTCACCAGAGATAAATTGGGAAAATAATTCACCGACTCCAGATATTTTCATATCAGAGGGTTCGGCTCGGTAGAACTCCTAACAGGGCCTATAAATCTTACTGATCCCTCAACATAAATATTTAAAAAAATCTTTCGTTATCCTACATATATTCAAAATGACCGACTTTTGCATCTTTATTTATTAATTTATTGATAGATCTAATACGCCTAAATTTTTAATGAGAGAGCTAGGTATAATGCCAGGAGCCGAAATAACAAAGGGTAATATTTTTATAGTTTGAGAATGCCAAATTCTTTTTATTTCATTTCCTAGATCTGTGTATTTTCTTATTTTTTCATTATCAGATTTTTGAATTATTTATTTATTGTATAATTAATATTTGTAGTGATGTTTTAATTATTTTTACATATATGTTAACCTTTATTAAAATAAAAACTTATTATAATATAAAACTAATTGTTTATTCTTTATATCTGTTTGCACAATTTCCTATAAAATTGTCCCCTTCACTCAAAATAATAGAGTATGAGGCTTCTTGTTAACTTAAATGGACCTTAGCGTCAATTTTTGGGGATACTCCGTGGAAGGTCTTTTTGAGGAAAGAAAGAAGTGAAGTGTATCTTGTAATATACATATATTTATGAAGATATATAATTGACTGAGTTACGTGCGTGTATTTAAATAAATTGTGGTTTTCAGAAATGATGACAGACGTCAGTGTCGGAGAGGCTTGAAGGTACCTTTATATTAAATTCTATATATATTTGTGAAAATATAACTAACCATACAACAATTAATTAAATTAAACAATTAACAATTAAATATTATCATGCTGGTGTTTAATTTTGATAAAGAGGGGGGAGGGTTTCGATCCGTGGGAGGGGTGGAAAACTTATTAAATAGTTTTTTGGACCTCCACTTACCACATATTACTATATGTATGTATCTATATATTACCAATAGGTTGGTGGTACTCCACCAACCTATTCTTAACGTCACATTGGTTAAAGAGATTGTAAACTAAATATTTTACGTCTTTCCCAGGAATGTAATCTACGAGTACTAGTCTCTTTTGTCTTACGTAATACTAAGGCCGATGGTTTCGCAAGTATGATGTATTTAGAGCGGCAATTGTGGTGTGTGCAGAAAAGAACCTTGTTCGTTTTGCAAATATAAAAATAATCTTTCTGAATATTCATGTTGTGTGGACTTGTCACGACTATCAATTTATTTATTTATATATATACGCCTAAAAAGGCTTTAACATAGAAATGATACATGATGCATAGTAGAATATCTGTATTATACAGGAGATACTGACAGTAAATAGATGTAATCCAATGTAAAGAAGGTACAAAATACACAATTGTAAAATTGTGATTAGAAGGTATAATGAGATAATATTAAGAAATACTTAAAAGAAAAACTAAATAAAAAATAAAAAAAAAACTAAATATGAAGCAATATTAGTAAAACGTAAGAGTAACATAATGTAAAAAAGAAATTACAACAACACCACATATAAGACAAATCATTAAAACTAATTTACCAACGCTACTCTAATTTGTAGGATTCGACAAAGTATTGGTATAGATTATGCTTAATTCTATAAATGGAGTCATTAAATAAATCGATAGCACCCCCATACTTGTTGCCCAGATCATGCATCCTATTGGTCAGTGAGTGTGTCTGATAGTTGGTCGTGTATGTATTGCAGAAGAATGTTATATTTTGTCTTGTATTCCTAGTCGGCACATGGAGTTTAATAGTGGCAAGGATGGCAGGACTATCAATTAAGTTGTTAATGACTCTGTGTAACACAACCAGGTCTGAAATAATTCTCCTGTCAGACAATGTTATTAGATGCAATTGATTCATCAAACTGACATAATCAATGCATTCAATAGGAATTCTGAGCTTAAAATTTACGTAATTTGTGCTGAACTCTTTCTATATTATTGGAGTGAACTTTATATAAAGGGGACCAAATATGTGAATTATACTACAATTGACTTCTAACTAATGAAATATAGAGGGTTCTCATACAATCTATGGACTTAAAATCAATTAAAGTTCTGCAAAGGAACAAATACTATTTATTTGTTTATACGTATTTTTATTTTTTTGGTTTTATAGATTTTGATATATTTTAGCTTAATACTTGTTAAAAAAACATTTATTATTAAGAGCAAAAAAAAAGTCGACAACTGTCATTGACATGATATTGTTTGATTGTTATCACCAGGATGACTTATTGTACTAAATCCATCCTCCCACAGACGGTCCAGCACCTGCTTTGCACATTATAATAGTATATAGATCGTCCTTCAAGATTCTCTTGAGGAAAACTTTGCTTCTGTGGAGATTTAAATTAATTGGTCTGTCTAATGTGTGTTTCTTAGCAACCATGTCGAATTATCTTCAAACTGCTGCCTGCGATTCACGTACTCTAAAGTTGTTTTGTTTGACTGTGTTTTGCGCTTTGGGAACGCTTTTCAGTCAAGTGTTTTTCCTAATGCAAAAGGTGTCAAAACTTTTGGGATTAAACAAGTCTTAGGGGTTGACTGCTTTTTGTATCGTATATACTTGTCACAAAATCCTAACATGATCAATTTCTTAGTGGAGTAATTTACCATTACGAGATCCTTTACTAATACTTTTGTGTTCGTTCGAGGTACATCATTGGCTGGATGATAGCGGTCGGTGACGTTTAGGCAGGTCACGTGCTAAATCAAATCTTGTCCAAAGGAACACTGTTTGATCAAAACTAAAGAAAGTTCACCAAGTTATCATTTTTCTTTAATTATTATCATGGTAAACTTAAACGTGGTATTACAACGACAAACATAAAAAGTTCATACTTATATGATGGAACATTTCAAAAATTTATATCTTATTTAAATATTGATTTTAAAGAAAATTTCTTTTGAAACGAACGTGATGAGAAAATATTAATTAATAATTCGTAAAACTTCGTGATACGGAAAAGTATTCTGATCACTTAACCACGAGCGCAGCCATTTAGCATTACCACAGCCGTTCTTCATCTGGACTGCTATGGCTTTACTCATTATTCAAGATTGGTACCCTTAAATAAATTAACGTTCTTTTGAGGGAGGATGAACCATCCTACATCCGAGGATCTAATGATGGTGAAACTTCTCTACTGTTGTGATTTTTCATGTACGCTTTGATGATACAGATACGAATCTATTTTGATCAGCTACAATAACATTCTTTTTTATGTGAAACATCTTTTTGCGCTCATAGGGGGGTAAAACTAACTTTAGCGTAGCAAAACTGGACGACGATCTCGTATGGAATGACTATTTGTTCTGCCACCTTCGTCACTCGTCAGCTCTTTTCGCCCGGCGCCAAGACACTGTGCGGTATATTCTGTTTTCACTAAAATTGCCAATCATAACGAATTTTTAATGTGTAGTATATTTTTTGGTGTGTATTTAAAATAAAAAACAAAATAATTATTAAAATATATACAAAAATCACAATCGATGTTTCACATTTGCCAGGCGTTCAAATGAATCAAACCTTCTTTTTAATTCTGGTATCCTTCTCACAGGACGTCCCGATGGTTATAACGGCTATTTTGTTGCTGGCTTATTGTTATGTCTTCGTTCTGTATTATACTGAATATTACGATTTCAAACTGTCGTATTTTTTATCACAGTTTTTTTTTAAATTTATCTTTGCTATAATATAATCTAAATGTAACTGTCCTAAAACAGGAAAATCTTCCTAGTTGGACGGTTAAAGCACTACCATGGAATTGTTACCAGGTAATGTTAAGGAATGTGAATTTCAAATTAGTACAATGCCCATCTATGCTGAAAACACGGCTCTTTTGTTGATATTTTTGATTATTGAGCTGAAATAAATGTTATTATTATTATAATGCTAAATGCTAAATCAATCTGTAGTTTTTCTCAGAAAAGCAAGTACCATAATATATGTACGAGTATGTATATTTTTAGCGGGGTTAATGATAAAAATCTTTATCCATTGTTATAATTTACGTGTTATCTATTTCTATCTCGTATTTCTTTTATGCCATTTTATATTTTTTTCTCCCTCTAGTATATAAATTGCAATCAGTTTGTCAACATGTAAAAAAATATATCAAGATCTTGAACAGAGTTATTGTTTTATTACATTTTATAAAAAAGGTATGATCTGTGACAATGACAGTGTTGTGTAATGTTTAACTCTTCTCTGCCTACTCCTGTGGAGAAATGGTGACGGCGGAGGCATTATAAACAATTAGTTATATCATTGTGAAAAATGATTTTATTTGATTCATCTTGTACCTATATATTGTTATCGAGATACATTTGTAGAACTCCATTTTAATTTAATATTTTACACGTAAATATAAACAAATTTTATTTGAAATGTTTACAACTTATTCCGTTTCCCTATTTCCCATTTCGCTGCCTTAGTTCTTGTATGTTCAATAGACCATTTAGCAAATTTTACAGGAGACGTTTTTTTTTGTTTTTACAGGCAAATTCTAAAAAATTCTCTATTTTGGTCATTTCGTTTAGTACATATGTGTAACAGGAAATTATTAAAGATCATTTTTCGAAGATTGAAGCTATAATATGCCCATATTATGACTTTAAAGGCGGACGTTGAACATGGCATGAAAATGATGAATGATTATTTTGGATACTGAACACAGTCTGGAGATTGAACAATTCGGCTCCCATAAGTTTGAGGTATTTTTTTTCAATTAGCCAATTAGTGGTAAATTGTATATACAGGGTGATTTTCAGATTTCAAATACTTTACTTTTATCTTAGTTAGTAGTTGACTTAAAGTATTACTTTAAAATATACAAACAGAGTCCTTGAGTTGATTTTTCACAAAAACTGCTCTATATAAATCATCCAATAATTTGGAAGTTTGAAAACAATGCACAAGTACAAAGGTACCTACCGCTCATATACTACTATCGGTTGTCAGTGCATGCGTGATGTGAAATATTCTTACATCGTACGTATTACGGCCTCCATGGTCTAGGGGTACTCTTGACTAGAAATCCGGAGGTCGCAAGTAAATTTTATTTGATTCATTTATGTTATTTCACAAATTATTCATTTAAAATAACATATAGTCTATTTGCGGCATGTTCCAGAGAGGAAAATATGGTGTAAAGACCACCATAAGAATTGAAATGGCTTTAGCCGTGTTTGGTGATCAGATCTGAATAGATACTCACATACCATCTCTCTTCTACTTCATCCTCCTTCCTCTCTTTCTCCTCTCCATCTCCTTCCCCTCCACACTACCTTCAGCCTCACAATATACTAATATACCCCAATTGGGGATTCCATAGTCTCACTGGCTCCAGATGGTTGGGAGCAGTTGAGACTGTGTGCGGTATTCAAAAAAAAAATCCCGAGTGATGCGTTAAACTATTGAAGTTCAATTTTCAGTAAAATTTGTTTTATTT
Source organism: Hesperophylax magnus (assembly GCA_026573805.1). NCBI lineage: Eukaryota > Metazoa > Arthropoda > Insecta > Trichoptera > Limnephilidae > Hesperophylax > Hesperophylax magnus. The sequence goes on from JAIUSX010000080.1 coordinate 20,080,956, forward strand.
TTATTGTTTCGTTACCTACATTTGATAAATGTAATTTTTAAAGTTTACTTACTTTAGAAAGTTTTTTTTTCATTCGGAAGGTCTTGTTCCGACTTTAGCCAAGAATCAAACCAACGAAAATGCCACCTGTATCTGTATTGAGTAATTGAAATATCCGACAGATGTCTCCCCTAAGGGCAATAATTGTGATTATGTACCAATACATTCAAATGAATTAGTTTATAAATAGGCTTGCAAGCCCATTTTCTTTCTCTTCTCTCTCTAAATAACGGATCAATAACAACAATGAAATAATTACGGAATTCGAGGGTGGTCATTTTTTTGTTACCAGTGATGTGTGTTCTAAAGAATAAAACTTATCAATTATATTTCGTAGTATCATTAATTTAACGGGGCCATTATTGTAACAGGTCTTATTTGCCGTGAGCTTATTATTTATGTTGATTTTCGTTAATAAAATATTATTTTTTTTTAAATACTTTCAGCTCTTAAAATCCTAAAATTATAATATCCCGCGATTTGGGTTATAGGTGTGCGCTATTTTTTTATTTTTTTTATTTTTTATTGTTGCTACATTATTTTACAATATTTCATATTCTAATTCAGTAATGTTGGCCTCACTGGGTTGTTTACCCGTGCTGAGGCCCCCATTTTATAATATAAGAATTTATACATTTCAAAATAAAACAACATTAAAATAAAGATAAATTAAAACTAAAAATAAAGATTACAAATTAAAATATAATTATCACACTAAAAGAAAAATATTAAAAGAGAATGGAAATCGGCATTTATAATGATTTATGTGTTTGTGCGTGTTGCGTGTTTTATATATTTTTTTGTGTTGCGTGTATATGTTTTATTCTTTTATGTTATAGAATTAACATTATTATTTAACATTATATTTATTGTTGTTAGTCGTTTGCCTAGTTGGTTTTATTGTAGTTCCTACATAAGAATATGTTTTTTGTTTTTTATGTGACTAAAAAACAAAAAATCCGAAACTTTTTATTGAATGAATTCAAAATTTTAATATTTGGACTTCGTTTTCATCAACGATCTCAGCAGTGATAACGGACTAAATATGTGTCGTAGATGTCTTTCAATCAGACTATGAGGACAGTCGAATTTTTGCACATTTCCATGTCCTGGCTCTTTTGTTGTATTTCTTGAATAACAATAAGTTTTAATGCACTAATATAATTAATTAATACTCATTTTAGGTAAAAGTCCTAAATTTGTAAATAAATAAATAATAAATGAAGCATCCTGTATATTTGCCTAGCAAATTCAAGAAGTAAATGTAAAATATGGTGAAAAAGCCTAAAAATGACATAATTTTAAGACTTTCCTTTCTATTTGAGCTAGTGTTCTAAGGTTTATTGATTCTGGAGTCGGTGAAGTCATTTTTTAGTTCAATAACAGTATATATTCGCAATTAAACGTATTTTTAGTGGAACAATTTCGTTGTTAGAAAACAACTAAAAATCAACATGGCCGCAAATTTTAACTAGCCGGCTCCTGATTGGTTGACAGTGGAGATTGAACATTCAAGACCTTAACGTTCGGCGGGATGTTGAACAAATATCTATGAACTTTTAAAAAATATTATATTCATAACTTTGAGTGTTTGAATGTTCAATATCCAGGAGATTGAACAAATAAGAACTGAAACATTATTCCGTGAGTGGATATTGGCACTCGAAAAATGCTTAAAATGTCACTTAAAAACCAAAAAATATGGTTTTTTTGAGCTTCATTAATGCGCAATAGGCTAATGAACATATTGGCATTCATAACTCAGTTTTGCAAAAAAAGGTCTATTGAACATACAAGAACTAGGACAGCGATTATGTTTTAAAGTAACATATCGAACCATCTCTTCAAATGACAATTGTCTTCGAAATAGGGTCAGCGACACATCGATTGATTTTAAATCATATAATAATGTTAGCCTTTTTTTCTTTCGAAAGTATCTTCATCTAGAGTTCTAGAATAATAACTTTTGGGATCATGTGTAATAAATTATAACAGTTGTCGTGTTCAGTCAACATGAGAAATGAAACTGAGTGATACAAAAGTGACAATCTGGTAATAACGCTTTTCGCTTGTGTATTATGATGAAGAGATGTTGTTATTTGTTAGGAGCACAGAATAAAAAATAAGGTTGGGACCATTACGTCAAGCGCGAGAAGTTTTATCAATGATGTTGACAGTTGCATTTGTGCAAGAACTGAGAACCAGCTCGGCTGTGGAACTGGCCTCTGTATTTCCTCCCTTCTACAACATGGGTCTAAGGGAAATCTTCAAATGGACGCATTCTGAAATAAATTAAGTATGCAAATATATATATATATATATATTTTTTTTTATAGTTAATACCTCACAAGAGTCCCAACTGCTCCCGTCTGGAGCCAGTGAGACTATGGCATCCCCAATTGGGGGATGTTGTGAGGCTGAAGGTAAGTGGGGAAGGGAAAGAGGAAGGTGGGGAAGTACCTGGCTATTCAGATCTAGTCACTAAACACGGCTAAAGCCATTTGGAGCAACGTTTCAATTCTGAATGGTGGTCTTACACCAGGGCGATACTGGTAGTATCTTCCACTCTGGAACGTGCCGCAAATATACTATATATTATTTTAATTAATTAATTGTGAAATAACACAAATTAATCAAATAAAATTTATTTGCGCACGCCGGGTTCGAACCCACGACCTTCGGAATGGCAGTCCAATGCGTTACCACTGGACTATGCCGGCCGTCATAAAAATAATAGACAACACATTTGTTTTTAGAAAAAGTTTAATACAATTTTCTTATACAGAGTTGTTCCGTAACGATAACTTCTAACAACTGAGGTTCGTTTGTTGATTTTTTGCTTATTGTTTTAAACGTTTTTAAAACAATTTGTAAATAGAATTTTATAAAGATATATTATTTTATAAAAGTATTTGTAAGAGTTGCATTTTAAATCAGTAATCTACCCACAGTTATTGTTCTTTAAAGCATTTTCCCAGTTAAACTACAATGAAGCAGTTTGTCAATAGGATGTACAAGTTCAATTATAATGTAAATATATTATATTATTTCTAATTATAAATATTCATAATATAAGATATTCAGATGATTATTGACACACTATAAAATAACATTAAATCTAAATGCTAATAAATAAAAACTATTCATTGCTAGTGATGATTAGTATTAAGTATTTCTACTTATGAGCCATGTTTTCAGCATATATGTGAATTTATTTATTTATAAGTACATGCTATATAAATTAATACATTTATTTAGAGAAAATACATTAAAGCACCATAGAAGGCTCCTACCTGTTTCATGATGACCAATGGAGGATAGTTAGTTTGAATTTAAGTCTAGTGTAAACATATTTTAGTAGAATTATAAAATAAAAAAAATTTAATTTGGTTAAAATTTTCAATAACTCACAAAATTGCAAAAGTTTACTTTAAAATTGTTGGTGTTATTAGTATAATGTTATCTATGGCCATTAGGGTGTCCCAAAAAAATTAAAGTTTTTATTTTTTAACGCATACCCTCTAATTTTGTTTTAATAATGACAAAACACTTATAAAAAAAATTTCGTTTACTTTGGACAACTGCAACCCGTGCCAACTTGCATCGAAAGATGTCAGTACTTGTTCATTAAGACGCCAGCGAGCAAACGTGTTGATGAGCTTATAGTAACTTGCTATTTTGTTAGTAAACGAAAATCACTCGTTCAGGCAAGATGTTATTAGATTTACGCACTTCTAAAAAGAGTATATTTTTAATAGGAGTCGTAAAACACCAAATATCGGGTTCTAAACTGCCATCTAATGGACAAGTTCTTGATGTTTTGTTCTACAATATCCGGAAAGTGAATTTAACTGTCAATATATACCAAATATAGCCATAGTTGGATTTTTAAAGCTGGGTTTGAAGTAAAAATCAGTCAAGCGACTACAAGCCCTGATATACTACTCTTCAAAAAGTTTCGAGATAACTGTAAAAATGTTGATCCCGATAAAATTCAGTGCTACAGAGAAAATCTCACATTGCACCTAACCGCTTCCGAAATCAACGATTTGCTTGACTTTTACCGTACTGCATTGACAACAAAAATACTTTTGGATGACTATTGAGAGTTTTAGAGCTCTGTGTGATTTAGGAGGAGATACAGCGAGAAAATTTAAGATTCGGCCTCCAGGTGCTCGATGTTTGGCAAAGGCGCTTTATTCCTTGAAAATATCATTAATTTGTGCGCAATTTAAAATTACCGGTAAGGATAAGGCGGCACTTTTAGACGTTTGCCTGTTCATAGTAACATCCTATGTCAAGCCATGGTTACAATGTATTATAGCAGTTAAAGCACCTTACCAGGACTTGTGCTTTTTGAAATCACTGAAGGCTTAAGAAAAAATTGATGAAAACATCTCAATGGCAGCTTTATTTCTGTTCAGTAAGCAGTTATGGTATTTGACCGATGAAGGATCTATTTTATCGCTGTTTGACGACGCTGTGGATCAAACAACTAAAATAAAAATGCTCGAAATATCAAAAAAAATAATTTATCAACCCATGACAAACGTTACATCCCATCGAAGGAAGATCTTGATGGTAAATTGTATGGTAAGTTTATTAAGTAGTTTAAATTATGTTTTGTATTGAGGTTTTTGTTCATATCATAATTTAGTGACTTTTGTTTCAGAGAAAAATATTTACGACTTCATTTCAGTTAAGAGCAAGTATTTGTTTGATCGTCTGAACACAGATGCCAGTTTTCTTAACGAATTCTCTACGATGTGGTCAAATAATGCTTCGTATCAAGAAGTCAGAAAGAAGGTGTCGCCGCTGAGGGTAGTGAATGATAGAGCTGAAAGAACTGTTAAGTTAATGCAAGATTTTCATGGCTTAATCTCACGGTCAAAGAGGAACAAAAATATTTTTTGTTACGATGCGTTCAGGAACACCGGAAGATTTATCCTCACTGTAAAAAACAAACTATGAAGAAAAAATTTAATCAATAAACCATTTTTAAATATAAAATACTACATAATTGAACATTTGTGCATTTTAAAATTTTATTTATCCGACAAAAATGAAAGTTGAAAATCCTTCCATATTAACTCTGTACCATATGTTTGGCATCAAGTCGGCACGGGTTGCCGGTGTTTAATCAAAATAATATTTATTATATGAGTTATTGGAATCAAATGAAATAAAATAAGAGGGTATGCATATTTAAATTCATGAAAAAAAAATTCTTCCTTATGTCCTGGGACACCCTAATGGCCATTTCCTAATATATTGTCTGTGCTACACAAACCCTAGCTGTCACCACTTGTCAACAGATCGCCAGCTGGGCTGGTTTAATAAATAACATATCAAATACAAACGTGTTATAATATTCGTTCACCACAATACAACATGGTGTCAGGTGTGTCTTAATAAATATATTGTGAGTGAAGTCAAGTCAAGTCACATCAAGAGTCAATAATTTGTATCCAAAACAAATTGTCAAAAGAAATAAAATGTCGAGTCATATTGTGCCGATGGCGATTGTTCCAAATATGGCGGGTGAGTGGAAGAAATTTAAGCAATCATTCCTTATTTATATGATGGCTAATAATTTTAATGAAGAAAAGGAAATTCAAAAAGTGGCCAGGCTTCTACACACGATTGGCCCGAAAGGGGTAGAAATTTTTAACTCATTTGGCCTCACAATTGAGAAAAGTACGCTCGACGGTATTTTACTCCTTTACGATAAACACTTCATACCCACAGTAAATGTGACAGTGGAACGATTTAAATTCTTCACGAGGAAGCAAGGCGACAGTGAAACAGTCGAAGATTTTATTGCTTCGCTACAAAATCTAAGTCAAACTTGTGATTTCGGCAATCTACAAACATCCTTAATAAAGGACATATTCAAATGTAACCTAAATCGAAATCTTTACTACTTGAAAGAAAGACTTTTACAAGAAACGTCGTTAAACTTGGAAAAAGCGATTAATTTGTCAAGAGCGATTGTTGTATCGAGGGAAAACACAAGAAGTCTTGAGGGGAATATTATACAACAAGTTCTACGAAGCCCTTCTTCATCTTCACTATCAGCCAGAAGCCATTCCAGAAGTCAATCCGGAAGTCCGAGCAATCATTCCAGAAGTCCATCGGGAAGTCCGAGCAGTCTATCCAGAGGTCAATCCGGAAGTCAGGGCGGAGTCTGTACCAAATGTGGACAAATTCACCGCACAAACTGCCCGGCATCATTAGCTAAATGCTTTAATTGTCTCAAGATTGGGCATTATTCGAAATTTTGTTTTAATAGGAAATTGAAAGGTAGGTGTAGATTTAATGCATTTCAACAACTCAAATTATCTCATTGTTACTGATTATTATTCAAAATACATCGAAAATTCAATGTTACACAATTATAACGCGGAAACTGTAGTCACACACTTAAAATCTATATTTTCACGTCATGGGATACCGTTAACGCTTGTTAGTGATAATGGACCACCATTTCAATCAGCCTTTTTTAAAAACTTTTTATATGAGTGGGATATTGAACATATCACCACTAGTCCAAACTATCCTCAGTCAAATGGTCAAGCTGAGAGTTCAGTAAAAATAGTAAAGAATATTTTAAGAAAATGCCTTGAATCCAAAACTGATCCGTATCTTGCTATGTTACATTACAGAAATAGTCCAAAAAATAATTTTCCATCCCCTGCAAGCCTCTTAATGTCACGTCAACTTAGATGTAATTTACCCGTAACATCCAGTCAACTTAGACCAAAAGTCGTGCGATTTAAAGAATATGAAGATAAATTTAAGGGTCGTCAAAACAAAATGAAAAAATATTTTGACAAAAAGGTTCGGAACTTGTCTGAGTTGAAGATAGGCGATAAAGTAGTTTTTAAAAAAGATGTGTCAAGTTCATGGTCGCCAGCTACTGTAGTAGAAATTGTTAAAGGATGCCCAAGGTCATATATTGTTGAAACTCCCGATGGTTCAAGATATCGCAGGAATAGGAAACACTTAAATTTAGACAGATCACGTCAGGAATCATCATCACCGCTGAATGGAAATAGTTCATCGAAGAAAGGTGTACGTTTTGACAATGATTTTCATTCCATCCCGTTTTATCCAGGTCCTACAACTTCTGATGAGCTGACAAACAATGAGGCAAGCATTCGAACTCGTTCGGGCAGAATTGTTAATAAACCTGATAGATATAATCCATCTGATTATAATTAAATTTGGTAATTGTATTTCACTTACAGTTTATTACTATGTCATGAATTATGTTTATTTGAAAAGAAAAATTTATATTTGTAATGTTCATCTTGTCTTGACTTGTTTTTCTTTATTAGGAAAAGAGGGATGTTGGTGTTATTAGTATAATGTTATCTATGGCCATTTCCTAATATATTGTCTGTGCTACACAAACCCTAGCTGTCACCACTTGTCAACAGATCGCCAGCTGGGCTGGTTTAATAAATAACATATCAAATACAAACTTGTTATAATATTCGTTCACCACAATACAACAAAAATAAACACAAATATATAAAGTATTACAAATATGCACATACCTCCATACGCATACACATGTACATATATACATACATACATGCGCACATACATCCATCTATGCATATAAATATACACATACATACACACATATGCATATACTTTACATACATGTATTTTCTTCCTCAAACATGTAAACAATATAAACACCTCTATTTGAGTACAAGAAGCAGGTTACCCACACTATCACACTCACTCATCAAAAAGTCCCCAAGCGCCTTCCTGAAACTGTCGTATTTGCCAATTGACTTTAATTCTATTGGTAAATTGTTAAAGATTTTAGAGCAAAAAAAAATAATTGTGACGATGCCATTGAGGTTCTTGTTGCTGGAATAGTATAGTTGGATTGGTTGGAATATCTTGTGTGATAGGTTGATTCAAAAATATATTTTTTTATATGTTTGAATTTGTAGTAGGAGGATAAGTGTTTGATCTATAGGTATTTTATATTGAGTACTTTGAAGTCCTTCGTGGGGTAAGTATTGTGTTCTTTGTAGATTTGCCGCATAATCAATTTTTGAGCTTTAATTAATGCATCTAATATAGTTTTAGAGCATCCTCTCCAGGTTACTATACCGTAACATATAATTGATTGACATAAGGAAAAATATATACCGTCTTTAGTGTGTTTTTATTTAGAATGTTTCGTAATGATCTAAAGATATACGTTTGAAATATTGATTACGTGATTTTCCCACCGGAGTTTATTGACAATTATTATTGGAGCCGGACAGCATGAGTCACAAGCCGCTGGCAGTACCCAACACCCTGCCGGTCCCTCTACAATACCGCCGCCTGCTAATGCGGCCGCTGCGGTGAGGGCCGCCTAGACCCAGGTCACCGGAATGGCGATAATGGACCATTCTCGGGTACAGATACCCAACCATGACTCTTCATCAGATAGCGAGGCATTGAATGCAGATTCACTCAAACAACTTCAGCGAGAATTCAGAGCAGAAAGGTGACGCAACAGTAAATAAAAGAGGCCCTGAATGTGCTCCTATGAAAAAACAAGCGCCTTTTGTGAAACCTGACACACCCACGGAGCAGGCAACAATACATCAACAAGGTGCCATGCAAAGCACCCTACAAGACTCCATGCAAGGCACCACATGGCAAAACAGCGCAGAGTACCGGTTTTCAGCATCCAACACCACGATAACACAACACAACACCAAACAACCCCTATACTAGTATTAGGCCTCAACATCCAGACAACAGCCAAAATAAACTTCAGCTCAAGGGACTCCACAGATTCCCGCAGCTTTCTACAACCTGAAATACCAGCCGGGCTCACCAGATATGCATTTCGGCCAGACACCGCCTGCAAACGACACATACACGACATTCCTGGTCCATCCCACGGAGGATGATACGGCGCGACACACACACGATTGGGTCAATAGTAGAACAGAACAGATGGCGCCAGCAAACCCGTTCTCACAGTTTGCGGCATTCATAACGGAGGCTTTCCGCTCTTTACAAAATGGCAGTACTCCGCGACAGCAGCCCAAAGAAGAAAACCGCAAAGCGTCCCTTATCGCATGCCAATCAAGAGCTAAGAAACTCCCATCATACTATGGAGACGCCATGGAATGGCCAGCATGGCGCGTTCAATTATTTCAATCAACGTGGGATGACGCAATCGGAAAACCTAATGTGACTTCAGAGAACCTTGAAAGGCAAGGCTCGTGAAGCAGTAAGACCACTCCTATTGGACCCGACACAAGTATCGGAAATAATGGACGACTGATGAATCACGCAATTGCTACACTGATGTTTCAAAAAACAAAAAAAAATTTCCGCGGCTTCCTACAGATGCATCAAACGACGTACTTATTGAATTCTCGGGTACAGTTCAAAATGTGGCGGCCCCACTCGGCAGTTGCATGCAACAGAGACAGCGTATTGCGCTATTGCATATTTAACTGAAAACTCCCAGGACGGCACGAATTCAACCTTCCTGGATAGTAAATGTAAAGTGGCACCATTAAAACCAGTTTCTATACGGCATATACAGCTTATAACCATTCGTGGTGCCCAACACCAAGATAACCTTAAACATCTAGTGAGTAAGTTTCACTATCAAGTGTTGGCATATATTTCCTTATTTGGCTGCATTTTATTAACACACGCCAACCAGACCTCCGGCGCAAAGCTGGAATGGATTGGTTCGAACGCTACTACGGCACAGCAGCGGACAACGCTACCATTGCGTAGGAAGATACCAAACGGATCAACACAAACAACGGAGGAAACAATACAGATGACAGACATCCCCTAGACGACCAAAATGCCGGAAAGCTTCAGCACTGGATTATTAAGAGGATTAGAAAAACAACTTGCAAACGTTGTATTTAAAAGGAAGCCTCGCCTGGAAGCAATATTTTCTGGGCAACTGGAAGAATTCCCACGACTCTTTCTGGAACGGTGCGAGGAGTATTTCATACTGGCAAACACATACGAAAAAAACAAAAAGAGGGTGGCAACGGCCCAGCTCCGTGACAAAGCGAGGAACTGGGCAAACACCTATAAACAGCCAGAACGAACGAACTTTGAAAGATTTTTAAAGAGGGATCAGAAGTGGAACTCAGGCTTCAAAACCAGATTTATCACAAAATACAGGAAAACACAGACTCTTTGGCAGAATTCATCGCAAATAAACAAAGAATGTTTGCACGACTCCATCCAACAAAAAATCAGAGTTATACGTCTTCGTACCTGCAAACATACACGTATACGCCTCCACTATGGAGGGGTGGATGAATCAGACCATGAGGTATGAAAACTCTAAACGCATATCCAAGGTACTAGGTCAACGCCAACAAAATGCGATTCTTCCCCTCGCTGGTCAGCGCAACAACACTCTCCAACTCGCCGTTTTCTTCAGCGCATTTCAAATTAACATCGTTCACCGTATAACCGTTCACCACCACGGAATGCATCACCTCGCCATTTGCCGAATGGCCGATCGCCCTACCGCCAGCCTCCGACTCCGAGCGATCCCCAGCAAACCGAAATAAGAGAGCCAGATACCCGGAAAACAGGTACCTCCCGGGAGCTCAATACTAATACGGCAACCCGGGCAAAGAAGGAAGAAACATAATCAAACTGCAGAGTGCCACACGGCGACAGCAGGTTCTTTCCTACCAAGGGTGAAAATAAGTATTAAAGGGAAAACCTATCATAATGAAAACGGGGATCGCACAAAGTGCCAAATTACAACTATCCTCTATTTCATGCCTCAAGTTGGCGAACACAAGGGATGTGATGTAAATAAAAGGCACGATATCGCTAAAATTTGGCATCCACAATACAACACATGAATGGAACTTCCTCGTGTGGGAGAACCTAAGAGAGGATATCATCCTAGGAAACGATTGGCTGTCTCAAGAAGAATCATCAGTAGACTTCTTGCGAAACTGCTAAAACTTCAGAAGCTCAAACAGGACATCCACCCACTTCGTGCCTGTTCTCCAAGAACAAAAGGGTGACGTTGTCCATGGGCCACTATTAGATCAAGTCCCAGAACAGGAAAGAAAGAATATGTAGACTTTATGCGTGAATATAGCGAGGTATTTTCCCCCTCGGTAGGGACAGCCAAACTACCAACGCACAGAATCCACTTGAATACCTACAGAACAATTTGCGTTCTACCACATCGCTTTTCGGATGAGAAGAAAAGAATTTATACAAACAACTGGTAGCGATGCTAGCGGACGGAGTAGTAGAAGCCAGCAGATCCCCATACAGTTTCCCAATAGTAATGGTGGCCAAAAAGGGAAAAGAAGGGAGACGGATCTGCATAGACTAACAGACGATTGAATCAAGCAACAATAACCAAACCCTCCCCACTGCCAATAATCCGCGAAACACTTAAAAACCTGAGTACAGCCAAGGTATTCATAGTACTGGATCTCAAAAGCGGATACTGGCAAGTGCCTATGGCACCAGAAGATAGGGAGAAAACAGCAGATACCACACCAGATGGGGGGGCAATTACCAGTTCCAAGTTATGCAATTCGGATTAAAGGGAGCACCCAAGACCTTCTAAAGAACCACGAGCCAGCAATTATGAGCCGGATTCCTAAGACAATTTTCGATGGTCTACCTGGATGACATCGTCGTTTATTCCGAAAACACATAGGAACACCTACGCTACTTTCTACTTTTCTTAGAACGATTAGCAGAATTTGGGTTAAAATGCTCTCCAGAAAAATGCAACATCGCCACAAACAAAATTACATATTTGGGACGCACAGTCAGTTCCACTGGTAACACTCTCCAGAGGCCACATGAAGAAGCCATTAAAAACACACCATCACTTCAAACAAGGAAAAAGCTCCCTTGTTTTCTGGAAGCGTGCAACTGATTGAGGGAATACATACCAAAATTTGCCAAGATGTCAGCGCCATTCACAAATCTGATCAGAGAACCCAAAGAAGTCATGCACCAAATAAAAAATGCATTAGCAGGGCTACTGAGACTCGAGGGACCCGATTTTAGTAGGAAATTCATGCTGCAAATGGATGCAAGTAAAGTAGGAGTCGCAGCAGTTCATAAAAAAAGAAGATGGTTCACGAGATATGATATCATACTCAAGCACCATATTCTGACAAGCCAAAGAGAGGTACCACAGCAACGAACAGGAAGTATTGGCAGCAATATGGGCTATTAAGAAATACCAGCCTTACCTAGAAGGGAGGCACTTAAAGCTCATCACAGACAACCGAGCTCTAACATGGCTAAACGAAGCAAAGAACGAAAGAGCCTAACTCACAAGATGAACCCTACTCCTGCAAGACTACGACTTTACAGTTGAGCACTGTCGAAAAATCAAACGAGCTCGCCGACGCGCTATCTAGAAACCCGGGACCAATGCAAATCATACACCAAGGAATACTCTCAAAAAGAGACAAAGGAATGATCTACTGCCCGTTTGTCCCTCGAAATACACTTCCGAAAGTTATGGAAGAATACCACAACTCCAACACCGCGAAACACCCGAGAGCAGCAGAAACAACAAAAGCAATATCAATACACTTTTCTGGCCAGGAATTAAAAAAGAGATCCGCAGACTGGTACGCTAGTGCATGACATGTGCCACATCATGCGATCATTCTCCACCATAATCTCTAATCTTTCCAATATTAAAAACTTGATATTTTCGGGTGATTTCATTATAAACACACAAACCAGTCAAATCACTTATGTAACGACTTCTTGAACATGCAAGAGTTCCATGGACTAATTAGTACCATCAATACACCAACACGAGTAGTTAACGAGTCAAATCATGCATTGATATATTCAATACTAATAAACAAAACAAAAGCATTGCTTATAAATCAACAATTACGGATCAATACACAAGAATGCTCATATTGCAACCCGACACCATAAAAAATAGAAGAGATCAGGCAATCTCATAAAATAATATTTATTTTGGTAATTTAAAAAACATTATTAAAAATAAATGCTGGAGAGAGCTTTTCCATATAAAAAAAACTCAGGTGAAGGATCTAGATATTTTGTTGACTTTTTAAAAAGCAAATTAATTAATAATACCTACCATAATTGTGATAATTTTTTTGAAAACCACTAAAATCATGAATAATTTATTCAATCATCAACTGCATTCCTAGAAATCTTCTAGACAAAAAATTAAAAGAAAATCCATTAATATCATTAAACATGTGATGGTTTGAATACTCAGATAAATAAACAAACGATAAAACGAAACGAACGTGCTCCAAAAATTTTTTTGTTTGAGATAAGAACATAAGATTTATTGACAGGCGGGCTTGAAGTAAACATGTTCCCACGGGAAGGAAGGAAAGAGATCGCAGGACAGTCGGTTTTTGAACTTGGGTACGTTGACAGCTCCGAGAAATCGATACAAATCAGAAGTGTTGTCTGAAATTACAGTTAATTAGTGAATTCAGATGGTGTTGGAAAGCTTTGTTGAATATTGAATTAAAGTGAAATATTATTGAACCGGTGAAGTGAAAAAGTGATTGGACTCAGTGAGAATACAATTAATAATAATAATAATTGGATAATTTGTAGAGCGCCGTTTTGTGAGAAATCACCTCAAGGGCGCTAAGAGTTGTGCGATCGCGATTATAATATAAAATGTGTTAAATTAAACGTGTATACGGTTCCAACTAAATTACTTGTCTTAAAAACATGGAAATAATAATGATAATGATTGCGTTTAAAACAGAGTGAACGTATTTAAAGGCAGGAAGTGTTTGATCGGATTAGGGGGGGATTAACGATTGGCGAGATGGCGTTTTACCACGGAGACCGTAAACCAGAGGATCCAAACAAATCATAAAACTCGGGTTCGAATCCTGACAGAGATTAGGTTAAATTAGGGAGGTACAATTTTATTTACAGAGTTATTTAATTACCCTTTTATAGGCGTAGGGAGGGGACCAAAATTGAACAAATTGCAAGGATTTCGCTAAAAGGAGGGAGGAATGCCGGTAGGGGGGAGACCGAAAATTAAACTGATTTAGCTATGTAGCGTGTAACCAGGTAAGTTTCACACTAGGATTTGGAGGTGGCTAACAGGGTGAGTTTTTTAATATTATTTATTAAATTCCAGAAGACCCTTTAAAAGGACGGATACAGGAACCGAGTTTGCAACGCCTGCAACCCAAATAATTTTCCCATAAAAAGGAATACGCTAGACGAATTGTCAATCAGCTGTGAGTGGGAGACAGGCCAATGACCTTTTCATATATAGGCCGAGAGGCGCGGTATACAGTCAGTCAAAGGGGAAGTTTTGCTAGCGTATGACCGCCCGAATAGAAAGCGATCGGATGCAACCAGACAGAACAAAATGAATACTTTTCTTCTGTTATTTGACTTTCTAATTTAATACTTTTCATATATTATTTGACTTTCTAAGTTACGAATTGGGATGCACAAAAACAAATCTAGAGTCAAAAGAGGGAGATGGTAATCTCCGAAATAAAACTACCATCCGAACAACTTTTCTCAACAGGTACCTTTCGAGAGGTAGGCAGCCTCTTTAAATTAATTGCAAAAATCAAACCAATTATCCATTTATACCTACCTGAGAGGATAGGTATTCAGTAGAAGTTACCCATACCTAATACACGAGGATGCTAGTAACCTCATAAAATAATTACTGGAACCAAATATTAAAATACAGACAGTCCTCATCCTAAATTTGGCATTTCGAGTAAACCTTACATATATCTCACATGATAATTGGCTGAACGGGTAGGCACACAACCTATCGATAGAAGCAGGCTAAATGTCGACAAGATCGTCGTGTGTTATCTATGTTATTGACCTAGAAAGGGATGTAAATTCCCGACGACGAGGAAGTTACAACGTTTTCTGGAGGTGGCGCGTAACTTAGGACCTTACGTGTCACATTTTCGCGACTAGATTCGTGACAAGGGATGTCATGGTTTTCCCCTTCTACACTCAGTAAAGTAGATTATCCTGGAGGTGTATGAGGTTGGGGCAATTCTGAAATTGGTGAGGAGACCTGGTTTTCTTTATTCTGGCGTGACGATTGCCGATTTGGAACAAGGGGAGACCTAGCCGGTTGTGATATCCAGACACGCAGATATCGATCGCCTTGCTCAAATTATCATCCATCGGTTTTGTTTGGTAAAGAGGAGGAGCCAATCTTAGCTTTGTGGGACTACTTTAACTCATCCCACATATGACAACATTAAAATAATTACTCCGCCACCTGAAGCCCCGGGAGAGCTAGGTACGGACGGGAACGCAACTCTCTGGCATTCCACTTTCAACTTTCGACCAGACCACCCACCACTACCACCGTCTCTGCGTTCGCATAACGTGTAAATTCATTCTCGCAAATAAATTCAACAAAGATCGCAGACCTTTATTTTTCAATCATCCGAATTCCTTGAACACTAATTTACGATACCGGCAGCCATCGTAAATTACATACCACACTGCCATACTGGTGACCCCTGTTCACGCTGCCATACTGGTGACCCTCGACATTTCTGGTGATAATAATATTTAGTGGACACGGTAGGTCGAACGTTGAAGCTGGAATCCTGGACAATCAAGTAAGTAACTTCCAATCTCATTAATTTCAATCTCATTTCCAACATTTTTAAGTCCAGTATTTTTATTAGAGTCTGATTGTCGAATCATAAAGCACATTTCAAAAAAAATTATTGTCCCACCAATTCTAATACTTAAGTATATCAAATATACCCACTAATCTGAACCAAAAAACTCGTATATTCGAATAGTATAGTGCCAAAAAATCTCAATTTCAGTGAAACACCGCACCAGCAGCTGCAGACCAAGCATCAAATTCACCGCAGAACGCAACAATTTCTGCAGACCAACATCAATTTCATCGCAGATCAAGGATCTACCGGATTTACTACGCAGGCAGAACTTCAGTTCCGGACCTCGTAACATCCACCACAAATCAATGCCCAGTAATCAACACCAAGTAACGAACCATAATTAATCCTACATACAGTGATTTTACAGTTAAATTTCCGAATACGAACATTCTAAAATAACTTTAAAAAAAAATTTTTTGCAAGTGTACAATATTGTTACATGTCTATTAAATTAAGTGACCAGACAAGTTGAACTCGTCACAGTACATTCACATTATTTACATTGTATGCACTCTAGATTAAGGGATTTTTGAAATTTTCGGATACCATCAATGTAACATTTTTGAATTTTTAAATTTTTTTTCAAAACCTTAATTTACTGTCGTCATTGCTTGTGTTTCCTTGCTATTTTTTACACATACATCTGCCTATTTTATACTGCCTATTGCTTGCCGTATTATCAAAACAATATGTCATTCGAGAATAACCAGACATCGAACGAAATCCACGGTAATAATTCCACAATGGACACAACAATAAACTCTGTCTCGGTTAAACTACCCGCGTGCTGGCGCGACAACATTGCACTTTGGTTCGCACAAGCTGAGAGCCAATTTTCTAACTCAAGACTAAAGGATGATCTCACCAAGTACAACATTATTGTTGCCGCTTTGGACATGGAGACCCTCAGGACCGTAAGCGACATCGTCATCAATCCTCCTGCAGCAGACAAGTACACTCATCTCAAATCAGCACTCATCGAGAGGTTACAAGATTCGGAGGAAAAGCGACTCACTCGTCTTCTAACCGGACTACAGCTCGAGGACAGGAAGCCTTCTGGACTGCTTCGACTAATCCATGAACTCGCTGGTCCCGGGCTATCGGAGAGCCCAATCGTTCGCGTACTTTGGCTGCAAAGACTCCCGCAACACATTCAAGCCATTCTTACCGCACTACCCGACGACAATCTGTTGCAACTAGCATCCGCAGCAGATAAAATCTCGGAAGTTTATCAAAAATCTGAATGTGAAACTATGGACAATAAACATTATAATGGCATCCCGAACTCGAATCCAAACATCAGTGCTATATTACAAAACTTACAAGAACAAATTTCGGCACTCACTCTAGAAGTCAGTCGACTTAAAACGACTCGGAGAGATGATCATGGACAGGCAAACATTAATTTCGAAAACCGAAATCCCAGCACCCGCCGCGAATGGCGTCATCCATCGACATCATACCCAAATTCCGCGCACCGACCTCGTTCCAGGTCACGTGGTAGACCGTTACACACCAATAATACAACACACGGCTACTGCAGTTACCATGCAAAATTCGGTAACAAATCACATAATTGCATTAAACCATGTAATTTTATTAATAACAAGTCGGGAAACGACAACGCCCCACCACATTATACAGTGCCAGTGGGAAACATACAAAAACCATAAACCATAAAGGAGCAGACTTCTTACACTTCTTCAACTTAAGCGTCAAAAATCTGAGAGAAACACAAATAACAACCCGCGCAGCTTCATCGCGCGAAGGACGATATTCATGGACTCATCGGGACATCACTGTAGCGCCCCGGCCCCGGCCGTCGTACCAGGCCAGCGCTACATCGGATCTGAACGCCCTGGCTCCTGCAATCGGACCAGCGCTTCATCCAAGCACCACGACCACCACGAGGATACGCGAAATCCTCACTGGTCTACACACCTCCCGCCCAACCGCCTACAAGGTCAACTGTACCTTCGGCATCCTGTCAGCACCTGAATGAAGAACCACGTTCTTCCCCAGCACCTGACCATCATCGAGTCCGGTCAACAGCGTCCGACGTCGACCCACCGACTCACGCAAGACCAGCAAACCACCGCCCGCATCCGGGCATCCGGGCATCGAACCCGCATTCAATATCCGTCACACATCATCTCTCATCACGACTACCGCTTATCACCTTAAGCTAATAGACAAGTTGAAACCTGCATTCTTTCAAAGCACAGAAGAAATTCCATCAAGAGGAACCGTCACACAGCCTCCAATAAAAAAATGACAACTCGATCCGGAAGACATGTGCATTTCCCGGACAGATTTCAAGCGCAGTAATAATTTGGCAATACCACAATTAAGGCACAGTAATTAGCAAAAAAAAACTAACCAGAAACCTTATATTGACGTATCCATAAATTTCATAAATTATTTTGTAACTATCATATCGCAAATGTCAGCCAATATAATAAATTACTGTTACTAAAACAAAAAAAAAAACAATTTAAAATTTACTATCAATAATACGCATATATAAGCATCCTACAATAAAATCTTTATTATGTAAATATTCACAATACTATGTACTACGTCAAAAGTGCATTAATAAAAACAACAATAGAACTGTCATAACAAGCTATTTTTAAATCATTGTAAACAAGCATAGTATACACAGGTAGCTCACTACTACGCTAAGTACAGTGCGACTAGCGCTCGCCGTTCTTCAATAATTACGTTACCTGTATATCATTTATGTACCTAGTTACTACGGCGAATAAAATTCGTACGGCCACAGTTACTATGCAACGGCGGCATGGAGCCACTATTATTATTACTTTGTTATTACTTTCCTGTCGCTAACCGAGCGCAATATTATCACAACATTATGTACCTTAGATTATAAATGGACTTGTGTTTTTATAAATTATTATTGACATTGTAAAATATTCATTGTTGTAATTATGTACTATATGCCTTTGTATCGCGTAGAGACGCTGGGGGGGAGGTATGTGGGACTACTTTAACTCATCCCACATATGACAACATTAAAATAATTACTCCGCCACCTGAAGCCCCGGGAGAGCTAGGTACGGACGGGAACGCAACTCTCTGGCATTCCACTTTCAACTTTCGACCAGACCACCCACCACTACCACCGTCTCTGCGTTCGCATAACGTGTAAATTCATTCTCGCAAATAAATTCAACAAAGATCGCAGACCTTTATTTTTCAATCATCCGAATTCCTTGAACACTAATTTACGATACCGGCAGCCATCGTAAATTACATACCACACTGCCATACTGGTGACCCCTGTTCACGCTGCCATAGCTTGAACAAATTCACTTTCTTTCCTCTCCTTCCCCTCCCAAAATATATACATGGATGGCGCCGACAACTAACACCATAAATTTATCGTATGTTTATCACACATATAAAATCTAACAACTTGTTATATTCACATTACCCTACGATAGATAGAATCACGTAGCTAGTTGGGGAGCAGGCGACTTAGAAAATAAGGTTTATGAAATAGCTTTAAAACACAGCGGTAATGGATTCAACTCACTCTATCTCAAAAGAACCAAGGGATACCAAACATACATAGATAACTTGGTTTCTAAACCGAGAAACAAAAAACCAACACAACGTTCGGTGAAGCCTTTTTATACTGAACCGTCACGTGAAATGAGTACGCTCAAGGTCGTACGTCACGTAGACAAACTAGGATGTACACACTTGAAGGGGTGTGTAATAAAGAGAGGAGCAAAGGCTTGCAAAGACGGCAGGGAGGATATTCCTACCCCGGATATATACATAACCAAAGCCTTATGGAAAAGCTACCTATGGGACTTTAAAGAAAATTTATCGTAGAAAGAAGAGAAGGAAAAGTTTGAAAAGGGCAGATCATTACAAACATCTAGGTATAAAAGATATGGGAATATGTACGGTGATGTCATAAGAAAGGCAAAAGAAATCTACTATAGAGACAAAATCAAAAGAATAAACAATGATCCCCAAAAAATATGGCAGATTCAAAGAGAAGCTACAAATACACAAAATACCAAAGATACAGCACTTTTTTAAATGTGAAACGGCACTAGAGGCCCAAATGCTATATCAACCGTCTGGAGCCAGTGAGAATATCGTAGTACCGACGTAGATTGCTAGGCAATCTTACGAGGACCATTAAAATATATGTATCTAATAATATAGGCAAGGTGAGGGGCCCCGCGGCCAGTTCGTAAGTTGTTCCGCGTCGAAAGGCTCGCCCGTCCGATCGGAATACTCGGAACACTCAAATATTTTTGTTTTATCTTTATAATAAATTTAAAAAAACCTTGGACACAAAAAAACTGCCATGCTGCCAGTCTGGAAGATCAAGAGGTTCTTCAAAGTGATGATCTAAACAAGAGTTATTAGTTGGTTTCATTCGAGTACTCGATGACGTAAAATTTACCAACTTTTTTTCCAACTTTAACTCCAGCTGCCTGTGAATGCTCCAGGCTGCCGGTTGGCAGACCTGTTTTTTTTCATCTACTAATCGACCCCTATTGTAAGAAATCATTCCCGTTCATGTATCTTACGACGTAATTGTTACGAAAAAGTCCGTTCCCTATTTCCATGACTCCGCGGGGTTCCCAGGGGTTATCCAAGAGGCGCACCGGCAGACCATCTTTTTAAGGCTTACTAAATGTCTATTCTCAATTCTCACTACAAAGTAGTTTCATCTCTGTACTCGATGACGTAGGGTTTGTTGTTTTGGGATCCTAGACTGTTATGGATGGCAGCACTATGCAGTCCGGATGAAATTTTAAATTACTGATTTTAAACATTAATTCATTTTAGTTTCGGAAGATACTTCGAATATTTTGATGTAATATAAATGGTCTGGTAAATGTTTGATATAAATTTAACCTACATTGCTTTTAAAGTTTATTTAGACTTTGGTGATTCAACCACATATTTTCTTTTCGAATTACATATAAGTTTGTAGAATTTTTTTTGTGGTACTTATTATTTGAGAATTATAATAAAAACCAAATCATAAGAGCTGAACTACCTACTAAGTTACTACAATATATACTGTATTACCATATGTATGATTATCCTACATCCTCTTCTACTTAAATTATAGGTACCTAAATCTATCTACACAAACCATATTTAATATAACATACACAATATAATTCAAATCACAATATTATACACAACGAGTCCCGTTGATAGCGTTCGCGTTTCATGGATGTTTCCTTGTTCCGTTTCTCCTCTCTCTTCTCCCTTCCTCCGGATCTGCAGAGAGTCCCTCATCTTGATCGTAACCTCCCATTCCACGGCTTTGACCTGAAACACGGAGAAATTGGATTTGAATTACTTCGGTTACGCAGCATCCCTGCGAGATTTAACTCGTCCGAATCCAGTTCCTTTGACTCAGACGCGTTGAAACCCGGGCCATTTCCCTCATGCTAAGAAACACGCAATTCTTCTACTTTATCCAAGTGTCTTTACCAAACCATATTTGAATTATTAATTTTAATCCAATAAATTTTACTACCTTTTTTGTTAACAATTACCCCTGGAACCCATAACCTATTTCATTGAGATCTAAAATTCCTAGTCATTACTTTCTGATCAATATTTATACCTACTTTATTTATACCCTTCTCTTGATTAATTTTACTATTATTTTCGTGATTAAATATATATAAATATATGTGATCAAATATCATATACTTATAAATAAATAAAAATTAAAAATATTTTTAAGCGTATTAAAATGTGTTTGACTATCCTGCAGCCATGTGGGGGAGTAGATAGTACCCACAATTATTATGCTTCTTATATTAGCTTTAATACTTGACATAAAATTTTGGAATTTTACGTATTTCTGCGCAAATACATAAGCAACCATTAATAATTAACTGAATAATTGAGATTTCTATTGTATAAAAGCCCATAAGACCTAAAAGTGCTTGGGGTCGTCGGAAAACTGATTTGGTTGCAGACGTTTTGTTTGCCATCTTGGCCTGTAAAGAGTTCAGTAACAGACAAAATAAACATCCCGTAAAAGCACATAACTTTTTGTAAAGGTTACATGCCTCGGCCTTACTAAGGACCACGCAGTGACAATAAGGTAGTTACGTGGAACAATAGGTGCATTTAATTAATAATGACGATATGAACACTGGAAAAGCAACTTCGAACTATTTGACTACTAGTTAGGCTTTAGGTATAAGTAGACCTAAGTACAATTACGATTTTGTACTAACACTTGGCCAATCCTTATAAATGTCGATATACACATTTAAATAGATAATTATAATTGATATCATTCCCTGGTCCCAACCTAAGCGACCCCAGTTGGTGAGATGGCAGAGTATAGAAAGCACACAACTGAATATGTAAAGTATATAACTGCAACTTATTTAAATATTCTGAGTTAGTTACCGAAGAAAAAACGTATTTGTTACAAAATACTTATTGCCCAGATTGCCTTCCAACAGGCGTTAGTACTAAAATATCCTATATCGAGTTATCTTAAAATATAACATTGTGTAACGGTTATATTCCATAGCAGTGATGTTATTAAAAACACTGCCTAAATCTATGTTTATAATGTCACTGTCCCAAATCGATCGTGTCATTGAATTCAAGTTGGGTACCCTTGGAATATACTAATTGCCAAGATTGCCTGCTAACAGGTATTTGTACCAGAATAACAAGAAGCGTATGAGGTGTTGCTGAAATTGCGAACCAACAGGCGCTAATAATTCAAGTGACTAAAACACATCAACTCTTCATTATTCATAAAATGCAAATTGTGGGAGATGTAAGCTAAACACCATCATTGGCTGAGTGATTAGCCGCATATTTGATGATCTCACTTTTTCGTGCTTTCATTGGCTGGGTGTCTTCTTGGGTAGACAAATGTCTAAATAACCACTCGAGTGCTAGCGCCATTAAGTGGAATATGAGTTGTGTGATTGGTACTTATACAAATTTGTGTATTTTTTGGTTATTTTTTCAACCTGATTTTTTCTTTCTGTCTTGTATAGGGTGTCCGGAAGTATTTATTGTAATGTGTTGTTGTAGTCAAAATTTTCAGATTTAGAATTTTCAGAGAGCAATAGATAAAAATAATAGACATAAAATCGAATACTATATAAATTTGCGATAAAGGCTAGAAATTGAGGATGGTGAAAACGCACAAAAATAATTGGCACTTACCCCATTTCAGCGGCTTGTTGTAACAAACTGTTCCACTACGGCAGAAGGGGGAATCTTCGTCACGATTTGTCCCAAAAGCTAACTGAAATTTTTGTTGTTCCTACAAATAAATTTTATTTTATCGTTAGAAAATGGTTTTAGATAAAAAAAAATACGGTTTACTTAATGAGACATTTATATTGACCTGTTACATCTTCAAGGGTTAGTGTCAAGTTGTGCCAAATTTGTCGAGAATGTCAATTTAAGACAATGGGAACATGGCATTAATATATACTACCATTAGAACTACATACACGACATCCTTTCATCCTTCCTTTTTAATTTTAACAACAAGCTTTCAATAAAATATAACGGGAGCTGATATAATTCAAATGTAAATGATTGCGTACTTTTTTAGCATTACTTTTGTTAATGTAAAGTCCTTAATCATAATAAATAACTCTCCTTTCTCCAAGCTGCAACGGACTTAATGATGGCGTCTTCGATTTCTTTCAATTCTAAAAGCTTCGTTAGTTCAACGTTTTTCATTAATAAGCCAGTTATTTTTGCACAACAAACGACATTATTCAAAAAGTCGTTCATGTTCAAATATGACGGATTTTGTATTGACATAGGGCTTTATCAGAAGAACGTTCCAGATACACTAATCGCAAAATCCAGCTAGAAAAATTTAATTTGTAATTATCAGGGAAAAACTTTAACCACGTATTATTGCCAATACTACAAAATGAATGCTTTATTATCTAAAAAGCGATTGGCATTTAAAATGTGAAACTCAAATGTCACCTATACGTCCGTTTTTCATATTTAGGCCAACATACTTCAGACCCAGTGGTTTGAGTTTAGGAGATACACCCCCGCTGGGCATACATCCGGCCTAAATCGGTGTGGATTTTAAAGTGAGGGGACCAGATATAAGAATTATATTTGACTATCGAAGAAAAAAAACATTTTGTAGCTTGACATTATGTAAATGATTTTTATTTTAACATTGTTTTAAATAGCTTTATTTATTTTTATAGGTCGACCGGTTTCGATTGCACTCAACCTCAATTTCTTTTCATACACAAATCCAGCCCCCACTAGAGATAGACATAAATTCCAGCTTAAACTTTCTAGATTTTTCTTTATAAATTATTAAGATTAAAATTAACCTAAAATAAATTTTACAGAAAACCCACGTTTACTGACACCATAGTTCGTAATACATCAAACATTCTTCTTCCACGGCATGATTCACCGACTAGTCACCATCCCGTTATCTGATAATATTTTTTCTGATGAACTCTTTGTAATACAACAAATAGATATCAACAACGGTTACGTCTCTGATCTAATTGATAAAATTCTCTCAAAAAAACTTCACCGACTCGCAACAAATAAAAAATGTCTATTTAATGCCCCTCTGTATTTAATTTACTTAATATTTCTATTGTCCTGAAAAAGGTTGAGTGGAACCGAAACCATGATATGTGGTGATTCTTATTGAATCATATTTGTGTGAAAATGTAGATTGGGTTTATTGTAAAGAGTAGATTTCTCAGGGTATATAGAGCCTTCCACAATTTGCAATCTCTTGCCAGGTTAAGTCCGTGAAAGGTAGGGCATGAAACAGTGCTCTCAGAGCGTGGGGGTAGTCATGCGAATTCGTACTTGTAAGGATGCAAAGAAAAACAATGGATTCATATTGAATCTAGATAGAACATATATTATTACCAAATGAAGAAAAGTAACAGAAGATAATAGAATACAATGGGTTATTAGATGACTTACCCATGGACCGTCTTGTGAATCTAATATTTTCTATAAATCACTAACTACGTATGCCGTCGGAGATTGTAACGGAGAAAACCACCAGAGACCAGTTTTCGCCTTCGATGGGTATCCACCATTGCATCAGTAGGATGAGAAGTTCTGTAGAAGCAGATAATTCTTGCGGCTATCCGGTAGAGTGGAAGCGCGTGGCTTCATAGTGGTCGGATGACAAAGAAATCGTAATTTACTTTTCACCAATGAATATATTGAGCGGCGTTATCTGATCGATGCAGATACACTACCGATGAGCTCAATAACGGTCACTTTTCAATCCCGATCTTGTGCGTTCAAAACTCCATTACATTTATGTCACAATAACCGACACGTTTTGAGTATTTAATCTGAATTGAATAACCACATCTCATATTAGAGATAAGTGAACTTTAACACCGTGATGCCGCCCGTATCAAGACATTCGTTTAACTAATTCTTAATCTAGTTCACTGTGCTATCTCCGATAGGTGTCTCGCCTCTAAAACGGCCCCTCGCCCCTCCTCGTCCCCCCAGTGTTGCCCTAGTCATCCCACTGATTAATTAATTAATTAATTAGGAAATAACTAACAAATACTTAACTGATGCAGATTTTACTGCGGTGGATCAAAATTCAAAAAACATTTATTACACACAAGTACAAAGGGTATTGTTTATTCTACCACTGTGAGTAAATAACAATTTTAACTCTGCTTCATAACAACCAGTTGACCTATATAACTCAATAAAGTGGTTTAAATCCAAGAATTTGGATTTGAGGACAAAATACTTCACCAAAATAAAAAAATATTTTTTGATTTAAAAGGAATAGCATTCATCTAGTAGGGATATGTGCTACTTTAATTGTTTGCGTTTTTAATTATAAAATTGATGATAATAAATAATAAAATTTCGGATGATTTTAGAGGCATCTTTGGCAAATTTTTGTGAGTTGATTGAAATTGTTAATAAAATAACTATATCCCACCTCCTGTTTTATCATAAATAAAAATAAAATATCTTAATAAAATTGATTTTTTGGGTAGAAATTTTAGTTTATTTACGACCATTTTTGATTTATATCAACATTGTTCGGTCTTTTGTAATTTGCATTTATGCCCATAAAAATATTTCTTAGAAGTAAGTTTAAGTTTACAGGGCAAAATTATTTTTTTACGTAATTACCATTAACTCACAAATAAATGCCAAAGTTGCCACTGAAATGATGAAAAATTGAATAATATTTTTAAATATTCATAAATAAAGTATTAGATATTTGCTACACTTTTTGATTGATCACATTGTATGTAGTTTGGTTAGGTATTGTTGCCTAAAATCAAATTTTAATTTTGTATGGAAAGGCCGCGCAGCTATAGAATGCAATTACAAAATCATTATTTTAAAGTCAATTCCAGTTAAGTAAAGTGCACTTGAAGTAAAGTAATGCTAAACTGCGAAATAAAAATGTTATTATTGTAATATAGGAATTTTGATGTATAAATATTTAACAATATTACATTTTAGATCATCATTGGTTATTTATACCTTATCAGAAAAGAGGATTTCTTGTGCCTGATAAGGGAGCCACGATTCTAATTATTTACGTTATTATTCAATTAAGTAATAATTGACATTAAAAAGAAGAAATAGATAAACATTTGTAAGTCATTGCAGTCAAAACGTTCAGAAAACAATAGATAGAAAGAATAATCGGAAAAATCAAATACGAAACAAAATCACGATAGATGTTATAGGTAAACCTAACGTACATTATAATCTAGATTTAAAGATGCCGTTAATTTAATAATTTGATGAAAATACGCTTTTTGAAAGATATGATTTAAAATATTAAGATGAATTATTTGTTTAATATTAATACGCACAAATTGTTTTGTCATTATGAAAACTCAATTCTTTCAAGAAAGGCATACAAATTGCTTATTGGATTGATTCATCGATACGATATTGTATTTGTATGCCTTACTTGAAAGAATATAGTTTTTATACATACAAAACTATCCATTCACATTCATATTGGGTATGTACGCTCGCAAACAAATAACGTTGCGTTTAGCCTTGAGAATAGGGGATGGTGAAAACATACAGAAAATCATTACACTTACCTCATTACAGCGGATTGTTGTGAGCGTTTCTAATCCCGTCAGTCGATCTAAAATGGATTGACAGACCAAAACCAGATGATGGCGTCCGTAACATAATGTTCTACTTCAGCAGAAGGGGGGAATCTCCACCCTGGTCCAGATTTTACAGCAAATTGGTGTCTTTGTTGTTTCTATAAAAAAAAAATTAATAGTTAGATAAATCGTTCTATAGATTCGTTTCTGAACAGAAGTGGGGGGTTTGAGCGAGCACTTCAGGTTACAAAAAAAAAAGATTATTTAGCGACATTATTTATTACAAAACCCGGAGAAATATATAACATAGCTGAAATATTTTTACGTACGCACCTACATCACTAAAAAGCAGTATAGGCACAAATAAATAGGCGATCCGATATCCCTTCAAATTTAATTTAATTTCTTATTATTTTACTAATAATAAGAAATGACGAGTGAAATGCTAATTAAACTGTAAAACTCGCTTACAGATGAAATTACAGTTATGGATTCATACCATTATCGTGTTCTGGGAGTAGTTTTAATCAAAGTTTGGGACTTGCACAAAGATTCACTCTTAAATTAAAGCCAGTTTTGTGTTCAGAAAGTAAAGATAAAGTAATGTAATTGCAAGTGTAGATGCATATCGCAGTAGTCTAGGATCCCAATACAACAATCCTTACGTCATATAGTGCAGAGATAAAACTACTTTGTAGTGAGAATAGACATTTAGTAAGCCTTGAACAAGTTGGTCAGCCGGTGCGCCTCTTGGATGATTCCGCGCAGTCATTGAACAATTACTTCATAAGGTACGTGAACGAGAATGGTTTATTAGGATAGGGGCCGATTAGCAGATGAATAAAACAAGTATGTCAATCCCTGGAGCATTCGTAGGCAGCCGGATTTAAAGTCGGATATAAATTGATAAATTGCGTCATCGAGTAAACGAATGAAACGAACTAATAACTACAGTCTAGATTTCTAGATTATCCCATTGAAGAACTATCCTATTGAAGAACCGACCAGCAGCCTGGCACTTTTTTTGTGTACGAGATTTCTTTAATTTATTATTTTCACTATCCCTTTTATTATTTCACAGTGGTTTTAGTAAGTAAGATTGCCAAATTTACAAAAAATATATGATAATGATAATAAAAAATAATTTGAGTATTCCGATCGGACGGGCGAGACTTTTAATTTCCTGGTTGGGAAATAATTTCCATAAACTTTTTATTTATTTAATATGAAATGCATAAAAAGTAAAATGATAGTTTTATTCTTAATTTTGTAAACAGAAAGATTTTTTTTTCTAAATATGCAATTATTGACGTTTAGAGTAAAAATGTATCGGTAAGTTTTTTCAAAAACATTTCGATGTTTCTTGTGTCTGTATAATATCTGATAGATAGTTTTATCTAGTTATGGTAAATGGTATTGAGTTTTTATGACAACTTTAAAAATAAGAACTCTATATTAAATTTAAAATACTTCTGAAATATTCCTTAAATTAATGACAATTTCAATGTCTTGTATGAGAACATATTAAAAATACTGAAGGGTTAATGCCTGATATGACCGAAACACGTTAAAATTAATTGCTTTAGTTTCATCTTGGGGAAACGAGACAAGGATTGATAGTGTAATATTATATAATTGTATCGTATAATAAATTATACTGATAAGGTTTTATCAAAGAAAACACATCGTAAAAATGTGAGATTGGCAAATGTGTCCATGACATTTGGTTTATAACGTTCACCTAAGAAAAAACAACTTGTTTTGCTCCAAAATCAAACCTAAAACATGTTTTAAAATATGTATATGGTGGGTAGATCTACTGTCAAAAGGGGTCACATCCATTTTTATTTTGTTAATATTTTAAAATGTCTACATCTGTTCACACTCATTGTGAAAGAGAAAATAGCACTGTGACAACAGATGTAGTGTAAAATACAATACAAACTTTTAAAATGTCAGTAATGTAAATCACACATAAAAATGACTAGTTTTACAGAAAAATAATTCTTTACTAATAACCGATAAACAAAGACGTTAAACGATATTTACGAAAATATTATATGACCGACTAAAATAGCTTTCCGAAACTAACTCAAATTCAGCAAAGACAGAGTGTGGTAAAAGAAACATAGGCCATGAGGGTGTACACATATATAATCTCCTTCCTGATAGCCTGACAACCATAAATAGAATAAATATATTTAAGAAAAAACTGTTTGCCCTCAAGATCAATGAGCAAAACCAAAATGCTCTTACTTAAGAAAAATATGTTACTTAGGTAGTAAACCATAATTATTTATATAAATATTATTTTTGTTTTTAATCAATGTACACTTAAGTTAACAAAGCGAAATATGTATTTCTTTTAACTTAATAAATAACTAAAAAAAAAAAAAAAAAACTGTAGTTCAAATGGAAACAGACACCTCAGTATTTCGCCCTATTATGGGTGTATTCTCACATTGCGCACATCGCTTAGTGCTTGGTCAAAGCAATTCATTATTTTAATTTCAACTATAATGGAATTATTGTTTGGCATCGACATATAAGTTAACTTTACTATTGATATAAGCGTCCTTTAGGTATTTACACCAAACCGGCCCAACATAAGTTATTGATATAACATGAAGCGCGCTAAGAATTGGTTAATCTATACAATATTTAATCCGTAACAGTATTCCCGGAATACACATATAAGACCAACATATTTACATTAAAGCCTAGTTATAGATATATTTATACCTTCTATGTTATCCGCTTCCTTTAAAGAAGTGTTCTAAAATATTATTGTAGATAATAATAATGTTTTTCTCCTTGTCGTATTTATTAAATGGTTCAAATTATAGTATTGGCTTCATCTTTAAATCGCATATATTAATTTGTAAAAAAAAACAATTATTACATACATTGACATTACTATGTATAAATGCGCATTGCAATACCCTTAGGAATATCTTTTTTTTTTGGCAAAATATTTATTCCTGTGATCAACGATTTTTTTCGCTTTTTTTAAATAGTAACTAATGTATTAAAAATTTGCACGAGAATACGTAAAATACTGAAATGATATGTTAAGTAATTAAGCTAATATAAGGAGGATAGTAATTTTGGGTACTACCTTCTCCCCTACTTGCCTCCACAAAACAATTCTATTAGTCAGACAAAATGTATGAATAAGTAAACTAGTACGATTTGTCAGTGACATATCGGAACTAGTTACACGTTGTAGATACATCACAGAAATAGCCCGTTTAATTGTATCTCTATTGGTCGATGATATATCGGAACTAGTTACACGTTGTAGATACATCACAGAAATAGCCCGTTTAATTGTATCTCTATTGGTCGATGATATATCGGAACTAGTTACACGTTGTAGATACATCACAGAAATAGCCCGTTTAATTGTATCTCTATTGGTCGATGATATATCGGAACTAGTTACACGTTGTAGATACATCACAGAAATAGCCCGTTTAATTGTATCTCTATTGGTCGATGATATATCGGAACTAGTTACACGTTGTAGATACATCACAGAAATAGTCCGTTTAATTGTATCTCTATTGGTCGATGATATATCGGAACTAGTTACACGTTGTAGATACATCACAGAAATAGCCCGTTTAATTGTATCTCTATTGGTCGATGATATATCGGAACTAGTTACACGTTGTAGATACATCACAGAAATAGCCAGTTTAATTTTATCTCTATTGGTCGATGATATATCGGTACTAGTTACACGTTGTAGATACGTCACAGAAATAGCCCGTTTAATTATATCTCTATTAGTCGATGATTTATCGGAACTAGTTACACGTTGTAGATACTTCACAAAAATAGCCAGTTTAATTATCTGTATTAGTGAATAATTTTTTTGTATGACGTTTTGATTTTGAGCTGAGCCTTTCACAATTTTTCAATGCAACTCTCAACAATATCAGTTTCTATTTCAACAGTATTTTTCTGTCGCTGGCGCGCTGTTTATAATGTGCTGATATTATTATAATCCGATGTCTTAAATAAATATATTTTCTCATAGTTTTAGTGGGGTTCACCGCACAAACGCCCTTTAATAAAAAACCGCCATTGATTATAAGTTATCATAACAACCATACGTATATGCATGCAATGTAGTACAAACCTGTTATAAAAAAAAATAAGAATATTCCTATGCCTACTCGTCAGATAAAGGAATGCATAAGACTAAAAAACATAATTTTAATAATTTTTGTGTAAGGATAAAATATCGTGTTTGGTGAACCATGGGTATTTTGTAACTGATATATTTTGTGATTCAACTTACCTGTATAAAGCACGTTGCACTGAGAACTTTAAATAATTTACTTAACTAATAAGTTAATAAATATATCTTTAAAACAGTGCACTTTCTTTCAAAGTCTTAAGTCAAATGACTCGGTAGCAATAAATTAAACAAAAAATAATCTACTGCTTTAAAATCTAGGCAAGATAAAGTCAGGGATGGAGTCGGAAACCTTTTCTGGGGGTTTTGGATGATTTGGATGATTTTAGTATAACTCGCAGGCCGCACTTAGATTTTGATGGAAGGGGGTTTGGAGGGGAGATTAATAAGTTAATTATATCATCTAAATCTCAAATAACTCTTTATTAATTACGCGATTATAGTTACTAATACTAATAGTCTATGTAAAATACCATAATTTATGTTATGTAAAAGCCGAAAGACGTTAATGAAACAAATAAATAAATAAGTAAAAAGCTTGTATCGAACATGAAAACACGAATTTATTGCATTTAATATTATAAAATTTACGAATTGAAAAATGCACCAAAATGATCGGTTACTAGGCGAATCAAGACGGTGAAAAAATAAAATATTGACAAACCAGTCGCTGTGCGAAATTATTATTCTCACCTAAAAACACCTGCGTCTGAAACGTTAACAAGTTGTGGTAAAGATATTGACGTGACAAAAGGGTTTGCTAGAGAAATTATAAATAGCAAAAAACACCACAATATTCGGCAGTCAAAATTCAAAAACTAACACGAGTGGACGGAACACCTCCAGTTAAAATGCGATCTGTTAATTATAATTATAAATTTCTGAGTGTCAACTGAAATCTGTAGTCGCTTCTGTTCCTCCATCACGGCACAATCATTTTAAAGATTACAACTATTTCTAACGAGCTGTTTACGGCCGGCACTCTATCAGCTGAGTCAGACGCATCTGTCATCATTACAATGATGGGGCATCTCCGTGTGCCGGCTCTTATAATCAAATCAGCCACAGATGCTTACAACCTAAAGGCTGACGAATACCCGCTGGCTACCGACCTAACTGCCCAACGCCGGTGATCACCTAGAGGCTGGCCAATCCCTGCTGCATTGATGCTGACAACCTAGAGGCTGATGAATTCCTCCTGGCTACCGACTGAACCAGCCACAGATGCTTACAACCTAAAGGCTGACGAATACTTGCTGGCTACCGACTGAACTGCCCACTGCCAGTGATCACCTAGAAGCTGGCCAATCCCTGCTGCATTGATGCTGACAACCTAGAGGCTGATCAATTCTTCCTGGCTACCAACTAAATTAGCCATTGATGCTGAAAACCTAGAAGCCGGCCAATTTTTCCTGGCTACCAACTCAATTAGCCATTGATGCTGAAAATCTAGAAGCCGGCCAATGATTCCTGGCTATCAAATGAATTACCCATTGATGCTCAAAACCTAGAACCCGGCCAATTCTTCCTGGCTATCAAATGAATTACCCATTGATGCTCAAAACCTAGAACCCGGCCAATTCTTCCTGGCTACCGACTGAATTAGCCATTGATGCTGAAAACCTAGAAGCCGGCCAATTCTTCCTGGCTACCGACTGAATTAGCCATTCAGGCTGAAAACCTAGAAGCCGGCCAATTCTTCCTGGCTACTAACTGAATTAGCTATTGATGCTGAAAACCCAAAGGCTGGCCAATTCTTCCTGGCTACCGACTGAATTAGTCATTGATGCTGAAGCCTAGAGGCTGGCCGATTCCTGCTGGCTACCAATTGAACTGGCCACTGCTCTAGCAGTCACCGCCTACGCCATTTGCTGTATCGTATGGCGCGATGATGCACAATGTGCTCCAATCTGAAATTATCGCTGAAAGAATTCCGATTGTCTCAGTTTTCTATCTGTGTTTAAATCCCAGTTGTATTGAAATACATATAACTATTTCTTGTGAATTGGGTTGGCTGTAAAAAATAGGAATTACCTATAAGCTACACCCTTTTGTACTTTCTGTATACCAGTACAATACTTGTAATTAAAATTTGAATTTTGATTCGAATCGTCTTTCTTTTATGATGGTTTGAATAGAACACCTCACGGTGTTTTACTTAAATCATTACAATCAGGTTGAGGACTGATGTGTGCCGGTGCTTATTATTTAGTCTTTTCTTGTGCAGACAAACACGTCCCCTACAAAGCTTAATATTAAAATAGAGAGATCAAACATATTTACTGACAGCAAATACAGACTGAAACCGAAACCACTCAACTGCACTAAAAATACCCATATTATTTATTGATTAACGCCCTTTTTCGGGGTTTTTAAATTAGAATATTAAGAAATATACATAATTTATCGTGCATAACTGAATTGCTTCACTTACTACATTTTATATTTGTGTAAAAATAAATTAAAGATTTCCACTGGCTTGGTAAAATTGTTTCCCTCCATTAGTATTCTGAGCAAAGAGGAATACATACGGTAGTTAGTCCCAGAATTTCTGCACAGAACTATATCCTGACTTCTAGTATTATGTTGTGGAATCCGGAAGCTTATCAACTCTAGCAATACCGGACTATCAACTAAATCATTTAGAATTTTATATAGAAATACCAGGTCAGTGAAAAATCTTCCGTCTGACAATTTGAGCATATTCATATAATTTAACAGAGTGTTGTAGTTCAAACTAATTGCAGATATACCCATTTTAAAATTTATAAAACGAAAGAATTTGTTTTCTATTATTTCAACAGCTTGTACACGTATATTATAATGAGGGTTCCAGAGAGGAGAATTGTACTCAAGTTGACTTTTTGCATAAGCAAAATATAACAATTTAATATACTTTATACTGTTAAAATTTCTGGTTGGCCTAGTTATAAATTCCAACATTTTAAGCCCTTATTAGAGATTTCTGTTATGTGGTTACCAAATGAATGATTTGATTGAAAAGTGATGCCTAAGTCTTTGATTTGTGGTAATGCCTCAAGAGCAATGTTATCAATGTTGTAATCAAAAGCGACTAGACTCTTTAGTCGAGAAAATCTAACTATTTGACATTTTGAGATATTTAAGTAAAGTCTATTTTCATTACACCAAATTAATAATTTGTTGATATTTTCTTGAAGAATTTTGCAATGGTAAATATTTCGAATAGTTCTATAAATAAAGGTCATCAGCAAAAAGTAAGATAAACATCATGAATTTTTTTTGTAAGATCATTTATAAACAAGATAAATAATATTGGGCCAAGGTGTGAACCCTGTGGAAATCCACTTGTTGCATTAATTTTATCCGACAGGGAGGATTTTATTCTAACAATTTGTTGTCTTCCAGTAAGATAGCTTTCAAACCAGGCTAATAAATAGTAAATTTACAGGGTGTCCGTTTACTTCTACCATCATGTAGAAAATCACCTCCCGAAGTTTGTGCTCTTTACTCCCAGACACCCTGTATTTATTAATACTTCATATTATCTTCACTACTAAATATTTGTAAAATGTTAATAAAATCATTAGCACGGGAGATCCCGGAAAGGATATCATAATCTCTAGGATTTATGTCCGCGGGCCAATGGTTGCTTTGCGCTGGAAAATGGGGATCTCCTATCTACCGTTGATGAAAGTAATTATTGTGTGAAAACCACCACTCATCAATCAAAACCATCACCACTTTATGATAACGTTATGTCCACGTGGTTCAGTTTTGGTTACTCATACTGCTACTCGTGGTGCTCGTGCTGATTATAGATCTTGAGTCTTGATAATGATGGAAGTTTAGAAGAAAATTATAACTTCAATTTAAGATAGTAAAGACAATGTCAATAATGAACAGCGTATAGACTCTAACGTGTACTTAGTTGAAATGAAGAGTGAACATGTAGGAACAGCTTATTCCTGTTTAAAAATACTTTTCTAGTCTCCTGGAATCGTGGGAAGTTTCATTGTTTAAGTGCGAGAAATTGGTTATGACTTTACAAATGATTTTAATAAACAAACTGTTAGTTTCGAAATGCATGAGCGCACAAATGGTTAACGACGACGGCGTTCAATTTATAGCAAAAAGCTGGGATTATAACATGTCCCCCCCTCCCATAAAATGATTTTATCAGATGCCAAATTCAGGTCATCGTGTTGTAAGTTTATTAAATTGATAGGTTTAAGTTCAATTTAGAGTTTCATTACCTATATTTTTCATGTTACAACAATATTTAAAGTTGAAACAGGGTTAACTATTCAGTAATTAGATTCCTTGCAGTAATAAGATTTTTGCAATCAATTCTGTGATACCTGCATAGGCTCTACAACTAGAATTGAAGAGGAAGCAGCAAGCCAATAATGTGTATATTCTTGATATACCTTATATTGTAGGTAATAGGCATTAAAATCGCTATAAGCAGCGACAAAAATAAAATTAAATCAGTTCATCTTTACCATCAAAACAAGTGTTTTACTTACAAGTGACTCCTGCCCCACCACCGACTGCCTCACCTTGCCTAGTCTTCTGCTCCAGATCTACTGGTGTTTAACTCTTCAAGACCATCCGGCCCTGCTAGGAAAACCGCCAACACCAGAAGCGAGCAGAGACGACAGCACACCCAATGCCCAACATTCAACGAGCACCGGGTGCGGGAGGCAGATTGCCATAAACTTTATAACTATCATCATCATCGTTTGGACCCGGCGCTCAAATCTACAGTCTTGTGCGGACTCCTGTCCAGTACAATCTGTGTTATTTAAAGTTCTGGACGCATAAGATATTGGTAGATCTTCTCTAATTTTGCCTTGACTTCAAATCGCGCCGATCGCAAAATTTGAGGCCTCGGCCTTAATACGAATTCTTTTGTTAAGTCACAGTATTGTTAAATAGGATAAGAAGATATTTTTTTGTTTTAAAGTATCAAAAGAATTTTGCTGCTCGTTTTTTCAATCGAATTAAATATCTTTCTTTAAAAGGCTAGATAAAGGTTTTGCAATTTTACTGAAGTTTTATTTATTTTTATTTTATTTATTTATTTTTCATGTTCTCCGTAAAACTGTTATTCACCAATACATTATGGAGAAGATTACAAATTAGACAAAAAGTATAGCAAAACACATAAAAAGGTCAGTTTCACTACTTTGTGACATACGTCAAAAGATAATTGTTAAACTGCCTGTAGGTTACGTTAAAAATGTCGATGGTCAATGCAGACTCGTTGAGCAGTTCAGTCGCTCTGTTGACTGGGGCGTTCTGATAGGCAGAAGTCCTCGCTTTTGGAGCATAAAAAAGGGTATGGGACCTTCCACGAGTATACTTGTCTGGGACATATAAGTTAATCTCTTTCAAAATAGGTGGATTATGTATAGTTCCAGAGATTATCTTAAAAAAATGTTTTCCTAAAAATATTTTTCGGCGGGCTTCTAATGTATTAAGATCGAGCATTCCTGCTAAGAATAAGGATGGATACAGGAAAGGGTAGTACATATATTCCCTCATATATAGGTAACGCATGAATCTCTTTTGTACTTTTTCTATTTCGAGAAAATGGTTTTGCTCAGAAGGGGCCCAAATAATGGAGCTATATTCCAAGATACTGCGAACAAGTGCTTCATACGTTCTTCGGATTGCGATTCCGTTGGTAAATGATCTTGAATTACGAAGAACAAATCCAAGCATTTTGTTGGCACGGGAGACAATATCAGATATATGGGATTTGAAAGAGAGATTTGCTTCAAAAATTACGCCAAGGTCTCGAATCTCATTTTTACGTGTTAATTCATGTTTATTAATGTGGTAGGGGAACAGGAATGTATCTTTGGACCTTGTAAATGTAACGATACTGCATTTCTGAATACTGAAGGGTAAGTTGTTCAGTGAATCTTCTGTAATATCCACCTTAACCTAAGAATGATTTTATTTCTTTAGGTTTCCTTGGAATATGAATATGAATATGCATATGAATATGCCTAATATTAGTGGTTCTAACAAAGTTATATTGTTTCATTCAAATCTAATAAGGAGTTTATTTCCTCTGAGTTTAAATGATTTTTACAAATTTGAACACGAATGATTTTTTTATGTTTTTACCATCATCATTAGGATTTTGATTAAAATGGTAAACGTTTTAAGGAATAGTTGAATTCAAAATAGTGGAATTAGATGTATTATTTGCATCTACCTTAGCTATAGCATTAGCTAAGTAAATACTAAGACTGTCTAATGTTTATCTAATAAACGATTCTCATGGCCAAACTTTATGCTATCGGTATTAGAAACCCTTTGTTATCATCCTTTCACTCTTGCTTGAGTGATAGAAAACAGAGAGAGTTTATATTAATAACTTTGAATTCTTTAACATTGACGTAATGTCCCTCGCTCCCTTAGGAGCCTATTTGGCTCCGCTTCTCTTTAAGCTTTTTATTAACGAAATCACTAAAGTTCTCTCTCACACACATTTCTGGCTTTTTGCCGGTGATAATTTATTTATTTAATTCACATATACGGCACAACATGTGCCATTCACATACTTATTTACAAAGAATAGTACAGCAACATAAGGAATGCGACAATATAAATGTAAGTATAATGGTATAATCAGTAAATAGTAAGTAAGGTTAAAAGTATGAAAAAAAGAGATATCAATATAATATAAGTAGCAATCTGTAGTATAAGTCAAAGTCAAAGTAAGAAATTATATGTAATAATATACAATATAGTAGTATAAGGAAGAATGAGTGCTTATAAAATGTCTAGAAGGCATTAAGAGTTTGTAAAAAATAATATAAAAGATATTAGAAAGGTATATACTATTAGAAAATGAGAGGAATAAAATATATATTATTATAATATGAAAAGGAAACAAAAGTAATAATTTACGTAAATCTACTGGGAGAATAGCGTGTATAATAATAATGTGCGACACTGATTGACACTCCGATAAAGTTTTACATAGTACCTATGATGACTATGATATTATATAATGCACTGATATCAGCTTCTACCTATCGAGTACTAGTAGTTTTTAATCTGAAGTACATAATCATTATGATGGTATGGTATTACTCGACAATTTTTGTTATGAATCTTTTATATAATAGACAATCAGCGTGATCGATGTTGGAATATTCATTGCCTAATCTGTGCAAGCGATGGATTATCGAATTTTGTTCTGCGTTAGTTCCAGTATTGTTGCAATAATAAGGTGACTTGAGTCTAGTTGGTCTACAGGGAACATGGTAATTTATCAACGAATTTAATTCAGGGGAGTCAAACCGGTGATTGTTTATTTTAAATAAAAAAAATTAGATCATTAAGTATTCTTCTATGTTTTAACGATAAGATATGCATTAATTGTAATAATGAATCGTAATCAATCTCGTCAGAGGTAATTCCTAATTTGAAGTTAATTGTTCTGAGAAATTTGTGTTGGATTCTTTCAATGGAGTTTGCATGGTTTTTGTAGAAAGGTTTCCATATAGACGAATTATATTCTAATTGACTTCTGACTAAAGTATAAAGTAATTTTAATGTATGGATATTTTTGAAATCTTTAGATATTCTAGTAATGAAGCCCAACATTTTCATTGCTTTACTAGTAATGACATTAATGTGTTTAGTAAATGATAATTTACTATCAAAGATTATACCGATGTCCCTTATTTCAGGTACATATAATAAAATGTATAACCCCATCAAATATATATATATATATTTGATGGGGTTTTTTATTCTGAAAAAACTCATATTTTGACATTTTTTAACATTAAGTGTAAGTTTGTTAATGGAACACCACTCTGCAAATTTTTTGAAATTGGATTGTAGGGACAAGCAGTCATAGATATTTTTAATGATTTTAAATATTTTCATATCATCAGCACATAATAATATGTGAACATCAGAGAAAATAGAAGTGACATCGTTTATAAACAGTATAAATAATATTGGACCTAAGTGTGAACCCTGAGGAACACCGCTAGTGACTTCGAATTCGTAAGACAAGTGTTCTTTGATACATACAGTCAGTATTCGTTTAGATAAGTAATCCTTAATCCAGTGTAATAGTTTACCACTTATTCCAAGTTTTGACAATTTATTTATAAGGATTTTATGACAAACCTTGTCGAACGCTTTACTGAAATCCGTATAAATTGAGTCGACTGAGAATTGATGTGGGTATTATAAGTATTTTTATCTTATGTCTATGGTTTAAGTGGAAATACAATATCAAATATAAATTTAAGTTATTTTAAAAGAATTACTGTAGAGATGCAATACAAGAAACTAAGTCATGAAATATGTAAAAGTTTTGAAATAACACAAAAATAAGGTAAATACTAGTTTTTAAAGAAGACATCTTAAAAAGTGAATTAGCAGACAAAGCATTACAAACAAAAAAAATATATCTGCTGTTTTTTATGAATGTGAAATAATAAAAAATAATCTCTACATGGATATAAATGTTACAGATACTTATAAGAAAAAAATATGTAGTTTAGTGTTTTTTAGCCAAGATTTGATGTACTTTTTAAAAGATTGAAGGTTTACACACGTGTCCCTTTTAAAGGTTGTACATAAAGAATTATACATTTTTGGAGCAATAAAACTAATATGCCTTTGGGCCAACCTGGTTTTGCAGTGAGGCACAGCATATTCACAAGCGCCATGTCGTTGGCCTGTACGATTTGAATTTTTAATAAAGTTGTTTGGTCGCGTATAAATAAATTTAAGACATTGAGCACTATAGGTCTGCTTAAGGTCCAAAATTTCAGTTTCTTGGAACAATTGTTTAGAGGGATTTAGTTTTTTGGTACATTATTTTAATAATTGATTTTTGGGCAATTTCTAGTGGTTTTAAATGATTGTTGAAAGTTCCGCCCCAGCCAATTATTCCATAGGAAAGAGATGAATGAACTAGTGAGTCATAAACTAGTTTCATGGTTTTTATATTTACTACATTACTCATTCTTTTAAAAATATATTTTAGGTATCTCAATTTGTTAACAGTTTTTTCAATATGGCTGGTCCATTTAAGTTGACAATCTATAGTTTTTTTTTTTTTTTTTTTTTTTTTTTATATTTACTCCACACAGGAGGCCCTGAAGAAAATAATTTCCCTCAGGGCCTATGTCATCTTTGGGGATGCTGTGTGGAGGGTCTTTTTGTGGAGAGGAAGGAGTGAACATGGGTCTTGAAGAGTCCCATGTTGTAGGAGGGAGGAAACACAGAGGCCGGCAGTTCGTTCCACAGCCGAGCTGTTGAACTTAAGAACGAGTCGTAGAAGCGACCCGTTCTCATGTGACAAATGTCAACCGTGTAAAAATGTTGGGCGCACGTTTGGCGTGTATTTCGACTACGCACCGGTGCCGAAGGGATCAATGACGCTAGTTCCTCAGAGCATCTTCCATTGTAATACCGATAGAACAAGGACAGTATACCTACCTGACGCCTGTGCTCTAAAAATTGCAGTCCGTTTGTTAAGATTGGGGAATCTATCAAACGGACCGCGCGTTTTTGCACAGACTCTAGGGTTTTTTTCAGGTATTTAGGGGCTCCGGACCAGAGATGGCTGCCAAATTCGATAGTAGGGCGCACTTGCGATTTGTACAGGGTCAGCAGTTGTGTATTATTAAAGTATCTGCGGGCCCTGTACAGTACGCCCAGCTTCTGAGAGGCCAACTTTACTCTGGCTTCAATGGAGCCCCCGTACCTGAGCTGGTCACTTATAGTTATACCAAGCATATCAATGGAAGGCCTGTTCGGAAGATTGCTTCCATTGAAGGAGACTAGATTATCATTTGGATCCCTTTTAGACGTAATCAGACAGGATTGGGTCTTTGAAACATTAAATTCGACGAGATTATTTTTACCCCAGGAGGAAATACTCTCGAGATAACCGTCCATTCTCTGCTTCAAAGCCCTCCGAGCCGTTGGAGTTTGTGTGCCCTTTGGGGGCTTGTCAAAAAAAAAGCAATCATGAACTGTACTGTCATCCGCGTAACAATGAATCGGTGCACATGTCAAGAGGTCATTGATGTGCAACAAAAACAAAGTCGGAGACAGAACCGATCCCTGTGGGACGCCAGCATTTATGGAGTGCGAGGAAGAGGTGAAACCGTCAGCAACCGCCTGAATCGACCTATCCCTTAAAAAGTCAGCAATCCACGTACACAGGGATGCGGGAAGTCCGTAAGAAGGCAATTTGTTGACAAGTCCTCGGTGCCAGACCCGGTCAAAGGCCTTGGATATGTCTAGTGCGATCGTTTGGGTCTCACCGTGACGTTCCAGGCACCGCCCCCAAACATGCGTCATATACGCGAGAAGATCACCGCACGAGCGGTTCCGCCGGAATCCGTATTGACGGTCGTTGATAATTTTGTTCTTCTCGAGGTATGTGAGCAGTTTGTCGTTGATCACACGTTCCATCACTTTGGACAGAACTGATGTGATCGCTATGGGGCGGTAGTTGGCCGGGTTGGAGCGGTCACCTTTCTTGGGAATAGGGTGAATGACCGCTTTTTTCCAACCAGAGGGCACAGTGCCACACTTCAAGGACATTTTGAAGAGCTTTGTCAAAACTGGAACTATTTCCGCGGCACACTTCTGCAATACCAGGGCAGGTATTCCATCAGGTCCACTAGCTTTGTTAACATCCCTGGAGTACATCCCGATGCCGGATCCTCAGCTTTTTCATATAGAAGCCGCAGTGAGGAACCGACGGCGGAACAGCACCTCCGTCGTCGAGGGTCGAGTTTTCCGCAAACATTTTCCCTAATAGGTTAGCCTTTTCGGTGGCGGTATTTGCTAGTGAGCCGTCAGGTCTGGGAAGAGGTGGCAAACTGGGTTTGCAAAAATTCCGACCTATTGAGCCCGCAAGCGACCAGAATGCTCTGCTGCCATGCGGACAGGCAGCCAGCTTTTTGCTGATCTGCAGGTCGTGTTCGAATTTTGACCTATTAATGATTCTTTTACATTCCTTTGCCGATTTGTGTATGCTGATCTGCTTTCGGGCGTTCGAGATGTGTTGTAGGCTCGGTAAGCCGCGTTTTTTCGTCGAACTGCTTCGGAGCATTGTCGACTGAACCACGGCTTTGAGCAAACACCAGTTTATTTAGTGGTCGATTGTATGAAGCCATCCATCGCCGATTTGATGACTTCACCAATCTCCTGGGCACATCTTGAAGGGTCCGAAGTCCGAAAACAAACAGCTGACCACGGAAAAGCGTTGAAATGGGCCCGCATACCGAACCAATCTGCTGACTTATAGTGCCACACTTTTCTTCTCAGCCTCTCATTGGTTGGTCTGAGGCTAACGGGGATTGATGTCGTCACTAGGCAGTGGTCAGATGATCCCAGAGGCGCTGTGACGTCAATCTTATAACCGTGTGGCACAGTAGTTAAGAATAGGTCTAACAGATTGGAGCGGTGAGTCTGGACATCAGGAACCCTTGTAGGCTCCTGAACCAATTGCTCTAATCCGTAGCAAATGGCAAAGGATTCCGCCTCGTCGGCCAGCCGAGTCCATTGGGCCTGAGAACTTCAACCATGGTTCGTTATGAACATTGAAGTCCCCCAGAACAACAAACTCGGCCGAAGGGTAGCGGGGCAAGAGATCATCAATAGTATCGCTCAAATGTTTGAAGAGTTCGGAAGTGTCTGTCGCTATGGTTCGGTGAGCGGTATAGACATGCGTAGAATCTTGCCGTACCGGCAAGATTGACGCCCACCCACATTACGTCGAATCTGGAGTTTTCCAGACTCAATAGTCGTACACAGTTGACGTCAGCTCGACTATAGAGGCAGACTCCTCCTTTGAGTCGGAATTTGCTTGCGAGGGTAAAGCCCGGGCAGTCCAGATAGGAGGAGTCTGGCGGCTCGGCTATCTGAGTTTCGGATAGGAAAAGAAGGTTGGGACGTTGGGACAAAAGATGGTGATGGACGGAATTTAAATTTGTGTGCAGGCCGCGAATGTTGGCAAAATTTACCAACAGTTTTGGCCCGCACCGGGGACGCCTGCTACTCGCCGCTGTAACGATGTTAAAATTTTTGTGTTGTATGTTCATGAATTTTAAGTTTTTTTTTTTTTTTTTGTAAGGATAGGAGGTGAAAGGAAAGGTCTGGAAAGGAAAGGTATGAGGAGTGGGTAGGAATCTGGGGTTCAGGCTGTCCAGGAGTGATGAGCGTTTGGTTCCAGCCCACCCACTGCGGTGCTAGGCGATAGGCTGGGAGAGTCCGGCTGGAGAGGGCATCCAATGCGCCCCAAACGCTGCTGCTGGGTCCCCTCCGGTAACGAACCGGCACAACAGCAGTGGCAGGGTTTTTTCACTCGCTGATGGGGCAGCCCACCCTTAGTCGTGAGCCTGAGGGTCGGGCCCCTGTACTATCGAGCGGCACGGACAGCGGTAACCGGTTGGTTATATAAATATATGGTGTAATGGTTTGATTATATGTTTTTTTATAGATTTAATTGTAGTGTTACTTAAGTTGTCTGGGCCATTTGCAGACCTAGCGTTTAGATTATCAATGTGGTTTGCGATTTCAAGTTCAGTTATTCGGATAGTTCGAAGGTAGAATTTTCAGTCTTCAGAAAGTCTGGGGGTACATGCTGAGAGTGCAAGCTAAGAGAAGGATTATTGTCAATTAGGGTAGAGGCGATGTTTGTAAAAAAAGTGGTTGAAATCGGTTGCAATATCTTTAGGATTATCAAAGATTATATTATTTTCAGTTACAATTTTTTGAGGAATTTCGTGTTCTTTTTGATTCCTGTTTGAGATCTCATTTATGATGTTCCATGTTTTTCGTGAGTCATTATGTGCTTTTTGTAGTTGTTCAGAGTAATACCGGTGCTTGCATTTTTTTATAAGAGTATTTAGATAATTTCTATATATAATATAATGGTTACGTTTGTTGTAATTTTGTGCTTCATTGGTGGATAGGCAATGCTTTT
Source organism: Hesperophylax magnus (assembly GCA_026573805.1). NCBI lineage: Eukaryota > Metazoa > Arthropoda > Insecta > Trichoptera > Limnephilidae > Hesperophylax > Hesperophylax magnus. The sequence continues at coordinate 20,125,038 of JAIUSX010000080.1, forward strand.
CATGAGTTTTATAAGATTTGAACAGTTTATTTCTATGCTGAATTGAGATTATTAGTCCACGCGTAATCCATGGTTTTATGTGTCTGTGTTTACTTTTTGGTGCTGCTAATGGTTCATAACATTTTTCAATATGGTTTTGGATAATATCATAAAAGTTATTTAGAGATATATTTGTGTCATCGTTAGAAAGCACTGAGACCCATGTTTCGGCTGTCAGTGAGATGTCTAGAGATAGGTAATTCATTTTTGTTTTGATTTGCTGACGGTTAATGTGATCTGTGTAGCTAGGTGATTTATCAGTACAATGACCATAGAAGGTCAGATAGTGGTCTGTTATGTCAATTTTGAAGGTAGCAGATCTATGTGGGTAACTTTTATTTGATTTGAGGAATATGTGATCTAAACATGAATCATTTGGATGATTGGGCATAGTGGTACTGTTCACGTAAGATAGATAACCTTTGGTATACAGTAAGTTCAAGTATTCATTTGCAGTTGGATTTAATATTGCGTTTTGTATGTTTATGTTGATATCTCCTACAATGAAAGAAAAATCGAATTGGTTCACATTAACTTCATTTATGAAAGATTCAATTTCGAGAATGAATAGATTTGTGGATAAAGAGGGAGATCGATATATAGCCAATACTGAATATTTTTTTCCCCTTGAAGCAAAAGTAACATGGACAGCATTAGAGTAATGGAATTTTAGTATATTTACATTTATGTTGGATAAAGATAGAGTATTATAAAATAAAGTAAGGCTATCATGCGAGGTATGTCTAGAGGGTATTGAAAAGGTATTAAAGTTAGTTAAGCTGAAAGGGATACATTCTCGCATTTGGGTTTCAGTAAGTATTATTATATCTGGCTGAAAAGATAGAGAATTTAAAAGGATACAGAATTCGTCATAGTGTTTCCGGATACTTCTTATATTCATGTTCAGCATGCTGAAGTTAGTATCTTCGAAAATTGCATTTATTTCAATGAAGTTATCGCATTCTTGGGTTTTAGGAACAATATTGTCTGCGTTAGCCATTTTGTATGAAGTTTTTATTTAATTTTTTCTTTTTTCATATGGTGTCCGAATTATTGTAGTGTTATATCATTCGCGTCCTTCACGTAGATTATTGGTGAATCCTGGTTTTTTCGTAGTAAGACATTTCCGTTTTTTGTCCAAGCAAATTTGTAACCCATAGATTTTGTAGATCTTGCTAGCCAAAGAAGTTGGTTGTTGGCGGGCGTAAGCTTCTCGTTTATGTAAATCTTTGTTTCAGAAGAAGAGTATTTCATATCCTTTGCAGTAAAATACCCAACTTTCTTTTTTTGGGAAAGTATTCTGTTTTTAGCTTCTTTTGTTCTTAATTTCAATGTGATTGATTTTTTTGTTGAGTAGCAGTTTTCAATGTTGTTGTGCAGAAGTAGATCATCGCACTCTAGTTTCTTCAGTATGAGTTCCACCGGAATGTTAGGATTTTCATTTTCTTTTAATTCCAGTCCTTGGATTTCTATAGACGTCTCAAGAGCATTTTGTTGAATTTTGTTGACCATTTGTTTTAAAGTTTTGTTTTCATTTTGTACTTCTTTTATTTTTTGGTAAATTTTTTTCTTTTCTTCCTCATAATCATCAATTTTTTTAGAGTTTAATTTTTTTACTTGTTGCCTGTTAGCGAGAGCACATGAGATAAAGTTTTCGTATAGTGTAAGATTAGTTAGAGTAGATCGGCCAGAGACAAAACCGTGTTGAAATGAAGAAATATTAAATTTTACACAAGAACATATTTTATGAAGAATTAACTTTTCAAAAACTTTCGGTATCGACGATTGTATGCATATCGGTCTGTAATTTTCAACAAAATACTTGTCTCCGCTTTTAAATATTTTAGTAAGAAAGCTGTTTTTCCATATTTGCGGGAACTCACCCGATGAAAGTGATTGTTTAAAGAGTAGGTATAGTGGGTAAGAGACGCTACCTGCACAGTTTTTAAAGAATATGGGGGGAATTTTATCTGGTCCTGAGCAACATTCAGGTTCCAGTAGTTTAATACAAGCCGCTATGTCTTTAATTTCAATATGAATCTGCGATAATTCTAAATTTATATCTGACTCGAAGTTTAGAATTAGTTCGTTAGGTATATCTGCTTCATACACATCTTCAAAATTCATATTACCTAGTGATGATTAAAAAATCTGGTTTTATTCAGACTTTAATTACCCTCTTAATTGTTATTAATTCAAACAACAATAATGTACCGTCCAACGCTGCCGATTGTAGTCAATCTTTATTATCCTATCTTCCAATGTCTCCGAAACTGAACAGATTACTTAAGTGAAATATCAGAAGTTTATTCTGTAATAAATGTGTCCTGAAGAACTTTAAGATGGCACGAGGGATATTTCAATATTTTATGGTTTTCTGCATTTTCGAAGACGCTAACAGCATCTCTAAAAAAATTTTCATGTGAAAAATTTAGATCAATCCATGTTCTCTCCTATTCAGTTAAAATCAAATATTTAAAATCTTTCTTTATAACTGTTTACAAAAAATCGGATTTCAATAAATCTACCACCAAATTTTTTCATCTGTGGTTATGAACCACCATACATGAAAAGAAAAAATATATATTTTGTCATACACATTTCAACCTACACCACCCTATTTATACTTTTTTATAAAATATCTAAATAATGGTGAAATATTATTTTTGGCTTTAGTTATGTTGGGTAACCGGATCTGAATAGTCCCCCACTTACTCTTACCCATCTCTTTCCCCTCCCCACCACCTTCAACCTCACAACGTAACCCAATTGGGGAAGCCATAGTCTCACTGGTTCCAGACGGTTGGGAGCACTTGGGACTCTTCTGCGGTAATCACATTTAATAAAAATTATTTCGAATGTTCTTGTTTAATTTATTTAATTATTGATGCATTAAAGATCGGATTAACAAAAGATTTAGCACGATCAAGTGAACCAGCGCCCTCGATGTGATTTTTAACTAAAACGGTGCCATATAAATTATCAAAATATAATTAAATAATCAAGTCTATCCGACGTAGCATAGTGTATCCATGTAGCATAGTGTATCCATGTAGCATAGTGTATCCATGTAGCATAGTGTATCCATGTAGCATAGTGTATCCATGTAGCATAGTGTATCCATGTAACATAGTGTATCCATGTAGCATAGTGTATCCATGTAGCATAGTGTATCCATGTAGCATAGTGTATCCATGTAGCAAAGTGTATCCATGTAGCATAGTGGCTAGTGCACCTGACCGGCAATCAGAAGGCTGCGAGTTCGATTCCCGTCGGTGGCATTTATTTTTTCTCGGATGAATTTTTCAACTCATATCAGTGATAAATCTAAACGAAATATGAAACAGAACAAGACACAAAAAATAACGGTATAAACTGAGAATCGAACTCAGGATCTGTCTTACCGGGTCAAAGACTTTAACCACTCGATCATAATTATTATACGTAATTTTAGTCAATTTCACATTTGAAATTTAGAATTAAAATATTTTCTTGACTAATTTTTCCCATATTTTTGGCAGTTTTTCCAATTTTTATGTACAAATATATTTAAGCTTAAAATAAAAAAAATAAAATCTTCTTTTTAGCCAAAGCGTGTTCTCGTTTTGAATTTCATGTGTCTGAAAATTAGTTTGTAAGTGCGGTTTACAGTCCTGTTTTGTGCATTCAAAAACTATTATTTGGGTAGTTCTTTGTATTGGTTGTCCGTTAGATGAATTAATTCATCAGCTGTTTCCACATGGAAGACGATTTTTTAGCTCCTCTGTTGTTTTGTTAAGTTTATTTTTGTTTGTGCTCTAGTAGGTAAAACTACCAAATCTTTTTGCCAATAATAATTCTTAATACTTATTCACTTTCTTCATTTCAGGTGACAGTAAGATGTTCGGCAGTCGTTCGCAACCATGACGAAGGTGGTCCTTATTTTTGTTGGAGTGACGATGAAGATTTTTGTTTAGAAGAATCATATGAAGAGGGGTGCAGACTAGGAGATTTTACCAGAGGGTTTAAAAGAAGCAAAATCGAAGTTAAAAATAATCCTTTTGATTCGGATGATGAGGACTACGATTGGATAAAAGAAACGTATTCGAAATAACTTTTTTTAAGGAAAGCGAAGACTCTTACAGACTTTAACTAACAGCCTTACTAAATAAATGTGGTATTTTATACTTTTGATAAACAACCGTGTATGTAAAATCATTACTTATATTAACTGACATTTGACGGCCATAAAGGTTCATGGAAGATTGTTTATGCAGCCAAAGAAGGTTGTCAGTGGCCAGTGATTCGTGACATTATTTGGAGCAAAAATCCGGTGACATTGGAAAATCAGGTTGTATTGGACAGTTGGGATCGAGGTGAGGGGTTGGTCGGCTACTAGGATGACTGACTAGTGGCGACATGTTAAAGAGATTGTTTTTTGCATGATTTTGAAATAAAACGAAAAAAAATTCACTAGATTCCGAAATTTGATTTAATTTTTTTAATCCGAATGTTTTCCGGAATCACTGGTTAAAGTTAATCAAGTACCTCCCTTTAACACCCTGTATATTATATCATAATATCATTAATTATTACCCTGTATATTCATAATATCATTAATTATTAATAATGTTTTCAATTTAGTGTGATAGTTCGATCTATGAGACATAGATGGCTCTAGTGCAGTGGTTCTTAACCTGGGTTCGATCGAACCCCAGGGGTTCGGTGAGTCAGTCTCGGGGGTTCGGTGGAGGTCAAGACCCCCGACTTATATGATTTGTGGTGACACGCCCCGCTTGTCCATCATTGGCTGCAGGTGATCACGCAGCAGTAGAGCTTGCGATTACCGGTCAAGATGGCCGTCCGAAAATGACCATAGTCATGAAGCACGCAATTGCCACGCACTTAGATGAGCTTGCAAACTCTCTCGATGGATACTTCCCTACAAGGGAGTCATATCCAGCATGGGTGAGACAGCCGTTCACGTTTAGTGTTGAGACAGCAGTCAACATCAATGATGAATACTTTGATGAAATCATTGAAATTCAGCAGAGCCAGGCTCAACAGCAACTCTTCAGAACAACATCGCTCTCAACATGTTGGTGTCAACAAATGGAAACATACCCTGTTATTGCTAAGAAAGCTCTGGAGATTTTTATACCGTTTGTTACAACATATATTTGCGAGCAATCCTTTTCGAAGATGCTGGAAATAAAAACGAAGAAGAGGAATAGACTTTGTTGTGAAAATTACATGAGAGTGGCACTTGCCAAGGTAAAGCCGCGAATTTCTGAATTGGTTTCTGAAAGGCAACAGCAGAAGTCACACCGATTTAAAGTAAATAATAATTAATATGTTTCATGTTTTGATTTTACCATTAAAATTTAATGTTTTGATCTTTGTTTTTTATTTTTTTGCATTTTGTACACCTATAAGCGTTGATGATTATTTAATTTATGTTTTATAATATTATTATATGTGCAACTAATCTCCTGCTGACAAGCTACTTGCAGTAGCTTAGCGGGTATAAATAACATTGTATGTAATTTTTATACAAATATATAAAAAAAAATATATATATATATATATATATAAATATATACCACGTTTAGAATTTGTAAAAATCTAATTTTATTTTTCAAATTAGGAGGGGTTCGGTAAATGCGCATATGTAACTGGTGGGGTTCGGTACCTCCAAAAAGGTTAAGAACCACTGCTCTAGTGGCTTATAGACGTATTCAACAGATGTCGGTGGTATATAGGTTTTGGCCATCCATGTTCAGAACCCAATTCCTTTCCCTGTTTTCTCTAACCAAAACTATTTTAGTTTAAAAATATATACACCGTGTTCCGCGCTCAACCGCGAAACTTTTGAGATATGCCATATTTTTTGGAAATGTGCCCAAATATAACAATTTCGATTTTTTGTGTGGTTGACAAAGCGTTTGTATAAAACTACTTTATAATTTTTATTTCTTCGCATTTGATCAGCTATTCTATTAAAGATTTGAAATGTATGGGTGGCCATTTTATTTTTCGAACGTGATCATCACTCGAAAAAAATATTTTTGTAACAAGTTTTTGATCCAAATAGAATTGCTTTGTTTGGATTTTTTTCTTAAATTATTATCCATAACCACCACCTAATTTTTTTTGCCTTTTTTTGAGCTGGTCTCTTTGTAGGCATTCTGAAACAATAATTACAATAATAGTCATAAAATCAATTATGTAAATTTACGAAGAAAATCCAATTTATTTTAATTATCTGAAATGCGAAAAATATTTGATCTCCTTTTATTGTATACAATTGTAATTTAAAGATTGGACTGCCCTGACGCTATAAATTTGCTGTCACTATATGTACCTCCGAAACATATTAGATGGAATATATTATTTCACAATAATAACTTCGTGATCAATTTTGTGGTGGAAAGAAAACATAGACTGGGTAATGAACTTTTTTAAATTTTTGACACATTCAAAGCCAAATTAGTTCAATACTTTTCTTTTTAGTTGATGTAAATAACGAGTAATCAAAATTTTTGCGTGTACTCGAGTATTCACAATACCTTTTTAAAAGATATTTTTGTTTTATTATTTTACATTTCATTTATGTATACATTTCAAGAGTTCTTCAAAGATAATTATTCTTCTATAAATATACCGTTCGTATTAAAAAAATATATTTGTAATTTTTTAAGATGCCTAATTTCCACGTAATTTATTCACGATGCTATGCATTTTGTGGATTTAAGGCGCACGGAAATGTTAATCATCGAGATTACAAAAATTAATGATATGGTAATATGTACTAAGACCAATTAACTAGCAGTTTCCTAGGATACAATTAGCAGTTTCCTAGGAAGTGTAGGTAGAGAGGATGGACCACCTCATAACTCTGTCTTGACACACGCTCCTTGCTTTATTCACATTCATGCATCGTCTCATACATACTCCTAAACTGACTCTGGATTTGGCCCGAAGTATTTTTTATGATTTATAGATGTTTCTAGGCTATTTACAAGTTGTTAGAAATCAATTCACGTGATTGAGTTGGGGAGTGGTGCTATTACATTTTTAAATTCCTTTAAGTTTGTTTGTTTTCCGTGTTTAAGTTTCGACATAGGAAATGTACAGGTATTATTTACAAAAAAATGCTAATCTTTGTTAAATATATGTTTTTTTGGAACATAAAAACTTAATTAGTTAACGAGAAACTTGTTACGAACCGGTAGAAATTTGGTACTAAAACGTGAATCGTTGAAATTTCTAAAAAAGTTTGAAATATTTTTTACTTGTACTATCTTGTAGAATCACCTCTCGAAGTTTGCGTTCTTTGTTGACAAAACAAGACAATTATACTTTTTTAATACTCGACTAAACATTGGATTATCAAAAAAGGTTGTGAAATAATTAGTCAACTCACACAAATCTAAGATAAAAGTTCTCTTTTTATTGTTTGTTATTCAATAATTCCATAATTAGTTTTATTTTCGCTATACACGGTGTCCGGAAACTCGTAGTACAAGCGGGAAACTGGAGAATCTACACCACATGGGGAACCCAAATAAACATAAAGTTTTTTGATTTGAGCATTTTCAAAAAAAAAAAACAAAAAAAACCAAAAAAAAATATTTTTCGCTATTTTAGGGTTAAAGTTTTTTCTGGTGTTTAGGGTTGAACAACAGATGTTTTAACCCTGCAGAGCAGAAATATTTTATGATTACACCGGATTAAATGAAGGGCGATTTCAAAATAATGCTTCAAATCCGAGTTTCTTCATTTGTTTTACTTTCAAATAGTTTTAATTAGTTGGGTACTTTGATCTTCAGTAATAATTTATAAGAATTTGATTAAAAAAAAAAATAAAATCAACTTCTAACTCGATTTACTCGATAACGAAAGCTCAAATCAAAAAAAAATATACTACAAAATCGACTCCAAATGTGATGTAGATTCACCAGTTTCCCGCTTGTACTACGAGTTTCCGGACACCCTGTATAATACTTATGTACAAACTGAAATAAATTCAAACTGTCGATTTCCCGAAAAATAATAAATAAAAAGTTATAAAAAATAATAAAACATGGTAGTTTACAATCTACCTTAACATTTCTACCTTCTACCTACCTACGTCTACCTTAACATTTCGTCGTTTTATTAGTTTTCTTTCTCTTCAGTTATCCATAATAATAAGGGACAGAGAAGTCCTTTAATGGCAAGTAAATCTTCCGAACAAAACAATAATTGTACATTGCTTCTTTGTCTGTATATATTATATTATGTTAAGAATTAACAGAGGTAGTCACATGGCTGCTTGTCTGCCGGGTCTATCTTAACATTTCGTCGCAAGTAAATCTTCCGAACAAAGCAATACTTGTACATTGCTTCTTTGTCTGTATATATTATATTATGTTAAGAATTAACCGAGGTAGTCACATGGCTACTTGTCTGCCGGGTCTACCTTAACATTTCGTCGTTTTATTAGTTTTCTTTCTCTTCAGTTATCCATAATAATAAGGGACAGAGAAGTCCTTTAATGGCAAGCAAATCTTCCGAACAAAACAATAATTGTACATTGCTTCTCTGTCTGTATATATATGAAGAGACAATTTTTTTCACGGTAGTGATTTGTAAATTTTGTAAGTATTATGTTTTATTTTTCGTCCTTTTACATTTTTAATAAAGGCATTTCCGGGTTTCAAATAACCCGACGGTATTTTAAAAATTCCTGCTACCATCATTATAAGCGGAAAATGTTGCTTGTGCAATGACGGAAGCAGAATACGGCTAGCAGAACAGGAATTGAACCCACAACGCTTGAACGTGAATCAGACTTATTTGTCGACTCGCTACTAACCGATGATTGATAATGATTTTTTCAGAGGACGATAAGTCAGAGGATGTGAATTGAAACAACATATTTATAAAAGTTATACTGGCTTGTAGCCGAGTTATTTCGAACGCCATTTGCCCACCTCTGCTAGGTAAGTCCTGCATCATTGCACAAGAAACAATTTTTACTTTTGACGATGGATGTACGATGAATGCTTGATATATATACGTCAACTCCCACAAAATACGCCTTCTTTATTAATACAGTTTTTTGTATTAAGTCCGATAATCTTGGTTAATTGTGTTGGTATCCTGTTCTCTCCTATATTTCTTATTGTGTTAATAATTTTCTGTTATCAGGAAAACTTGGGAAAGTTCAAATGATCACAAGGTATTGTTCATTGGGTTATTCGTTAGAAATTAAAGGGATTTATTCCGTTATTGAGTTGCTATATCATACAGTTTTCTATTTTTTGTACTCTCTATCAGGAACTTGCTTTTGTTAGCAATTTACATGCACCATACATTAATCATGAAACATTGATAGTTTCTTGACATTCATGATTTGATATTTAAATTGGGTTTGAAACGCTAACAATTTTAACATGGTAGCATTCATCGGCTTACAATTTAGATATTTTATGATTTTTTTAGGAAAATTTCAACTTTAATGTTTGCAAGCTTTTTGTTTGGTATCACCCTGTAGTTTCTAACTTTATATTGTAATAGCTGAATTGTTCTTGAATCTCTTGAGCTCGGAAATATTGTAACAAATCAGGTTGTTAATTTTCCTTTGAGCTCCTCGGTCTTCGTGACGGAGAAACACGATTGGAAAATTGTTTTAAATTATATTTAAACATTTTGGTGTTTAGTGCCATCTGTTGAGGAGATGTACATTTTGTTTTAATTACATCGGTTCAGACTTTGGTTTGGATATTGACTAACTACAATTCGATAATTTATTGGTTATACTGCCATCTACCGAGAAAATCTTTTTTTTTCATTGATCATGAAGCACATATAATTATTTGTTGCTCATCACAATTGACTTTTGGGTTTAGAACTTGGGAACTCAATTTTGTTTTTAAAAAAAAGAATTTTATCAGAACTCAGATTTGCTGTCATTTTCTTAAGCATTTTTAGGTTGCAGGGGCCTTACGAATTTAATTCCATTAACTGTTTATTAGGTTTGCTAAATGGTAACCAGTTGTTAGCTTAGACATCCAGAAGATTTTAGAACAAAAACATCACCAATCTCCATAATCACTGCTGATCCCATCGTGACTTACAACATCCTTCTTCAATAATGCCGCTACAACTTTACCTTCATTAATATTGGTCAACTGAACTCCTTGAAGTACACTGGAACCAGGGTTGCGGTTTTCGTGCTGAACACTGGAAGATTCCAAGTCTGCTGTACAGATGTCGTTTGCCATCCACCATCATCATTCCGGCACCACTACAAGGACATTGCTGTTGGAGATCTCTCAAGTCTGGATTTCATGATGTGTCAGGAGAATCTATATGAGGCATAAGTATTTTGGCTCAGGGGGCATTGTAACAGTTTCAATATTACCCCTGGTATTTAAGGTTGACGCATCCATAGTGGGAACTACGGACTGCCTACCCATGGATTGTATAGCCGTCTATTTTGGAAGGGAAGCTAGCAGCAATCAACGTCCAGTACTCAACGGGAAGCGAGCAGAGACGAATCACTGGAAGGATTGTGGGGTGAGCTCCAGCCCTAGTTGATGTTTGCTGGACACCGTGCTTATTCATTATGAGATTTTGTGAGTTCAATTCTTTGATGGCGCCCTTCATAAGTAACAAGGTCAGATCTTATAGTCATATGTAATGTCACACTCAAACGAAATAATGTTTTTCATTAAATTTCCATGTGCAAGTAATTCCTCGAACTTTGCACGCGCTCTGAGTTATTTATCAATCCAAAATTATAGAGTCTCTTGTTCTCATTATGTTCATCATAATTAATTGCTCGCTAATTTGTACAGTTGAAAATAAATATTAGCTTATGAAATCATCATTTTATTTATTATGCATCCTACCCCACACATTCGTATTCATGTTATAAATGAATTTGGTGCAAGATCACATTAAGGCGAAGCTTAATGCTAAATCACTATTTTGATTAATCTTTATAACGAATTGGTGTACATTATAAATACCAAAAAATATGCTTTAGATACATTGAAGGTTTTACTATAACTTCGATTGAGTAGAATACAAATAAAAAATAATTTACTCAATAAAAAATATAAATGTAAATTACTAAAAAAGATCAAATTTTCAATAGAAATGTATGAACGCATAAAGGAAACAATTTTAAATTAATACAGTATTGTAGCTAAGATTATCTGTGACAGGTTCACTTGATTAACTTTTTTTCTATCTAATAAAATTATTTAAAAAATAAATAAAAACCAGTTTTGTGATTGAAATCGAACGTTTCTAGATTCCTTTTATCAAACGATTTTAATGCCTATTAATTACCTACAATATAAGGTATACGAAGAATATACACATTTTTGGCTTGTAGCTTCCTCTTAGAGTCAGTTTATATTGTTACAATATCCCCGCAACGTGGGTTTATGTTAATATATTCTGTAACAACATCTTACGTACCTCAGACATCTGGTCGTGGAAACATGTGGAAAGAGACCGGTTGATGGAGATGTTTTACCTCTCTTTTTAACTCTCTCGAAGTGAGAGGAATGAGTTCAAACATCCGTCTCTCCTGGACAAACCAAGCCCTCATACCGTTTTCCTTCCTAGATATTCCTCTCCCTCTTTTTCTTAAAAAAACGCTTCACACAGCACCCCCAAAGATGACATAGGCCCTAAAGGAAATTATTTTCTCATGTGTGGAGCTAATGTAAAAAGCACTTAATTTTTTCGGAACAACTCTCACATGGTCTCAACAATGAATCAACAACAAATGAGGTGGCAGTAATTTTTATAATACATTTGTCTATTACAATATTATTTTTATTCGTAATGAGTCATTTCAGTCCAGCTAGTGGCTGAGTTGGCATCGCTTCAGGTTCCCACCCAGGCATAGTGTGTTCAATTCCTCGGCAATTCTTTCAAGTCTTCAATCACGACGCAAGCAACATTTTCTGCTTACTGTGATGGTAGTGGGAGATTTTCAAAAATTTTCAGGTTATTCGTCACCTGAGAATGTTTGACTTTGTAAATAAAAATAGTTCAGTGTGTCGAAAAAACGTAAGATGAGTCATTTTTTTTAACTTTCCATGTGTGATTCCAAAATTTTAATATTTAATAAATTATATGTTTATGTGTGCCCCACCAAGACCTTTGTCCCTGTGCAGAAAACAATCTTTAGAACACAGACGTCAAGTATGTGTGCTGTCCCTTATCTACCGGTATGTTATTGTGGAAGGTTCTCAGAAGAACCAGCATCATTGATCCCTTCGACACCTTCACGTTTCCTTTCTACGACTGGTTCTTGAATTCAACAGCTCGGCTGTAGAACGATTTGCCGGCCTCTGTGTTTTGTCCCTCCTAAAACATGGGTCTCTTCCATTGTTCAGAGCCATGTTCATTCCTTCCTCTCCTCAAAATGTCCTCCACACAGTATCTCCAAAGATTTCATAGGCTATAAGAGAAAATATTTTCCTCCGGGTCTCCTGTATGGTGTTAATGTTAAAAACAAGTCCGAGCATCATAGTAATTAAATATTAATCATTTTATTTTTTAGTGAAAAATCACCACAAGGGCGTGGTACAATAATTACTTTCTAGACTCTACCTAATTATGGACAAACAGATAGGTGGTATTTAGAAATAATTCACTCTACAGTCTGCTTCTAACCGTCTGGCGATACTGAAAGTAGGCACACATGCCGAAAGTGCCAGTGCAAAGTGAAAGTTATATACTATCTAGGTACCAACGTATTATTTAAACTTAAAAAAGTGTTAAATTACACCAATTTATAAAATAAAATTTACTTGCGCACACCATAATTTGAACCCCCGTCCTCCAAATTCGTAACCAAGGATCGTTATGTCAATCTTAAATATGAAACTATTTTGTAGTATTTACAATATTGCATTATTCACTTAACATGGCGATACTGAAAGGACAAATCCATTCTTGAACGTGCCACAAATATACCATATAGTTACTAAAGTATTATTTTAAACTTATAAATATTATGAAATTTTACTAATTTATCGATTAAAATTTACTTGGGCACGCCGTAATATGAACGCACGTCCTCCGAATTCATAGCCAAAAAGTGTACAAAGGCAGCTTCAGCACTCAGTACGGATAGTGCAGTCCACGTTGTCAAAATATGAAAGGATATAAACAGGTATTTTAGTAATGTATGGCTCAAAGCATGCCTTCTACGTAATTTTAAAATTGGCTTAGAAAATGTTAATTTGGGGACAGATACTTTGAGCCTGTCCACAAACTATCCAAGTGTCCCTGAAGTATAGGCGCGCTCAAAAAACTTTCCTCATTCCATGCTTCAAGGTTAGGTAAGTAATTAATTATGTACTAGACAAGTATGTACTAAAATTCAATACTTAGTGATAAGGCGGTACTTTATGATTCGTCTACTTATCAATTTATATTATGATATTAGATAATCAATCACACATAAAAACTAATCCATTATTTACTGACAGGTACATCTTTATTTGGATCGTCTTGAGCTTAAACTTGGCTCACCGAAATTACATTTCATTATGAAAGTAGATAAAATCATCGTCAATGAAAATTTCTTTTTCCTTTCTAAAATTATAAGATTGTAAAGAATTTGATTATCATATACGATAACATTAATATAATAATATGGCCAGGGTGGGATCGCCATCTTCTGCATCTCCATCAACTCCTGTCCTTATCCGCTGTGTTCCAGTTCCCAGTTTTCTCCGAGATATTGCCCATGGATTCTGATGTCATGCCTTATTTAAACATGACCAGCCCAACGCAGCTTTTAGGACCTACGGAATTATTTCCTTTAACACCTTCATTATGAAATGCAGGGTGACAAATTCGGCAGTTTGTTCTGACGTGTCGATTTTCATTCGTTCCGTGTTTTTTTTCTAATGGTGGATCTACTGGCCTTTAAAAATGTGCCAAAATATGTGTTTGAGTAGAAGCTTTATAATTTGATTTTGCATTGCGCATTTGTTAGTAATATTTTTCTTCGTGTAGGAACACGGAATACCTGCAAACTGCCTACATCTAGTGTCCTACTAAAATACCCGGGCTACTCCAGATATTCAGAACACTGTAATTAGGATTATTCTAAAATTCGATATGGCAACTTTTATTTTACAAATAATAACTAGATTTCAAAAACACTTAAATTCACAACCCCAAAACTTTACTCTGAACCTAAACCGGTTTTCATGTATGGTGGTTCATGACAACAGATGAAAAAAATTGGTGGTAGATTTATTGAAATCTGACCTTTTGTAAACAGTTATAAAGAAAGATTTTTAATATTTAATTTTAACTGAATAGGAGAGAACATGGATTGATCTGACTTTTTTTCATGAACATATTTTTAGAGAAGCTTTAGCGTCTTTGAAAATGTAGAAACCATATAATATTGAAATATCCCTCGTGCCATGTTAAAGTTCTTCAGGACACATTTATTAGAGAATAGACTTCTGATATTTCAATGAAGTATTCTGTTTAGTTTCGGAGACATTGAAAAGGCAGGATAATAAAGATTAACTATAATCGGTATCGTTGGACTGTACATTATTTTTGTTTGGAAGAATAAAAATGAACAGGGTAACTAAGGTCTGAATAAAAGCAAAATTTTCATTCACCACTTCACCACTCGGGAAAATAGGTTAAGAAGGGGAACTATTAAAATCACTCCCATTGAATGTCTGAGCTTTATAATTCCCATTCGGGTTAAACAAAATATCATTTTGTTGATTATCAACAGAAGCATCAAATTTTAGTTTTGATTTTAGAGGTTTAAAATTTGTTTCCTTATAGGAAGATGATAGAGTAGGTTTAGAGGAAGGTAGATTGAAAGGAATTGAGGTAGAAATTACCTCTCCAAATGATTGTATGCAGGTATGAATAATTGTGATGCTTGGAAATAGGAAATGTTGTCTGAAGCCGTTGATTGTTTGATAATATGTTGTATGGTCAATTCTGACATGCTACACTAACCGCTGTATGGTTGCCCTTGCAGTTAATGCAACATGGATCATTCGATGATTTTTGGCAAATATCAAAAGGTGGTCCTTTCCGCAAAACGGCAACAGTTAAAATTTATGTAGTTTCACAAGGAGTGCGATATAATAAATAAATACCCGAGATGGCAAAGTTTGGCCGTCAAAAGTAATAACCGATTGCGATGATTTCCATGTAGTGATTCCATTAGATCGTATCTTTATAATTTAAACGACGTGCTTTTAATACCTCACGTTTACTAAAAATGAATTTTCCGAAATCCTTAGGATGAGTAATTTTCCCTTGTTCAGTTCTTTGGACATCACCAATGAACGGAACCGAAGAGGACAAGGAATAAGTTAGTTCAGTACTAGACAAAGCGATGGTCTTCGTTTTCTGGAAGGGAGTGTTGTAGAAACATGACTAGAATCAGATTCATAGCCATCTCTAATATTAAATAAGGACTCGTAGTCAGGAGGAAGGTTTTCTTCTTTCTTCATTTTTAGAAAATAATCAACAAAAAAAATAATGATACAGAAACGTAAATAAAGCAAACAAATAATCGATAGCAAAAATGTAGCAATAAATTGTTATCTGTATCTTGACAGGAGGAGAATACGTCAAACAAAAACAACAAAAAAATAGATTATCGGTACACTGTAGATAAGCAATAACCACAGGTTATAACTGGTTTCAAAAATTTTTGAGAGACAAACTGACGTTGGTCGGGGACTTCGAAATGGTTTGGGCTGAAGTTTTGTGGTTGTGAATTCTAGAGTACCTGACAACTGGGTGCATTTTGACGGTGGAAATAATATTATTGTCTTGTAATAAATATTTGTTTCACTTGGTCGTGCCATATCTTCCTCAGGCGCCCTCGACCTTTTCAACCATTAACTTCAAAGTCATGCATTCTCCTGACACCTGTTTCTTCATTCATCAGTCACGTCTCGTTTTACCATAAATACGTATTAGATTCATGTCATGCTCGGGCATCCCAGACATTTTCTACCATTTACTTCATGTAGTATGATGAAATCCACATTGTTATTGTTAAAAAAAACTACATTATTTCGACTACATTACTCGACTAAAACTACATTACTCGACTTTAATTCGACTCCGTGTCTCCTTCCAGTGCAGAGATAATAGTAGCTATAATAATATTGATTATTCGAAATTGACAACCCATTTAGATTCACGATCAAGGGAACTATGACGGGATAAAAGATGTAGTACCCAACACGGCCACCATTTTGAACTGGACTGGATAGTAACAATTAAATACAGACAAATAAAATGCCAAATGGTCAAGTTAAGACCGAACTTTAATATTCTCAGTCAATATTTTACACCTAATTATGCTTAAGAAGCGTATGGAAGGGTCACATAATATATATTATTAAATCGCCTTAACAATTATTTGAGAAAAAAGAATTTCAACTTTTTTAATGAATGTTTGATTTAAAAAATAAAAAATAAAAACGAATTATTGTGACAAATCAATGGAGAACTTTTGAGGGTGAAACGCTTTGCCTGCACTTACCAAAAACAAATAAGTGGAAACATTCCAAACGATACGAAACCACGGCAAAACTTGATATTTTTTATTTGTACATTCCACAGAACGCCACCACAAGAAGTGGAATTCCACAGAAACGTTTGGGCGTTTAATGGGTCCACTTTTACCCGCTAAAATTCCTATTTTATTCGAATAAGAAAATAAATCGCTTTCAGAGCGATCGCAGGGATGCAGCGAGCCATATCTGATGTCTGTATTGTACTTCACAACCTAGACAAATTATTACACGATGAAGTAATTATCTAATAAAATACAACAAAAGATTGCTAAACAACTATGCATTGAATCATCTTAGACTGAATTTATCAGAAGCTATGCTTGAAAAAAGAATGACGAACTCGATGATTGAGTGGTTAAGATCCTTGGCAATCCCGGTTTAAATCCCGGCGTGCGCAAGTAAATTTATTAGATTAATCAGTACTGATTCACAATTTATTAATTAAAAATTCCAGAGTGGTAGATACTTTCAGCATCACTGGTCGAAACGTTGTTTGAAATGGCTTTAGCCTTGTTTGGTCACCAGATCTTCCCCACCTACCTATTTCCACCCCTTTTCACCATCGCAACATACCCCAATAAGGGATGCAATAGTATCATTGGCTCCAGACGGTTGGTAGCAGTTGGATTTCATTCTTGTGCCGTGCTTACATAAAAAAGTCATACATAAATAAAAAGTAATTCATCGGTGTACCTTCCAAAATTCGTATTAGACGAAATTCGTAAAAAAATATCTCAATATATCAACAAATAAAATGAGTTTTTATAATTAACAATTATTCGTCAAAACGTAATTTTTTAAAAGAATGTTACTTGGGATATTTTCTGAAGAAAATAAAATAAGCAATTTAGTAATTTTATTTGTTCCTGCCTTATTTTTCGTTCTGAAAAAAAAATCGTTTTATTTATAAGAAACCGTATTTCGGTAGGCAGTGACCATACAATGCGTTCAGAAGACGGTGAAAGGAAAATCATTTTACACAAATAATTTATTTTCTATGTATGAAAGACGACTATATCTACATCTAGTTCTATGTATAAATAGTGTATATCTAGTTCTATGTATAAAAAACGAGACGTACAAAAGTCATTCCATCGATTTGACAATGTCATCATTGGCAAACTTCAAATCATCTGTTAACAAGACTTAAAGCTCCCTATAGTGTTGTTCTAAAAACTTATTACTGTTATGTAATCTATATGTAAGTGTATGTATGAATGTAATGCATATGTGAGTGCGTGTATGTATGCGTATATGTGTATGTATGTATGTGTGCATGAATGTGTGTATACATGTATGTATGTAGGTGCATACATGTACATTATTCTTTACTTACAGTGTTCTTGTTGTAATATACTGTGAAGCTTATTATCCATTATGTCATCAATGTTGTGTTTGTCTGTAATTAGTGATAGTATTAACCATGTTAAATGTAATTGTATTTGCGAGAACTTTGATATGAATCACTGTTGACAAACCTGGAACAGGAATTGGCCAACAGGAACCGCACAAAAAGGTAAAGAGGCAACCAAATATATCAAATAAAGGGAACACTAGGCCAATCAATAAAGAGTTTGAGGTATGCAAAAATTCCCCCGTCGATGAAATATTTGCAGTCACGTGGAGTATCATTTAGGGATGACGAATGACAAGAGATCCAACAAAAGATTTAACGGGAAGTTAGTTATTTTTAGCAAAAACTGAAAAAAAATTATAACTCTCGCTGGAAAAGTATTTCTTTCGAGAACTCTTCACATATTGTTAGTATTAATTAATATCCACCTGATTAAATAGAAATCCAACAATATTTTTGTAGGGAAAGTGTTTTTTCTAAAAGAGATTTGTTTTTTAATTCTATTGTTGCCGGGAAAATTCCTCCCTCCAATTT
Organism: Hesperophylax magnus; assembly: GCA_026573805.1. Taxonomy (NCBI): domain Eukaryota; kingdom Metazoa; phylum Arthropoda; class Insecta; order Trichoptera; family Limnephilidae; genus Hesperophylax; species Hesperophylax magnus. The sequence continues at coordinate 20,143,548 of JAIUSX010000080.1, forward strand.
TTGATCACGGAGTGTCTTTATATTGGTGTTTGCTTTATTTAATCAAGAGATCCAACATTTTTTTCTTTTGTAACATGCTTTTTTGATATCAGTCAAAAATATCGCTCCGGAAAAATCCTCCGTCCAATTTTTTTACGCCAAGTTGGTGGGATAGCTATGTAAAAACGATTTCTGCAAAGATCCAACAAAATTTTGAACGGCAACCTATTTTTTAAAATTAATTTCGAACGCACGCTCATTTCGCGTGATTTTTGGATGAACGGGAGCCCGCGGGGTAAGGGGAGGGGTGGGGCTAGTCGCACGGGGGGCAAGCGAGCCGTTCGGCGCGAGATATAGGAGGAAACACATTATTAAAACGCGACGCGACGCCACGTCTCGACACCCGATGTGCACCGTGCACATTACCAACACGCGACGCCACGACATACTAGCAATTTATGAATACAGTTAGCTAACAGCAGTGGAAGTGAATGGTTTTGTACCATGGATTTAATAAATAGCGAGTCAGATGAAGACTTTGAAGAAGATTTGATGCAAATTATGGGTACATATATGATACTTAAACGACTCAAGAAAAGGAGAATAACCAGGCGTTACTGGGTTCATGAAATAAATCAAAAGAGAAGTATGTCTGGTGAATATCATACTCTGTATCCAGACTTACTTCAAGATAATGAAAGATTTCATATGTATTTTGAATATGGGTTTTTTTTATATGGGTTACTTTCTTCCCATGCATTATTTCTCACAGTATGATCCCTGTATATAGCTAAACTCATGTCATATAGAACAGGATATCGTTTTACCAACTCAATTAATTGTTCGTCGGTCAATTTCGCTAAATAAATGCAAAAATAATATTAAATTGGCATAAATTCCGTATATGCTCTGTGACAGTTCTCGAACGACTGACGCGTGGCGTCGGGTGTTGTCTAGAAATATACTGCGCAGGCCGCGTCGGGTGGCGTGTTTACCCCACCATGGGCAACACACCGACCTGGCACGTCTGGATCAGGTGGCGTGTGCGCGCATGGCGTCGCGTCGGATGTTCATAGTGTGATTCTGGTCATAAGAAAACAATACATTTGATTCGACTCAACACGCATCGCGTTTCATCGGGTCGCGTCGGGTGTTAATAATGTGTTTCCACCTTATAGCTGACCGCTGCCCGCGGAGAAAGCCGCGGCGGGGACTTGGGGAGGGGTGGGAAGCCGACTTGATGTGTTTTGTTTTTATGGTTGTCCGAAAATGTGAAAAATGCATTGAATATTATACCTCAATGGAAGAATGAATGTTTTAAACAAAAATTACAAAAACTGTTTCTATTACTGGAAAAGTGTTTCATAGTAACTATAGAATTATATTAAATTTTACTAATGGTTTATATGCGAAGTGCAATATAAACAAACTCAATATATATTTTTAAATTATTGTGGCATTGTAAATGAGGTTGTTTCATAATTCTCAAATTCTCAATAAAAAGCAACACAAACAGGCATTTCCGAAAGCGTTGTTAAAATCGATGAAAGAGACGTAAAGCTTCTATAATATCAATTTTAATTTTAAAATACTTGCATAATATAATGTTATTTTAACCAATTAATTATTTTGACAACTGCCTATTTATGTGACCGAAAATTAAATGGGTGTAGTTAGTGTGGAATAATAATATTAATTATAAGACATTATAGGTAACTACAATACAATGACAACAATTGGGATCAGTTCTTATTTTTAACGTTTTATTGTTGAATCAAAATCTATTATAATATGAAAAAAAGTTTTACACTTTAAAAACATTACTCTGCGAAACTAAAATTAGAGATCATTTACTAACTGACCAAAAAAATAAAATAAAAATACAATAAAATAAGGTACAAAGGTTGATATTATTTTTGTTATTATAGAAACAGAAGATAGAAAAAATATAGAAATAGAACTACATTTTAAAATACACATTTTTTTCACAATAAGATCATAAGAAATATTTTTATACTATCTAGAATCTAGATAAAACAAATAACATGCCCCACATAAAATGTGTTAATTCCGAGGAAAAAAAATTAAATTAGCTGTTAATATTAAAAAAATCTGTGTTTCAAAAAAGGTTTGTTGAATTAATTCGGATGAAATAATTACGCTGCAAACTTGGATTTTTTTGAAGAAGATGGTTGTTCACTTTGCAAATCATTTTCACTACTATTGTCATAATTTAAAATATTGATGCCAATGTATTTAAGAAAACATATGGGAGGGGATCGAATAATGGGCTTGACTATGGGAAACGGCGGACTAATGACCGAGCCTTTCCACGCGGTGGCTTCGGTTAGTACTGAGCAAACCAATCCGAAACGAAAGCAAAATCAGGGTTGGCACATTGATATTTGGCACTGCTCTAATATTTTTTTACGTTAAATTGTAATGTATTCCGGCAATGTCCTCTATTTGTTTTGATATTGAATATGAAAACCACGGCTCTTTTTATATTGCTCTCTTATTCCGCTCCACGGTTAATACGCAATATTTCAGTTTCAAATAAATGGAATTAGATTTATTAATTCAAAAGATGATTTATTAAGTCGGGGGAGACGAAAAAATATGCACTTAGAAATTTTATTTCTTTTATTAATTAACTTACGCGATATGTCATTTAGTATGCGGCGCCGTTGTTGTCGCCGTTGTTAAATAACGTAATTCTACCGAATAATCTATCTAATATTCTATCTATAAAATATTTCATAGACACTGCTGCCAATCACACAAAATTTAGTATTGCCATGTAAAATTAATAATATCATCATATATAATTCATTCATGTAAGTGAATGTATTATTTATAACAAATAATCAACATAAAATTAAATGTAATAATCAGAATTAACAACCAAAAGGAATAAAATGTGATAACGTATTCCGTTTGGGTAGTTTAGGTTAGATTAGGCAGAAGAACATGGAAAAAAGCTATTAGAATTAAATCACAAACCAGTCTATACAAACCTAGCGCAGCCAGTGGCGGATCCAGGGGGGGGGTCACGGTGGTCATGACCCCCCCCCCCTGGGCCCCAGCCCAGGGGGGGTCATGACTACCTAGGTCCTGGGCCCATCCAGGACCTAGGTGGACCACTAATTAAAATTGTTAAACATAATGTTTTTATATATTTTTTGTCACAATATAAATTTTATTTAAGTACTTTCAATATTTAATTAATTTAATATAATACTTTGTTTGACGGCAAACGCATTATTCGGGAACGAACGCATCGAAAATTCGAATGTTACCGCGTCACCGCGCTCCGCCACCGGCGCGCGCTTCGGCCGCCACCTTTCATATTATTATGACACATTTCGTGTAACCACGTGTGACGCTTGCGCGCGCTTTGTTTCGACTAACGTCTAGCGTCTAGCAAAACCTAACCTCAATCGGAACGACTAAACTTTATTAATAAAGTGTTTACTTTTATTTGTTTACTAAGTTAAAAAAAAAAGTTCCAATATAAGTAATAGTGTTCTTAAAAATTGTTGCTGCAAATTCAATTCATTACAAGAAATGGTAAGTAATCTAATCAGTTTCTTCATGATGCCAGTGTATGTGTGTTTAAACTCAAATGTTATTTGTTAATGTTCTAAGGCTGGGGTTAGACTCGTAAGTTTTTTTCCTGTAAATCGCTCTTGAAGGCGAGTTTGGCCAAATTCCCAATGTAAACGACACCAAAAGTCACTTAACGTAATTTTAGTAAGTTACAGAACTTATTCTTTCGGAAATTTTTTGACAGGTCTGGACAGGTCTAACGCGCCCGCGCGAATTACCAGCCTTCCTATACTTCCTAAAGCAATTTTTAAGGCGAGACACAACCTCGTTCATCGAGGTTTTGCCCAAGGCTAACATTTTAATTTATTTCGGCGAAATTATAATTGAATTTAAAAAAAATAAAATTATGCCGCACGAGGGATGCAAGTTATTTATATTTTAGATTAATAAAACAATACCTTACAATTAATATATTTTACGTTCAACGATTTTAAAACTTTATAACCCGTGTATAACTATAAAGTTAGCGGACTTAGCGGTAAGTACCAGATTTTATTTTTCTAGATGATGAATTAATAACTTCGGAAGTGGACACATTTTTAATATTTGTAACAAATTCTTCAGAATCAATTAAAATGAAGGCTTAAAGTGTGGATAGATTTTTTTACTAAGATTACGAAAACGTTAGTAATTTTTTTTAGAAATGCATAGTATTATTTTTAATGATGGATTTTGAATGATTTACATGAAAATGTTCCGTCTCCGATTATGTTCCCTTAATTTTGTAAAATTCCACACTGATTATTTTTTTTATACGGCAACACTTTGATATCCGGCGAATTTTTGAATTTGACGTTTAACGTTCACTAGATTTATTGTTTGTTCTCTGCGAACTTAACCACTTAACCTTTGATTTGACTTTTTGCATGAGTAGGTGGTTTGGTATATTTATGCTTTTTGCTAAAGATGGCGGTGTTTTGACAGATGTTATGAACAGAACTCCGTACAATTTCATGCCATTTTTGTGACATTCGTGTGGAAAACGTTCTTTTTTAAATGACTTTCGGCTAGTTAATTACCGTTTTTTTGCACATATAAAATTATGTCCCGTCTTTCCGGTTTATAAAAAATGGTCTGATTTTTCGAGTTGAAATTTTAAAAAAATCACCAGGGTTTCAAAAATACGATTAAAAAAAAATACGGAACGTCTTAGAATATTTGCCTAAACCGGATTTTTTTTAAATGTGATGCATGTGGCCTATTATCGGTCCAATCCTTTCTAATCCTAATCTTTCTGTTTTTAACATTTACGTATTTGAAATTTTGAATACGAAGCCGGTTGCCGTCAGCAGATGTCAGGTAGGTAGCTGTCATTCGGATAAAACGAAATTAATTGTCGCCTTTGACGGAACAAAAGCGCATAGATAATTGTTTAATTAAAGCCAAAATCTATTTCAACACTTTATTTGGGCCTTTTTGTCTTTCTTAACAAAATCGAGTAAATTTGACAGTAGCAGGTCGTTGTTGAAAGGAAGCCATCTTACCGCAAATAAATTTACAGATTGATATAAACGGTCGCATGAGCATTTACACAGGCACAGGTCGAACCTCCGAACAACTTCCGTGATCATTAATTACCACAAGTCGGATGCATATGTAAACGCTCCTGTGAGCTGTGAGTGACCTGTCAAAATTCAAAATATTATGTAATCCGTAAATTTTAATTGCGAGTATAACCCCAGTCTTAAAGTACCTCGTGGGTAGATAAGTAGGTACCTACCTACTTACTGAAAGAGTGTGACTTATGTACCTACTTAATTATTTTTTTTGGAAGAGGAAGAGCCTAAGCTTACTAACCTAACTAACCTAACCTAAAATCTTAGATAAATTCACACAATGAATCGCGGGTTCAAGCCCCGTCCGTACCTGCATGGCTAATATTTACGGAATGAACATTTGTTTTGGCTTGAGTCTGGGTGTTTTACGTAGCGTAGGTACTTATAATTAATATGTATTTACAAAAGTCTGTTGTCTGTTGTGGGGTGTGAAATTTGCATGGTTTTGGTGACTCTAAGGGAAAAGGAGATGGTGGTGGTGGGTTAAAACGTAATATAGGTGGCAGTTCATTTAAAAAAATAGATTCATTTTTCACAAAGAAACCAAGGCTTGAGATTGCTCACTCGAAAAATTTACCTACAACAACTACAGAGGATAATAATTGTACTGCCGATGCTTCTGCTTCTTGCTTTGCTTCTACAGCTATAACGTTGCCTACATTAACCTTAGACGATGAAAAAACATGCTCTCCTGTTATTAACGATATTCAGCCTATATTATGTACGTCGACTTCTGATTCTGATCAGATAAAGACTTCACTTTCTCAATCAGAGTTTGCTTCAGATATTGCATGTTATATAGGGAAAAATATAGATGATTCATCTACTAAAGCTATGTTGCTTGAAAAGCATTGGCAGCCTCCCCCTAATTACACTTTACCGCACTGTGTTGTTAATAAAAAAGGAAAACAAACAAAAAAATATGCGAATAAGTCTCACCTTGAAAAGTTTCACTGGCTTGTTTTGTCGCATAAAGACCAGGGACTTTACTGCAAGTACTGTGCTTTGTTTGCCGTAGCTCCTGGAGGTGGTGTACAGAAAAAAATACCCTTATATCGACTCGTAAAAGAACCGTTAAAAGCTTTTGATAATTTGCTTGGTGAAAATGGTGTTCTGCTAACACACCAGCGAAAAAAATACCACGAATCAGCTGTCGAAGCAGGGAAGAACTTTTTGTTGACTTTTCACAAGCCAGAAATTAATATAATGAACCAAGTAAATAGTCAAAGACTGACACAAATAAATGAAAATAGAGATCGTTTGCGACCAATCGTAAAAACTATTATATTTTGTGGCCATCAAAATATACCGTTACGTGGCCATCGCGACGATGGTAAATTGTTGAGCCATGACAGCGTGGTAGCTGATGAAGGGAATTTTAGAGCCCTTTTAAAATTTCGTATAGATTCTGGCGATACTGCATTGCAGCAGCATTTAGAATCTTCAAAATCCAACGCCACGTACATCAGCAAGACTGTACAAAATGAGTTGATAGATATTTGTGCAGAAATCATTCAGGAGAACATTTTACAGAATGTGCGGGAAGCAATTTTTTTTTCAATTTTGTTCGATGAAACAACAGATATATCACATATCTCACAGCTGAGCCTATCATTTCGATATTTTCATAATGGTATTATAAAGGAACATTTTGTGACTTTCTGTGATACTTACGATGCTCTTAGACGTGAAGAAAACAATTCAGGTGATATAGAGCCTCGATTGACAGGTGTAGCATTGGCGAAAATTGTTGAAAATCTGTGTACTAAATTTAATTTAGTTTTAACTAGGTGTGTGGGTATTGGAACTGACAGCTGCTCGGTTATGGCATCAGATACGAAAGGTGCAGTGCAAGAATTGAAGAAAATAGCCATTCACGCCAAACGTTGCCCATGCAACAACCATGTACTTAATAACTCGTTGGCTAGATCATCCCAAGTAGTTTCTTGTCGCAATACTTCTGGCACAATGAGAAAAGTTGTAGCTTTTGCCAATGCATCCGCTAAGAGGCATGAAATTTTTAAAAAAGGATTCGGAGTTGCCTTGCAAGGTATCTGTGAGACACGTTGGGTAGAGAGGCATGATGGGCATCTTCAATTTCAAGGAGACAACTTGGTCAAAATTTGTAGCGCTTTGGAGAAGATTTCTACTTGGCAAGACAGTAAAACCGCTACTGATGCGCATTGCTTGCTGCAAGCATTTCGCAGTTCTGACTTTATTATATCCTCCATCTGTTTAAGTGATATATTAGGTGGGTACTTGCCTATATTATTTTGTTTCTTATTGTTTGGATAATGAACATACGTACTATACCTACTTGAATATTATATTGTTATTTTGTTAATTTGTTTGTGTTTCAACAAAAACAATTTTAACTACCATTTATATTAAGTCATAGATCCTTAATTTATTCACCCATAACTCACAAACAGTCACATACTAACTTTTTATTTTTCAGGTACTACTGTATCTTTAAGCAGAATACTGCAATCTAACTCCATTGATTTAAAAAAAGCTGCGGACGCTATTAACGATACTTTAAGTGTTCTACAAAATAAAAGAGAAAATGTGGACATAATTTACCGACAGCTTTTTGAAGAGGCTAAAGAAGTAGCTGAGCAGCTAGATGTAGAAATTAAATGTCCCAGAATAGTGTCAAGACAAATACATAGGGCCAATAATCAACCTGCTCAATCTGCTGAAGAGTATTTCCGCAGATCCATATACATCCCTCTTCTGGATTCAATAATAAGTGACCTACAGGACCGTCTGTCTCCTGAAATCCTTAATTTTTTTCAGCTAAGCGTTTTCATGCCAAAAAGCGAATACAGTAATCAAGACATTGAAACTGTGAAACAACTAGCATCCGATTATACATTGTTATTAGATAATACTCCAGTTTCTATCATTGTAAATGAATATCGGCTGTGGATGATGAAGTGGCAGCGTAGTCAGGACATACCGCAGTCGATTTCTGAAATTATTTTAAATTGCGATATTGAGATGTATCCTAATGTAAGAAAATTTTTATGTATTATGGCTACACTACCTGTTAGTGTAGCGACAGCGGAAAGTTCTTTCTCTACGTTACGAAGAATCAAATCGTGGCTAAGAGCTTCAATGGTTGAAGAACGCCTAACCGGACTGGCACTTCTCCACGTTCATAAAAACGTACCAATTGAAGTAGATGAGGTGTTAACGCGTTTCGGGAGAAGAAGTAAACGAAAAATTGATTTTGTTATTTAAGATGAAGCTATACGTTTTTTTTTATTTTTATTTTTTTATTTAGTAACTATATTACATTTTTTTAAACATTTTTATAAGAATTATATATATTTATATGATTAATTGATATAGATTTTTATAGTCCTCCTCACTAGGAGATCCTGTGCTGAGGGGGACTAGGTTTTGAATAATTTTTCAGCGACTTCTATGGTTCGACTTCATGTTTTGGGTAAGGTTTTCCAGAAACTTCTACGACGATGTTTTTAATAGGCTAGTGAGTTCTTTTTCCGGTAGTTCCTTAAGCCAAGATTTAATGTCCTCAATGTAGTGATTTTTGGTTTTAATTTGTTTGATAATAAGTGGGAGTTTGTTATATACCTTTATTGCTAAAAAATTAGAACTTTTTTGTCCAAAGGTAGAGTTACACTTTGGTATATTTTGTATCTCTGTTTCTTTGGCTCTGGTTTTATAAGTATGTGAGGTGTTTACTTCTGAATTATTTTTGAGGTGGTGTACCTGAATGTTTTTGGCATAGATTTTCTGTATACTTGGAACGTCAAAATGCTTATAAATTTCTGTTGTTGACGTCCTTATGGGGACCTTTAGTATGGTGTATGTAAATTTGATAAAAATACATATACCTAGTTTTTTAAAAGTATGTATTAGTTACATTTTGTTAATATATTTCACTTAATCAAGTTTCTTTTTATTAATATATGTAGCTGGGAGCAGTTCCTTGATAATGTCTAATACAGATATTTGTTTGCCGGGTTTGAACCCGCGATCTCCGATCGCTAGCTGGCAGCCTTTCCCCTCTACCATGGAGGCCGTCGAAATTTTACTTTTTGTTTTAAAATAATATATATTGTATTCGTTTTAATTATGCTCTTTTTGGAATAAATTCAGCATAGGTAGATGCAAGTTATTTATTTTCACCGTTTTTTTTTTTCAAGTCTATGTATCCATAAATTGATGTATCTAATGTAGAATATTTTCATTTGAGAAATTTTAGGTTGACGAATATAATGCTTAAATTCAGTATTGGTAGATCAGAGTTAATATTTTATAAGAATAATTTTTAAATATATGTAGCTGTGAGCTGTTCCTTGAAAATGTCTAATACTGAGATTTGTTTGCCGGGGTTCGAACCCGCGATATCTATTGTATTTGTTTTAATTATGCTCTTTTAGGATAAATTCAGAATAGCTAGATGCAAGTTATTTATTTTAACCTTTTTTTTAAAGTGTATGTATCCATAAATTGATGCATCTATTGTAGAATATATTTAAACCTAGCTGTGAGTTGTTCCATCATCATTTCTAATATTGAGATTGGTTTGTTGATTTGTTTCCAAAAAATTTATTTGTAAATAAATTTTACAAAAATTTTAGATGTGGAAATTTGATAAAGTGTATGTAAATTTGATAAAAGTACATATACCTAGTTTTGTAAAAGAACGTATTAGTTACATTTTGTTAATATATATAATATTATATTTAACTTAATCAAGTTTCTTTTTATTAATATTTATATGTACCTATTAATAATTCACTTTCAGAATATTTTTGTTTGGATTGTAAATAAATAAAATCAATTCAAATTTTATAAATATTTACTTTTATTAGCGTTCCCCATAGTTTGAGGATTGTCGATAATATTGACTACGCTGCCGGCTCGGCCGCTGCTGGCAAAATAGAATGGACGGTATTCATCCACCAGGTAACAAGGTATTAACAAGCGTATGGAAGCATCGGCGAACGGAGATCTCGCTGGGCGCTTCTTACGTATTGCAAGCACCGCGTCATGGCAACAATATTTATTTCAAATTACTTGCTTCGTGCAAATCAGGCCAAAATATGACGGTGCAAGGCGCTCGGTTTTAAAATTTATAAAGCACAAGAATCGAAATATTTCCAGCGTTTATATTCCTCTTAAATATGGAAGTACAGTACTTACATTTATTAATAACATTTGCTGCACACGATTGGTCCTAAAGGAGTTCAAATTTTTAATTCATTCGGCCTCACTATTGAGAAGAGCACGCTGGAAGGCATTATTCTACTCTTCGATAGACTGGACAGACACTTCATACCTACAGTGAATATTACAGTGGAACGATTCAAATTCTTTACCAGGAAGCAAAGAAATAATGGTCAACAAGCTGTTATTATTTGTCTATTTTGTCGTGACAAGCAAAGTGTTACAATAATAATGTCGAGTCAAATTCTGCAAATGCAGAATGCTACGGATATGGTTGGCGAGTGGAAACGTTTTAAGCAATCATTTCTTTTATATATGATGGCGAATAACTACAACGAGGAAAAGGAAATTCAAAAAGTTGCAAGATTCCTACACACAATAGGTACTATGTTGAAGACACACCTGACACCATGTTATATTGTGGTGAAATAAGAACACGATTAATAATTGTAATCTGTACTGTATTGGTTGACAATTGACATTACACGAGCCTACGCCGCCCGGGCTTGCGGAGCAAAAGACAATCTTAATGATATACCTAGTGTTACCATATCCAACAATACCTACTTTTTACTTGTATATATTATTATCAAAATTAAATTATAACTTCTTGTAACTGTAACTGACCGGACCTAAGTCCTCCATCACAACACAAGCAAGCATTTTCGGCTTTCTGTGGTGGTGGTAGGAGTTATTGTTGGGTTATTCGTAACCCGGGAATGTTTGTCTTTCTTTAAAAAAAAAAAAAAAAAACTTGACCACGACTACGTGACCCCCCCCTGGCGCCAAAGCTGGATCCGCCCTTGAGCGCAGCCCACAAACTATTTGAAAACTGGGATATAACTCTAAATGGGACGCGAGTGGGCGTTATTAAATGGGCAATTTTTTGTTATAGAAAATCACAGTTAGATTAGGTTAGGTTATGTTTATTATTTTATTTAGTATAAAGGAGATTTTATTGAATTAGTTCGTAGGTAGGTACTGTACCTACACCCGCCTCTGGCTAGGAAAATAACTAGTAGGAAGGTTTGTTTTTATTTTGATAAGAATTTATTTTGTGTGGTTGGTATTTCCAGCAAATGTCATATTTTTTTTTTATTTTTTTTTATTTGGTACATTATTTTGTTACAATTTATGTTTTCCAGTAATGTAGGCCTCACTGGGTGGCTTGCCCGTGCTGAGGCCTTCATTTTATAATATGAAAATCTAATCTACATATTACATTTAAAGAGAAGATAGTAAATTTGAAAAGAAAATAATAAATTTAAAATTAAAAATAAAAATACATAATAATACATTTAAAATTAAAAAATAATACAATGAAAATAATCTTGTGTGTTTGTGAGTGATGTGTGTTTATGTTGGTTTTGTGTGTTACGTGTAGGTTTTATTTTTATTTTATGCTATGACATTTTGGTAATATTGTCTTTTTTGTTGTTTAATCCATTTTGTAATTTTGTGTGTGAATTTATTTTTATTTTCCTCAATTTTTAGACTGTTGAAAGCTTTTATAGCATGGTATTGGTAGTGTCTTTGTCCAAAGGTTGAATTTACTGTTGGAGTTTTAATGTTTTCTTTGTACGCTTGTCTAACTGGTCTGTTAGTGTTATTTTGTGTATGTTGAAATTTATTTTTTTTGTTAAAAATGTAGTTTAGTATTGTTTTAACGTACAATTGGCGTATATCTAGTACGTCACAGCTGTTGAATATTTGGTCTGTATCGGTCAGTCTATGTTTTTTTAGTATTACCTTTAAGATCGTTTTCTGTGCGGTTTCTATGTAATTGATAGCCGAGTTTGTTGCTCCTCCCCAAGCAATAATTCCATATTCTATTATTGATTGGCAGAGTGCAAAATATATTGTTTTCAATTGTTTTATTTTATATATGTTTCTTATGTTAAGGAAAATGTGTATTGTTTTGAGAAGTTTATTTGTGATTTGTTTTATGTGAGGTATCCATCTAAGGTTATGGTCAATTACGATTCCTAGATACTTTATTTGTTCTGTTTTTTATAGAGGAGGGCAATCGCAGATGTTGGTGTTTAAACATTCGTGTATTTTTATGGTGTTTGTGTTGTTATATTACTTTGTAGTTGCTTTGAAATCTCGCGAACAAATGGAATATGGCGTTATGATTTTGGTTGACGACCGGTGTATTATCGTATATGTGAAATAATTTAAACGAAATAAAAATTTGAAGTGTATATTTTTTTAGGTTTTCCCCAACATTAAGAGTCACTTTTAGTAATAATATAACTAAATTCAAGTATCAATTCAAATAAACATTCCATATTTACCGTGAAGCGGAATTCGTAACGTTTACCAAAGTGTGTTATGTTTTGTTATGAATTAAATTATTAATAAAAATGTATTTTAATTATCGTTGAATGTGCCAACCCTAATCATAAAGCAACATTTTTTATGGTTTTTACCCGGTTTCAGGGCAAATATCCATTCGTTTCAGAATTGTATTATTAATTATTAACTTATTAACTGCCAATTTTATTTTAGTTTTTAATAGAAGTATTGTCATGTTTTTTTCTTTTCAATGTAACTATGTACAAAAAGTTTTTTGAAAAGTGTAATCAATTTATTGATAAAATTGATGAGTTCAGATTCTTTTTCGAATAAAAATGGTCCAATTTACAAAAAGTCCATATTGGATTTATTAATCCATGAGGAATTGTGGTTTGAAAAGCTCGAATTGAAAACAGATATACGAAGCGTTGTCAATAAACCATGCAATTTGCCCTTTGTTAATTTTACACAGACTCTAGAAGCGGCAGTCAAACGCGTAGCGTAGTCCCGAATGGAACTAGCCCTACCCCTCCCCTTACCCCGCGGGCTCCCGTTCATCCAAAAATCACGCGAAATGAGCGTGCGTTCGAAATTAATTTTAAAAAATAGGTTGCCGTTCAAAATTTTGTTGGATTTTTGCAGAAATCGTTTTTAAATAGCTATCCCATCAACTTGGCGTAAAAAAATTGGACGGAGGATTTTTCCGGAGCGATATTTTTGACTGATATCAAAAAAGCATGTTCCAAAAGAAAAAAATGTTGGATCTCTTGATTAAATAAAGCAAACACCAATATAAAGACACTCCGTGATCAAAAATTGGAGGGAGGAATTTTCCCGGCAACAATAGAATTAAAAAACAAATCTCTTTTAAAAAAAACACTTTCCCTACAAAAAAATTGTTGGATTTCTATTTAATCAGGTGGATATTAATTAATACTAACAATATGTGAAGAGTTCTCGAAAGAAGTACTTTTCCAGCGAGAGTTATAATTTTTTTTCAGTTTTTGCTAAAAATAACTAACTTCCCGTTAAATATTTTGTTGGATTTCTTGTCATTCGTCATCCCTAAATGATACTCCACGTGACTGCAAAAATTTCATCGACGGAGGAATTAATGTTTGGGTTAGCCTCATTTTGAGCCTTTATTGACTGGCCTACACGGTTAAAAGTATTATCGTGACCAATTGGGTTGGTGGGTTACTATGCCGTGTTTTGCTTCCTCATTTAGCTAACGTTTCGGATTGTTGACTTATGTTTTTTTTAATCTCTTAATATATAAAGATAAAAATTCCTTCGATAATGTTATGTTTTTTATTTGTTTTATTTTATATAATTTTAATAGATTACAATTTTTGCTTATGCCCGTATTATGGCAGTCGTACATGATTTATGCAAGAATAACAAAGTAATATTTTGTAGAACAAATAAAACATAAGGGGAAAAGACATGTTATGGTAAAACACATTATTATAGAAACCGTATTAGAAATAATAATAAAGATTTAACTGATTGATGAAAAGATATTTTAAATAAAGTAAGATTAAAATACAAGCAAAACAATTATTTTATAACATTTTTTTTTTCTTTAATACGGGTTAATCGTTTTTGATTGTTTTGATTTTATAAATTGGGGGGGATTATAACAATACTATGTCATGTATCTAACTAACACTAGTCCTGCGGCTCATTTGACCTTATTACTATTACCATCTGATGGTTGTATTTACAAGACTGATTTTACGTTGCATTAATGTGTTTTATTTTATGACGAAAAATTCTTAGCTGGGTAAAAAAACCTCATACAGGCAAAACAAAGAGTTCTGAACTTTGTACTCTATTTTGCCATTATGATTTACTGAATGTAAATTTGTCATTTTTTCATCGTTGGGCTGCATCCTTTTCACTTTGGTGATCTTGCTGCACCTATATATATATATATCTGTGTTTACTTACATATCTACCTGGTATATCTGGTATTAATTGTGGTGTGTACTTATCTTAAAATGATAATCCAAAGGATAAGGGACCTCATTTCATATACAAAATTTCAATGTGTCATTAATTCGATAATTTTATTGATAAGAATTAAAAAAAAGATTAATTAATAAGATTCTTATTCATTTTTCAAAAGATAATTGTAATTGAGCCACTTCTTAGAATTTAGAGCAAAATTTTATTTATAGCTAAGTACGTAATTGTTTTCTCAAGGATAATTAATTATTCACCAAAAACATTGAAATTAATAAAGCAATTTTGTAACGTATAAAATACGTTTTTTTTTAACCTTTATTCTCGACCCTTACTAATATAACAAACTTACTTACGATAGGGTAAATACCTATTAAAAATATCCAGTTCTTGTATTTAATATTAGGTTCGAGTAGAACAATGACGTTTTGATAAAAAATGAGCTATGTAATTAAATTTACCAATAGTGAAAACGTACAGAAAATATGAATATTAATGTTACTCATACAGACTGACTTTGGATGAAATCGTTTTATAATAAATACACCTGTATTTTTTTTAAATTTTATTATGGTAGGTTTATGTGATAAAAATAATATATACGAAATTCAGATTGCTAAGAGAAAATATTGTGAAACACAAAAAACCTGGTAAATGACTTTTCCCATGGATCATTTACAATCCCATGACGTTAACCTTTCCATAAAATATTTTTAAAAAGGCAATTTTCCTTTTTTCATGTATCGATAAATTATTAGAATTTTTTTAAATCGTTTTTATCCTAACGTCATTGTATGTAAAATGGGTCAGCAATAAACCAAATTTCATCCATTCATTAATTTCATCCAAAATTTCTTTGCGTTTTTTACTCCATGTAATGTCAGGAGTCACTGGTTGAAGTCGAGTACGTTCCTTAACACCCTGTATAAATATTTTATTAAAATATAGTTTCGATCGTCTGGTTAATAATATTGACATATTCTATGTGCTTGGTAAAATCTATTTCAAATTTACGACATCAACATTTAAAAAACATGCATATCGAAAAAAAAAACAAATCTTATAAGTAGGTATCTACATTTATAGCGCTATACAAATAATCGAAGAGTTGTGATTCAAAAAATATTTAAGCGTAGTATATTAACCTCTTCAATAAATAGCATATAAAATACATGGTTTTGCAACCTTCGCAACAAGTGTTGTTTTGAAGATTATTTAACGTTAAATATTCGTAAAACGGGGAATAACAGAAAATAAATGTCTTGTGTTATTTATAGTCTTTAAGCAGCTGAACTAAAATAAATGTGTTTACTCGGAAATCCCAGAAAAAAAATTTCAAATTTAAGAGTCAAGTTTAAGATTTAAAAATAATTACGATTTACTCGGGTTTCCAGACTTACGAAAAGTGGTTCCTTTTCTACTTTTACCTACTGTGTACCGCATCTGGAAGGCGGTATAATAGCCTCTGGTCGTGTAAGGGCCTGTTCCCACTTCCGTTTTAAAAACGGAGGCGGGTCCCGTTTTAAAAACGGATGCCCTAGTGGCTGTAATGGATGTATGGAGCTGTTCACACTTGTCCGACACGATTCGAAAACGGATCCGACATTTTTTGTCGGATGGTTCGCCAGCGCAGCGCGTCCGTTTCAAATCGTGTCGGAACACGCTCGCTCATAGTGTTGTATGGAGCTGTTTACACTTGTCGTCTAGTCGTTCCGGCAGAGTCCCCGCCACACCCCGTCCCCTCCCCGCCCGCTCCCAGTCGCAAGGAAGCAGGCACGCTGCGTGCTTGTATTTGGTTATTTTGTTAAGTAAATAAATCAAAACTACAATAATGGATAAGGAAATAAATCCCGAAAATTTAATACCACTGGTTGAAGAAAGAGTATAGTAATATTTTATCTTTAACTAAATAAAAACAAAACACTTGGTGTACACAACTTTTGTATATCAAAATTTATATTTTAATTTTTTAAAGTTTACTTTTTTTTAATTTTAAAGCTTTAATGAGATGCACGGAAGAGCGTATTAGTTTAATAAACACATAATAAAAATATTTGAGTTGTTATTGTTTTCTTACTTTAAAATATCGATAGCCTTTCTTCAGAACAAATGCACTGTCTCAATTTTGTATTTTGATATGTTAAGCTCTCTGAAACTCATTCCAGTAGATGGTTAAGGGAAGTGATAGACATTCTCTTAAGCCATTAAGCGCCCTTGAGGTGATTTTCTCATGGTGAAAACGGCACTATATAAATAATCCAATCATTATTATTCTAAAATAATTAAAGAACTTTAGTTCATCACTTCTCAACTTACCAATTAACACTTGGAAAATTCCTACAGAAAATCATTCGGCTATGATTGGGTGTACCCAAAATTTTCTTTTCACTTTTTTCCTTCTTTTTAATAAGTACCACATGACAACAAGAGGTTCATCGTCGTCCATTCCGCACCATTACTGAAGAATGAGCAAATAACATGTTTTGGTTGAATCGACAATTATTTTTTTTCTTAGAGTATGGTCCGTTTTTAAAACGGATCCGTTTTTAAAACGGAAGTGTGAACAGGGCCATTGGCCATCCGTTTTAAAAACGGATGCCCTAGTGGCTGTAGTGGATGTATGGAGCTGTTCACACTTGTCCGACACGATTTGAAAACGGATCCGACATTTTTTGTAGGATGGATCGCCAGCGCAGCGCGTCCGTTTTCAAATCGTGTCGGAACACGCTCGCTCATAGTGTTGTATGGAGCTGTTCACACTTGTCGTCTAGTCGTTCGAGCCGAGTCCCCGCCACATAATATGCAGATCCCGCAGGCGGCTCGTTCGGTTGACAATTCAATTGATATTGACACTCAGAAGGTGTAGAAGACGGTTGTTCGATGGTTGGGTTTTGTATATAACCGTGATTTCTTGGTTGCGTGTTCCATACACAACGTGGTGAGTAGTATTTATCTTCACGTTTCTGCTGAATTTTTTGAATTAACGATAACACGCCTGCTTGAAGCTCTAAAGTTTCATCAACATCGAATGATGTTACGGCCGGTAGAACCCCTTTAAAATAAGAAAGCATTGGATGTTCTTCTTTCACACCTAGCCTGTTGTCCAAAAACTGAGACATTTTTTCATCTACGTTCATTTTCTTCTTTTTAGAAGAACTTGGTAGAGAGTCTTGCTTTCTCGGTGCAGACCCATCAGAACTTCCTTCAAGATTATATGGGTTGTAACCCGAATCATTAGTGCTGTGACGTTATGAAACAGATTCATGGGTAGTTTTAGGATTAATAGTTTTTTGCAAAAAGTTCATTTGTTCCTTATAAATATAAGGCCTTTTGAACTTTGCCGCTGCTCCAGATTTAACATTTTTTTCGTCTCTGTGTGCTCTCATCCATCCATCTCCTAAATTATTCCACTTAGCGGAAAGTAATTTACCTGCAATAAATAAAAATAGTTTTAACTTGTGTTGCACCTAATATACGGCTGTGTACATTTCTTGTTATTTTTATTTTACAGATATTTAGCATCGGGATGTTCCTACAAAGAACTACATTTTAACTACAGAGTTGGTGTGTCAACCATTAGCAAAATTATTAATGAAATGAGTAGCATTATCTGGGACACGATAGGCAAAGAGTTCATAATGTTGCCTGATACAAGTAAATGGGAGGACATCGCAAAAGGTTTTGAAATAAAAACAAATTTTCCTCATTGTCTCGGAGCGGTTGATGGGAAGCACATAAGAGTTGTTAAACCAAAAAATAGTGGCTCTATGTATTATAACTACAAACATTATTTTTCCTTCATTTTAGTTGCCGTAGTTGCCGGAATACCGATATACCTACGTGAGCATTGGTTCATGTGGAAAAGAGTGTGATTCCTCGATATTAAAGGAGACTACTTTCTGACAGAAATTGGATGACGGTAGTTTGAATATACCAAAGCCTAGACCTCTTCATGATAAGATGGAAAAAGATTTGCCCTTCGTACTTATTGGCGATGAAGCTTTCCCGTTGTCAAAAAATTTATTGCGACCTTTCGGAGGCACTCATTTGGATGACAAGAAAAAAAATTTTAATTGTCGAGCCAGGAGGTATGTTGAATGTGCTTTTGGTATTTTAGCCAATAAGTGGAGAATACTACATCGACCATTGGATGTCGACCCAGAAACAGCTATCAAAATAATAAAAGCTTGTACAGCATTACACAATTTTGTAAGAGAAAGGGACGGTCTAAATTTTGAAGATATCCAGTCTGCAACCCCAGTGGAGCATCCGATGCGTGCACAAACACACATTACTCGTGGTGGTCCTACTGCAAATAATATACGATCAGAATTCGCCGACTATTTCGTTTCTCCAATAGGATCTGTATCTTGGCAAGCAGCAGCTACACACACAAAATAAAAACAAAAAAATAATAAAAATAACAATTTTTAATAAAAGTAGGTACTTACCAAAATCTTTTCTTTGTTTTTCTTCTAATTTATCAAAATCCGGCATGAATATACAGCAAACTTCTCGCCAAGCCGATAATTTTAATGAATTATTTTTATAGCCTTCTGTCGTTTTATCCCACAGCACAACTCTTTCTTCAACCAGTGGGATTAAATTTTCGGGATTTATTTCCTTATCCATTATTATAGTTTTAATTTATTTACAACAAAATAATCAAATACAACTGCGAAGCGTGCCTGCTTCCTTGCGACTGGGAGCGGGCGGGGAGGGGTCGGGGTGTGAGAGGGGACTCTGCCGGAACGACCAGACGACAAGTGTGAACAGCTCCATACAACACTATGAGCGAGCGTGTTCCGACACGATTTGAAAACGGACGCGCTGCGCTGGCTATCCATCCGACAAAAAATGTCGGATCTGTTTTCAAATCGTGTCGGACAAGTGTGAACAGCTCCATACATCCACTACAGCCACTAGGGCATCCGTTTTTAAAACGGGACCCGCCTCCGTTTTTAAAATGGAAGCGGGGAACAGAACCCGTAGACCGGTTCCATTCATAAAAACATTTCAATGCAATCCAACGGAGCGCCCGCGCCGGCCATTTTAAAGCATCCGCAATCCTTTTCATGAAGTAATTAGATTTTCTCCTGTTCTCATAGACGAGCAAATGTTTAAATGATGTTTTCGCAAGATATTCTACAATTAAACACACTCCGGATTAATGTTGAGTCCTTAGTAAATTTATCTACATCAAATCGCACGTACTAGAAAATTACACCATAAAAAATATTAAAATACCTCTACAGAGACAAAGTAGGTAACTCGTGTGCTTTTCTCTTATATCGAAATCATCGACATATGTTGGTCGATGATAAAAATGGATAAAACATTCCTAACTACTATTCTTTATGAATATAATTCAAAAACATAACAAAATTTAATACACAAATAAATAAAATAGCAAATTTCGTTTCCATCTCCCGGTTCTTGTTTTAGCAGGGACGTTTAAGATTAAAATGAAAACAATTGTCATTATCTATACAACTAGATATTAATTAATCAAAAGAGCATTATACGTATTTGATGCATTTATAACTGGATACAACGTCTATTATTTAATCATACGTACTTTTTGTAGATAATTATAAATAATCTTGGTTATCGGGTAAATATAATATCTGATAACCAAGAAAATCTATATAAATACAAGTGTAAGTGTTCGTTTGTTCAAAATCGTATCCATCCGAAAGTTCTTCACCGATTGCTTTGAAATTGTGACACGACGCACGTTGCATTCGAATATGCGTGTGTGTTTATATACCTAAAATATACAGACGTCACCTGTGACAGGTAAATAAATACATGCTTTAAAACAAAAATTAATGTACTTATTTTTTTAATATTTTTTCCCTCGCTGGGATATCCCGTGATGGAGGAGACAATTTACATGTTCAGTCTAGTTATCTATCTCACTTCAATCAGTCTGTTTTGGTCGCAATATTCTATCAATTTCGTGTCTCCCTGTGTCCCAGATCCGGTTTTTTATGAACGCTTTGAATATATTGACATGAGTTTGTTTTTTGTAGGAGAGTGGTAATTTGTTGTAAAGTTTTATGCCGTAGTAAATGAAATTTCTTTGTCCAAAAGCTTTTTCGTTTTAGATGTATTTTTGATTGAAGGATCTTGTGATTTAGTTAGGTATGTTCGGTTTTAACATAGAGTTGTTTAAGTTACATGATGTTTAGATTATTAAAAATATGGTCAGAGCAAGTTGTGATGGGTAATTTGAGTAGTATTTTCAATGTGGCCTTTTGCGTTATAATTAGGGGACCTAAAGTGGCGTTATTTGCACTTCCCCATACAATTATTCCATATTCTAATAAAGATTGACATATTATGGCCATATCATATAACCGTGTGGTAGTATTTTGGTTAGCAAGATGAGGTTGGTGTATTTTCGTCGCTCTAGTTCGTTTTTGTCCAACAGACCATTTTTGGCGAAATTGAGTTGAGCAAAAGCATTTATTTATACGATACAAGTGAAATTTTTTTTTTATTTGTTTTCAAGACAAAGATTGTTTTAAGTCCACCAAAATTAAACAACATTCTGAGCGTATTTATCCAACACTTTTCCTACATCCAAATTAAAAACGTGTTTTCTGCTTAATTTAAAACATTAGGAACGAATTTTACTTAAAAATAAAAATTTATATTTTTTATGTTTTTCGTAAGAAAAACATTGAAGGGCTATTTCTCCCGATTTACGTTTTGATCTGTTGGATAAAAACGAAATAGAGCGAAGTTTTGTTGGCTAAGGGCCCGTTCCCACTTCCGTTTTCAAATCGGAGGCGGGTCCCGTTTTTAAAACGTATGGCCAATGGCCCTGTTCACACTTCCGTTTTAAAAACGGATCCGTTTTAAAAACGGACCAAACTCTACGAAAAAAAATAATTGTCGATTCAACCAAAACATGTTATTTGCTCATTCTTCAGTAATGGTGCGGAATGGACGACGATGAACCTCTTGTTGTCATGTGGTACTTATTAAAAAGAAGAAAAAAAAAAGGGAAAAGAAAATTTGGGTGCACCCAATCATAGCTGAAAGATTTTCTGTAGGAATTTTCCAAGTGTTAATTGGTGAGTTGAGAAGTGATGAACTAAAGATCTTTAATTATTTTAGAATAATAATGATTGGATTATTTATATAGCGCCGTTTTCACCATGAGAAAATCACCTCAAGGGCGCTTAATGGCTTAAGAGAATGTCTATCACTTCCTTTAACCATCTACTGGAATGAGTTTCAGAGAGCTTAACATATCAAAATACAAAATTGAGACAGTGCATTTGTCCTGAAGAAAGGCTATCGATATTTTAAATTAAGAAAACAATAACAACTCAAATATTTTTATAATGTGTTTATTAAACTAATACGCTCTTCCGTGCATCGTGCATCTCATTAATGCTTTAAAATTTAAAAAAAAGTAAACTTTAAAAAAATTAAAATATAAATTTTGATATACAAAAGTTATGTACACCACATGTTGTGTTTTGTTTTTATTCAGTTAAAAATAAAATATTACTACACTCTTTCTTTGACCAGTGGTATTAAATTTTCGGGATTTATTTCCTTATCCATTATTGTAGTTTTGATTTATTTACTTGACAAAATAACCAAATACAAGCACGCAGCGTGCCTGCTTCCTTGCGACTGGGAGCGGGCGGGGAGGGGTGGGGGTGTGGCGGGGACTCTGCCGGAACGACTAGACGACAAGTGTGAACAGCTCCATACAACACTATGAGCGAGCGTGTTCCGACACGATTTGAAAACGGACGCGCTGCGTTGGCGATACATCCGACAAAAAATGTCGGATCCGTTTTCAAATCGTGTCGGACAAGTGTGAACAGCTCCATACATCCACTACAGTCACTAGGGCATCCGTTTTTAAAACGGGACCCGCCTCCGTTTTTAAAACGGAAGTGGGAACAGGCCCTAATTCGGAGCCTTCTAATATTGGCTTATATTCATTAGTAAAATTTAATAATAGGTTCGCATCTTTGTGCAGAGACACGATATCATTTTCCGTTTCTATTATTTCGATTTGTTTACCTTAAATGTGTTTTGTTTAGGTTACTTATTTGATTATTTGCCATATACGTTTTGTGTCATTATTTTCATCATCAACTTTTTTTTATAATATTTTGTTTTCAGATTTTTGTTAATTTAGAGCATATATTATATCCTGTATTTTTTATAAAAAAATGTTTAGGATAGATTGAATGGATTGTTTTTTAGTTGTTGGTGAAGAACATATCTCTTTTTTATGCATTTAAGTAGTCCAGGTCTGATCCAAGGTTTAAGGATTTTGTTTTGGAAATGCGATTTTAAGTTTTTTTATCGCTGAGCTCATTTTTATCTTATTTTGTAAATGCTCAACAAGCTTGCCAAAAGAGTTGCCAAGCATCTTCTCAAAGTCTCATTTTTCACCGAGGTTTTCAATTTATCATAATCAATGTTTGTTTTAGTTGGAAATGTATTTTCTGTAATGGGACACTTAATTTGTGATTGTACATTTAGAATCAGGGTGAAGTGATAGTTGATTGGTGTGTAGTTTTTGTTAGTTTTAATCATGATGCAAGTCTGAGTCTGAGTGGGTGTTAATATTTAGTATTGCATTCTACTCTAGTTGGTTTTTTAACTGCTGCAAGTATCCCGTGAGAGAGGAAAATAAGCAAATAACCGTGTGACTGCGGGTACTGCTTCCCAGTGTCGAGGATGTTTATGTTTATGTCTTAAATAAAATACAGGTTCCTGATGTATCGTCCTTGGGTAAGTGAAGTCTAGTGATTCCAGATAAGTTGATATGTTGGAGGTCGCCGGAGATCTGTAGATTGCAAAAAGGAAAGTATCATATATTAATTTTATTTTTATACAATTTGCATCATGTAAGTCAATCTCTTAAACATCTCCTTTCAAATTATTTTTTAAGTACACGATTATTCCACAATTTTGGTTTTTGTGAATGTTAGTGTTAAATACTTTTTAGTTGTTCAATTTATTGTGAGCTTAGGTATTTACATTTATCCAACATTCTGTGAGAATTATAAAGTCGACTTCAAATGAAAGTTGGTTTAGTAAGATCTCAAATTCATCAAAAGTTTTATTAAAGCTTCGGATATTTTGATGTATTACATTCAAACTGTTTTTTGTCCACATATTAGGCTGTTCAAGTCGATGATTTTTCGTGATTTTTACTTCAGGATTGATGTTTTCTAGCATATCAATGGTTGTAGAAGCCATAGTAGATCCTAGTTTTCTGTTTTATTCTTCCTGGATACATATATGTGGAAGAAAGGCTAAATTACTTTGTGCAAGTCATCCTGGGGTCGATGTAAATAATTTTATCATTTGCAGATTTTATTGGCATTATTTTGCCTTCTTTGTACCATGTATACATAGAGCCCATTTTCCTTGACGTCTCCGTTGTCTTCCACAATAGTACTTTGTAGTAAAGCCCTATAATTCCTCCGATGAAAATTTGTTGTTTCGCTAAATCACTTATTTGGAGATAGTTTATATTCTTTCTGTGTTTTTAACAAAAGGTTTCGTTTTGAAGAATCTCTTATTTTACCAACAATTGCGGGAGGTGCTTTTAGTGTTTTTTTTTCTGGATTTCTCCTTGCCTGTATTATGTCTGTTAAAGCTAACTGTGTTCCTACAGCGTCAGCTACTCTTACTAATATTTCTGCTGGTCTGTTGTGTTCTTGAACAGGAATTCCAGTTATTTCGATGCAGTCAGTTTTAATTTGTTATGCAAAATCAGCGATTCTCAGTTCCATACTTTATAAGTACTTTCAATGGTTACTTTTTATCCTCCATTTTTTTGTTATTTTTGAGTACTATTTCAATTTTTTTGATAAGTTCATCGTACTGTGAACTAATAAACTCTAATGACTTTGTTTCTAAGTTTTCCATTTCTAATTTTCAATAAGTATATGTTAATTTCAAATTCATTCATTTCATTTCCGGAAATCACCTAAGGTCAGCTGCGTTGCTTCTGTACCAGGAAAAGGGTAAACTGGGATATTTGTAAACTTCTTTGTTTTATTAGTGTCTCTGCGGGTAGTAGCCATATCCTATAGCGTATACCTTGATTCACGAAGTGCTTGATATACAACCTAAAACGTTGTTAAACCCTCGGTGAATAACGTAAACAGACTCGGGTTTATTTTATAAGAAACTATAACTACAACACGCGTTGTAATAATATAACGATAAAAAATATTTTTTTTCATTAACGTACAAATGAAAACTCACTTTCGTTATATGGAATGACAGATATTTCAAATAATTTCTGTTAATTGGTAAAACTGATTCTACAAAAGTGACCGACTTCATGCGTATAAGAAAAACAATGGATCGTAATTTTTTTACAATATTAGCGACATGAAACATTTTTTAGTCAACCAGCCAGTATTGAACACACTTGAAACCAAAAATGTGAAAAAAGTAATAAAATAATATAAACAAACCTTTAATGATATTTACTTGAGAGTCGCACTGGTACCCTGATTTTACGTCTGTGACTGGTACTCACTATTTCATCTTTTCGACATCTATATAAAAGGTTGGCAATACTACAAACATTTCCACATTTTTCACATTTTTTTCCCGCTGTATTACGTTGTGAATTCTTAAACATTCTAATAAAACCTCATCCTTTCTAATAACTTAAAAAAAATAGTAAATGACAAGATATTTATATATATACAATAATGTATATCATATATGACAAGATATTTATAATAATATTTTTCGCAAGTCCCTCAAGTTAATATTACGGGAAAATAGTGCTTACTTAAAAATCCTAAATTATTTATTAAGGTTTTATTAAAATGAGTATTTTTTAATAAAACCTTATCTAACCTAACCGAACCTAACCTAACCTTAACTAAAATAACCCAACCTAACCTAACCTAACCTAAACTAAAATAACTCAACCTAACCTAACCTTATTTATAATAATATAGTATAATACTTACTTATAATAATAACCTTACCTAACCTATCCTATAATAATCTATAATAACCTAACATAACCTGACCTATAACAACCGAACCTAACCTAACCTATATATAAATATACACTTAACCTTTTTTTTAATATTTCTGTATTTATAAAACGTGCCATAAGAGCAAGTTTATTTTTATTTCGAAAAAAAAAATAGTACCTACCTAGTATTTGCATAGAGTAAATGGTACAAATTC
Source organism: Hesperophylax magnus (assembly GCA_026573805.1). Lineage (NCBI taxonomy): Eukaryota > Metazoa > Arthropoda > Insecta > Trichoptera > Limnephilidae > Hesperophylax > Hesperophylax magnus. The sequence goes on from JAIUSX010000080.1 coordinate 20,169,377, forward strand.
TAGCCAGTCATATGGTATCAGGAAATGTCGTTTAGGAGTCGCTAATATTGCCTCCAATTATTAAATATTACAATTTGAGGTTTTGCTCATTATGTTATTCCAAAAAATAAAATAATATTCTGGCTGACATCCTACACCACGAAAGCGAATTTCCATTTGACGTAAATTAAAATGCTAAAATTAAAAATTCCCCAAATGCAGTCTGTTTCTTTTATAGTAATAAGGGTAAATCAAAAGGTTTTATTTAAAAATATTTCGTATTATCCGTGGCCAGCGATCCCGAATAATTACCCTAAAATCAGATAATATTCAATAAAACATAACCAAAACCTGTTGAACTTACTTCATAGTTTTGTAAACAAAGACAAGCCGAATGGCGGGAACGTTGTCTGTTTGTGTTGGCGTTATAAAAGAACCACTTTCTAGACATGTTGACGACTTTGTAAATCCATAGAAACAACGGAATTTTAGACAAGCATTGCACTAGACGTGATAAAAGCAATGTTGGCAGACAAATTCGCGTTATGGCTACATGGGGCCTTGCTTTTGTTATGAAACGCACGCGAGTTTACGGCCATCTTTATCTTATGATCGATACATGTATTTATATTGACAGATTGGATTTGCATATCGGAATTATTTTATTGTTTATTTTTTCTTAGTATTAAGATAATTATAATACGGGGAATAACCTAACTAATTAATTAATCATAATAATCATCACCTGATAACTAAGGACATTATAATTTAATAAATGGGTTCAATGCATTAATTTCTAGATATATAAGCTTCCATAGGCTCGAAGTAACGGTGTGTGGTGGAGAATATTTTGTATTTATAAATAAGAAGTTAACACGATATGAATTATAATCTGTCTAGATCCCAAATAAAATTTGTTGGGTGTCCACAACTTGTACAGGTAAGCTACAATAACCACTTAAAGAAAAAGCGGAATTGTGGTTCAATCAACCCCATAGTGTGGACGATTGAAACAGTAAATGGGGTTGATTAAAACGCTGAAAATATCTTTGAAATAAGTGGAGTAATTTTGATCAGTGTTCAGCATTTTCATTATCATAACAATACTCAGTGAGATCATGAATAGTGTTTAAACAATCATACCTATTAAGAACTATGAACATAAATGTCTTGAAATTAAACAACTGTAAATGTATTTTTTATTATTTGTGTTTACGTGCTCATAATAATACTTAATTTGAGTATTTGGCATAATCAACATAGTTATACTACGATATTATTCAAGATCAAAATTTTTTTCGTGTAAAAATTGAATCCATTCATGCCCTCACATTTCATGCCCTACTGCCATGTTGATTCTAATTTCTAAGGAATTTTGTCTTCCTTCAAACACACAACGCTGGAAGAAGTAACAAATGAAAAATTCAAACTCGCCTAGTAAGCATCAAGAATTGGCTGATCTGTAATCGGAAGATTGTTTATTACAATATGTTTATAATAATGTTTACTTAATAGTTTAATAATATCGTGGCAAAGACAACGTCCTTTACTCGAGGAACCCATAGTGATTCTGCTCGTAGCTTTCAGACCTCCATAAATAAACCACTGACTACATTGATAACTCCGTTCTTTTTGTAGAGAGAAATTGTCCACTATTTTACAAAGATATGCCGATATTTTGACAGTTTTTAATTATGACGTTGACACAGCCCAAAGACGAGAAGAGAGGAAACAACAAAAAGGGCACGACCATTGACAATAGATCTTCCATAGATGCCTACGCTAATTATCAGCCAAAACATTATTTTTTTTTAAATAAATGTTAGAAATATTAACAGATTCTCTCAGGACGACAAGGCTCCATCTCACAAAGTGCAGTCCTGCGAAAATGAGCTCTAAAGTAAAATTCCTTACAGCACATTTTCTCAGGACGGTGCTTTGTAAGTTGAAAATCTATCGTCTCGAGAGGCTTTCGTAAAAATAATTTAAAATTACTTGAATTTGAATTCTTTTACTTAATAAAATATCCTATTTTATTACTTTTAATATCCTGTTTTTTTAACATTCATTGTTAGGATATTTGATTGGAGCCAACTGTTAATTTTTTCTAGGTCCTTTATGCATTTTCTAGTAGGATGTCTAAATTTTTACCCCATTAAAAAAATCACTATCATTTGCACACAAAAAAAATTCACCGTTTAAATCTAATTGAGAGATATCATTTATATAAATTTGGAACAGTGGTGGTCCTAGAATGGATCCCTGGGGAACTCCATAGTTTATTGGAATGTGGTTGCTATTTTGATTCTTGATGCTAACTAATTGCTTTCTGTTGCTAAGATTTGATTTGAATAGATTAAGAGCAGGACCAACTACACCAATTTTCTCGAGTTTCTTGAGAAGTATGTCATGGCTTGCTGTATCGAAAGCTTTTTGAAGGTCCATTAGTTTAGATAAAATTTAATTTCCACCATCAATGCTGCTTCTAAGTTTATTGATTAAGTGATTTATTGCCGCAATAGTGTTAAATTTTTTTCCTAAAGCCATATTATTCTTTATAAATAAGAACGATTTCTGATGGAACGTTGTTTAATCTTTCGTAAATTACACGTTCAAAGATTTGAGATAAGATTGGTAACATAAAAATGGGTTTGTAGTTTGAGTTTTTCGTTTTGGACCCACCTCTGTAAATAGGTATTACCTAAGCTTTTTTATGTATTTATTTATTTCATTTCAACGCCCATAGGGCTTTTGCAAAAAAATCTTTTTTTTTAAATACATATAAATAAATAATAAAAATAAAGATAAAATAAAATACTTTTTTGTTTTAAAACCACGATATTTATTAATTTAAGAACCGACCGGTTTCGCTTTACTTAAGCATCATCAGGGTGCAAATTAATACTAAACAAGAAGTACATAATGTGTGCATATATATAACAAAATATAGAGGGAGACAACATGATTCAAATATATTATAGAGGGAGACAACATGATACAAATATAAGCAACACAAAGACGGTCATAAAATACATTAACATAAGTGCACAAGTAATGGAAAAACCGCCAGATAATTATGTAGACTAATGGTTATACCAATAAATCGGGAGAAACAAAGCATCTACTGGCATGGTGGTAAGGAGGTAAGGAGAACTGGGAATTTTTTATGGGTTTATTGGAAACAGACTTAATATTGGACTACTTGATATGTCTAATTGATTATTAAGTATCTGACTTTTGGTTTTTACAGCTTTTTTAATTTCTAGTGCCTCTAAATTGTTTAGTCTGTTACCATGCCCGTTTTTATGTAAGATGTAAGCACCGGTGCTATGACAGAATGTATGATCTTTATCGATCAAATGATTTGCGAATTCGGAAATACCGTTATTATTGAGGCAACGAAGATGCTCCTTTATCCTAATATTAACATTACGTGATGTCTTACCGATATAGAAAGCCGAACAATTATTACAATTTAATTTATAAATCCCCGAATGACTTTATTTATCGTCCTTATCTTTAGAATTAATTAGAGTAGTTCTTAAATTAATAAATATCGTGGTTTTAAAACAAAAAAGTATTTTATTTTATTAAATATGTCAAACCACAAAGTGATTGCTTTCTACAATAATAAAAATAAACATTATATATAAGAATATGCAGATTACATAAAATATAAGATTTAACAATGCATAGGTTAACATAATATAGGTAACATGAAACATAAAAGTTTACGAAACGTAGGTAACATGGAATTAAAGTAAGTGAAATAAAATAGATGATCTGCCAATATCCTAAAAGTCAATTGAATAAAAAAGTGTGAAATTGTTGTTCAAATTAGCCTATAAACTATGTAACCTTAATAAACAATCTCTATTACGCTAGATTAGGATAAGAATCGACAAAAGGTCCTGTAAAAACATTTATATCTAATGTAAACATTCCATTAAACTGAGTTTATATTCTACATTATCATTCATTCAACATTCATTATCAACCAACTCTCGCTTCTCTTTCTAAGTTTTAAGGTCTACCCCCTTCTTTGTGACATATTAAAACATATCAAGAAAGAAACACAAGTGTTTTACTCAGAAGCGAACCTCTCAATCTCTCTCAAACGGCAAGCCAATCCTTGGCGTGAAAACGAAAGAAGCCAACAAGCCGATCAGCCTTACAACCTGACTGGAGGCTTCTGGAGTCACGAACGAGGACGCTGCTCATATATAACGATTCAATACTAGCACGCATTAATGTTATTTCATTGACTAGATTTTGTGAAATTTCGTATATTATCAGCTAAACAGGAGCCTTTGTTACAAAAGAAATCGTTAAAATGGTCGCATATCTTTACGTTGCTTGTGAATATTTTATTATTAATGATTAATTTATTTCAAAAAGTATTCGATTGGTTATGTATGATGTTGTTAATTAACTTCCATGTTTGTTTACTGTTATTTTCGATTTCAGAGTGTGTTTGTTTTAAGTTTCGTTTTTTGTAGTAATATTATTTCTAACTCTAGAAATTCTGTTTTCAATAATGTGTGTTTTGGTTGTTTTTTTAGATTCTTGTGTAATTTTTTTCTTTTGTTGATTAGTTTTATAAGGTCTTTGGTTATCCAGTCTGAGTTATTTATATTTTTTGTTTTAATTTTTAGTGGTGCTATTATAATTAATTTTATTTGTGAGGTAGTTTACAAAGTTGACGTAGTTTAATACCAAGTCGTCATTCATACTAAGATGAAAGGGATTTACTATGAAATCATTCTTAAGATTATCAAGATTAATATGTGTATATTTTTGGAACGACTTTATGGATGCATTTTTCATATATGTGTGAATTACATCAAGGAGTAAAATATTGTGGTCGGATATTGAATTATCAAATTTCGTTAGTGAGTATGATAGTTTAATATCGGTGAGTACAAGATCAATGATTGCGGTTTGCATATTGAAGGTAGTTATCTATCAATGTTTTCAATGATTAAATAGGTACTCAAGTTAAATAAATTGATTCGTTATCAATTATTATTTTACAATTATCACAACATTCCTTTTTTTACTTACTTTGAATGCTAAAATAAATAACTTTAAATTTTTTTTTTTTTTTCAGCATGGCAGAAAATAGCGTTATGGTAAAAATGTTTAAGGGATTTTCTTAAGTCCGCCAGAAGGGTGTAACACTTTTAATATCTAGTTGTAATACAATATAATAATTCCAAGTATAACTAAAGAATTGACTCATTCGATGTAGAATAAAAATAATATTGTTTTTGATAAGTAGAAGTTTATTAAAAATAGATATAATATACCTTAGTGAATATATTATCTGGTTTCCCCCCTGAAACAACGATTGAAAATGTTGTTGAAATTTTTATTAGCGATTGTTATAAGCACGCTGGGTGTCATTGGGGTCAGCTTCCCTTTAAATGGTTTCCCAACGTCTGGGCCATCCATGGTTAAACCTCCAGAAACTAGCTCGGAGAAGTATGATGGATGCAATGGCAATACAGTCCCGATCGATTTTTATAAAAACATATCGATTTATAAATTGGAGTACAACAAACTTGAGTACAATATTTTTTGGACTGACTACGAGAGAGTTTATGAAAATGGACCATTCGTGAACTGGCGGATCGGAGATGAAAACATGGGAAAGGTAGAGAACTTTACATCAACGATATTCGAGGGTTGGAACACGAGCGCCATGGGCAGTGCACCGGGAGACTGCGCCACGGTGGACGTGCAGAACAAGGAGCTGAATCCCGTGAGGTGTGACCAGAAGTTCCTGAGGCTGTGCGTCCTGCCAGCCGTACAAGGAGGCGATAGCAGACTGCACGAGTATTCTCCGGATCGAACCGAAGTGGAGATACAATATGCACGCACAGAGTAAGTCATTATGAAACATTTTATTAGAATAGTGAACATTTGAAGGCGAATGTAGATGCATGCGTAAAAATTTAATACAAATCGCATTATTATAATCCAAGCGGCTCATTGGCATTATTTACAATTGCCATAAATTGGGATCAGCGAAAGTGTTACCAATCCGGTTAAAAATGTTCACATACTGTAGTTACTGATAGTTTATGGTTTATATCTACGAAATTGTAGAAATGCTAAACAATAAAAAGAAATAAAATATATTTTATAAAGAGATATTAAAAATATTTAAAGAGAAATAAGAAAAATAAAGAAAGAGAATTAAAAATTAACCGAATTCCAACATTTCTAATAACACTACTATTCTCCAAGGCATGTTAGTAGATGGCTAATTTGCCTTAACATATGCGAGAATGTTTATATAGATATACTAATATTCAATATCACCATATAACCGACACATTGCTTTACATTTTATTAATATTTTCCATTACAACCATCAATTCCTTAGTAAAGAGTAGAATGTAAAGTTGAAATTAAGAACGAAATTTACATTTCTAGAGTCAAATAAAAAGTAGCTTGTTTTTTTTTAATATCATTTAAATTTAAAAAAACGTACACATTATTAATAATAAGATACATAACATTCTGTTTTACTAATTTAATTAAACAGAGTAGAGATTTTCGCGTCTAAGTGGGGAGCTAGTCTATTTACTTATACTTACAAATAATAAAGGTGTTTGTACAATATAGGATTTTCTACTATATTTAGACTTTTGGACAGTAGAAGAATCAGTAAAAATACACGCAAAATAATAATAGGGTAGTGAAAGAATGTATCTGAAAATCATCGGTATAATATCGGTCAGGTTTTGGATAAAAATATACAATTAGTTTATTTTTAAATTTGTAATAGGTCTTCTCACTTTTTATTACATCCGGTAAATCGTTAAATAGCTTTGTGCCTAGTTATTCGTAGTGATGTTGCACAGCTGTCGTGTTGCATCTGGGTACATACGTATCCCCTGATGGTCTAGGGGTCTCATACTTCGCGTTGAAGACAGTACAGATTATTTAAAAAACTTTTAAGATAGAACTTTTTTCGAAAAGTTTTTCCACCGGTAGGACCTTAAATTTGTCTAAAAGATCAATGGTTGAAAAATCTCTTGCTTTTTTAATAATAACTTTAATAATAGTTTTTTATTTTATTTTGTTACTATTGGATACAACTTAGTCTTATAAATGCTTCTCCATCCAATTATACCATACCACAGCACCGACTGTGTTTTGATATTTGAAAGGTATATGAATATATTAAACCAGTTTTTAAAAGTGTAAATTTTACAGCTATTGTCACATCTGTCCATGTTATTCCTTCGAAAATGGTATCTGTGTCATGCGCATACGAAATGACACTTCGACTAGGAGGGACACTGAACAGATCATTAAAGTATATAAGGAAAAGTATAGGCCCGATTACTGTACCTTGTAGAATTCCATAGTCAGAAGACATAGGTTCACTAAATGTATTTTATAGTATAACCCATTGTTCCCTATTTTCTAAGAAACTCTGGGACCAAATTAAAACGTTGTCTTCCCGTCCAATTATCTCCAGTTTAGCAAGAAACCTTAAATGTGACATTATCAAAAGGCTTTTTTAGATCGATAAATATGCCTGGGTACTTAAGATGTCTATACAAATTCTCCATAACTAGAGAAGTCAATGTTGCAATGGTATCATGAGTTCCCAGATTAGGTCTAAAACCATATTGAGCTTGTCACATGTATTCTGCCTAAATTAAAGGCCAAATATTAAATGAAAATTGTAACTAAAATGCAATTTTTTTCAAAATTAATATTATAACCTAAAATATAAAACAGACATGAAATTCTAACTAACTTCAACCACATGGGTAACGTACTTGTTCACTTTTGAAAGAATTAACACTTTGTAGGAATATTATTTCGGTCTGTATCACTTTACTTTTAATTCGCTTTATATTCTATTTTTTTAACTTATTCTTGAGATTTCGCACATAACTTTTATTTATCGAAAATATCTACTAATCTTGGGCGTTAACTGAAGTAGGGGCTAAAAACGTGAACCGAAAAATAGAATAACAATATTTCCGAAAATGTGCATAGTGTGGAATCCTACTTCCCATCCAGTGGCTCTAAGGGTTAAATAATTCAAGTTGGACGGTATTATATATGACTATTTAAATTACATCTATTAGGAACAGAGTGAATTGTTTATTTTTTCAAAATTAATATTTTAACCAAATTTAATTTGCTTTCTTTTGTTTTTAGCAACGATGTAATCATTTTTAATATCACCCAACCAATACCAATATTGGACGAAGTTTGGTGTTTCCACGAATCCTTAAACAAGACAGATAGAATAAGAATGGAAATCAAGGCTTTGAATAATACCAAAGAGTTCGGTGTCACAGCAATAGAAAACGGAAACTATTGGTGTCTTTGCACAAACAAAATTGATTATTATTCAATCGAGTCAGAAAAGGTTGCATTTGTGAAAAATAAACATTCATATAAAAACATATCCGTGATGATGATTAAAGATGTTGAACTCTTAAGGTATTTGCTGGATATTCAATCTCAACATTCAGATGATTTGAAACGAAAACTTTGTCCTAACGGCAAATGCCCAAAAGATCTCGACACAAGTATTATGCTAACCAACAGTGAAATTTTAGATAATGTTACGATATCAGAGAAATTGGACTTCGGTGACAAAATATTGTTGCATGTCACTGAGGGGGATCGCATTTTGTTAAATTACTTTCTAAAGGAGGATGTCATATTCACAAGGAAACTGCTATTCTGTGAGGATATTCAATTTGTCCCGGAGACTAAAATAGGTAATACATTTTTCATTAATTTTGTGTATTTTTAATAGATTATCACAATTTATATTTGCAATATTTAATCTTTTAAGGTGACCTGTGCGATTTGTAGTCCGATAGTATATTAATTACGTTAAAGTTAAGTGAAATTTTGTCGGTCACTAAAGTAATTTATTTTATCTCCTTCTTTACCCAACGTTTCGGATAGCATTAAAGTGTCAATCATCAGGGTAGATGATGGATATTGTAATGCTGTCCGAAACGTTAGCTAAAGAAGTAGGTAGCCCAACTTTGTATTACAGGTAAGACAGCAATACTGTGATTATAAGTGTTAAAAAATCTTTGTCATGAAATCATAATTTTAATTCAATATTATTTAGATTTTTTTTAAATATTTATACTGAGGGATCAGTAGGAATTATAGGTCCAATTAGAAGTTCTACCGAGCCGAACCCTCTGATATGAAAATATCTGGAGTCAGTGAATTACTTTCCCATTTGATCTCTGGTGATTTGACGTGTTCTTCTTGTATTGTTTTTTTTTATTTATTATGCTTACATAATAACTTACTTACATAATAAAGTGGATTGACTAGATGATCATTTTTGGAAAAGTGTGTGGAAGGGTTTAATTTTTCCTGTGGGGAGATTAAACCCGGACATAAAGTCGAAAAAGAAATAATAATTACATAATATTAATGAAGATAATTCTGGTTGGGTAATTCTTAAATTGAGAAATAATATCGATAAAAATTACGGAATATAATAGGTCTCTATAGCTCAACGAGGATGTCTCCTTTTTTAATGTGTTTATTTACTACATTAAAATTAGTTTTTCGATACCTATTGGCGAAGTTACAAACTTTCGGGGTGAAAATTTTTTAAGTATGTGCAATTGTGTCTAGTGATGTCACACGCAGTACAATTCATAATTCAAATGGCAGTGCTGCAGTAAAGCCGTGAATGTACCGTGATGTCACCTGCTTTTCGACCGGCCGCAAATATTAACATTGTGACAACTTATATGTTCAGTATTTTCCATAACTATTAATTACGAACTTTTGCTTACGATTATTTGATAACGATCAAAACATGGGTTACCAGGTAGAGTATTGTCCCGGTAAGGCTGAGGGGGTTCAATTCCCAATTGCTACCGTTACCTTTTTTTATTTCTGGTTCTTTTCGGTTTCATATTTTTCTGAGATTATTAGTGTACAAAATATATTAATATTTCTTTTGCTAATTGTTTTGTTAGTTCTGTACAATATGTGATTCGAAAATGTAAACGTTTTGATGAAATTCACAGGTCACGATGTCATAGTGAGAACAGACCTCTGCCGAGAGTACAGATGTGTAGGCGACTATAGATTCGGGGCCGTTTGGAAAATCTCTAACATAAACTACTGTGAACCAAATATCACGAACTTAGTAAGTATTTTGTAAAACTTCGTTGCACAAAAACAAATCTTGAGTTAAGGCAAAGGGCAAGGGATTTAAATTTCCGGTTCTTATATTATTTTGGTCCTTTATACGCCCATAGGGCTTTTACGTTGGCTACGTGAAATGGTTACAATTTTTAATGCAAGTATTGGTAATAAACAAAGGTTGCATACAATAATTATGTTATATATCTGCTTACTAGCAGTATTCTGTGTTTAGGAACTCTTAATTAAGTAAAAGGTTCTTTACTCTTAATTGCGTGTATTTACATTACAATAAATTAAGTCTGGATCTAGTTATACTGTTCACTACCCGAGGGTTGGTAATTCTCTCTTTCTGCAAGCTTGAAGTCTGACAAGGCAACTCCACAGGCAATTGCTACACACTAGCGACATCTGTCGGACTCTGGAGTAAACTTTATGGCTGGTGCCATCTATCGTTCGAATACCCAACTTTTTACCATAAATCACACATCACCATGTCAAGAGTCAGAATAATAGAAGAGTATTATGATATGATGTATGAATGTGAATGAGGCAAGGAGTGTGTGCCAAGACCAAGTTATTTGGGGGTCCATCTTCTCTGAAATGGTTAGTTAGTTACTAAGTTATATTACAATGGTTTACAAATTTAAAAAAAAGATGTTACCTAAAATTAACAATGACAATATTTTGTAATGATTTTTTATGTGTTTTACATCGAATCAGTTATTTATGTTAAGGATGTCTTTATCATTTGCATATCCGTTTGAATAATAAATACATAATCTGTGCAAGTGAGGAATTGGTTAATTTGCTTCATAATTTGTTTTTGTACGGTGAGATTGAAATAGGTAATTATGCCTAGAGAGGCGAGTTGGTACTTTTAGACTAGACTCAGAAGTCCTCAACAGTCCGACTCCGAATTTACAATTTAAACAATTATAATAACACTATTTAGATAATACATAATTTGCTCCCTGCTATTTTTAACATCCGATCTAGCCGAAACTCGGCAGATAGACTCGTTGTCTTTTAAGCTAATTTCTATCAATTTTTGTTGGCACTCACGCACGTATTTCTCTGATATTGAAACATTATAAAAATTAGGAGGCATTTCCTGTTATATCTTAGAAAGTATATATTATAAATTAATAAAAAGCTGTAATTTTTATTACATAATATACTAATAAAAATATAAACTTCTTATTTTCATGTTCTGTATTGCAATAATAAATTTATGACGGATAATTTAATGAGGATAAATTTGTTGGAACGTCAATGTTATGCATTATTTTCTCTTAAACTAGATTTGATGAGTAGTTTTTTTCCGCAGGATCCAGCTGAGCAAATCCAATATGTGATGCAGACTATGGATGCTATGATGGATCTTCCTGTTAGTACAACTAGTCTCGAAAATGCTTCAACCATGGTGGACGGTCTTCTAAAATTAGGAGAAAATTATACGATTCCTTCGGAAATCCCAAAAAATTTCGAAGCTTTAGTTAGTAAAGTGATTCTGCCAATGAATCAGAGTCAAATAATAACAATCCAGAAACCAGACGTGAATATTGCTATTGCCATTGCAGATAATTCCAAACAAAAATCTATTGTTGGAATAAAAATTTCTTCTGATCCGGATGAAAACTTGGGCTCCTCATTTGAATTTTTGACTTCAGGTTTGTACGATTTTTGTTGTTGTTGTAATTAATGCATTTTTTCTGTTCACAAGTTAATATCCTTTATAAATAATGACTCATTTAGCAAATACATATTACGATAAATGTCATTATTCCGATACTATTATGTAATAATTTTTATCTATGAAATAAGACCTGAACCTTATTACTTGGCAATTCAAGTATATAATAACCTTCCAATTAATAAAATACACTATCTAATTATATTTAAATATTCTATTTTATTAAAACACGACTGATTATTTAGATTTAAGTTTTCGAAGAATATTTCCTCTAAAATCTTATCACTTTGTGATGGAATTATTTATTTTATTAAAGCCCAAATAACTTTGTTTACATCACTTTATTTGAAGTTCACCTCATCAGAAGTAAGTTATACACTGAAGTCAAAATAAATAATGCCATCGCAAAGTGATAAGCTTTTAGAAGAAATTTTCTTCGAAAAATTATATTTGAATAATCACTCGTGTTTTAATAAAATAGATTATTTAAATATAAGTAGTTTGTATATTAATTTGATGGTATAATGTAAACCAAGCGTAATTTCTAATATATTTGTAAAAGTTGTGGTAAATTGTGTCAAATGCGGCTCTCATATCTGGATGAGAAATAAGTGCTAACTTACCTGCCTGTAACAGGGGTTTTGTCTGAAGTAATCCAGTTTCAGTTGAATGGAACCTCCCGTATGCCGATTGATGATCGTTTAACAATTAACTGAAGTTCAAGTGTGAGGTTATTTGAGAAGAAGCAATTTTTATAGTATTTTTGCTCCAAAAGGCTAATTTGATACAGGTCGAGAATAACCCAAAATTTTGGCATCAAGCCGAGGATTTTTTATTATTGGGGTAACCACTGCAAGGGAAGTCACATAAGGACTTATTAAACCAGTATTACTCTTTATAGTATTTAGGCATAACCCATGAAAAGCAGCAAGGCTTTTAGCTTCTTCAACATCTGTCGGTAGTTCATTAATATTCTTAAATCCTTTAAAATAGAGATTGTTTTGTGTGCACGACAAATTCGTTTTTGAAATCTAAAATCTCCATAGTTTCTCTTGGGGTAGCCATGTATTGCGAAATAAAATTTTTAACTCTTATTGGCGTAGGGGCAAAAGATGTAGAGCCACGTATCGATTATATTAAAAAATGTTTTTGTTTTCAGATTCACCTAAGGATTATTCTGAAGAAGATATTATTTTGGTTAATGTATCAACAATTCTAAGCAACCAACCATCTGGCGGAGTGCTGCTCTCATTTATAGTTTATCGGAACGACAAAGCATTTTCAAACACAAAACAACAAGTTGGGGACGATATGAAAAAAGTTAACGGAAAAATCATCAGCATACAAATGGGAAATATTTCTAAGCTTGGTAAAAATGAATACGTAGATTTACATTTTAAGACTAGCGTTAGTAAGATAGGGAGCGAACATGAAAGCAAGAAGTGTGTTTTCTGGGATTTTGGTTTGGGACCCACAGGCCAATGGTCTATTGAAGGCTGCGAGTTTCTGGGAGTAACTGACCTCGAAGGCTGGGAAACCTGCAGATGTTATCATCTCACGCATTTCGCTCAGCTTATAAGCATTCATGGTGTCCACAACCAAGATAACCTCAAACATCTCGTGAGTAATTTTCACTATCGAGTGTTGACATATATTTCCATTTTTGGCTGCATTTTATCCATCTTAAGTCTGTTTACTGTTGTCCTCACAGGAATTCTATTGAAAACCTGGAGAAATGGCTTGGTTCACAAGCTTAGAATGAATTTAGTCACCTCAATTGGAATCATGATGTTAAATTTCTTATTTGTTTCCACACTAGACTTACATGACAAAAACTCATGCACTAACACATGCTTTGTCTCCGGAATTATTTTACATTACTCGGTTCTTTCAACCTTTTCTTGGATGTTTGTGATGGCCTTTTTTTACTATCAAAAGATTGTTAACGTATTCAAATCCATGAAATATTCTGAAAACTCCATACTGTTACTTGCTCTAGCTTTTGGGTGGCTGTTTCCCTTGATACCGATGATTCCTCTTCTGACTTTTGATTCTAACAGCTATACAAACAATTTAAGTAATAACTTTTGCTATCCGAGCGGATACGGTTTTTGGCTAGCAGTTGTTTTACCTATCTTCATGTTTATTATTTTTAATACCGTGCTTTTGTTAAGCATTCTTTATTCTATTTATGGCACCTCGCGCGACGTACATGCGAGTATTTCAAGAGAGAAAAAAATCGTTCGGGACGTCAAAACGTTCACTTTCCTTTTCTATCAATTCGGACTAATATGGATTTTCGGGCTATTTTCAAATGAGGTTTTCATGGCCTATCTGTTTTGCATAAATGTTTTACTTCAAGGCTTAAGTCTGAGTTACTTTTTTGTTTTGGGGGATAGAAATACTAGGAAGCTGTGGCTTTCCAAATTTAGTTTATCTACAGATGTGGAAGCATCTTGCGAGAAATCGAAAATATCTAGACCTAGTAGTAACATTAAGAAAGAAAACAAATCTCTTAGCAATGTGTTTGATCCATGGCATCAATGCGAAAACTCAGGGAAAATATTAAATACCTCTAGGATTCCAGTTTATAATGAAAGAATGTCTTCTTGTGAGGAGTGTTCCGAAGAAGCATGTTTAAAGTCATTAAATGTCATGGCGTGAGACAAATCGAATCCAGGCTAAAGAAAGAGATAGCTCTACACGTCATAAAAACCAAAAATTTATCACCAATTTTTTTTGTATTTTGAATACTGTCACCAAAGCCTCATCTAATGCAGGTCAAGAAGATTAATCTAATGCGGTCACGTTAAAAGTCCAGCACGGTTATACCTATGATCTTGAAGGGAAGGTTTGGTTGTTTGAATAAGATGAGCGATGAACAAAAAAGGATAATAAAGAAAAATTTGATTAGGAAATTAATGGTAGAAGGTGAAGGGGACGCCCGAGAAAGACTTGGCACAATCAATTGAATAAAATATATTTGATTCAATACATATACAGATAGTTACTAAAGCTAATTACAACACTATACAGGGTACGTGTTTTATAAATAACGTATTTTATATAACTTTAAGGTAACCAATACAATATAATTTTTAAAACTGGTAAATAAATAACATTTAAATGATTGATAAACTTAAATAGTATTCCTACCTACTGTTGGGTTAATTTAACTATATCTAAAAAATAGTAATTAAAGTAAGAATTTTCTTTATTTTAGAAATATACCCAATCATAGTAGATTTATTTAAAGGGTAGAGAAAATTATAATTGGTTCTAGTATTGAATTTTTTATCCTTTTTTTGTGTACTGTGTATGCACTTATCACATACATTTGTATAATTAATATTTGTAGTCATGTTTGAATTATTTTTACATTTAAGCTAAATACTTATGTTAACCTTTTTTTAAATAAAAACTTATTGAAATATAAAACTAATTGTTTATTCTTTATATCTGTTTGCACAATTTCCGATAAAATTGTCTTCTTCATATAATCATAATAAAGTATGAGGGTTCTTGTTAACTTCAATGGCCCTTTGCTCAAATTTTGCATTTGTATGACGATTTCATAGTTGGTTTCTCACGCTTCTTTCTGTATTACACTGAATGTATTGTTTTCAACGTTTTTTTCTGTCTTATTTTTATTCACAGTATTTTTATAAATTTATATTTGTTATAATATAACTAAATGTAACTGTCCTAAAACAGGAATATCTTCATAGTTGGACGGTCAAAGCACTACCATGGAATTATTAGCAGTTAATGTTAAGGAATGGAAATTTCCAATCAGTACGAAGCCTATCTTTGCTCTAAAACGACTCCTTTGTTGAGATATTTTATTATTAAGCTGAAATAAATGATTTTATCATTATAATACTAGATGCTAAATCAATGTGTAGTTTAATTCAGAGTATCATGCACTACAATATATGTATGTATACTTTTAGAGGGGTCAAAAATAATAATCTGTATTGTACCGGACGGGTGTACCGATCCCGGCGGCCGCTATTTCATAATGGTCGAAGCGCCGAGCGGGAGCTTGGTTTTAGAACTTACGTGGGGCTTCGATACCTCGAGTCCCGCTCGCCCCCGCATCGCTTCCCCTCACCGCAAGCGCCCGGCCGGCCCAGGCGAGCGCCCAGGACCAATCAACGCGCTCCTAAGCAACGTTGTACGGGGCAATATTTTGAATTGATGATTTATTGAAATGTTTAGACTAAATTTGAGAGGGTTCGGCCGTAGATATTACGAAATAAAAGACATTGATAAAACGGCCGGACTCTCCTTAGCATAACTAGATAATAAGAATTTGTGTAAAATTATATATACGAAAATTAATTACGATTTCCCCTGAATATGTTGGGCCGGGGACCCCCACACTGAAAGAATGTATGTACAATTAATTGATGAATAAAAATGCTAGAGAGGAGTGGTTGGGATCGATTAAAAGAGCATAAAGAGTAGAGTAGTTTTAAAGGTTGTGACCTCCGCTAATTAAAACTTAGCGGACGTCACAGCCCGCGGACTATCAACAACCCGCGAATGAAGGCAGCGCGTCGACCCCGCCCTCCCCAAAGTCGGGAGAGGGGGATTGCGCAATAAATACGACCGCCACCAGCTACTCTACTCTGCTCTTCCCGACCACTTCTCTCTGGATCTGAACTTGGATACTTCTTTGACTTGGCTCCCCCCTGGATTTCTGCCCCTGCCTGCCTCCTCCCGCACCGAGGATAAAGGAGATTCCTGTACCGACCGGAGCAAGGATAAATGTAGATTCCTTTACCGACCCGAGCAAGGGTAAAGCAGATTTCTACCCGGAACTAGCGGCCTACTACGGACTGACCGGCCCCCTATCTTACAGTCTGTGTAAAAGACCTAGCTGGTCGATTACATAGTGGTCCTTTCGAAACGGATCTTTTAAAGGCACCCACCACTGTCCCATCCCGGTATAGTTGACTTATTGTCACCCCTTCGGGACTCTCGCAAGAAGCTAATTTTTTATATTAAAAGATTCGAATTTTCAATAAAAGACTCTAGACCTTTAAATGTCCCTGCATGAGGGGTTAGCGAGCACTATGCAGGATGCTCATGTTAATAATATTAGACATGCACATGCGGTGTTAGTAGCACAAAACAAAATATAAATAAACTAAGATACATTAGGAGTGCTCAGGTCCTCGGCAGTCCCAAAGGGGTGCAGCCGGTCGCCGATCAGCCCACAGATGGATTTCCGTCACCGCCCACCCCACGCCGAAGCCTGATTATGCTCGAAGACCCTAAGAGAGAGGCTGGGTTTTAAACAACCGAAGAGGAGTAACTGAAAGTGAATAGCGTCAGACGTCAGCGGGGGGTGGGGAAGGTGATGTAGTTCATTGCGGACGTCACGACGAGCCAGAGCACCACAAATGGGGGGAAGTCGATCAACTAGCATGTCATTATTCGGAGATCTGGAAACTACGGGCTTTGTGCAGGGACAGGGGTCTTTATTCCTCGCCCAAGAAGAGGGCTAGGACAAAACAGAACACAAAGTGAGATCAGTTCCTACCTGAAATAGAGACATGAAACATGGAAGAAATGAGCAACAAAATACAAAATAATATAAAGATTACAAGTAAAAGAACAGTATAGCAATACATAAATAAGATAAGGTAAGATATAACCGAGAAACATATACAGAAAAATAGATAAACATAAAATAAGGGCGATAGTGTAAATGAAAGAAAAGTACAAAAATCAGAAACCGGGGGGATCAGGAGCAGTACACTCGACCGAACTAAATTGATTGAGTTTACTCTAAATGACATCGATTCTCAACATAGGCCACCTTTCAACCCAAACCTTAACAAACTTCTTCAGACATTCAAAATTCCTCTGATCTGAAACGAGATCTACGTTCAAGATCGGTCTCGTTGAAACATTCAAACCATTAAGCATTTCCTCTCTTGCGTCCTTCAATATCTCGCAGTGCCACAGAATGTGCTCGGCGGATTGGTTAGGGTCACCACACGCACAGGTGGGGTGTGGGGACAAGGTAAGACTGTGCAGCCTTCCTCTGAATTCACCGTGTCCGGATAAAATCTGGGTTGTGTGGTGGTCCAACCTTATGTGTGCCCCTTCCATTCTGACTTTAACCGATGGGAAGAAGGAGTGAGTCCATCTTCCCATACTCGAGCTATCCCAGCGAATTTGCCATTCACTAAGTGTCCTTTCTCGCATCGCTCGAAGAAGGCTTTGGAGAGACACAGCAGCACCGGGGGTAAGTTCAACACCTAAATGGTTGGCTGGTCTTCCTCTGGTCAGCTTCTTTTTTGTCAAAATTTCTCTAACTTCAAGATCAATGGGCAAAATGCCCGCCAAAATCGGCAACGCGTCCGAGGCCACCGTACGGTAGGCTCCCGAAAGTGCCAGCAAGGGAATTCGCTGGCCCCTTTTAAGCGCGGCGTGGATCAGGACGTTATCCAGTCGGTGCTCCCAAACAGATGCGGCATAAGCCACCTGTGATACGTACACACCTCTGTACAGAACACGTAGAGCTGGAGAACGTAGTCCCCACTCCGCAGTTGAGATCCGCCTCAACTTCATAAAAAGGGCCTGGGCCTTGCTGGACACATTTTTCACGTGTGCCAGGAAAGATGATGAGCGGTCCAAAGTAACTCCTAGGTACTTGGTATTCTCCGCAAACTTGATACTGGAGTCACCCATTTTGATTGAGGGGTTTCTTCCTCTACTAAGGGAACCCTTCATGAGCAATCCAACAGTCTTATGGGGAGCGAAATTTAACCTATTTAACCTTCCCTATTCTAAGATTTGATTCAAACCATCAGCGGCTTTACACTCAATTTCGTACCTGCTGTCCCCTGAGACCAAAAACAACTTGTCATCAGCGTAGTCAACCGAGATACATCCCTCAGGCAAGGGCAACCTAGAGGAATCATCGAACAGGATGTTCCAGAGTTCAGGTCCAAGTACCGACCCCTGAGGACATCCCATGTCGACATGCCTAGAGATGGTTACGTCACCATATGAAATTTCGATTGTTCTATTGGAAAGGTAATCCGATAATATTTTGAATAAAGGTTTAGGACAGTTACGCGCTTTTAATTTAGACAGTATCATCGGCCACCACGCATGATCGAAGGCACCAGTGATATCTAAAAAGATCCCTATAACATACCTCTTATTACAAACCTTCACCCAGTCAAGCGCATTCTGAATGGCGTGCTCCGTAGACATCCCGGGGATGAAGCCAAATTGCCTCTCGTATGCAGGGGACAGGGTGGTTCGCAGGCGTTTTCTTATGAGTTTCTCCAAAATCTTGCTAAAGGCTGGAAGCAGAGTGATAGGCCGGTATGCCTTGATGTCGGTTTTAGGCTTGTCTCCTCCCTTTGGAATGACCCGAAGCACACCCTTCTTCCATTCTGAGGGGAAAACACCTCTCCTCATACACGTTTGGAAAACTTGGAACATCTCATCCTTAGCGTAGTGCCACACTTTCTTCACAATTATTCCGTTCAATCTGTCAAAGCCTGGTGCCTTCTTTTCACCGAAGCCCTTAATTATCTCATCCACTTCCGCTTTAGTAATTACCATTACGTCCTCCTGAGCGAGGCTGGGTGGAAGCCGTGAAAGGTCTCTGATCCTTTTGTGGTGGTCGTTTTCCCCAACTACTGAATCTACTGGGACTAGCTTGCTCAGAAGCGTTTCGAGAGTGGTAGTAACATCAACACTCTCAGCATCCCTTCCATCATTGTTGGAAATAATACTAGTTAAGTACCGTTCAGATCCTTTACCGGTTTTTTCAATGGCGCTGTGGAGAGTCCACGGGTCGGCGTTACCCACTTCTTGTACCCAATTATGCCAGGTAGCTCGTTTCGCTGTGATGACCGCTATTTTGAAGGCTCTGCGCGTGCGTCTAAGGTTTAGCTCAGCTGCGTTCAGCTGGTCGGGCATCCAAACGTCCTTTCTTACACGGCCAAGAGTTCTGGTTGCCTTCTTAAAAGCACTCTTCAGCGAAGTCAGCTCATTCGACCACCACGGCGTCCTTATAATCCTCTTAGGGTTTGTTCTTCCCAGAGATGATTCTGCAGCCGATACCACTGCTGCGTTAAAGAAATTCCCCAAATTATCCGGATCACAACACGCTACGTCATGGAATCCCCTTAAGGTATCGCGTAACGTTTCCCCAAAGTTATCCCAATTCGCCTTACAGGTTCTGAAGTTCCAGGAGGATCTAGGAGCTTCTTTCTTAATAACACCCACCTCGAATGTTATTAGCCTGTGATCAGAGTTAATCGCGGATTCATGTACATGCCACTTAGATATTAAGCCAGTAACAGATCCAGAGCAGAGAGTTAGATCGATGTTACTCTCGCCTAAGGATTTTGAGAAAGTGTAGCAATTGTTGGGTTCATTAAGTAAACTAAGACCTTGCGCCGAAATGAGGTCAATGACGGCGTCTGTGCGATCCGTCCTATCTTCAATATGATCAAACCACATAAGCGAGCGAGCGTTAAAGTCTCCTCCAATAACTATGTTACGGCCTTTAAGTGCGTTTAGAGCGCGTGTCAGACTTAATATATGTGGACCAACGTAATTACCGTATTTAAAATAGACTGAGATGAGGACGATCTCATGTCTACCGGAATTAACCACAACGCAGGTTTGATACTCGTTGGATAGACCCACCAAAAGGAGGGGGCTGATGGACGAAACGTTCACCAGAACACCCGCCATTGGATTACTACCCACTGCAAGCATCTCACCTGGATAACTTATAGGCGTCCTACCTTGCCAAGTGTACTGCTCCTGAACAAGCATAATGTCGATGTTTCGGTCAGACATGACCCGCAGGATTTCGGTTGTGGCAGCCCTGGATCTCTGCAGGTTGATCTGACCTATGGAGAGGGGCGGATTAAGATCCATAGTCGGTCATCTTAACCTGTGCTTCAATAGCTGCTCTGTAAGCTGGACACGTCCTGTCGCCAGTTGAGTGGTCAGATGGCTTGTTAAAACGTTTGCATGTTGCACAGACAGGGGTCTTGGACTTGTTTGGACAGGTGTCCACGTCGTGTCCACTGATTGTGCAGTGACGACATACCTGGGCTGGTTGTGTGCATGCTTTGCTTATGTGCCCATACAAGAGGGCTCACTTATACGTGTGCTATGGATGCTCGTGAAGGGCGAAGCACTTATACGAGGTGGCACATGCTTTCTCACAGATAGCGACTTTAAAAGAGCTGCTGACCTGGGTGATAGATTCTCATGTTCACTTAGCGCTTGTCGCAGCAGCTCGTTTTCGCTTTGAAGAATGACGAATTCCACCGTTGGACCCCTTCTACGTGTGCCCCCATCGGAATCCTCTGACTCCGACATGGCAGTAACCACCAGACGAGAATACAAGAAATTATATGTAGTTATAAAATAAAATTAAAGGAAAAATACGCCTTACTATCCCTTATCTCCCGATGGTCCTATCAATTTTTGGATGGCACCATACGAATCACCTGACAAAACTGAGCCGGGAAGTAGCTCAAACTAAAAAAAGGGGTAAATGGAAATTTACCCCAAATTTCAATAAAAATTCCCCAAAAATGGGGAAAAAAATGGGGAAAATTTTTAGTCAAAGTGCCCTCAGATAGTCCAAAAACACACTTTTAAGGGTAGAAAATATTTTTCAGACACTTAGAATAATTTTGACCAAAAATTAAAATTTTTAGTAGCCCTCCCCCTCGGTAAAATATAAAAATAAAGAAATACGGCTAATGCCGACTCCTTATCAGTCCTCCTCTGAATTAGGATTAAGTATTTAAATTTGCAAAAAAAATGGATATGTTACTTGTTTTTGAAAAATCTTACACATACAAATTTTCAAAATTTAATTATCAAAGTCAGAAAATTTCAGAGTTTTAGGTCGGTCCTCTAAACCGCTTTATAATCGTCTTCAAAAATTTTGGATGGATTGTTCTAGAAAATTTAGCACGTGGCCGAACTTTAAACACTTATAACTTGAAAAGTGCGGCAAGAACTGAACGAAAGATCGAAACGGATCACCAGCCGCTAAGATGTCCCGATCGCTCCGCTCTGGCAAGGGCGCCCGTGAGGAGGGCGCTACCGAACGAGACGACACACGCCGCGGCCCCGAAGTGCCCGGCCCAACCCCAGCAGCAGCCCCCGGCCCAGATCATGCCGGACCTGCTGCACATCAAGCTGAACTGGCTAGAGCACGAGCTGCGCCGGTAGCGGCTCTGGCCACCGCACCCGCCCCTGCCGCAGTCTCCGCGGATGAGCGCCTCACATCATACAGCGAGGCTTCCACAGAGAACACTCTCCGCCAGCTGCAACGAGAACTGCGGGCCGAGAGAAAACGCTCCCGGGACTCTGCCCGGCAGATCGAGCAACTAATTGCCGCGCTTGGAGCTTCAAGGCTGCCGCTCGAGACACCACAGCCGCTCGATTCATCGCGGCTGCCCGAGACGTCACGGCATGTCGCCAAGCCGACCGCAGCATGCGAGCCGCCCCGCCTGGAGGCCCAACCCCGTGCTTTCGAAGCACATCTCCCGCCGACCACGCCAGATCTTACAACCCTGGCGGGAGGCGGGCCATTCCCTGGAAACCCGATGGCGGATGAGACAGCCCGCCACGCGCAAGATTGGGTAAACTCCAGACAAGACCCGTTCGCACACTTCACCGCGGCTGTGGTAGACGCTATCCGCAGCTCGCAGTCTGGAAGTACCCCGAGAGCCCAGGAGGAAGACAATCGTATGGTTTCCCTCATCGCCCGGCAATCTACAGCCAAGGACCTGCCGACATTTTCCGGGGACCCGGTAGAGTGGCCGACCTTTCACGCTCAATACCAGCAATCGACAATGACATGCGGGATGACGGCTGCTGAGAATCTAATAAGATTACAGCGCGCGCTGCGCGGAAAAGCGCGCGATGCCGTCAACCCTCTCCTAATGGACCCCGCTCAGGTCCCGGAGATTATCGACGTGCTGAAGCACCGTTTCGGCGGCGCATACGCAATTGCCGCCATGATGTATGATAAAGTGAAGAAATTGCCGCTCTTACCTGAAGATGCCTCCAACGAAACTATAGTGGAATTTTCGGGAACTGTTCAAAATGTCGTCGCCTCGCTAGGTAACTTGTCGGACAATTACCTAAGCAACCCAGCACTACTCAGTGAGGTGGCCTCGAAAATGCCGCTGGCCCTACGCATCGCGTGGCTCGACAAGGTCGCGGACAGTGCTGCCGCTGCCGATATCCACCAGTTCGCAGCGTTCCTGAAGCGGCTGTCAAATGCCGTCCCGAGGTCGGGTCTCGTTGACCCCTCCCGGATTTCCCGGACCCGTCGCGACCAAGTGCACGCGCAAAGTACTTCGGCGGTGAGAAGTGAGAAGATCGCGGTAAACAGTGAAAATTGCGCAAAATGCAACAGTTTGCACAAATTGTGGGAGTGCCCGCAGTTTGCCGCGATTGACATTCCCGCCCGGTGGGACTTAGTAAAAAGTGCGCGCGTGTGTCACAAGTGCCTGGACAAAGGACATTACACAAGGGTGTGTAAATTGCTGTAAAACGCTGCCGCCCAACTCAAAACTGCCATGGAGATGAACTCTAGGCTGCTCTCCAATGTTCAAATCCTTCTCAACTCAATCCAGTAATATCATTAAAATAAAATCTCTTTTTTTTATTTTTTTTATTTTTTATTTTTTTTTTTATTTAAATTCATTAAAAAAATATTTAAAATCTCCAACAACCATTAAAATCTTTTAAAATGTCCAGACAATGTAGAAAACCATCAAATCTTCAAGCTGCATACTGGAATGCAGACGGTAAAGTAAAAGATTTCCGAGGAGAAATCCATCAATTTCTGATGGATTTTAATCTCGATGTTCTCCTAATTAACGAAACCTGGCTAAAACCCAGCAAAACAATTAAATTTCCGAATTACATAACTTACCGCACCGACCGCACCCATTCTTCAGGCGGTGGCACCGCAATCATTGTTAAATATTCAATCGACCACTGTATCATAAACTGTCCCTCTTCAGAAAATATCGAAACTACCGCTATAGTCATAAATACTCTAAATAATGGTCCAATTAAACTCATTTCCGCGTATAGCCCCCCCCAAAAGAAAATTCACTGCCCCGGACCTCGACAAACTCTTTGATAACTCCTTACCCACAATAATTGCAGGCGATTTAAATTCAAAACACGGCTCTTGGCATTCCCGAACCACTAACACTAAGGGCAGAATTCTTTTTAATTACGTAGCCGACAAATCACTTATAGTATCTGCCCCCGATATTCCCACATTTTTCCCCAAAAACGCAAATCACGACCCAGACGTCTTAGATATAATAATAATGAAAAATTGCCCCTTGCTCTACACCCTTCAAACTGTTAAAAAACTATCTTCTGACCACGATCCTATACTCTTGTTTTTATCTGACGGCTCCCTACCTTCAGTACCTTCTCATAGATCTACACGTAAAAAAATTCAATGGCAAAAACTCCCCAAACTATTAGAATCAGTCAAAGTTCAAACATCAATCACCGACGAAGAAAGCCTCAATTTAGCCACTAAAAATTTCACTAACGATATAAAATCAGCCGTAGACCTTGCCACCGTCGAAGTCGCGAATGATAAACACAGACCCGACCTTCCCGCAGAACTGAAAGAACTTATAAGAGAAAAAAACTTCGCCCGAAAGGAATGGCAAAGATTCTCAAACCCGATCGATCGCATTCGTATGAATCGTCTCTCTCGCCAAGTAAAAGTCGAACTCCAAAAATACAGAGACGAACAGTGGCACGACTTCATCTCCACTCTCGACGACGACAGAACAGCCTTTTGGAAACTCTCCAAAACCCTTAGAAAACCCCCGACCAGAATAAGTCCCCTTACGGGCCCAAAAGGCACAGTGTATTCCTCTAGAGACAAAGCCGAGACTTTTGCCGACAGTCTCGAAGAACAATTTTCCCCGACCACGACCTACGATGACCCTCAATTCGTTTCAACAGTAGAATCAACAGTCTCATCTATCCTGACAGAAACCCCCACAGACAATCCAATCCCGTTCACAACCCCTCAAGAAATTTCTAAAATTATAAAATCCTTGAAAATAAAAAAATCTCCCGGTCCCGACTTAATATCAAATAAAATTTTAAAATGCCTCCTCTCCAAAGCCATTTGCTTTTTCACAGCCATCAGCAACGCATCCTTTAGACTTCGTTTATTCCCAAAAGACTACAAAACTGCAGACGTTATCCTTATCCCAAAACCTGGTAAAGACCCCCTTCAGGCCATAAACCACCGACCGATTAGCCTGTTTCCCAGTGCAGGTAAAATTCTTGAAAAGTTAATCCTCGCTAGACTGAAAAAAATAGTCGACGATTTAAAAATCATCCCCGACTTTCAACACGGCTTTCGATCGGGCCACTCAACTCTCCACCAACTTCTGCGGGTGGTCGAACAAATTACAAACGGATTCAACTCTCGCCAACACACTGTAGTCCTCTCCCTAGACGTCTGCAAAGCATTCGATAAAGTCTGGCACAGAGGTCTCATTTATAAAATGTACCTCCTCGGTATCCCCCTTTCAATGTTTCAACTCATAGCTAATTTTATTAAAGACCGTAAATTTAGAATCAAATTAGATGGAATTTTTTCCACAGTGAGATCGCTAAGAGCAGGTGTCCCTCAAGGCTCTATTCTCTCGCCAGCTCTTTTCAATATATACCTAAGCGATATCCCCCGCCCCAGCATCCATAACTTTCGCACCAAAAAAACCAAAATAGGCAAATTTGCAGACGACACTGAAGTCATGTCGACTTCAGTAAGCGAAATGACCGCTACACGACGCGTCCAAGACCACGCGTCGAAACTAGAATCATTTTTTAAACAATGGCGAATTAGCATCAATCCCTCAAAAAGCGCCGCTTGTGTTTTCTCCCGTAGACGCCCTAAACGACCCCCTAACATCCACTTGTTCGGCGAAAACGTACCTTGGAAAAAAAACATTAAATACCTCGGAATAACTCTAGACAGCAGATTAACTTGGAAAAAGCATATAACAGAAACTCTAAATTCAGCCAATAGAACTCTTGCAGCCCTCTATCCCATGATATCTAAAAATAACAAAAAATTATCTCCAAGGAACAAACTACTAATATATAAATCCACTATAAGACCTAAACTCACTTACGCTAGCCCTATCTGGGCTCACGCTTCAGAGCCTCAGTTAAAAAGACTACAAACATTTCAAAACAAAGCCATACGCATTGCCCTGGGAGCTCCTAGATGGAAGAGGGTTGCTCAACTACACCGGGACTCTGAAGTACCCCTCCTTAAAGATCACATCTTAAGTCTCGCGGAATCATTTTATGCGGGCCTCCCCACCCATGAAAACGCGTCCATCAACTGCCTCGCCCAGTACGATGTAAATGAAATAACTACCTTTAAAAAACCCAAACAAATCCTCCGTAAACCTTAAATCCCCCATATTGCAGCCATGTTTCCTTGCAAAAATATTTTAAAAACACAACCAATATTAAATTAAAATTTATCCTACAACCAATATTTAAAATCATGATGAAAGAGAAAGGGGCCTTTTTGGCCCGGAGCTCTATATGCCATTTATTCAAAAGTCAAAAGTCTCTCTGCCTTGGACCGCCACCAGCTACTCTACTCTCGCCCTTCCTGACCGCTTATCTCTGGATTGTGTAAAAGACCTAGCTGGTCGATTACATGTATATTTACAAAATGTGTAATAATCTTTATCCATTATTATAATTTAATTTGTTTAATTTATTTGTATTCCATGTTTCTTTTATGCTATTTTATATTGTGTATATATTGCATATGATCAGTTTGTCAACATATAAAATAAAATTCCGTGATTTTGAACAAAGTTATTGTTTTATTATATTATGTAAAACAGGTATGATCTGTACTAAGCATGCTCTTCTCTGCCTCTAATCCTGTGGAGAAATGGTAACGTCGGAGGCATTCAAAATAAATAGTTATATCATAATCGAGCTAAACGCGAGTTCTACTTTTGAAATCCGTTTTATTATATTTAATGTATTAACTCAATTTAATAATAATTTTATTATGTTCTGTGTATTATTGAATCTGTTCTATCTATCAATGTATTTCTCATGGATTTACTCGTAACGAAGTGTTTAAAATAAGAGAATATTTTTAGGTTATTCCAAGAAGTGTTCAAAATTGATAAAAAATTATTGAATTTTACAAGAAATTAACAAAAGTTATATAAATTCCTAAGGAGTGTGTGCATCGTAAAGTTTTGCAGAAATGCACTAAAAACGGTGTTAAAAATATTCAACAAAGTTACCAAATATTTTTATGTGAAAAAAAGGGACTCTCTAATACCTAATAAAACAAATTTAATGTCTCAAGAAAAATAAAAGAAAAGTGAGATTTTCTTAAGAAAAGAAAAGTGCTTTCAACATGTGACGTTTCTTAGATTTTCCATACGTTTTTCGGATTGACATACAGGTATGTTTTTTTAAGCTCAAAAAACATTTTAATTTCCAAAATCTTTGTATTTTGAAATAAAAATGTTTATTAATAATTTATTAACACGCCTGAATGATTATTTTACTTTGTTTTTTTCATACGGTTTTTGTTTTTTCAAAAATATCAAAATTAACTAATATAAAAGATAAGAGAACATGTATAACACACGAGAACAATTGGAAATTTTCCGCACGAAAGTACGTTTGCCCAAGAGTTTCTTATTAATTAAACCACTATGCAACGGGTTAATTAGTTCACAAGGTCTTTAGATATGAATAACAACTTTTGTTCCTCCAAGTTGGAACGGAATAAATTGTAGTCCAGTCAATGAACGCATTTATCTGGAACAAATCAGTGGAAAGCCGAATTATTTCAGGTGAATAGTAACTACCCTAGAGAGTATTTTCACAAAAGTCCCCACTCCTCGCCAGCTTGCTTCCTAAACTGTGTCCCTTAAACAAAGCAATTGTATGGTTCTACTAAAGCCAATATATCTCCTAAACTAAAACATATACAAGAAAAAAAATCGTTTTTAAAATTACCTGAAATTATATTCTACAAAACCTTTTGCTATCTCCAATAGCTTAGCCAATAATGAAATGGTTAGTTGTTAATTGTTGCAAAATTTTGGTATTCAAGTTGAATTCTTTGTAAAGAATTCAACTTGAAACGTTTGTTAAATGTGATAAGATTTTTTTTGACTTTTTGAAATAATGGCATACGGAGCTCCGGGCCATAAAGATCCCATTCTCTTTCATCATGATTTAGTTTAACAGTTTGTTGAATAATAGAAGTAATTTGGATTTTTAGGAAAAAGTATTTGCAATAAAACATGGCTGCAATATTGCGAGAATAGGACTTTACGTAGGATTTGTTTTGGTTTTTTTAATGGGTTTTTATATTTTCGTCGTACCGGATGAGGCAATTGACAGATGCGTATTCATGGGTGAGGATACCCGCATAGAATGATTCCGTGAGACAAGATGTGTTTTCTAAGGAGTGGGACTTCAGGGTCCCGATGGAGTTGGGAAACCTGCGTCCATTTGGGAGCTCTCAGGGCAATACATATTTCTTTATTTTGGAAAGTTTTGAGTCTTATCAAATGCGACTCTGAAAGGCGTGGGCCCAGATAGGACTTGGATAATTAAGTTTAGGCCTTATTGTCGATTTATATATTATGAGTAGGTTTTTGACTGATTATAATAATTTTAGAGGGCTGATAAGTTTTTATTGGCTGAGGATAAGATTTCACCGATGTGTTTTTCCAGGTTAATTTACTGGCGAGGGTTACTCCGAGGTATTCAATACTTTTTTCCACGGGACGTTTTCTCCAAATAGGTGGATGTTGGGAGGCCTTATTGGGCGTCTTCGTGAGAACACACAGAAGGCGCTTTTTGAGGGATTTATGCTAATTCGCCATTGTTTGAAAAAAGTTTATAATTCAGAAGTGTGGGCTTGAACGCAACGGGTAGCTGTTATTTCACTTACTGAGGTCGACATGATTTCGGTATCGTCGGCATATTTGCCTATTACTGTGTTGGTTTTCCAAGTCGGTTTTTTTGTGCGAAAGTTGTAGATACTGGGGAGGGGTATATTCTAATTTGAGTCTAAATTTACGGTCTTTCATAAAGTTGGCTATGAGTTGAATATAGGGGGCTACCTAGGAGGGACATTTTATAAATAAGACCTCTATGCCAAAGTTTCTTCGAACGCTTTGGAGACGTCTTGGGAGAGGACTACCGTGTGTTGGCGGATATTGGATGCATTTGTAATTTCTTCGACCACCCGCAAGAGTTGGTGGAGAGTAGAGTAGCCCGATCGAAGGCCGTGTTGAATGTCGGGGATATATTTAAGTTCGTCGAGTGATTTTTCGTGTCTTGAAAAGATGAGTTTTTCTAGTATTTTGCCTGTACAAGGAATAGGGCTTATTGATCTGTGGTTTTGTGGAGGAGGTCTTTTCCGGGTTTTGGAATGAGAATGACGTCAGCGATTTTATAATCTTGTGGGAATATACGCAGTCTAAAGGAGACGCGTTGCTGAATCGGGTTGTCTGGAGTGATTTCGATCATGATGGTTGAGACTTTGGAGTCTATGGTGGAAATGAATTTGGGGTCGTCATAGGTCGTGGTCGGAGAAAATTTCTCTGGCTCTCTGCAAAAGTCTCGGCTTTGTCTCTGGAGAAATAAACTGTGCCTTTTGGGCCGTGAGGGGACTTATTGTAGTGGAGGGAGAATGGAGTAGAGATGAAGTCGTGTCATTGTTTGGTGTGTCAGTGTGTCCAGAGTGACGTTTTAATTCGTCCCTCCCTCTGCGGTGCAAGGCGATGGTCCGAGAGAGTCCTGCTCTTCCTATCCAGCCCGCCACAGACTAGGTGGGGGGTAGACAAACCTCACCCCATGAACGCGGGCACCCCTGCTAAGACATCAAACATAGCAAATCACTCGGGGTGACCTATGGCAGAGGTGTCTAATGAATTATGAATGTAATAGTATTTGCATAAATAAACTATCAACTCGATTAACCTTTTTGCAGATAGCGGGTTCTGCTTCCACACATTTTGTGATATTACGTTTACAGTTTTACGTTTCCGACTAAGAAGAACAATAATCACCTTTGTGTATTGTAGCCGGGATTTTACATAGATTTTAGAAAGAGAACATAATGAGCTATCGAAAATTATGCACAAAGTTTTTAAAGCAAGAAATAACAGTTTACTGATAAACCTAATATAAGTAAAACATGTAACAGGAAAATCATGCTCAGATAAACAATATTGGGAGCACCTACGAAGGAAAACGTTACCAGATAAGGCTTTGAATTAATTCATTACATATTTACGAACCATCATAATACACACTAACAAGTCTTGTTGTTATCAATTTAATTAATCATGCGATGTTATAATTTTATCAGAATATTGAATCATTAAAATGTATCACCTCCACAATAATTCTCACGTGTGATATCAATACTTGATAAACCTACTTGATTCTGTACAAAGGACGTTGGTTCGTCTGATTGACAATCCATTGTTAAAATACCGATTGCCATCTCTAATGCACAGATGTGATGTGGACATGCTGAGTCTGTTCTACAGGTATTTTAATGGAGCCGGCTCTAAAAAGCTAGCAGCATTGATCCCCACTAGTGCTCGTGCGTGAAAGACAATTTTAAGAAACTCGATAAAATTACCTCCTAATTTTTAAAACCTTTGTGTTTGAAACATTCTTTAGTTTTAATATGTCCGAATTTATGTCCGGGTTAAATCTTCCCCATAGGAATAACTAAACCCTTCCACACACTTTTCCACAAATGATCATCTAGTCAATCAACATTATGCAAGTGCATTATATAAGCAAAATAAATATAAAACAATACAAGAACAACACGTCAACTCAACAGAGATCAAATGGGAAAATAATTCACCGACTCCAGGTATTTTCATATCAGAGGGTTCGGCTCGGTAGAACTCCTAACAGGGCCTATAAATCCTACTGATCCCTCAACATAAATATTTAAAAAATCTTTCGTTATCCTACATGTATTTAAAATGACGGATTCTTGCATTTTTAAATTTAAATTCTTTGATAAATCTCTAATACGCCTAAATTTTGAATGAGAGAGCTAGGTATAATGCCAGTGGCCGAAATAACAAATGGTAATATTTTTATAGTCTGAAAATGTCAAATTCATTTTACCTCATTCCGTAAATCTGTGTATTTTCTTGTTTTATCAAAAACAGATTTTTAAATATTACAGGAATTTGGAATAGCGACATCTATGATATAAGTTATTTTTTTAATTTTGTCATGTAAAACTATATCGGTTCTAATATGACTAATCGTTCGGTCTTTTAGTATAGTATTATTATAATATATTTTATAAAGTTCGTTTTCTAAAAATGAATTTGGTTCGTATTCATAGTATGGTACTATATTACGGCAGTCAATCAAGTTATGTTTAATTTCCAAACTTTGGTGAATTATTTTTAAAACTTGATTGTGCCTAAATGATATACTCGGACGGTGCTAATTTAAAACATCCCGATGTAATATGTTCTATAGTTTCCGGAAAAGCCAAACATTTTCTACATAAATCATCAATTTGATTGTTATCTTTGATTATATGCTTCTTATAATTTTTAGTATTAATTACTCTATCCTGAATGGCAAGCATAAATCCTTCTATTTCTGCGCTCAACTCTCCAATACTCAACCATTTGTTTGACGAAAATTTGTCAACATAGTACGTTTGGTTGAGATAATTGAAGTGTTTTGAGTGTAATATTTTATTTGACCAGGAATCTAATAATTCCTGTTTGGGATGTATAAAAATGTTGGCATTCTCGTCGTATAAATTTTAAGGTGTAAAATAAATATTTAAATTTAAATTATAATTTTTATTAAGATTATTTTAAAAAAGTGAAAAAAAACACACACTCTTGTATTTTTTCTCCAATTACGAAATTTTGAAAACACATTACTTTTATATGGGGAATCTTCAAGAAAACTGTAACCACACTTTTCGCAATAAAAAAATATACCCATTAATAATTCTCAGAAAATAATTTTAAAAAATACATTTCGTATTCATTGTTTGCACAATAAAAACGTTGGTTTGTAGGATTTTTATTTACTGACCATGCATGGAACATCTACGTTAACAAGAAACACCACCTTCATAGAATTCTTAGTAAATTTACGCGGTAACAGTTTTCAAGGCGGGTATTTAACGTGTCAGTTCATGAAATGCAACGATGCCAGCTCTTTCGCAGCCAGTTAAAGATATTTTTATTAGTAAGAGTTCGAAACAGAAATCGTTCAGTCTTTATTCAATATTAAACTAAACTAAAGCATTGTTTAACGGTTGGATAGTGTTTTTTTAGTTAGTATGGCTGAATGTGTGTGACTTTTATGGCTGTCAGTTTAGTTACTTTTTGGATTTTAGTAAGGTTTTTACATACGTTATGTACAAATACATTACACCTCACTTTGTGATTTGATATGATATTGAATCTCAATTAATTATGTTAGTTGTGTTTAAAAATAATATTTTTATCAATTTCAGATTTTAATAATTTCTGAACATATTTTTTATCTCATATATTGATATTTCTGATCCCTGATATTTCTCCGTGATCCGCGATTAAACAATATCTATTCTGATGATTGATTTAGCATTGATGAATTTCGCAATATCACATAATCGTAGTAAACAAACCTTGCATTTTTTTATTTTTTTATGATTATTATCAGGATGTTTATGTACATTATTTCACGTTGATCATTACACAACCCAAAACCCAGAATGTAAATGATAACAAAATGCGATGATTC
The DNA here is from genome assembly GCA_026573805.1 of Hesperophylax magnus. Lineage (NCBI taxonomy): Eukaryota > Metazoa > Arthropoda > Insecta > Trichoptera > Limnephilidae > Hesperophylax > Hesperophylax magnus. The sequence continues at coordinate 20,202,108 of JAIUSX010000080.1, forward strand.
TATCTGGTTTTGATTGAAATAATATTTTTTCTTTCTCTAATTGTTTCAACGTAAAAAGAAACTGCGAAAATATACCCATTAAATTATTCAAAGTTACTCAGAACTACTGAGTTCATAACGAAAGAAAGATTCTATTGACAATCCAGCTATATAGTTTTACATTACATATCTGCCCTGATGATGGACACTGTAACGCTGTCCGAAATATTGGCTGAATAGGAATATAGCGCACTATCGCATAATAACGATTATACTTATGAATTGAAAAATCTCAATTCTTACAGTTTGCCAAATTCACTTAGGACGGGTAGTTTCACAGAATTTGAACATTTCATAAAATTTCAAAGTTAATATTCAAGTTTTGTTATTATTCTAGTTCTGTGAAACAACTGTCCCACAGTGGATAAACAATAGAACTTGTTATGAACTTTCACAGAACTTGAACATTCACTTTGAAATTTGAATGTTCGATTTATGTGAAACAATTGGTACGTTTTGTCATTTATTTCAAACCCGTTCGCGGCTGTTTATCAGTTTTAAAACAATAAAAAGGATTGTTTGATGTTTTAAGACTGTGAAATATTATTTCAAGTAAACAACAGATTACAATTAACAGATGAATACAAGCATTTACTTAGCTTCACAATTTACGGCAATGATTTCGGAAAACGCCCCTCAAACATTCTGCTGTTTGTCAGGCAATCCAAATAATACCTTGTAGTTTGCGTAGGTACAAGCATGTTTTTTTATTCTCATGGATATTTTAGACATGTATGGTAAATTTCTAAGAAGTGGTTGGAATTTCTTCATAAAGATACCGTAATTTGAGATGATGGCAAACAATTTGTTCCTCAATTATGATTAGCGTTATGTTTACTAAAAATTTAATCCCAAGCTATTATTGATTCCATCGGAATCTTTGATCGATTTATAATTACTAAATGACAATAATTTCTTGGATTTATTTACTGATTAAAAAAAAACTGACTTAATCCAGTTAACATCAGACCTCCTGAGCCTAAAAGCAAGTCATGGAAACCCACTAAGGCGCCGCGCTGTCTGTGTTGGGGTTGGTAATATAAGCAAAAGAGAATATTTTATTTTATTAATACAAGACTTAAAGGGTACATATAGTTTTTGTGATATTTCACCCTCCATGCTAGGGATAACCCTGTTTTATGGCGAGTGAATTTTACAGTTTGCGGACATAGAATCTATACATTACTATGATATGAAAGAGAAAAATAAAAAAAATGATGATAAGCTAGTTTGGGTTGCAAGAAGAGAATGGAGAAGTTAGAGAATTATAAGAAGATTATAAAATCTATTTACTAATAATTTGAGTAATTATTGGTAAATAGATCAGACTAATTATTTATTTACAAACTATACCGCTAAGTTAGGGAATAAGGATATGTTATGTTTTGTCTGAAAGGTGATTAAATTGAAAGAGTGTAGAATGAATGGGTATTGTAGTTGTAATGTATTCCGTGTGTAAGGTTCCATTTCGTAATTTGTTATTTAAAGGAATGGGGTTGTCTCACGGTTTTTAGGTTTTCAGGGATAAGGTTAAAGATTTTAGGAGCTAGGAAGAAAAATTGTCTTTGAGCTGACGTGGTATGTAGTTAAGGTACTTTGTAGTGACCGTTGGTTATTGTTCTGGTGGTGTAGTTGTGTTGTAAAAGAGTTTTGTTTTTATATTTGAACAGGAAATGTATTAGCGAACATTTTAGGTGGAGTTGTCGAATGTTTAAGACCTTATACTCTATGAGGAGTCGAGTGGGGGGGTATCTTGTCGGTCGCTTGTTAGTGACACGTATTACCATTTTATAGGCTTTTAAAAGATGTGTAACTAACAACATTAATTAAATAATTACTTTAATATACCAATTATATGTATAAGAAGACTTTCTTCCACGAGGATACGCAAGTATCCAATTCTCATTTTTGTGGCACTCACACCACAAGCAACTTACGCACAGACGCTAGTTGGTATATTTTGGCATATTGGTAGTTGGTACTACTCGCGTAGAGTAACTGGCAAATTGTGTTGAATATGTCATGTTCTTAAAAATCTCAATTCTTAGTTATGATCGTTCTTAATCACAACCGTTCTTATTTATTACTATAATTAACTTTCACGTAATGAAAATGATGAGTTATCCGGTCACCAATAGTTACATACGTTTCTGCCGTAAAAAAAAACGAAGTACCGCAGACAAGCCAAGGAAAAAATTTCCAATTATTTTTAAAAGTTTATACTTTCTTCGTTAATACGAAGAAATACCGAAAAAAATCAAATAACAAAAATGGGAATAAGAGTCTGCGGAAAAAAAAACACATTTAAAATATTTATCGTCACATGCCTCGGAAAACGACAGAAAAGAAATTAATAAAACTAGACAAAAACTTAAAAGCGGAGGAAGTAATAAGATTAGACCCTTGAGTTATTTTCAAAAGTATTGACAACGACTACACTAAAGAAAATTAGCTTGAAGACTTAATTCAACAAAATGAAGACATCAAAACTATTTATGAAAAATATCAAGACAAGAAAATTTCACTCGTAAAAGCCACTATCTAAACCAAGAAACAAACCGTAAAAACCTTATTCTACTGTAATAAACCGGCTTTTTGTGCCAAATATAAACAAAATCCATCGAAATTGAAGCTCTAAACTTTTTTTTCTTTAATTTTTAGCAACGTGGGGGAGTAAACTTGCTCACCCTTTCTCTTGCTCATGTCACTAATGTGATGATCCTAACTTCTGCTGTATAATTTAGGGGATGACTCTTCTTCATGTCACCAACCCTTTTTGTATACTTCGTACGTATTTCCTAAACTACCTTCCACGAGCCCCTATCATTTTTTACATAGTAAATAGAACCTTCGTGGTTATCTTTTACAATAGTCTCTCACCTAACGTTGTGATTATTTTTGTTTTGAGGTATGGAAAGACTTAGTCTAATATGTTTGAGTGGTAACCCTATTCTTTTAAGAGTAGAGTTTGTGAAAACTCAGCTATTGAAAGACTCAAACATTAAACCAAATTTATATAATTATAATCTTCATACCCTGTTCTGATTTCGTTTCTAGACATGAATTCTAACTAATTCTTCCAAGGTATTTTTTAACGGAGTGCACATAACCCGTTATAAACACAAATAAAGAAATAATAACATTTGACATACATTAGACTATCAATACGGGTCTCAGTTTTTCAATCGAATAACTCTTTGTTTGCAAACTTCGACAAACATAAAATTTTTATATTATTGTTAGGAAACATTAAATTTTGTTGGAAGGAAAATGGAAGGAAATTTTGTTCAGACTGAGTTGGCTCCTCCCTCACCAAGTTGATTCTGGTGGATCTCATAGGCCATTGCCTTTACATATACTACCTCCAGATAAGATTGCAATTTCGACCCTCACGAGCTTGCATTTTCCATTCTTGCATTTCATTTACATTTTTCTGGGCCACGATATCCGATGACACTGTTCACAGAGCGTCGAGTTGTGTACTTACGACCCATTTTCACATACTATGACTGTCACGTGTAATAGTTAATAACCAAATAGAAGGATGGGAGTTTGTGTAACTTAATCTGATGTCTAGCTTTTTTTATAAGGCTAGCTCCTCGTGTAGTAGGTAGGAAGGTTTTGGATACTATCCCCTCAGGTAGGTATAAATGGTTACGAAAGATTGTTTCAGCATATACATTCCTTTGTTGAGGTCGCTCCCCTCACGAAGATTTGAAATAGATGTTTGAGTATATTACTAATTTATCATAGGTATTAGACACCTGACATCTGTAAGTAGGTATTTGGAATGTTTTTGTGTTGTTATTATTTTGATTTCTAGCATGTGCATATAGCACACATAAATATGCCTACTGTAATTAGAACTGATGAAGAAACGTGCTTTGAAAATCCTGCCCTACTGGGATATTTTGTTTACATTCGAGTTCATAACAACTGAAATACTAGAATGAGTACTGTTTAATTATTTAAAAGGGCCTTGACCTTGTAATTCGCAATTCTTTTGTGGTGACCTATTTTGTTATCAGTGAAACGTATTGGTAAATCACTATCAGTTGGTGATTTATACAGGTAGTAATTCGGAGTTCATAATCGTTCGGTATTATTTTTATATTCGAGAAATTGCCTAATATGTCGTAAGTACACGTTATCTATATGTCAGTTGTATTCTCCGCTTGAACGCGTGTAAACATGTAAACAATAGAGTCCTTGAAAGTAACGCTCTGGCCTACTGACCTACATTCAGAGATTATAACATTTCTGTAATTACAGAAATAGAAATGGGTAATTAATTAGGTATTCGGATTGTCCTAGTTTTGAGGTGGACATTTGAAGTAAGTATTTTTGATTTACCTATGTAGTTTGTGAAGCTAGGTATTTATGACTGGTAGAAAGTTAAGGCGAAATAGGTAGACTTGACCTGAAATTTGGCATTTTCGAGGTCACTTTTAGACGTATGGACACTTTTCTAGAAAAAAACACAAATTGATTTCCAAAGATCGTTATTTTATCTTGTAAAGTAAGTTGTAAAATTTTGGAAAATGGTATTATTTTCATACCATAATAAAGTGTTACCGTTGGACGATATGCAGATTTGTTGCATTTTCAAAGGCGAAGTTGTATCATACAACAAATATTTCAAATCATATAATAATACAGTATAAACAATCAATAAATTATCTATCATATATATGTATAAGAATTTTGTTTTTATTTCAAATAAAATTACTAATAAATAAATCCGAGGACGCGTTTTGTGACGAAAATCCCTCAATTTGACTATTTATTTATGACCTTACAAATTGGTATAGTTGAGATTTTTTTACAAAAATAATTTACTATGATATTATTGAAACATTAATAATAATTTATGACCAAGAAATATATTCTTAAAGTATATAATAGTAATTAATTTCGATTCGCGTTTATTGTTTGTTCGTTGTTGCTGATTACCGCGGCGCAAGCCGAAATTTTATCATTCCCCGCTGCGACAGGGCGGCGAACGGACGTCTATTCCACGCCAGTCTACTTGATAACATTTTAACGAAATTCCTCGTAAAAATGGGGAGAAAAATACTATCGGACAAAAGTTTTATAAGAAAACAAAAATTTCGTCATCAAAAACGTACATGGGAGAAATATTTGCAGAAAAAAAAAATATTAGTCATATTTAATTATCCTTGTACATTGTACGTACTCTATATGCTACAGGGTCGTTCAAACGAATCAGTCAGAATACGCATATATTTTTTATAACATTTAGCGATAATTTTGTGTTGTTTAATTTTCAGGGAAAATAATCACCTACCGACGAATGATTGTGATTCTGAAGCAAATATTGTCTCTAAAATTCCGTCGGTATGTGTAATTTACATTAATATTATTATTATTTTATTATGTAAATAGGTAATACCTACAATATATTGTGAATCATGGATATTATGGTGACCGAAACCGTCAATATCGGGGTATTTATAAACTAGCAATTATTCCCGGCGTTACGCGAGTTACACGCACAAAACCATACCCTTGTATACATGGTGTCGGGAAACGCGTAGTATATTACTGTGACCGATTCAACTCTAATTACCGCGGTAATTATAAACAAGCATTTACTACCCGGTGTTGCGCGATTTACGCGCATGCAACATTACCACGTGTACACGGTGTCGGGAAACTCGTGGTGAAATTACGGTGACTGAAACCGTGAATATCGCGGTAATTATAAAATATCAATAATTCCCGGCATTACGCGAGTTACACGCACAAAACCATACCCTTGTATACCAGCGCCCTTGAGGTGATTTTGCACAAAAACGGCGCTATACAAGTCATCCAATTATTATTATTATTATGGTGTCGGGAAATGCATGGTATATTACGGTGACCGATTCAACTGTAATTACCGCGATAATCATAAACCATAATTTACTACCCGGCGTAGCGCGAGCAACACGTATGCAACAGTACCTTGTACACACGGTGTCGGGTAACTCGTGGTAAAATGTTTCCAGTCATGGATTCAACGTTGGGATAAGTATATCTCTAGTCAAGCACAGTACTTCGAAGGAGATTAATTCCATTTCCACGTAAACTTATTTGTAATGAAATTTTCTTAGTTACACATTAAGCTGTACAATTTCTGTTTCGAAATCTTCCTCATATAAATATATTTAACTGGCTACAAAAGAGCAGGCAATGCCGCATTTTAGTCTATGCGTATATGATTCCCGTCAAAATAACGGTTTTGATTCGTGATGTGCGATTCAAATCATGTTTCTGTTAATAATTTCTATTCTATTGTCCAATTCTCTATTACATTGTTATAATTCAACATATTTAGTATTTTTAGTGTTACTTTTTGTCAGTTTCATAATGTCATATTGTGAATTGAGCTTCTTGTTTTAGAAGAAAAAAAACTAGGTTATTTTGATATACTTACTTTAAGTATTAGAAATAAAACTTACTGGTAATACCTATCTTACAAACGGATAAATATGTAAGACGAGAGATTTTTTACAATCAAACTTAATGTTAATCACTTTTGTAAAACCTATGTAAAATAAAATTTAAAAAAAAAACAAGTGAATAAAAATATTTGAAAAATTAAAAAAAATGTTTATCAAATACCTACCTATTTTGTACCTGCTTTCAACGCACTGCATTTGTATTTATTTATGTTTATGCACTCCGATGTATAATTTACAAATATGTATGTAACTATTTATTAGGAAGAAAGCTACAACCGAAAATTCAAACACAATAATTGTTATTTCATCTGAACCATGCTGTAGGTTTCGACCGCCGCGCGGAGTTTACGGCTGGCAGTGGAATGAATATGGTATTTCTGTCTCGTTCTAAAAAACGTCCGATCGCGAGGCTGTCTTTTGACGAAATTCGAATTCTCGGTCGCTGGTTAATACGCCTTAAGGTCAGTAACACTGGAGGGCGATTCTCGTTCTTTTAGCCTTAAGCTAAATGATAGCATTCGTCAACGACTGCTATCGTTTGCGAAAGATAGCTGTCCGTCGCTTGTAACATCTTTTCTTAACTATTAAGTGATTCTCGTTCTTCTGATAGCCTTACAAGATCGATTTTTGAGAGACCTAGTAAAAAATCCTAAAGAAGCGTGGTTAAGAGCATCTACGATATTGTTAAGAGATTATTGAAAACACAAATTGGTGAAATATAATTAAGTGACGCAAGGTTTCTAACTAAAACTTAAAAAAACAAATACTTTGTATTATAATGCATTTTAATAACTGCTTATTTTATTTATGAATGACATAAATAAGCCATTTATCGAAGATTTACGTTTTGTGAAAAGGTACTTACCTCGCTGGATAGTAATGACTTTGTTACAGATTCACCACTTCTAAAGTGACGTTTGCTGTCAAACTAACGCTGCCGAATGGCGCTAACTGTCACCCAAGTTGATTTAAGAATGAAAGGGATTCTTATTTCGTTGTGGTTAACTTCAAAACCCACAATTTCGAGCGCCAGCCAGAAACTTATTATTATTTATGTAGAAATCCTCAATGGTATGTGTAGTTTATTGTAAATTAAATCACTTTTCTGGCTTTCGACATGTTACGTTCTTTACAAACATCGCAATTACCTGATTCAATTCATTTAATAGCATTATTGTGCCACAAACAAGTCACTAATCATGTTTACAGTCAATACTTACGATAATATTAAGTTTTCTCTTGTTAAAACTACGCAAATATTGCTAATTGTCAAAACGTCACAATTAAATGAAGCGAATTCTCCGCGAACGCTAGCGTTCGGCCGCCGAAAGACAGGTCTAGGGGTACCCTTCGCGTAAGGCTAAAAATTTTGGCGCGCAATCGAAAATCTAAGGATTCCATCTGTCAACGAGAGAACCGGAATCGCTTCATACGAATAAACCGAGAAAAATCGTTAATTTGAATGTAAGGACGATTTTAGTGTCGTTAAGTAGAACGAGAATCGCCCTCCTGCTGCGGTAACTAAAGACACAGCCTCTTCCTTGATACTCTCTACGAAACACTCTGTTTTAGTTAATCCGGCATAATAGTACTAATAATATCATTTGTACTCAACTCATGGGATAGGTTTGATTGCTTAAATTTTCGCAACCAGAGAAATGGGATTGATTTCATAACCTGTTACATAAAGAAATATGCAAAATATCAAAATATGCAAAATATGCGAAATATCTTCTCGTCTCCGGGCAGCTTCTTACTTGCTGTCCTAATTCAGTCTCTTTATCTCCGTCCTACATAAACTTCCTATAATACCTAAGCTATACTTTTTTTTTTTTTTTTTATTACTTACTTCTTTAAATATTAATTTAATCTTTTTCATGATTATTTAGTTGAAACAGTAGTGCCTACTTTAGAGATGAAGTTATTATTATTATTTTTTAGAAATATTACTTTAAATAAAGAGATAGTAGGTATTTACGTGGTGGAAAAGTTCGAAAACAGGTTTTTTTTTAATAATTCCAATAAATAACTATTTTTAATAATTTGTTTATAAAGACTAGATTTGAGGCTGGCCAGTTCAATAAGTGGCTATCAAAGTGAGACTGATTTGTTCACACCTCTAACACGAACAAATACCCCAGCAGAAAACTTGTATAATGAATCCCAAATACGCAGCAGAAATGTTGTAAAAAGGTATTTTGGGGTTCTAAAGAGTAGATTCATTGTTCTGCGGAGCTGCATAACACTGTCCATGGAACGCACTACAGCTATCGTAGTGGCATGTGCTGTGTTGCACAATGTAACTGTGGAAATGAACGATGAACCCTTTTAGTTAGAAATAAAACAGGATCCTGGCGATATGAGGGTAAAATAATTCAAAATGATGACGAAACTAATATTGGTCCAAGGAGAAATAACCTCTTTGTTAAATAATAAAGTTGCAATGTGATTTTAGTTTGGTTAGGTTTTCTGTTATACATCCATTTACTTGTTCTTTTTCTATTTTGTCTAATTTTTGTATTATTTATTATTTATAGTTATGAAAAATCTGTTGGTTTCCAAAATAAAATACCTGACTCGTAGAAATTAGTCAATGACCTGACTATATAATAATATTATTTTATTTTTATAAGTATTTAATCCACTTGATTGTGTTTTGTCTTCCTCGGGCGTCCTCGACCTCATTCACCTCCAAGACATACATTCTTCTCATTTTACCACAAATAACTATTTGATTCATGTCTTCCTCGGGCATCCCTGACTTTTTCTCTCATTCACTTCATATACATCATGAAAACCACATTATTACTGCTAAAAAATACTACATTATGTCGACTTTAATTTGACTGCGTATCTTATCCAGTGCAGATATAATATATTGTCTTTCTCGAGAGTCTCCGACATCTACCATTCAAACCAATCTCTAATAACTCCTGGAACTAATAATGGGAATATGAACAGGACAAAAAAACTCTGGTAAACTTCTGTGTGCAAACAGAAAGCTTGTTATTCTCTCTACACTTTTTTAATCATATGTCCCACCGTAATGCAAAATAAGATAGCATCACTTTTACGAGAAAGTGTCAGGCTTGTATATATATCTCCAATAAATGCGCTACAGTTTGCTGTCTGAAAGTGCCCTGAAAGAATCCAGTACAAGTTTTTAGTTTAGACCTGAATTCTGTTGGACTTGTTATGGATATTAGTTCTGGAGGGAGTTTAGTATTGAATTTAGAATTTATTATACCAAACTTAGTATTTGACTTACGCTTAGGTTCCTTCAGTCTGCCTACAGCTGGTGATGTTGCTGATCTAAGAGTTGACTGCCTTAGACCAGTGTTTTCCGGGACGCATAGTTCAGAGATACAGGGTGGGGCTATTTCATTGATGAATTTAAACACCATCCAGCACAATTTGTACTGGATTCTTTCAGGGAACTTGAGCCAGTGAAGGTTACGAAGGTGTTCTGAAATGTGCGAATACATTTATATTTTTAAACCCCGGTTATGAGCCGCGCTGCTGCATTAAACACTGATTGAAGCTTGTCAATTTGATATTTTGGAAGGCTAGCACAAATGCCGTTGAAGTAATCGAGACGTGAAACTACGTAAGAGTTGATAAATAGTTGTATTGCTTCTGTAGGAAGATTTCTTCGGACAGACTTGAGTTGTCTCAGGTGAAAAAACCGGTGCTTATAGTCCTATTTATTTGACTTTTAAACGAAAAGTCTTAATCTAAATTGATACCCAGAAGTTTGACTGTTTTTTGGGATGATATCGCTGCCGGAAATAAAAATAGGTGAATCGTCTATGAAATGTTGACGTTTGTTTGTGGCTGCCCAGAGAAACTCAGTCTAAGATGGGTTCAGCTTCAGCTTGTTTGAAGACATCCAACGAGTTATTGCTTCTAGACATTCAGTTATACGGATCGTGAGACTATTGATTTCGTTTGGAGCGCAGTAAAAATAAACTTGCTGATCGTCAGCATAGCAGTGAGACAAGAGACCTAATGACTAGATTATTTTGGCGACATCATTTGTAAAAAGGATGAAAAGAAATTGACCCAAAACGGATCCCTGGGGTACCCCTGAAGAAAGTGTTGCGAAATTAGACAATTTATTTCCAGCCCTCAAAGCTTGTAAGCGATTGGATAAATAGGATACCAGCCAATTTTTGATGTCGGAATTCAAACCAAATGTTTTTTCTAATCTCTTAATGAGGAATTCATGATCAGTCGTGTCAAACGCTGCACTAATGTCTAGGAATGAGATAAGTGATAACTTACCTGACTCTACGGCAAGAGTTATATCTGATAGCATACGAAGTAGTCCGGTTTCGGTTGAGTGGAACTTTCTGTACACAGATTGATGATTTGCGATTAATTTATTTGAATTCAAGTGACTGGTTATTTTTGCGGCAGCAATTTTCTCCAGGATTTTTGAAATAAATGGTAAGTTTGAAACGGGTCGAAAATTACCTAAGTTATCGGTTTGAATTTTTCAGTATTGGTGTAACTACAGCTTACTTGAGTGGTTCAGGAAAGTCACCCGTGCTCAGTGATTTATCAAAAACGTGAACTAGGAATGGAAATAAAACATTAGAACATTGTTTTAATAACTTTGTCGGTATAGGATCAAGACTCGCTCACAGTTAATCTTTTCTTTCCAATACTCTGATCTTTTGGAATTTATTTTACTCGAATACTGTTTTTGAGCAAGGATCTACTAGTCTCTTGTAGTTACAGAAGAGTTTTTCTCTATAGGACTTATCTAATTTCCGCATAAGTCTCTTCTGGTTTCGACATTCATCTTCAAACCAGCCGTCAGACTTTAGAACTTTTTGTGTTTCAGCAACATCATCAGCTGTAGGCAGACTGATGGAACCTAAGCGCAAGTCAAATACTAAGTTTGGTGATCGCGCTTTCTGAGCATCTGGGCCGAAGGCTTAAAATAAACATACTCAGGAACTAAGGACCATAACAAGTCCTACAGAATTCAGGTCTTAACCTTCTCGGGCCCAGGGAAAAAATTGTTCAAAATTTAATTTTTTTTTTGTATTTCAAAAAAATAACAGAAATGTATAAAATTTAAAAAAAAATAATGTATGCATAGTTTTACCAAAATCGTATGTCTCCTGTAGAAGACGCGGGGTCTCTAGCATGTAAAATTTGTTTTATTTATTTTTTATTTGATATTAGTTCACAAATCTAATAAAACAACATTATTATGAATTTGCAAAACGTTTATAGTTGAGGGACATATTATAAGTATGTTATATTTTAAAAAAAGCTTTTAATTAGTTATTATAGTGAATCTACCTTCCTAAAAAAAGTAAAGTAATAAATTTGAAGAGTAAAAATAATATAAATTTATTTAAATTTCATGGTACAGTTGGTAACAATTTCTTTTATCCTGCAAACATAAAAAAAGCATGCTAAACACTGTAGACGGGCTGCATTAGAGCTACACCCAGGGAAGAGACAACGATTTTTGGTTGGTGGATGCGGGAAAATTGGCATGTGAAGTACATTTTTCTTCTTCTGGTCAATGGACCCTCGATTTTCTTTTTTCATTTCATTGTCTTTCGGAAATCTGTTCACCTGAATAGTACCAGTACCTTGACATTCAGCTTTAATGTGAAGTAAATCCAAAAGTCCGATGGAAGTAAAGTAACGGTGCATGTAAATGGTAACTCCTGGTGGAAGAGTCTCAGAAAGGGGTATAACCGTCTTGCCTCCTATATCCAACTTCTCATATTCATCGCCGACAATGATTGAATCTCCTTTACCTTGATAAATAAAAAAATCAAATGGTAGACCATCAGGAGCAGTTACCATCGTATTTTTCAAACCACATGGGTGCGGTTTATTTCTCATAAACTGCCTTTCTGATGTGTGCCCCCAAAACGGTATCATCTCTTCATCAATGGATACCGCTGATGAGCGTGGATTCAGTCTGCATCCATTTTGGATAGTTTTAATTAATGGTTGAACTTTCCAAAATTTATTACTTTCCTTTTCTTCTGGCAACGCTAAGCGTCATCACGTATTTTTAAATTATTTCGGATATTAAAATATCTAATCCTCGTCATGTTATCGGCTATAATTGGAACTCTAGTCTAAGCTGCCCAATACGTTCTAATTCTGGGATATTTTAGGTATGACATTATTAAGGTTACCCCAAAAAATGTTTTCATTTCAGCTAGAGAGCAATTCAATGGTCTTCCCCTTTCCGCCAAAAACCGTTGATTTGTATATATTTGCAAGTCAATATACATATTGTGGGGAATGTACTGGGTATGACAGCAACGGTAAGTTTTTAGTTAACCTCCTCAGGCCCCGCGTCTCCTGGGGACGACATAAAAAAGGTCCATAAAAGTGGTGTGATTTCAAGGATAATATCAATTGCAAACTAGTTTCGAGTTCACAGTGTTGCTCATAAATGTCAGTAACTGTTTTAAATTGACATATGTTTCAAATCTTAGTTTTTGCTCAGCCAAGCGATTTTTAAGCATTTTTTAGGGAACGTTCGATTTGCGTTGTTCCCAATCATTTTATCTTTGAAAATCTTAAGTAGCCCCACACACTACCGCACATTACCATAGACAATAAAATGACATCAAATTAAAGACTTTCTATGTTAAATTAATTATGTTAAATTAATCTGGAAGAGTTACTAATTATGTTAAATTAATCTGGAAGAGTTACAGACCTCTCTCTTATGTACACTAAATGTTTGGGAAGCAAAGACCCCTACTGAACTTGTCAAGACATATAATAAAAAACTGTCATGTCTGTTAAATAAATATGCCCCGACATCATCAAAAACACGGAAAGTTCGAAAGTCTAACGGCTGGTTTGACGATGAATGTCGAAACCAGAAGAGACTTATACGGAAATTAGAGAGGACCTATAGGAAAAACCCTTCTGAAACTACAAGAGACGTGTGGATCCTTGCACAAAAACAGTATACGTGTAAAATTAATTCCAAAAGATCAGACTATTGGAAAGAAAAGATTAACTCTGAGCGAACCAACCCGCGACGTCTTTGGAACTCAATAAAGACAGTAATTTCCGAAGTCACTGTTCCAACGAAAATAGATATTACCCCGGAAGCCTTCTCAACTTTTTTTCGGGAAAAAATTGAATCCATTCGTGCTTCCGCATCTCACGCCCCTCCGCCAATATTCACTTTAAATTCTAAAGGAATTTTGTCTTCCTTCAAACCCACAACGCTGGAAGAAGTAATAAAAATTATTTCAAGCTCGCCTAATAAACAGTGCAGTCTTGATCCCATACCGACATGGTTATTAAAACAATGCTCTACTGTTTTAGCTCCATTCCTAGTTCACGTCTTTAATAAATCACTGAGCACGGGTGACTTTCCTGAACCACTCAAGTCAGCTGTAGTTACACCAATCCTGAAAAACTCACAACTAGATGCCGATAACTTAGGTAATTATCGGCCCGTTTCAAACTTACCATTTATTTCAAAAATCCTGGAGAAAATTGCTGCCGCACAAATAACCAGTCACTTGAATTCAAATTAATTATTCGCAAAACGTCAATCTGCGTACAGAAAGTTCCACTCAACTGAAACCGGACTACTTCGTATGCTATCAGACATAACTTTGGCCGTAGAGTCAGGTAAGTTATCACTTATCTCACTCCTAGACATGAGTGCAGCGTTTGACACGATTGATCATGAATTCCTCATTAGGAGATTAGAGGAAACATTTGGTTTGAATTCCGACATAAAAAATTGGCTGGTATCCTATTTATCCAATCGCTTACAAGCCGTGAGGGTTGGAAATAAATTGTCCAACTTCGCAACACTTTCTTCAGGGGTACCCCAGGGATCCGTTTTGGGTCCACTTCTCTTCATCCTTTTTACAAATGATGTCGCCAAAATAATCGAGTCATTTGATCTCTTGTCTCACTGCTACGCTGACGATCAGCAAGTTTATTTTTACTGCGCTCCAAATGAAATCAATAGTCTCAAGATCCGTATAACTGAATGTCTAGAAGCAATAACTCGTTGGATGTCTTCAAACAAGCTGAAGCTCAATCCATCTAAGACTGAGTTTCTCTGGGCAGCCACAAACAAACGTCAACATTTCATAGACAATTCACCTATTACTATTTCCGGCAGCGATATCATCCCAAAAACAACAGTCAAACTTCTCGGTGTCAATTTAGATTCAGACTTTTCGTTTAAAAGTCAAATAAATAGGACTGTAAGCACCGGTTTTTTTCACCTAAGACAACTCAAGTCTGTCCGAAGAAACCTTCCTACAGAAGCAACAAAACTACTTATCAACTCTTACGTAGTCTCGCGTCTTGATTACTGCAACGGCATTTATGCCAGCCTTCCAAAATATCAAATTGACAAGCTTCAATCAGTGTTTAATGCAGCAGCAAGGCTCATAACCGGGGTTTCAAAATATTCGCACATTTCAGAACACCTTCGTAACCTTCACTGGCTCAAGTGCCCTGAAAGAATCCAGTACAAACTGTGCTGGATGGTGTTTAAATCCATCAATGAAATGGCCCCACCCTACATTTCTGAACTATGCGTCCCGGAAAACACTGGTCTGAGGCAGTCAACTCTTAGATCAGCTACATCATCAGCTGTAGGCAGACTGATAGAACCTATGCGCAAGCCAAATACTAAGTTTGGTGATCGCGCTTTTGGAGTATCTGGGCCGAAGGCTTGGAATAAACTCCCTCCAGAACTAAGATCTATAACAAGTCCAACAGAATTCAGGTCTAAACTAAAAACTTACCTTTTTAAGCTGTCGTATCCTTAAATTAAATATACTACTCCTAAGAGAAAGTCCAGTTATATTCAATTTTCAAATTATGTCCTAAATCCTGTATCTAAATTTCGCTAATAAACAATTATATAATGTTAATTTAGTGTTAATCTCAAGTGACCTACCAGGTAAGTATTGTACTGTATAATAAATTATCTCCATAAATAGTTAAGTAATAACATAGATCACTGTAGAGATGTATTATAAGTTTGTACAGCGCCCTTGAGGTGATTTTGCACAAAAACGGCGCTATATAAGTCATCCAATTATTATTATTATTAAAGAGTTAATTATTGTAGCTCTTATTAATACGCATTACTTCTTTTAAATACCGTTATTCATAAACTGGTATTTCATATTTTTTTAAACTAACGTATATAATATATTAAAAATAAAGTGACAACTTGAACATGATGCCACAATCGGGACTTCCTATTTGATTTGGCAGATCGACGTAAGTTTTTTTTTTCCGTGCGACAGCAAAACAAACACAAACAAATCTTAAAATGGAGATCAAAACAAAGCGTGCGAAGAACTTCACACAAAATGATAAGATGAGGCTGGTAGAGCTCATTACATCGTCGCCGGCACTTTTATCGAAATCAACAGGCGGTCCGAGTTATTTGTTGAACACGAGAGTAAAGGATGCCGCTTGGAACAACGTTTTAGTCCAGTTTAACAGCGGGAGCTCATCTCAACGGTATGTGATTTATCTTATATAATATTGTGTCTTCTTCAAATTCAGATGAAATTAACAAGCTTCATTTTGTCCCTCAATTCTGTTTCGTATCTCGGGTTTTCCTAGCTCAATTCTGTTTCGTATTAGAGCGAATGAGACATATATTATGACGCGAATGTGAATGGTAGAAGTCGGGGATGCCCAAAGAAGACATGGCACGATCAAGTGAACCAGATACTTGAGACGGGCCATGTCAAAAGTCAGAATAACCAAACTGTGTATGAGACGATGCTTGAAGGGAATGAGGCCAAATTATTTTTTCTAATCTTTGAAATCATTGCAGATCGCTCGTTGCTCTCAAAAAGGCTTGGGAGAACCTAAAAAGGGAAGCCCGAACGCAGAGGGCCAGCATTCGTTGCCACATTTTTGGTACTGGGGGAGGGCCCAGCCAAGATGTTGAGGACCCTGTACTATTGAAGGTCGAAGCAGCAATTGGCATAAGTTCTTCCGGCCTGGAAAACCAGTAAGTTTAATTTTTTTTCTTTTTAACGCTCTTTTATTGGCCGTTACATAAGAATATTAAAAATTACTTATATAGTATTATACATAAATGAACTGCCTCAGTAATAATCAGATGTGGTGGTTAGTACCAGAATTTCTGCACAGGAATAAATCCCAACTTGTAGTATAAAGATGATTTGGGCATGTCGAGCGAAGAATGAAGAAAGTAGTGTAAGAAGAATATTTGACGCAAATGTGAATAGTAGAAGAAGTCGGGGACGCCCGAGGAAGACATGGCACGATCAAGTGAATCAGATACTTGAGACGGGCCATGTCGAGAGTCTGAATAATAGAAGAGTATGTATGAGATGATGTATGAATGAGGCAAAGAGTGTTTGCCAAGACTGAGTTGTTTGGCGGTCTGTCCAGTGTCCACTCTACCTACCCCTGCGGAGAAACGGCTTGATGGTTAGTTACTAGTTAGTTAGTTTTGTAGTATTACGTAGTGGAATCTGAAAGCTTATGTATGTTACTTATGTATGTTAAGCTTATGTATGATTGTGTATGTTATGTTACTTCTTGCTTGGTAAATATTATATGATTTTACTCTCAAGTCCTTCTATTGTATTTTGAAAGGTTTGATTCAAATGATGTGAGCGAGCCAACTACCAACGCAGCCAACTCTAACACGGCACTCGTAGGACAGCATCAACTGGAATCAGTAGAGACTGAGGACTGGATATTGGTAATTTTATCTAATTTTTACTGACTTCTCAATCACATAGAAGGATAAGATAAATAATACTATAAATAAATAGATAGCACAGAACATATTTAAAAAAAAAATTTATAAAATATCTTACCATCAAATTCAACAATAACTTTGAATGTACATTTCAAACTTTTCAACAAAAGGAAACATATACACAGAATTTTAAATAATAACATCGACTGTACTGAACTTCTTTCCCTAATTCATTTTGATATACCCTTAAGACATACGCGCCACACAGAACTATTCCACACGCTGAATTACAAAACGTTAAATAATATTTGCCTAAACTCAAACATCAACATTTTCTCCGATTCACTGCCCAAATTTAAAAAGAGCATAATGTCAATAATATAAACAGTTCAATGTGCATACATCATCACTTCCCACATCACCACTTCTCACATCTACAAACATACTCACACATACAACACACACACCTACCCATTACGCACATCACCCAATAATTAATAAATATACATACCATAAATAAGACACTACAGAGAAACATATCATAGGTACCAACCATGAAATATTATTAATATCTGTAAATTTTCTCACCAATGTGATCAATGTACTGTTTGTTTCTTTATAAATAAATATGTCAGTTATATTTGAATTTTGTTGATATTCTTCTTATCTTTTGTTTAGGAAGAAAATCCGATTTTCACATTTCCCGAGATGTCGGTTCAAGCTGTCCCCCCATTAACCGTTCAGAGTCACGCCATTCAGAGTCCCGTGATGTCGGCACCAGCTGTCCCCCCACTTCCATCTGAAATTCCCCCCACTCCAGTTACGTCCTCACTAACCGTCCCCCCTTCAGTTCCTAGGAAGACGTTCAAGAGGCGGCTGTGTTTGAAGAAATCAGCGAAGGACTCTCTTCTCGCTGATTTGCATAAAATAGCAGCCGCCAAGCTTGAAACGGAAGGAACGAGGATTAAGGACATGCAAGACATGGAGGCGAAGGCAAAGGTCCAGTCAGAAATGACAACAGAAATAATTTCTACCAAAGCCGCCCAAGAAAAACTTGTTTTGGAGATGATACAAGAGGAGAGACTCGCGAAGGCAGCGGAATGGGCAATTCGCCAAGAAATATTAAAAGAACAACTTGCCATTGTAAGGTTGGAGAGGGAGGCCAAAGAGATCACCCTAAAGAAATTAAGAAGTGGTAATTGTTTTGTTTACTTATTATTTTTATTTAAATATTCATCAAACTTATTATCTACTCTAAAGAAATACTTATTTATTTTCATAAATAGAAAAAACAAGAAATAGCAAGTAACACACATTTTGGATCGCAGGTTCAAAAACATACCAACTACTAGTAGTGCTCATACATTGTACATATTATTTGCAATCACGTCTCTTTTTAAATTTGCAACGTTCCCCGCATTGTTCAATTCTGCGACATTGTTTGGAACATCGTCAACGCCATTGATCCAATCTTGTGGATGTTCCTCCCCACGATTGATGCATATGTTATGCAGAACTCCACATGCGACTATCACTGCCATTGTGGTGTTGAGGTTTAGTCGCAGGCCGTTCGATAAGACAGGAAACCTCCTTTTCCATAATCCGTATTGTCTTTCCACAACGTTTCTGGTTTTAATGTGTCTTTCATTATAGTTTTGTTGGACAGGTGTTTCAGGACTCCTGTATGGTGTCATGAGATATGTCTGAAATAAAACATTAATATTTTTGTAATAATATTATACTGTTTTCTTTTTCAGAATGTCCTTAAAATCGAGCAACTGGAGCATCTGCGAACGATGCGCGTTGAAATGTGCATTCTTCATTTAATAATTTTATATAACTTTGTATGTTTTTAAACTTATTCTTACATTTAACATTACCCAATAACATTTTTGTAATAATAATTAAATTAGCGCCATCTGTGAACGCGGATTATATACATTCCTTACTGATTTTTCAAGTTTTTAGGAAGATCTTGTTTGAAAGTCATTACATACTATGTAAACACTGAACACAATATTTTAAAAGTTATGTTATGCAAATGTCTCTTGTTTAAAAGTCATTAATTAAATTTTTCTTACATACCACATTGCCAAATAACTTTTTGCAATAGTTAAATTATGAAAAGAGATTATAACGTACGTTCCTTGCTGATTTTTCAAGTTATGTTATGAAAATGTCCTGTTTGAAAGTCAAAAACTATGTAGACACTGAACACAGTATTTTTAATGTTATTTTATGCAAATGTTTTGTTTAAAAGTCATTAAAACTATATAAACACTGAGTATTTTTAATTATTATTATTTTTTTTAATATTTCTGGCTTCACCTTTCAAGGATTGTTATAGGCTATCATTTAAAATTACAGAGAAAGGAAAGGTGAATATGAATATATTAATTTTATTTAAATGTGCATAATTCAGAATCGTATGGAAGATTGGATTCGAGTTCAGACTTTAGAATAGATGAGATGTTGAATGGGGGGGGGGGCAATTTTAGATTACGCTTGGTAGAAGAGAGTATATTTATTTAGAGAGTGACAACCAAAAAATATGTAATCTAAAGTTCCCACGTCTAAAGCACAGAATTTACAATCTGGATGGTCGAGGACGTGAATTTTAAAAAAGTGAGAAGGAACGGAACAATTTACTGACGTTATACAAATATCTTATTTGATTAAAACATTAAAGTTGTGTATTTAATACCTTTAATGGATATCCACTGTCTCCTACGAGTACTCCATTTGGGTATTGGCCGGTCTCAAAGACCGCTTTGGCGCGGCAACCTTGGAAGATGAGCGAGTCATGCGTTGCTCCTGGCCACCTGGCTACTATGTCTCTTATCCTCATCTTCGCGTCTGATATTGTTTGGACATTTAACGAAAAGTATCCCTTCCGATTTCGGAAAGTTTCAGCTTCTGACCCGCCTGTTTTAGAAAGTAGATGGTTAACACAATACATACTTATACTTATTTGTTACTGTACAGAAAACAATGCAGGCACAACCAACACATGTATTGGTTTATTTGGTTTGGCACTTACCAACGGATTGGATTTTGATGTGAGTGCAATCAATCGCACCTATCACATTAGAGAATCCTGCAACTTCGTAAAACTCCCTCTTGACAATTTCGACCTCCTGTCCTACTGGCAATTTAATGTAAAGTGGTCTCAAGCTTGCCAAGGCATAAGACACTTTTTTTACTATCTTGCTGGTGGCAGATGGACTTATTTTGAAGAAGTCTCCATTTGTGATGTGGAAACTTCCCGTCGCATAGAAGCGTAATGCTATCAGCAACTGATTGCACGGTAAAATTGGACAGTTTCTAAAAATAAATAAGGTATAATAACATTAAATTGATAGAATAGAAAGGTTTTCAGATCTGACATGAGGTAAGGGCAAAATAGTTCGCACATTGATCGCAAAAATGACACTTGCGTAAATAAAAACTTACCTTTCGCTTGCATAAGTTAAATTCTCCTCAATTAGGTTCAAAATATACAAAAAACACGTTTTCGTCATACGAAAACGGTCAAAAAATTCTTTGTCATTTAATAGTTCGATGTAATTGACATCCACACCCTGTCGCCGCCTGTATAAACCGATGTTTTCATCGATTACTTCGGCCCATTCCGCAATATCTAGTATATCTAAAATGTCTAAAACTTCTCTATCCATTTTAAAACGATAATGATAAATGCAACACAAAAAACTGAAAGGAGAGCGACTGTCGATTGTCAGAGTGACATTTGATCATTGATTCGCGGTATTTTTTCACTCTGTCGACACTTTTTGTAACTAGTTTTTTCCTTACATATTGCTTAAATGGTTAATCCAGCGGTCCGGCTGGCTTAGACTGGGCGGCTTGCTTAAGCAATTATTGTGTGTTGGAATTACGTAGTGCAGTGGTGATTCGCTTAGAATTTGATTATTAGGATTGGGAACAGCGGCCGTGAGTCTTTGTTTATCCCGGTAGGAGTATTAATGGTGCTAATAATGCCTTGTTCCAGAAGCATCAGTTGGTATTCAATGTTTTGAGGGTGACCATTAGGAAGTATGTTAATGTTTAGATCTCCAGCTATGATTATGTTTTTGAATGAAGTTGGTTTTTTTAGGTGAGAATCCAGATCCATTATAAATAGTGTAATGTTATGTATGGATGGTTATCTGTATAGGACGAGAATACACACATTAGATTATTTGTAGACAGTTTGTATTTACTAAATCAATTTCGGATGCAGAGGCGTAAAGACTATTATTTACGTATACAACAATGCCAACATTTTGATTTTTTGATTTAATGTGTGATATTTAGTATAATTATTTTTGTGTTTTTTGTAAAAAACGGTTGAAATCCTACATTCTGTAAGGATAATAATTTTAAAATCTGTTTAAAAGTTGCATACGATTATGTCAAGTTCGTCATAGTTTTTGTTAAGGGATCTTATATTTTGGTTAAATATTGTAAGAGAACCTGGAGTGTTAATAATAGAATCACAGAGTTTTGTATCATTGGTTGTATGATGTTGTTGTGTGCTATTTAAGTTCATTGTAAGTACATTAGCCATGGTGGTATGCAAAATAAGGATAGTGTTATTTTGAGGTCTGAGTGACCGACATTTTACACCATACACCATTTTTAACAATCATTTTCATTTTCAATTTATTTAATTTTTTCCCCCAGTCCTTTTCGGATTAGCATTTTGCCTGTTTTATACCACGCGAATTCGAAATGTTTTTCCTTAGCCGATTTTTTGGTTTTTTATAATAATTCTTTGTAGTACGGTGAAAGCACTTTGACCTGCACTCCGGGCGGCTCAGTACCCTAGCCCTATTTACTGTTTATATTGTTGTCATGAATATTCTCATACTATTTTATGCAATTAATGTTTTAAGCCATTACTCTTTAAATGATGTAATTTGTTTATAAATAGCTTTCACACACATTCTTATTTGTAAAAGATAACTATTAATATTAACTATCATTGATGGGTATATCCTTCAAAAGTTATTAAAAGAATTAATTCGAATAAAATTAAGTATTATTTTAATTAGTTTATATAGAATAATATTATTCTCACGTTGATTTTATTCCGGTCATTTGTTTGTCAATATTGTGTAGAGATTATTACTATAAACCTATCGCACGAGTTTA
Organism: Hesperophylax magnus; assembly: GCA_026573805.1. Classification (NCBI taxonomy): domain Eukaryota; kingdom Metazoa; phylum Arthropoda; class Insecta; order Trichoptera; family Limnephilidae; genus Hesperophylax; species Hesperophylax magnus. Next base: position 20,224,509 of record JAIUSX010000080.1, read on the forward strand.
AAGCAAAATGTATATTACAATGTATGTTTTTATTGGAAGTGGAACTATTTAAGTTAAATAAATATGTTTTATGCAAAGGGACTGATTGTTATCATCATAATTCATATTTACTTATAACATTACATACCCATAAGTGCTTTTATTTTTATTTTTATTTATTTATTTATTTAGTACAGGTGATGATACAAAGACACATGTATATATACATAAAATACTTTGACTGCCCAACTAGGAGGAATTCCCGTTTTAGGACAGTTTTACATGCATATTATGGATATATTAATTTACAAATAAATATTTTGAACAGTGCCTTGTGTTTTGATTTGTTTTTAATCTTACTTAACAGTATTTTTATCGCCAAGGGCCATTTCTAAATTTTCGCGGACTGGACTGAATAATTGATTGTTCATCACTGAGAATTGGATTTAACTAACGTTAGTGGTTTTCTTGCAGTGTGCGCTAGCATTTCAGCCGTACGCCTACATTTGACAGTACAATTAGGAAATTTTGCACACTCGTGTGATAAATCTTAACCGGGTTCAAATGATGGGCGATCGATTACGCTGAAATACTGATAGAATAGTGACAAAACTCCCACCTGAAGCTTGTACTATGAAGATAGCAATCCGTTTGTTAAGATAGGGGAATTTATCAAATGGAACTCGCGTTTCTGCACAGAGTAGAAAGGTTTTTTCAAGTATTTTGAGCGTCAGACCAGAGGTGGCTGCCAAATTCAACATTGAGGCCCACTTGCGATTTATACAGAGTCAGAAATTGTGTACTGTTAAAGTATATGTGGGCCCTGTACAGAACACCCGGCTTCTGAGAGGCTTACTTGACTGGCTTCGATGGAGCCCCCGTGCCTTAGCTGGTCACTTAAAGTAACACCAAGCATATCAATGTAACGCATTTTGATTAGCATATGATTATCATGTCTATGCGGTTCTTGAAGAGGTCTGGATTATATGAAGGAGGAAAAACAGATGTCGGTAGCTCGTTTGACATGCGAAGCGTCTTGCACAAAAGCGAGTCGAAGAAGCGGCCCGTTCTCATGAAGCCAACATCAACTTTGAACGGGTGTTCCGCTTGTGTACGTCGACTTTCACGCACGTGCGCCAGTGAATTAGGGATGCTTCAAGCTCTTTAGAGCCGGCTCCATCAAAATACCTGTAGAACAGACTCAGCATGTCCACAGTGCGTCTTTTTATTAGAGACGGCAATCGATCTTTTAACAATCAGACGGACCGCAGTCCTTTGTAACAATCAAGTAGGTTTATCAATTTTTGTGGAGTTCCAGCCCAGAGGTGGCTCCAATATTCAATTGTTAGGTGTTCTTGAGATTTGCATATGGCTGGTTATTTTTTATGAATCTGCTAGCCCTTAATAAGAGGCCTAGTTTCTTGGAATCCAGATTAATTTGGACTTCTGTAGAGCCCCGATACTTGAGCCGGTCTTAAATGCAAAATAACCACGTGAATTTTTTTAACGCGAAATGAGCATTTTTCACGCAATATTTTGGTATTATTAGAAGTAGGTACGTTCTAAATATTTATTGTGTATGGTTTTGACAAGTTTGAACAGCCTTAAAATGGAAGGCAAGTTTTGGCCCATTGGTAAGAGTGAATCTGCAAAAAGTGTGCTGAATCCCGGTTGATAAAAATTTACTAATTTGAGTTAGTATTGTTCTTAATCTGTGATAAGATAAGCTATGACTGTGTTGAATTGTCATGTGTTAAATAAATTTGTACTGAAAATTGAGTTAACATGAAACCATTTTAAAGCCTACATAGGTATTTGTAAGCATGAAAAAATAACACCAACAAAAATTTCAGTCCTTAACCCACAGATAGCAAAGTTTTAGTCTATTATGAATACATAAACCGAACCAACTTAATAAGTTAGTAGTTTCTAGTTGTAGATGTAGACATATCCAATAAAGCTGTTCAAATGTAAGACTCCATTTTAATAGTATTTTAATGACTTTCAAATATAAATACCATCATAACTTTGTATACCATTTAGTAAGGAGTCATATCTACAATTCCACAGTTTGCTCATCAAATTATGACGTTCATTCACACACAATTAAAAGAATGCTTAGTAAATTCTAATGATATTTAAGAGTTGACATTTCCAAAGAATGTCTTTATTACGTCTATCTACTGTACTCATTTGATTAGGGTAGGAGGGGGCACAGTGGAACGAAAAACGTATTTCGATTTTTAGAAAAATAAACTTTTATTCAATTAGTTTAAAATCTTTTTATAAAATCTTAAGTAGTGTTTGATTTATCATTTCAAAACAAAAAAAATGAAAAAATGTTCATAGCAAAATAATTACAGGCATTTTTCCGAGATCAGAATTTTGTTCCACTGTGCCCCAGGTCTGGGGTAGAGTGGAACACCCCTAGGGGCACAGTGGAACATACCTACATAATTATTCAGAAACTCAGGAATTATCCAGGAAATTATACATTCTTAAGATGCGTTGTGGAAAGTACAAAATGTTGGCCTGTCATTTTGTTGATGTTTGTCTTATCCGTGGCAATAATTTGAGAACTATGTCATTTTTGGACACACCTGCCATGTCAGGTTCAAGAGGAAAGTAAAATCTGTCAAACTTGCCACTTTTCCTGAGGTAGCTGATATCATATTCATCATTTTCTTTGTCACAGTCAGATAGCAGTTGTCCAATAAAATATTTGATATGTTTCCCTCGAAATTGGACCACCACAAAATCATCTTTTTTCGGTGCCTCGTAACAGGATAGTGGGATGTCCTGGTCTGTGTCTGTTGAATCATTTGATTCAGAAGAGCTCATATTTTCTTCAGAGTCATCAAAAATATTCTTTGTGACTTGTTGCACTTTGTCAAGGTATTTTCTTTCCTTAGATATTTTTGCTATTTTACGTTTACTTTTAGTTTCAGCATTTCTTTCAAATTCTTCTGTAACAGGTGTATCAGTGGCGATGCAAGATTTTCCGCGTTTTCTACCTTTCCTCGTGTTCTTTCTTTCTTTAGCCTTTGGGTATCCTCTAAATGCTATGGGACTTGTCAAATTTCCCTCCTCGGCATGTTGCATCTGAGTTGGTGCCTTTGTGGATGGTTGTTCATGAGTCAGGTCGATTGATGGTTCTTGAACCGTGTGATCCTGTGTTTGTATCTGGGCTGCTGAGCTTGTTGAAGATTGTGCTGTCCGGTCAACATATGCTTCATCATCGTCTTCTACTATATTTTGTTGCTGTCCTACAATTGGTTCAGGCATAGGCCGGTTTGTGACTTCGCACGGCATAAAATCGTCTTCGGTGAAGATATTTCGGTCAAAAGGGAATATCCCAGTATTTCGAAACTCTGATTTTATGTTTGCTGGCGTCATTGCTTTCTCAAATGCCACTCACAGTATTTCCGATATGTTGTAAATAGTCAGTGGAACTCCGTAGTTTCTTAACATCCATGAATCTGGTGCTCCATTGTAAAATATCATTAGGGGTCCATAGACGGAAACATCCAGCGGTTGTAGCTTTGAGCTTGTATGCGGTGAGATATTCAAAATAGTGACACCATTATCCTCAGTTCAATGCTTATGGAGCCAAATGACTCTCATGATTATCCAAAATCAATAAACAAGGATTTTCCTTTGATGATCCAGTGACTTTTACAAAGTGTATTACAACTTGTGGGAACAATTCGGTATTCATCCAGCTCGTGGGCTGGGCGAGGCCCAATGTACCTGCAGGAGCTTTGTTAAGCATGTGTGGCTGAAATTTCTTTCGAGGAAATACCATTGCTGGTGGCAATGCTGCTCCCGTAGCTGATACTATACAACAAGTCGTTACAAGGGTCCCTCGCTCACCACTCGTGACTCTATTTAGTTGCTTTGAGCCTTTAGCTGCTATGACTTTCTTTGGCTTCTGCACAGTAGTAGTGCCAGTTTCGTCTAAGTTGTAGACCCTTGACTTGACTTATTCTAGATTATCGAAGAATGTTTTTACATTGTGTTTATTAAATGATGTCGCCCTGGAAAGACTGCAAGGCTCCGGTTTTCTCAATGTCAATTCGGGATGTCTTTTACGGTATCCGTAGAGCCAATCAATGCCAGCCATTTTGTGATGTATCCAGCTTTGAGGCATAGTCAGTTTGTGATCCTTGGCTAGCTTGTATGCGAGTTTTCTTGTTTCCGGTGTGTCTAGTCCATAGCCCATTTTCGAACAAGTGATCAAATATATTTTAAGAGCACCTTCTAATTCCGTTGAAAACACTACGCGCCAAGCGTATTTCGGAGTAAGGCGCATATCTTCCATGTTTTCAACTCCAGACTCTGTTTTCTTCTTGACGTATCTATGGAGTGTCGCAAGTTTCACATTCTTCATTTCAGCTGCTTTTCTGAAGCTCATTCCTTTTTCAACCAGCTCAATAGCCTCTCTCATAGCTTTTTCGTCGTGTAGACCTATTTCAGTCTTCCTTATGCGGTTTCTAACCATTTTGAAGCGTTTTCTGAAAAAGCAAATATTGTTAGGAGCACACTGGAACACCGCGGGGCACAGTGGAACATGTTCCACTGTGCCCCGTTCCACCGTGCCCCACTCCCGATTTCATGAAAACAAAAATTATCAAAATTTTTAGGTTAACCTTAAGGTTATGTTGTGTTGTAAAATACATCATAAATTACATACCTAATATACAGTTTAAATGTCACTTACCAGTAGCTACGATATTTCGAGTAGATCGAAAAAGATTACACAATAATTTATAAGAAATGAATGCCGAAAAACAGATTTCCCAAAATATTTAACGCGCGGCCCAAACAACTTTACTTTTCTACTGAATAAAAATGGCCGCTTGTGCTCTTAATTTTGCTGTTAATAAAAACAATCGAAATGTAAGACAGGGACAGAGTTATTGTGGGTGTTTCACTCTGCCCCGCGTTCCACTGTGCCCCCTATGACCCTAATCAAAAAGATTGGATCGAATAATTATTTCATATTTAAAATTACATATTAATTCGAAGTTGAATACGAAGATGTTTGATATCTGAAATGAGAAGTTACTGCGGCTCTGATTACCAGATACTTATGCGGAACGTTAATTTTGGAACCGGTTCTTCAAAAAGAAACCGTGGGTAGGTTTCAAGAGTTTGGGCACTTTTTAATTTTTCGAACGCTATTAGTCATATCTAGTATAATTCCATAGTTTGCTCATCATATTAAGAAGTTTTTTTAACACGATTGAAAGAATTCTCTCTTCTGATAAGGAATACATGACCTTAAATATAATATCTTGTAAAATGTATATGTTTAAATGTATTAAAACGAAATACGTAAATCTATGTTTTTCTGTTAAAACAGGGAAATGTCCAAGTTCGATACTTTCGTAAAAAGCATATATTCACATATCATAGTATTTGATAATCTTATAAATGTTTTGCCTATATTTAAAGGATTTCAAATTTCATTTTAAGCCATTTTATTTTATTCTTACGACAGATTGATTGTTCATCTCAGAACAATAAGATTTTACCTGACAAGTGCTGTCTTAAGAAAATGAGCTTATGACAGCACTTTTTCGGATGGATCTTTTTTGTTATGAGGGAATATTTCAACATTTCAAACATTTTTATTTAAAAATAATATTTTAGGCTAGTGAATGGGGTAGGCTTCGAATGACATAATGTTGTCTATGGATGCGCCTTTTTTTAGTTTCCTATGTCCTAGTCGATGGTGTGTGACGTATTTTTTGCAGACGTATAAAATTAGTCTTACATATTGGCATATTTATGGTAAAATTTAGGACCAATCGGCTCAATACAAAAAGCCCGAAGATATGGATCAAATGAGTGCTTTATTTATGGTCATGTCAGGGGCTATATCTCCCGTCTGACCTTGTAACCCTGATGGGAGGAGTTATCCCCAACCCAAATTCTTTTTGACAAAGCTGTTGTGGCTGAAAGCTCAGATCTCATTGGCTCAGAGCAAAAATTGTAGTTTGATCTCTCGCTCTCTACCGTAGCGACTTGTGTAACAGAAGGAGAAACTAAGCATGGGTTTTGCTCCGATAAAAAATAACGGTAATTTCCAAGACGCCATTTCGAAGGTTGAAGTCAGTTGAAGTTTTTAGAGTAAATATTTTGAATTTTCTTTCACCCATCTAAAAATAATGTTCTTCAAGGTGATAAATAATGCCGTGTTGTGTTCAAGGTTGCTCAGACGGATTCAATAATCCGGTGCTAGTAAGAAGCAGCAAGAAATACATTTGTTTGTGGGTGTCATTTCGCAATTCAAAGCAAAAATACGGTACTTTTGGGATTAAAAAAGAATGCTTGGCAACGCTTAATCTTCCAGTCATCATATAATATCCTGTCTATCTCCACCAACTGAAAGAAGGACCCGAACCCGTTGTTAAATACAGGTACTAACCTCTCGTTCTTTAATACGATGTTCCTGATTCCTGAATGTACTTCATTGGGTAATAATTTAATTAATTTTCCTTTTCAGACCTATCCGTATTCCGACGCGATACTATACCACGTATTAGGATTCTAAAACTGCTAAACAAAGCCACGATTACATCAAACAAGGTCATTTAAACCTCTCCAGAATTGCATCATGTAAGTATTCGGATTTAACCATCATTTTCCATAATGTTTGCTGACGATAAAGCTGTGGAAATTATATGAAACCCTTGCAGGAGAATTTTAATAACTTCTAGTGCTGTGGCAATAATAATTAACACTTAAATTTGTTACTCTTCTAATATTTATAAGATGTAAGTAACCTACAGTACGCTTGAACAGTATGGAATCCTCATTTGAAGGAATATTCTGAAGGTATATGTAGCGGTTATGTCACCGCTCCTAGGGTCATCAATTCATAACCAGACTGCACGAGTTAAACAGCTGAGACAGCAATCAGTCTTACGAAACCTTGAATAAAAATATCGGTACGGCAATACGTAAACTGCTGATTTGCATACAGGGTGATTCAAACGCTCATACAATGAACCGAGTCAGCGGTCCTGCGGGTTCGACGTCCATACGCTACTCCAACCCGTGGCAGACGAGAACAAAGGAATAATCAGCTATATAAGCGGTGGATGACCTAAGTACGTCAGTCATCATTCCACATCACTCCAGTCAACAAGTTCGATGCGACATCATCCTACTCGAGATCTCCGACTCGGCGTAATGGAGGAATCGGCCAGCATGGCCGGTTCCCCCCGCATCACGCTTCGATCCTTCTTCACCTCAACGCCCTGGCCCAGGCTATCACTCCTGGCCAGCGCTAACCTCACGCGCCTAGATCCGGCGACCAGTTCATCGTCGTCTGCGCCTCGGCTCCGCGACCATCGTCGCTAGCCTGCGACTCCCGCTCATCTGCCGACCAGGTCCATCGTACCTTCGGCTACCTCGTTCACGCTGAAGTAACCAGAAGACTCCTCGCCTTCATCAGTGCTGAACAAGTCCACGAGTCCGATCTCCATCAATGCGGTGTCGACCCACTGACCCGCATCTCAACCATTCTACCGCAGTCATCGCTGACTACGCCTGGTGTCATCATCATCATCGACCCAGAGCCATCTCCCAACTGCGCAACTCGACTAATGTATTATCCTGACTCTCAATAAACACTGTGACAACAACATCATATTTCATTGTCTCACTACCAATTCCCATATATACACCTAATTTATATTGCAGTGAAACTCGCTCAAGAAGTTTTGTTTTCGCTCCCTACAAATTCTGCAGAAACTTCATAAAACGCTATTTTTTCCCATACAAGAAAGTTCAAAAGTTCAGCAGTGAATTAATCCATCACCATGTCCCCCTTTTCTTAAAATATTTTTAATTAATTTTATCCATGAAATTTATTAAATATGTGTACAATACTAGAATAGTGTAATCATTGCTCTCAAATTTTGTCTTTTTCTAGGTAAGACGAAGGTCATTTTGAGCTGCATTGGTCCGACGGCAGCCCTTTCTCCCAGGAAACAGAAGACGCACTTGGAGATTTTAGGGACCTGACGGCAACTGCGATATGTATAACATTTGTATATATATATTTATATATAAAAGACTTTTCTGTAGGCCTTTTTAAGGTATACAATTTCGTAGTACATTATTTTGATAATCTCATAAGGTCTCGCCAGCGTTAGCAATGTAAGCGGCCAAAAATAATCTTTATTTCGACTTTTATCTGCATTTTATCAATATGTGTCAATGCATGTGTTATTTATCTTAACCTTCCGGAAGAAATTCTCTAAATGATGCTGAAAACCTTATCGAAATCAGTTGCATATTTAAGAAGAACTAAGCGCACAAACAGATAGACGCGAATGTCACTTTATTTTATACTATTTATAGATAATGGATTCCACCACGAATTGTCAGTATCCAAAATAGAAATATTAATTACAATATGTTCTTAACTTCTATTTCATAATATCTTTTGTTGTTTTACAAGCTATATTTCTTTAAAAGCTTTTATTATATACACGATTTTTATTTCTTACATTATGGTTTATGTATAATGATTTAAATTATACCATGTAAAAGTCAAAAGGCGTTACTATTGTTGTTCATCTAGTTAGGGCCGGCCCTGAGCCAAATGGCGCATGGCACAAGTAAAATTTTTTTGTCAAAACCAGTAGATGCCTAGGCATTAGGTAGTAGATAGGCGATCACTGTAATCAATACTATTTTGATGATTTGTATGTATGCGTAGCGTGGTTTTTATGAAAGATAATCTTACGTTAGTTTAGGTATTATCACCCTTGGAAATTTAACGCCCGAAGTGGACTGCTCCAATTGCGCCCGCACAGGTTCGGACCTGCCTCTAATTCTTTTTTTTATTACTTTACATAATGAATATCTTTCAACACGTTGAATATGTATTTTGTGTATATATTCTTGTATTTGTATTTTCAAATTAAATCCTATTAAGTTGTTGCAGTAAGACAAAAATCCTGGGTTCGATTCCTAGTTGAGACCGTTACTTTTTATTTTTCTGTGTCTTGTTCTGTTTCATGTTTGTTTAGATATATTAGTATTATCTTCTACTTCAATAATAAATCAATGCTCAATACATCGGTTTTACTGACCTTGTTTTGTATTACTGTCCATTGTCTTTTTTAAAATAAAAAAAATATATTGATGTGTTGAAGTTATGGTTTTTTTTTATTTTCCTTTTCCTGCATTCCAAATTTTTTTATTTTTAAAATATAATTTTTTTGGCTAGTGAATGAACGATGTTAACTGGGTGCAGTTATATTGTCTATGTTTGCACTTTTTTTAAATGGGCCTTGAGATTTCTCTATGGTCCACAATATATTTACCTGTCTGGACCAAACGACCGTTTTATCTAAGGTCGTCTGTGGTTAAGGGGGTGACAAAATGGGGCCATACAAAAAGCCCGAAGATATCGATCTAGAGAGTGGTTTATTTATTATTTATGTGCTTTCCTCTCATCAGTAACAGTTGCACCATCTTTCTAAAGTAATAACATATAAACTTCATAACAATTATGTAAAATTTATACCACTTGAGTTTATTTCAACCACGAACACAATTTTAAAGCAATGTTTTAAAAATTGAAGTGCTTCGAATTCCTTGAGACGTTTCTTCAACGCTTTGAAATTGACTACCGCGCTTTGCCGTGCATGTAAGTAGGTTCTAATTATGTTAACAAAGTAACACTTATACTCGTAAATTGGTGCTTGTTTATTGTAAGAATATATCGCCATGCACTTGATTGATTAGTTTTGACAGCGTTATAACATACTAAGCTACCCAATACTTACCGTGTAAACACGTGACAGATGAGATTAAATGAGTTTGTTCATTGTTGATTTACGGCCGCTGTCACACATTAAAACCAAGTGACTAGTAAGTTCATCTAATTACCCCGAGTGAACATCATATACATTTTCAAAAGCAGCAATCTTATTTTGTGGCACGATAAGCTTTTAGTAAACTCTAATGAAATCCGAATTGCTTAAGAATCATATTGGTTTTTTCAACAAAAAAAGCGATTCAAACTCTCTGATGAATATTTTTTATGATGTAGATAAGTTTTGATACAGACGTTACTTATTTTCAGCTGTGAATAATTACTATCACATAAAAAGGACCCTATCACAGTAGAGCCATGGATCTTCCCATCCCCGATAATGTTACCGTCACAACTGAACCATGGTCGCAGGAAGAAGGCTCAGGTGAAAAACAGGCGTTTACTGATATAGACATCCACCTTCCTTATTTGAAAAGGGAATGTTTGCCGTATGCCGAAAGTGTTCAGCAAACCAGTAAGTGGCATTATCCACCTGTTTGTGTTTCAGATGGGCGCAGTCACAACCCCTACTTGTGTTTGACTCTCCTTTTATCGCCTATAATACAGCGCGGTACTTGTAAATTTTTCAAGGTGGCAATCTAAGAAAACGTTTAACGAAATTATGCTCACAAACAGTTTCTAATTCCTGAAGCTATAAGCTGTAACACAAAATCAACTCACTCCTTAAATTCTTTTTGATGCATGTTATAAGTAAATAAACATTTTCTCAATTCAATACCCAAAATTTTGCTCCCCGGGAAGAGATAGCAATATCTTATCTGCAACCGCTGTTAAGTCACACAATTCAGAATACTCACAACAAGTTAATATATTTACCACGAAATTCTTAATCTTTGTGCAACAAACTACGTCAACATTATAAAATTACTTTGCTAAGCTAGATTAATGCAATCAATTATATTTGTAATATTTACTGACTACGTATATCAGAGATATTTGAAATTCTGTTGATTAATTAGTTTTTACGGACATTCTCGCGTATCTCCATGCATAATCTTTCTAGGATTCTTCAGGCATCGTCAAGCTGCGTGTACGTCTGGAAAACTCATTTTCAAAATACATTGCCCTTGGTATTTTAGTGGAAATATCTCACTGTTTATAACAAGAAAATTGTAGGCCATTAGAAAATAACAATTATTATCTCTAATTGCAACGGCAATTATAGTTATTTTTTATCTTCTAATTGCATGTTTGACGTCTATTTCTTTATAGAAAAAATAACTTCTTTACTGTATCTCTATCTATTCGATTTAATAAACCTATCGAATTACGGATTTTTATGCATCAGAATGTGATATCCGCTTATCGACAGTAAGTAGCATATCAATTTGTTATTATGTTATTATTCCAGGTATCATTAATGTGGAGACTGTACCCATCAAAGCAATATCAGAACCCCAAGAAAAAGATGGAGGGGCAATCACTTACGCGGAGATAAACATAGACCTGCCAGATATAAAAAAGGAATGCTTAGAGAATTCTGGAAGTATTCTCGAGACTGCAGGTAAAAACGATTTTCGTCTGAATTCGTTTTAATAATTTTCTAGTTATTATAGATACGTACATATTGAGCGTTATCTGCCATTTTTTAAGACATGATAACGGACCTGAAGACGCATCCAGAAGAAAAACCCTGCTCATGTACACACTGTAACTACTCATGCTCACGCAAATCACATTTAATAGCCCACTTACGCACCCATACTGTAGAAAAAGGATTTAACAGTGCCCATTCGTAACCATACTGGAGAAAAATCTTATTCATGTTCCCATTGTAACTACTTATGCTCACGCAAGTCAGAATTAACAGTGCACTTTCGCACTCATACTGGAGAAAACCTCATTCATGTTCTCATTGTGACTACTGCTGCTAACACATGTCAGCATCAACAGTTCACTTAGAGTCATCGAACTACGGTAGTGGATAGTCGTGCTCTGTGTTTGACAAATTGCCTACCTGCTGTCGCGGACTTCGTACAGATAAGAAATTATTGTTACATTTTTGTTTTCTATTATTTGTTTGTTATATTTAGGTTTTGATAAATTCGTGTGTACAGTCAATCAAATAGACTGTATTATTATTTTTTTTTTGTTAATTAATTTATAAATATGGAGGAAGATGAAAATCGACCTCCTGACCCCGAGTCCATATTTAATATTGGAGATGAGTATGAATCGGATGTTTCTATAATAGTCCCTTCCAGAAAACGAAGACCATCGCTCTGTCTTAATGTACCACCCAAAATTAAACCTTCGCAATCCGATGAAACCTCAAACCCTAAGGAAAGTCGTAAGGATACCATATTATCAGAATCTAAAAATACTGAACTAAGTTATTCCCCATCCTCCTCGGCTCCATTCATTGTCAATGTCCAAAGTACTGAACAAGGAAAAATCATTCATCCTCTGGATTTCGGGAAATTCATTTTTAGTTCAAAAAACAGTAACCTTGGCATAGTTAACGGATCTATTAAGCCGGAAGGCCGCTATAAGTTATCCCTAGAATTTAAATCCGCAAACTTTGCAAATGAATTTGTCCAAAAAATAGATACGCTTTCACACCACAAATTTAAATCTTATATTCCAACTTACAACCTTACTAGAATGGGCCGAGTGAGAGGTATACCAACCGATCTCTCAGAATCTGAAATTGTTGATGCACTTAATGATTCTCAAGTGACCCCTAAGGTTTTAAAAGCACGTAGATTAAATTACAAAGATACATCTAATGGAACCACTACATGGAAACCCTCACAATCGGTTGTTATTACTTTTGAAGGCCAAACTTTGCCATCTCGGGTATTTATTTATTACAACGCACTCCCTGTGGAAGTATATAAATTCCCGACGATCCAGTGTTTTAACTGCTGCCGTTTCGGACACTCAAAACCAATATGTCGTTCCCCTCCACGTTGTTTTCATTGCGGAGAAGACCACCCCTTTGATCTTTGCCAAAAATCATCGAATGATCCACGTTGCATTAACTGCAAGGGAAATCATACAGCGGTTAGTGTGGCCTGTCCAGAATTGACCAGACAAAGGAATATTAAACAATCAATGGCTTCAGACAACATTTCCTATTTCCAGGCATCAAAATTATTCCCACCTGCAATAAAATCGTTTGCAGAGGTAACATCTACCTCAATTCCTTGCAATCTATCTTACTCTAAATCTCCTCCATCATCTTCTCACAGGGAAACAATTTTTATACCACTCAAACCAAAACCAAAATTTATTGCTTCTATTGATAAAAATCAACATAATGATATTTTGTTTAACCCAAATGGGAATTATAAATCTCAGACACTCAATGGGAGTGCTTTAAATAGTTCCCAATCTTCCTCTAATTTAGGGAAAGTGGTGAATGAAAATTCTGCTTTCATTCAGACATTAATTACCCTCTTAATTTCTATTCTTTCAAACAACAATAATATACCGTCCAACGCTGCCGATTGCATTAAATATTTATTATCCTGTCTTCCTAATGTCTCCGAAACTGAACAGAATTCTTCAGTGGAATATCAGAAGTCTAATCTGTAATAAATTTGAACTTGTAAAATTACTCGATGAACATGAAATTTCAGTTGCCGCTATTTCTGAAACGTGGTTTAAACCCTCGTATCTATTTAAGATTTCTGGATATAATTGTCTTAGACATGATAGACTGGATGGTAAGGGAGGCGCTGCCTTAATCATCCATGACTCTATCCCTTTCAAACCAATCATGTTTCATACTCTCTCTAACAATTTTCAGATAGTAGCAGCTGTTGTATGTGATATTACAATACTATCAGTATATGTCCCTCCCTCCACTATTTTTGATGAAAACGAATGGTCATCATTTATGTCTCAGATCCGTCCCCCGTATATGTTACTGGGCGACTTTAACGCTCATTCTACCTCTTGGGGTAGTGAATTAACGAATAGTTCTGGCCGTAATCTTTTAGATTTTATTGATTCCCATAATTTATGTATTTTAAACGACGGATCTCCAACCCGATTCACCCCCCCTCAACAAAGGAAAAGTGTTGTTGATTTATCTCTCTGTTCATCTTCGGTCATACGTAAATGTTCTTGGAACATACTTAAAGACCCCCTTTCCAGTGATCATTTCCCTATTATAATCCTCTTTCACCATCTAACCACCTCGCATTCCTTTACAATTAACAATAATTTTAAATTTAAAACGAAAGATGCGAACTGGAGATTTTTTTCTTCTGTATTAGACTCTCTTGTTCACTCTGTAAAATTTTCTCTTGGGAACATCAGTACACAATGTGAATTATTTCCTAGTATAGTTATAAAAGCAGCAGAAAAATCCATTCCAAAGCGTAAAGTTAACATTAAAACTAAACATTCGACTCCGTGGTGGGACGAAGAATGCACTCGTGCTGTTAACTCTAGAAAAGAAGCAGTTTCCATTTACCGCAAATGCATGTCTTTTGAAAATTTCTTATCAGTGAAACGCGTCCAATCAGAAACTAAACGTATTTTGAAAAATAAAAAGCGGTCTGGATGGCGAAAATTTTGTGAAAACTTGTCTCCTGAAACTCCCCAGTCATCTGTTTGGACTAATTTAAAAAAATTCGGTTCGTCATATGCTCCGGAGCGTACCAAACATATTCCGGAGGAAATTATTATAGGTTTTGCTGATAAAATTGCCCCTCCTTCAGTTGCCACATGTGAAGAAATGCCCTCTTTTATTTCATATCCATCTCACTCTAACTGGCTAGACTCTCCTTTCTTAGTTAGTGAACTAAAACGAGTAATCAAATCTCTTTCTGACTCTTCTCCGGGTCCTGATGGAATATTATATAGCTTCTTTAAAGCATTCTCCGACATGTCGGTTGAATATTTCTTATCCTTAATTAATAACATGTTTGAAACAGGATTTATTCCGGATGTCTGGAAGGTTCAAAAAATCCTCCCGGTTTTAAAACCAGGGAAAAATCCGTCCGAAGTCTCATCTTATCGTCCTATTGCTCTTTCGTCGTGTTTAATTAAAGTAGTGGAACATTTGATAAAGAACAGATTAGAATGGTTTGTTGAAAATCACAGTATTATCCCTCCTAATCAATTCGGCTTTCGGAAAAAGAAATCTACTATGGATAATTTAAGTTTGTTAACAACAGATATCCGTATTTCTCAATCCCTTAACTCTTGTACATTGGCCACATTTCTAGATCTTTCTTCAGCTTACGACGATGTATTAATTGATGTTTTGAAGGAAAAATTAATTAAAATAAAAATCCCCATAAAATTAGTTCAATTTATTATCAACTTGCTAACAGACAGATCCATTATTATCCACTCTTCCTCAAACATATTGAAGCGCAAACTTTGGAAAGGGCTACCCCAGGGGTCTGTTATCAGTCCATTATTATTTAATATTTATATTAGTGATTTAGACATTGTAATCCCTTCGTCTATTAAGCGACTTTATTTTGCGGACGATTTTCTCATATATTTATCTCACAAAAATTTATTGCATGCTGCGAAGGAATTAAATTTGGCCTTACATAATATTAAAGTTTGGATGTTGACAAATGGAATGAATTTAGCTACCTCTAAAACCAAGGTAGTGGCTTTTACTCGCAAAAGAAAACTGCCTAACTTTACAGTCTCTTTTGATAATTTCCCCCTTCAAATCGTTAAGCAAATAAAATTTCTTGGCTTGCTTTTGGACCATAAGCTTTCCTGGCTCCCTCATATTCAGAACGTTTCTGCTAAGTGTGAAAAGGGGCTTAATATGATGCGAGCTGTTTCCAGAGTATGGTGGGGATCCCATCCTACTACTCTTAAACTAATGTATAATTCCCTCGTTCGAAGTCACTTGGATTATGGCACATTTCTTTTCGACCCACTTCCTAAATATCTGGATAAAAAACTTGAAAGAATCCAATCAAAAGGGCTCAGAATGATTATTGGGGCAATGAAATCTTCTCCAATTAATGCTCTTCAGATAGAATGTGTAGATCCTCCCTTATTTTTGAGAAGACAATACCTCGCGGATAGATATATCTTCAAAGCGTTATCTTTATCGCGTCACTCATTGGAACAGAGTCTCGATCGTTTGTTCAGTATTTTGAATAACAGAAGGAGGGTAATAGATAGAGATCGATTCCCTCTCTTATTAAAAAGTTTTCTATCATTTAGATCTCTGTCTTCTTACCTTCAAAATCTACAAGATGATCCAATCCTTCCTATTTACAGTACCCCGTTTAATGCTATTAATTTTATCCCAAACGTAATAATTTCTGACTTCCGGACGAACATTTTATCATCAACTAATAACTTTCAAAATGTTGAAGAACATTTTAAAAACTTTATATTTTCAAAGTTTCCTGGATTTTCCCTCATATACACAGATGGTTCCAAATCCGACCACAAAGAATGTGGCGCATCGGTATATATTCCTGAATTCAATGTTAATCTGTCTTATAAATTGCCTAAAGAAATTTCCATATTTACTGCAGAATGCTTCGCAATTGAACAAGCTTTAATTCAAATCCAACTCCTTAATATTCGTCGAGCCTTACTGTGTACTGACTCTCTAAGTGCAGTATTAAAAATTTCCTCTAATATCGTTCGATGTCCAGAAGACTATGTTATTTGTAATATTAAAAAAATCCTCGATTCTTTAAACGAATCTATGTTTGAGACAATACTGGTTTGGGTGCCTGGCCATCTAGGAATTGAGGGTAACGAGAAAGCTGATTCTCTCGCTAAACTTGGAACTGTATCTGGTTCTATTCCTTTAGATTTTAAAATTCCTGTCTCTGACGTCTTCTCTATTCTTAAATCCAACATGTCTCGTTCCTGGGAAGAAAATTGGACAGTCACGAAAACTCAAACTGGATCTTTCTATGCTGGAATACAAAATCATATTCCAAGTAAACCCTGGTTCCACGGCAAAAAAAAGTCCAAAAGATTTATTTCCTGTATCTCGAGAATGAGAATTGGCCACTGCTCTATTGCAACTCATTTGTTTAAAATTCGGGTGCTCGAAAGTTCATTATGCCAGTGTGGTGTGGAGGATGAGACTCTTGACCATGTTTTCTTCAATTGTAAAAACCATTCTTCTTTCAAAGGCATGTATCGATTGCTTATTAAAATCACCCACCAGTCTCCCCTTAGTATTCCATATTTGCTGTCTCTCAACAACTCTCGCGTATATTCTATTCTTTATAAGTTTATAGATTTGAATGACTTTAATATATGATATGTCCAGTCCCCTTATAGATAATTCACATCAGTTTAACCATATATCTTAACCCAATCGGCACAAAGCACTCTCTTTAGGGTGAATTGCCTAATACAAAAAAAAAAAAAAAAAAACAGTTCACTTACGCACCGATTCTGAAATTAAACCTTATTCATGTATCTACTGCAGCTTTTCATGTTTTTATCAGGGGAATTTGAAACTTCACATTCTTACCCATACTGTAGTAAAACGACATAAATGTCCCCATTGTTACTTCTCCTGAAAAGGAAAATCACATTTAAAAGTGCACTTACTCACCCATACTGGACTTAAACCTTAATGTTCCTACTGCAGCTATTCAGGTTCTGTAATGGGAAATTTGTAAATTCCATTTGGAAAGAACCTTATTCATGAGTTCCCATTATAATTAAACCTGCTCATACAAGTCAGCGTTAACAGTGCACTTACGGAATTAAAACCTTATTTATGATCCTACTGCAAATATTAATGTTCTCAAAAGGATTAAAAAGTAGGCGTAAACTTTAAAGGCACGTTTTTAACCATACTGGAGAAAAACTATATCCATGTTCCTATTGTAAATTTAAATAGTCAAGTTCTTACCCATACTTGACATAAAAACCTTATTCATGTTCCAACTGTAACCTCTCCTGCTCACTCAAGTCACACATATCATTGTGTGTGTACGTATATAGCGTGCATCTATACTGGAAATTAATCTTATCCATGTTCTGACTGCTGTTATTCATGTTCACGAGGAGTCAGATTTTTACCCGCTCATGAGAAAAATCATTCATGTTCCGACTTTAATATAATTTTTTTCAGAAAGAATAATTAAAGCATCATATACGTACCCATATAGCATGAAAACCTTTTTCATTTTTCGAAGACAAGTTCTCTTAACTGTTTATCGCTTTGTGATGTCATTTTTATATGTTTCTTTGATTTACCTTTGTAACAATTAAGTTTGGTTACATGTTTGAGTTTTATTTGACAGTATTATTATAATGGATAAAAGTGAATACATAAATAAGACTATGGGCTTTTGAGAAGGGGATAATTTTGAAAATAATCAGAAAAAGCCTATTAATAAGTTTCAAGAGCTGGTAAAAGAAGCGGTTAAACATTTGTAACACAGCGGTTTATATCGTATTAAATAATAATAATAGTTGAATACGCTACATGCTTGCTATTCGCTCTTCGATCGCCGCAAGTAGAAGCACCTGCCGGTCACTAAATTCTCGCCATCAGTGTTCCGCGCGGTAAGAAACGGAACTAATCGCCCACGCCGTCAGCCCTCGCTCGCCGGCCTCGTCCTCTTTCGGAATCCTGACCTCAGCATGTCAACACGCTGCTTCCGGTTGTGGTCCCGCGCCCAGAAGCAATCTGGATTCAAGGGAATATCCAGACTTACGTCTTGAAAATTACAGTAAAATCCTTGCCTTTTAACAAAACGACTCCTGGCCGAACTTCTCAGCGAAACTAACTCGCACGCACATGTTTCAACGTTTACGTTGCACATGGACAAAGACAGCCTAAACTTTGCTTAAGAACTGACTTAAGAACCATGTAAGCTTGACCATCTTATCACCTTTCCATGTGCTTTAATAAATTCAGTTCCGATTTTGTAACTTAAATTTAGATTGAGAGATTGAACTAAGTTAGGATTATATTTTGTACCCGTAATATTTTCCGTGCCGTTGTAACGTTACCCTTTGCTATAATATAACGCGGAAACATGACTCCCATGTATTTACTGAACCCCTTGTATGGTTTGGAATGATAGTAGCAAAAAATGATAGCTGACTCTACCCCTCGAGAGATAATCGATATGCCTTTATAAGAGTTAGTCTTAGGTTATGCTCAGGGATAGAACCCCTGACGCCATCTATGTCGATTGACTTGTATTCAAAGTTCGTATTTAACTTGGTCACCGGTCTTACATTCTTAATTTTAAGTATATTACACATTGTAAAGATGATATATTAAATTTGTTAAAATAATTAAAAATAACAAAAAACCAAAACTTTTTGTCTTTTATGAATAAGTAAATCAAATCTAATATGTTAGTAGTTTCTAGTTGTAGACATATGACTTAGTATTTTAATGACTTTCATAATATCAAAACTATCAGTATAATTCCATAGTTTGCTCATTAAATTACGAAGTTCTTTCGCACGATTGAAATAATGCTAAATAAATTCTCAAGATATTTCAGAGTTGGTATTTCTAGATAATGTCTAAATAACGGCTTCCTACTTTGCTCATTAAATTGATTAAAATTATCGAAACCACGACTTTTTTCCGATTTAATATATTTGTTTAAAATTATTTATTTAAATTATTATTAATAATAATTAATTAATTATTGTATGCTACTTAGTAAGGAGTCATATCAATAATTGCACAGTTTAAAAAGCTTAGAAAAATCTAATGATATATAAGAGTTGCCATTTCCAGAGAAAATTTTTATTTCTTCTACCTACTGTTCTAATTTTATTAATCAAAAAAGTTTTTTTTTTTTTATGTGACACCTCACAAGAGTGTCCCTGCCTGTGCAGTGCACAGACAGGGGAACTATGTCACCACCCGGTTGGGCGGCGTTGTGAGGCGGAGTAAGGTAGGGGCTGTAGGAAGGGATTTGTTAATGCGGGCCTTGAAGAGGCTCGTATTATAGGAGGGAGGAAAAACAGATGCCGGTAGCTCGTTCCACATACGAGCCGACTTACATAAAAACGAGTCGTAAAAACGGCCCGTTCTCATGAAGCCAACGTCAACCGTGAACAGGTGTTCAGTTCGTGTACGTCGAGTTTCGCGCACGTGCACCGGTGCATCAGGAATCAATGCTGCTAGCTCCTTGGAGCAGGCTCCATTGAAATACCTGTAGAACAGACACAGCATGCCTACATTGCGTCTATGCATTAGAGAAGGCAATCGGTCTGTTAACAACGGATTGTCAATCAGACGGATCGCTCTCCTTTGCACAGACTCAAGCAGGTTTATCAAGTATTTTGGGGCACCAGCCCAAAGGTGGCTCCCAAATTCAATAGTTGGGCGGACTTGAGACTTGTACAGGGTCAGCAGCTGGTCACTGTTGAAGAATCTCCTAGCCCTGTACAAGACGCCCAACTTTTTGGAGGCCTGATTTACTCGGGCTTCTATGGATCCCCGATACTTGAGCTGGTCTGATATAGTAACTCCAAGCATTTCAATGGAGTCTTTATTGGGGAGAGTGCTCCCATCAAATTGCACCAGACAAACAGATTGGATCGAATAATTATTTCCGATTTAAAATTACATATTAATTCGAAGTTGAATACATAAGCAAGTTTCAAGAGACTAGTGACTTTTTAATTTTCGATAAATAGTGCAAGATGAACCAGTTCCATAAAAAAATATCAACGGTTCCAGTGACATAAATGTAGCCGGGAGCTGTTACAGGAATATCGATCATCCCTACGAACGGAAACGTCAGGATGTCAAGACAAGTCAGACGTCAGTGGTTCATTTATAGTCAGACTAATGTGTCACAGAGTCTCCTTTGCTTCCTTCTCGTTTGTAATTATTTTTCCGTCTCTCTAAAGTAATATTGTACGAACTACAAAATAATTGAAATTGAATTGCTTTTACTTTTTTGATGACGCTTGTTCGACGTCTTGACCGTCATGCTTTACCCTGTATGTAAAGAGGTTCTATTTATACTAACTAAGTAATACTTAAACTCTGAAATTGGTGCTGGTTAATTGTAAGAATATATCGCTTGACACCTGTTAGATCAGTTTAAACAGCATTCTCGATATAACACGAGAGTATTTGAGAGAGGTTCTGTTACATTCCTTTCTTATTTTTAGCTGAGAATAATTATTATCATAGGACAGGACGCTATCACAGCATTGCCATGGATTCCAACCCTAAGAGTGTTTCCATCAAAACTGAACCATGGTCACAGGAAGAAGGGTCAGGTGAAATGCTCTATAAGGATGTTGAAATCCACCTCCCGGATGTGAAGAAGGAATGTTTGCAGTATGCCGAGAGTGTTCAGCCAACTAGTAAGTTGCATTGCATATCACAGAAGCGTTTCCGATGCAAATAATCACAACAGCTGCTTGTTCTTTACTTCCCATCTTGTCGTCCATAATTTTAATATTTGTAAAAATATTTAAATTTACAGCATGAAATATTATGTTGTTTATATTCAAATATTGTATAAACTTACTTAATAAATAATAAAAAAATCTTTAAGCACACGGTAAAGAACCAACCTATATAAATAAAATAAATTAACGTGAATTTATTCTATTTTCCATTTTTGAATATTTGAATTATAATGTCCCTTCTTTTTCACGGTATTTCATGTTAAAGCTAGTTCAATATACCGTTGATATTAGACATAGATAAATCAAAATTTCAACAACTTTACGCCGTATCCACATTTCAGATATATATCGACATAATAAACCCATCCGATTATTAATTTTTGAATGATGGGAATTCCGATGAGCAAACTACAAGTGGCTTATCAGCAGGATCTTGATTAAACTATATAAAACAATCTAACAATAATTACAAAGAATCATACACATAGCGCTCATGTCTCTACATATGTTGAAATATAATTATTTGCTGATGATGCTATGCTATACAAGCCAATAAAAGTCTAAACGATTGTGTCAATTTACAACATGATTTAAGCAATATATCCACATATTGCCAACAAAATCAACTGTATCTAAATGTTTCAAAATGTCATCACATTGTCTTTTCTAGAAATGAAAATAAAATATTATTTAATTATTCTTTAAACCACTACAACATTGCAACAGTCACAAATATTCGTGATCTCGGAATAACCCTTGATAGTAAACTACAATGTAACCTTCATAAACATCGAATCACAAATTAAGCAGCTAAATTGTTAGGCTTCATCATAAGAAACACAAAAATTTTTAATAGCATCGATATTATTAATCAACTCTACTTTGCCTATGTACGAAGTCATTTGGAGTTTGCATCAGTTGATTGGTCTCCATTTTACATAATCCACATAAACAAAATCGAAGCAATTCAAAACAAATTCCTAAAATAACTTTGTTACAAGTCATTCGTAAGATTTAATAATAATGCTGAGGCAGCTTCATACTTTAAAATTGATTTACTGATTGTACGGAGGCATCATAAGGATGCAATATTCCTGTGTAAAGTAGGTAACAATAATAATTAATGCCCAGAGTTGCTAAACGAGATTCCATTCAATGTACCTGCGCGTTCAAAATGCTCTTGTGTCTTGTTCAAGGTTGATCGAAGCAAAACGAACTCTTAGCAGAATTCTTGCCTGAACAGACTATGCAATCATTACAATAGCGTATTATCCAAGGTTGATATTTTCATTTGCGAACTTACCAAATACAAGAGGTACATAAAAGAATATTTCTCTGATGGTTTGTGAATAATGTTTTTGTATATATTGTTTATATCTCTATTATAATTTGATTTATATATACACCCTTTCTCCATGGCTATAAATTTATTGCTTTGTAAATTTTTCGTTTTATATAATCTTTTGTTTTTTACAATTTTTTTAAATCATTTTGCTTTGTCACAAATTTAATTTACTTATTCAATATGATATTGTCTCAGTAGAGGTAAATTCACAAGGAGGAAATCCATAATTGGTTTTATTTTACTATATAATACTTATGTACAAACTGATTAAATGTAAACTGTCGATTTCCCGAAAATGAATAAATATTAACATTCTGTTGATGTTCTGTTTAGGTAGCATTAATATGGAGACTGTACCCAAGGAAAAACCAGGACCCCGAGAAGAAGATGGTGGGGGAATCCCTTATACGGAAATAGACATAGACCTGCCAGATATTAAAAAGGAATGCTCAGAGCAATTTGAAAGTATTACCGAGAGTGCAGGTAAAATGGATTTTTTTTTCGTCTGAATCTGTTTTAATAATCTCATCCTTTCATTTTAGATACCTACTTATTGAGCTTTATCTGTCATCTTTTCCAGATGTGATAGTGGTCCCGAAGACACATGCCGAAGTAAAACCTCTTTCATGTCTCCAGTGTAACTACTCCAGCTCAAGCAAATCACATTTAACAGTGCACTTACGCTCCCATACTGGCGAAAAACCTTATTCATGTCCCCATTGTTACCAATCCTGCGTAAGCAAATCACATTTAACGGTTCACTTACGCACTCATACTGGCGAAAAACCTTATTCATGTCCCCATTGTGACTACTCCTGCGTAAGCAATGCAAGGTTAACAGTTCACTTACGCACCCATTCTGGTGAAAAACCTTATTCATGTGCCCATTGTCACTACTCCTGCTCACAAAAATCTCATTTAACGAGGCACTCATTCACTCATACTGGAGTAAAACCATATTCATGTGCCCATTGTAACACCTCCTGCTCACTGAAGTCAGATTTAACGGTGCACTTACGCACACATACTGGCGAAAAACCTTATTCATGTCTCCATTGTAACCACTCTTACTCACGGAAGTCATATTTAACGGTACACTTACGCACACATACTGGCGAAAAACCGTATTCATGTTCGCATTGTGACTACACCTGCTCACACAAGTCAGCGTTAACAGTGCACTTACGCACCCATACTGGAATTAAACCTTATTCATGTTCCTACTGCAGATACTCATGTTTTTATCAGGGGAATTTGAAACGACACGCTCTTACCCATACTGAAGAAAAAGCTTATTCATGTCACCATTGTAACCACTCCTGTTCACGGAAGTCAAATTTAGCGGTACACTTGCGCACACATACTAGAATAAATTAATTTTTTTTTTTTTTTTTTTTAAATTTCATAATTAATAATGTATGTTTTATAATTAAGCCTTTGATTAATTTACCTCTGTAAGTATTTAAGTTCCTACTTACAAAATCTGATTTTTTTTTTGATTAATGAAATTAGCGAAAATTAGAAACGTGCTTTTTTATATACGCGGCTCTATTATGGCTCGTATTAAGTCCACCGTTGAGAATATTCTTGATTTTGTCAATTTATGCGAAAAATCGTGGAGATGTGCAAAAGGGTATTTGTCTGGGATCGTAGTCGCGTTCCAACGCCTGTAATACCCAAAGGGCGTCATTCTTTGTTGTGTTTCTTAACCATGTGAAATGGGCTGGCCCAACATCTCTTTGACGGCAGACACATTCCATGCTCCATAAGGTATTTAAATTATTTTTTAGCCGCTTCCAAAAGATCCGGTGCCAGCTTGCGAGCTCGATCTGTTACAGGCGGTCCCCTTGTTTCTATCACAAGGGTGACATTATGTTTACGAACATCTGGAGTCTTCATGTCGGGTCGTGTCAATTCAGGGTATTTATTTTAAAATGTCTCGGTATTTCTGATTTGCAGATAACGTCGAGATGCCGGATGAGGGTCCTTGAGAATTCATTCCTCCAATCTGTAGTGGACTGGTCCGTTAATGTTGCGTTCTTCAAGTTGACGTTAAGTTGCGTTCTTTAGGTTAAAGTGATGTAGAAAGTCTGCTCCCAAGATTGGTCTTGATACGTCGGCGACGATAAATTTCCACTTCATTTCACACCGAAGTCCAAATTGAAGTTCGATAGTTCTGGTACCGTACGTTTTCATGGTATTACCGTTAACACTGTATAGCGTGGTGGAGCATATTTCCGTGGTGACTGTATTTTTTGTGATCCTGCTTGACCTTGGGAGTACGGATACGTCAGCACCGGTGTCGATCAAAAATTTTTGTTGCCTTATGAGTTCATGGATGAAGAGAGGACATGTATGTTGAGAACAATCGCACGTCCCTACTGCGGTTTTCCGTTGTCTTTTCCCGACTTATTGCTATTAAAAGTACATGGTTTAATGCAATTGTACGATTTGTCACCTACTTTTACATGATATTTGCAGTAGCCATTTGAGGTATTGTTGTTGTATATTGGCCTACCGCCTGACCTGGAACGAGGTTGTCGCGCGGAATTCCGGTACGATGTTGATGGATGACGCCATTCTCTTCGAGTCGTTTTGAGTTGTTTGACTTCGAGAGTGAGTGACGCAATTTGATCTTGCAAACTCTGGAGTACAGCACATACGTTTAAATCTACGTTCGGAATATTTTTATCACGCTGTTTCTCGTCTACTGCTCCACATTGTGTTTTGGTATCCTTCCAAAATTTTATCTGCTGCAGACGCAAGTTGTAACAGGTTTTCATCGGGTAGTGCGGCCAATATGGCCTGGTCCTGTTGAGGTTGCCTTTGCAGCCGAAGTGTGAGCAGCGAGTTCATGCATGAGTCCGAGTGCTGATTTCAGAACAGTGTACTTGTCTGCTGCAGGGGGATTTATGACGACGTCGCTTACGGTTCTGAGGGTGTCCATATCCAAAGCGGCAACAATAATGTTATATTTTGTGAGATCATCCTTGACTCTTGAGTTTGAAAACTGGCTTTCAGCTTGTGCGAACCAAAGTGCGATATTGTCGCGCCAGCAAACGGGTAGTTAAACCAAGAGTTTATGACTGTATCCATTGTGGGATTATTATCGCCGGTTTTGTACGATGTCTGGGTGTCCTCAAACGACACAGATGCTCGTTCTGCGGTGTTATTTTAGCTGGTCTGCAGAAATTGTCGCGTTCTCTTGTCGCGTCTGCAGCTGCTGGTGCGGTGGTTATCTGAAATTGAAATTTTTTCTTTTGCACCAATTTACGGCGCCTTTCAAATCCGTAAATGTTGTTCAGGAGATATGGGAAATTGAAACGAGTGACACGGTTGACGTTTTGATTTATTCATTTTTACAATTACGCAGAGCGCGGAAACGGTGGCAGTAAGATAGTAAGACTGGCAGTTTCAAACGCTAAAACCGGTACGAAGATTCGTCTTGTCGTGTTCGCTTGCGTTGAGTAGCGGATTTCTTCGCGCCAGTATTGCCATATGTGGGGAGAAATAAAGTAGTCCCACACCATGTTAACCCAACATAATGACAGCTCAACATACATTTAAAAAGTAAGTGTAAGTCAGTGTAAGTCATGTGAGTCCTGCTGCTGGTAAAATATCAACATCACAACAAAATCGTGTTTTGTGTTTACTATTTTTACTTTTTCGACATATGTAACTGACACACTAAACCTTGTTAAATATATATGTTTATAAAATTGTATTTTTATGTTTTTCTATACGTACATAACAGTGACCAACAAATTATTTATATTTGAATACAATAGGTATATATATTTAAAACTGTTGTTAACTTGGTGTTTGTTTTATGCTGGGTGTAAGGTAGGTTTCAGTAGGTGGGTAATGTTATATCTTTCGTGAACACCTCACTGGGAGAACCTGTGCTGAGGTGTTAACGTGATTATGATTAAGTGGTACAAGTTTTTTATGTGTATTGGTTTAATTTTACTTTTTTTTTCCTTTTTTATAGTTGATGTTTAAAAACAAGGAATGTATGTGTATATGTATATAAATAAACACATGTATATATACACTTACACATTCATCCATAAACACATACAGATACTCTCATATACACCTACGCACACACATTATATATATATATAGGTTTATGATACGGCACTTTGTACCTCTTAGCGTCTGCAAATAACCGGAACTATTGGATCATTTCGACTTACTTGATCATTGAGCACTTACTTGATCATCGACAAATTGAGATTTAAATGCCATTTTAATCGTCTCGGCGAGACGAGATCAGTGGCATTTTCAACTCAATTTGATGTGACAAGTGCGATTTTCGTGAGCATTAGATATGCTCCTATATGCGATTTTATCTCAGATATTCAACCTGACTTTGTTAATTATTTTTATCGTATGTTAAACTAACTTCATTGATCTCAAAAAGCGACGTTGCCATCGTTATTTGTGTCAAACGCAGGTGTACAAATAATTTTCTAAAGTAATTAAATGTTTTAACAATTGTATGCAAAAATAGCCTCTAAAGTAATATTATTTAGAGCTTATTATCGTACGACATTGCGTATTGGTCTAAACAATATTCGAAAGGAACTATAAGGCTCAAGAATTGTATGCAAAATTAACCTCTAAAGTTATATTATTTAGAGCCCATTATCGAATGATGTTGTTTGCTAGCACAAGGCTGGTTTGTTTGTATTGGTCCATTTGAAGCTAGCTTCAGGTTAGTTTTCTGAAACATTGAATGACTTGCTACTGGCTTACAGATAATATTAAATATTACCGTTATTCATGACTCATGTGCATTCATGTATATCACGCGGTTGACTGGTTGGTTTGTTCTTGCATTTTATTAGATAGTAGGTATATTTACTTACAAAATGTCACGAAGGAGAGTTGATAAAATCTTTCAGCTTTGCGAAATGGATTTTAAATACGGTAAGCTATTACATATTTCTAAATAAGTAATAACCTAAATTGTAAAATATAGTAATTAACAATTAATCTATGCTTATCAAATAAGTACAGAATAATTACCGTATTTTATTATAGAATAGAATATGATATAATATGAGAACCCAAGCAGTAAAATTATTTTGAATAATAGATACCTACTTATATGTATTTATTCCGATACTAAAATATGCATTTAAAAGCATGTTTTGTTTTCAAATAGTTGTTTCTTAAAATAATTAAGTTAAAACAAAGTTTTACACGTCGGATAATCACCCATTAATTTGTTCATATTCAAAATAAGCAAATTCCTTTGTGGTTAAATAAAATTTGCAAAAACAGAAAACTGCAGGTACATTTATGTTGCTTAATGTGTTTTTTCTTGATATTTTATAGATGTTTCAAGAACCAGTGATTTACGTACATCAATAAACAGTACTGACGACATGATCTCGTCTTCACCTTTTTCGCCAATTTCCAAAGGACAAAGTTTAATCATCAGCAATATGCAGAGCATACTGGGCGAAGAAATTAACCATGAAACTTCCTCAGATTCAGGTAATATTCACTGATAATAATCTGAAATATTACAGAGCTACCTTAGCTTATAGTAAATTGTTATAGGTAATATTAGAAATGCTGCTAATTAATATTCCGTTGCAAATGCGTAATTAGTCTGTTATCTTGTCATTATATTAGGTTAGGTTTCACATTTGTGCACTTGAATTACTTACTACATTGAGATATTATTATTGGATAAATATATAATATATTATGCTTTATTTTAGAAACCAAAACTGAAGTAATGTTAGAAAGGGGTCCGCCGATGATGATTCACTATACAAACCGAACAACGTTACTTCTTTCACTGAATCAGGTATCTACAGAAAACATGTTTAATACTCTTGAAACAATCAATACGTAACATATAATTTGATTATTATATCGTCGCTGTGAAATCAAACCGGCATATCTGCAAAATGCTAGTTTTTCACCAGAGCGCTTTAAAGATTTCGCATATGATATTTGCCTTTTAACGTCTGTTTGGTTCACCTCAAAGCCACCTTATGAATGAATAAAATTTAGACGAATACTGCTTATTGAAGTTGTACTTGCAAATAAATCAAAAATTGCTTAAATTAACAGTAAAATGCAGATATGCCAGTATGGCTTTAAAATCAGTGTAATATTTGCTTTTGTGTCAAAGTGGCTTCTTCTTTTGGAACCTGTTTTAGGTATAAAAAAAAGATAATGTTGTCAATGAAAAAATAATTTATTGCTTCACAATTTTTTTATAAACAATTAACATAAAACTGCTCTTCCCTTTGCTGGTAACTTCAAAGTTTCCCAATCGTTTTTGGAAATCTGAGTAAATTGACGGTATTATCCCGGCGGTAACTAACTTTAGGATACAATTTTTCTTCTTCTCATCAATGGTCTCTTGGAATAAGCTTGCATCAGAACAGGATTCACGCTCCCATTGCCCCGTCTATTCCCTTTCTTCGCCTCCTCCCAGGCATGTGATCCGTAGGATGTTTTGAAGTAAAAGTTGCCGTCGTCTTTAATTACTTTAAACATTTGAATGACCAAAATGGGTAAAATTACCTGGGGGTCCTTCAGAGCTTTTATATCAAAAAGTCCTCATGATTCAACTCATGAAACAGGTAATGCTTGCCACTTTTCTTTGCCGTTTTCATGGCCATGGCGTATTGGGAAGGTAAGTATATAGGTCCGCTTTGGAGTGTTCTTTTAACTTATTTTTCAATGGTTGAGTGAACCGAATCCACCTTGTTTTGGGTGTGGTCCTTTACTAAAAATTTGTGAGTGATAGATTTTATGTTTTTTACTGTTGTAACAGTATATTTGTACATTGCCATCATAAACTTACTTTTTTTTTTGTCCACAACAATTATCGTTGTAAAAGACAACGTCTATTGGACAGTCAGCTTTGTCATTTAAATGTTGCAGTCATTTCAGCACACAGCTCCGAATCTAAATAACGCTTCTTTTTCCCTGTGTTGGTTCACTCTTCCACGGGTTTTAGACTCGTATTCCTCACCGCAGTCTCGCATCTTTCAGTTTGCTAAAGTTTTTTTTATTAAATTTGCCTATTTTAATTTATTTTTTTAACCGGGAGAAATTTTACCCGGGTCAGACATTTTGGCATATATGCCGGTTTGTTTTGGTTGAGGCTGCTATAAACGCTTTTGTTAAGTGCAAACCGGATTATCTGCCAATAAGTCATATCTGGGTAATAATAAAAATGTACTATTGTGAGATAATTCAGTTTTACTTACATGATGGACGCATTTCCCCCTTGAAAGTTTTGAAGCAACTGGCCTACTGCGGAATAGGTCTGTCTTCTGCTAAAAAAAGTTGCGATTCCCGCGTAAATGCATACCGACCCAACGCCATCTGACAGATTTTTATTCAACTATACGACATGCCGGTTCGACATAAGAATAGAAGGGAAAAAAATAAATTTTTTGACACCAATAACTCAAAAGCTCCATTTTTGCACATATGCCGGTTTGATTTAACAGCGACGATATGGTCAGAGGTGCGGCCCAGAAAGCCGAAGGTCCTAGGTGCGAGTCCCAGATGTGACCGTATCTTTTCTGTTTCAGATTTTAGATTGAGTGATGCTAATATTGTCTTCATTTAATTAAATAATTTTATTTAATTATAATTATTTTACAAGCAATAATTATTCGCCTGAAACACTCATCCACATTGAAAAATCTCCTGATAAAAGATACATAACACCAACGGGACTCGAACCCGTGTCCCCTCGATTTCCGGTCGACAGCTCTGACCACTGAGCTTTGGCGGCTTATCGGCTATCCGCGAAATAATTCAATATATACTAGTGTTTCATTCAACAATTACTGCTTGTTTATAATTTGAGGTTTTACTAATTAAGTTTAAAGAAAGC
The DNA here is from genome assembly GCA_026573805.1 of Hesperophylax magnus. NCBI lineage: Eukaryota > Metazoa > Arthropoda > Insecta > Trichoptera > Limnephilidae > Hesperophylax > Hesperophylax magnus. Next base: position 20,254,899 of record JAIUSX010000080.1, read on the forward strand.
TAATTAATGTATTGTTACTTTTTAGATATGAAAATTTCCAACGCCGATGATGAGCAACATCATTTAGAGAAGCAGGAGGCAATCGAAGTGTCATCGACTACAACTCGAAGCATTATTTCTACTAGTAAAGGAGCACGAGTGCATAACCGTAAAAACTCATGTCCATATTTAGTTGGAATTTCAAATGAAAATAAATACTTATTTCCAAAAGCAGCAGGTGAACCTTATTTCTGTGGTACGCAAATTCTAAGAGACCTAAGAAGTAAGTTTTCCCTCATAAATCCGGATCATATGACTTCAACTGGGCTACGACACCATGTTGCAACCATGAGTCAAGTAGCTGGAAAAAATAATGCATATGTGAATGCATTGTCCCATTTCTTAGGGCATACACCAGGTACAAATAAGGGCAATTATATGATACCCCAACTGGCCCTCGAGAAAGGTAAAGTTGGCTTGAATTTACTACAATTGATGCTTAACGAATGTTCGAACGACTCCAGTAACCTACGTTATGAGCCAACGTCATGAAACGTAACGTCATGCGATTCAGTTGGTGCCAAGTAAAGTAGCTATTGACTCGTTACTCGTTGTATCTATGAGTTTTTTTTTCAGTCTGATAAAGATTTGGTATGCATATTATTTTAAATAATTAATTAGTTGAAAATGAATGCAATTTTTTTTAAAGTATGATTTATTTCTCTATTTTGTTAAACTCTGATAATGTCAGTATGGTATGACGTTGTCCATATTATTTTAAACTGAAATTATGTAAAAATCATTAATTAATTATTTTTTAAGTACGTTTTATTTCTATCGATTTTGCTATTATATATTTTGTTAATATCTGATAATGTCAGTATGGTATGACGTTGTCCATATTATTTTAAACTGAAATTATGTAAAAATCATTAATTAATTATTTTTTAAGTATGTTTTATTTCTCTTGATTTTGCTATTATATATTTTGTTAAACTCTGATAATGTCAATATGGTATGACATTGTCCATATTATTTTAAACTGAAATTATGTAAAAATCATTAATTAATTATTTTTTAAGTACGTTTTATTTCTATCGATTTTGCTATTATATATTTTGTTAATATCTGATAATGTCAGTTTGGTATGACGTTTTCCATATTATTTTAAACTGAAATTATGTAAAAATCATTAATTAATTATTTTTTAAGAATGTTTTATTTCTCTTGATTTTGCTATTATATATTTTGTTAAACTCTGATAATGTCAATATGGTATGACGTTGTCCATATTATTTTAAACTGAAATTATGTAAAAATCATTAATTAATTATTTTTTAAGTACGTTTTATTTCTATCGATTTTGCTATTATATATTTTGTCAATATCTGATAATGTCAGTTTGGTATGACGTTTTCCATATTATTTTAAACTGAAATTATGTAAAAATCATTACTTCATTATTTTTTAAGAATGTTTTATTTCTCTTGATTTTGCTATTATATATTTTGTTAAACTCTGATAATGTCAATATGGTATGACGTTGTCCATATTATTTTAAACTGAAATTATGTAAAAATCATTAATTAATTATTTTTTAAGTACGTTTTATTTCTATCGATTTTGCTATTATATATTTTGTCAATATCTGATAATGTCAGTTTGGTATGAAGTTTTCCATATTATTTTAAACTGAAATTATGTAAAAATCATTACTTCATTATTTTTTAAGTATATTTTGTTTCTCTCGATTTTGCCATTATATATTTTGTAAAAACTCTGATAATGTCAGTATGGTATGACGTTTTCCATATTATTTTAAACTGAAATTATGTAAAAATCATTACTTCATTATTTTTTAAGTATGTTTTGTTTCTCTCGATTTTGCTATTATATATTTTGTTAAACTCTGATAATGTCAGTTTTGTATAACGTATTGTATATTTTTTTAAACTGCAATTATGGAAAAATCATTACTTATTTAGTTTTAACGTTTGTTTTATTTCTGTTGAATTTCCTAATGAAAGTTTTTAAAAATGTCTGAAAATAAATAAATGAAAATGTAAATTTTTTCAAATTTGTTTTTATTTTACCAAACAATGAATTTGTGCATAATTTTATTAAAACACAAGACTTGTGCAATATGTGGCTATGGTAGATTATACTACAGCTACTGCCGGGTACATTCCAGAGTGGAAGACGTGACTGGTAACCCCATGGGGAATGGCGACCATTCAGGAAAGTATCTTCTAATCTATTTACAATTTGGTACTGCCACCCCGGGAACCATTTATTGGATAACTACACCTCTGCCATAGGTCACCCCAAGTGGTTTGGTGACTGTGCCCGGGTTCATGGGGTGAGGTTTGCTCGGGTCTTGGCGGTGGATGTGTCCTCCAGCTACGTGGAAGGCCGGAGAGACGGGTTGAGGGAAACCTTTCAGGCAGAACTCTTTGGGAACATCGTCTTGCACCGCAGTGGGAGGGATGGATTCATACGTCCGTCACTCCTGGACCCACAGACCCCACCCACCCACCCCTTATCCTTCCTCTCCTTCCCTTCCTTTAAAATACCCTCCACACAGCATCTTCAAAGATGACATAGGCCTGAGGGAAAATATTTTCCTCAGGGCTTCCTGTGTGGAGCTATTGTTAAACAAACAAAAAAATGGCTCAGTAACATAACTAGTTCGAAGGTCGCGGGTTCGAACCCGGCGTGCGCAAATAAATTTTATTTGATTAATTTATGTTATTTCACAATTAATTAATTAAAATAATATATAGTATATTTGCGGCACGTTCCAGAGTGGAAGATACTACCAGTATCGCCCTGGTGTAAGACCACCATTCAGAATTGAAACGTTGCTCCAAATGGCTTTAGCCGTGTTTAGTGACTAGATCTGAATAGCCAGGTACTTCCCCACCTTCCTCTTTCCATTCCCCACTTACCCTCAGCCTCACAACATCCCCCAATTGGGGATGCCATAGTCTCACTGGCTCCAGACGGGAGCAGTTGGGACTCTTGTGAGGTATTCACTATAAAACAATTCACTATAAAACAGTTCTGAATATTTCAATTAATTGAGGTTAATGAGGGCGTACTGTACAGGGCCCGCAAATACTTGAATAGTACACAACTGCTAACCCTGTACAAATCACAAGGGCGCCCCACGGTTGGATTTGGCAGCCACCTCTGGTGTGAAGCCCGAAAATACCTGAAAAAACCCTCGACTCTGTGCAGAAACGGGCGGTCTGTTTGATAGATTCTCCCATCTTAACAAACGGATTGCAATTTTTAGAGCATATGCTTGTTCTACCGGTATTTCTATGGAAGATGCTCCGAGGAACTAGCATCATTAATCCCTTCAGCACCGGAGCATAGCATATCGGGAAACACGCCAAATACATGCCCAACATATGTACACGGTTAACATTAGTCGCATGAGAACGGGTCGTTTCTACGACTCGTTTCGGTGTTCAACGGCTCGGGGCTCTGGATCAAATTTCCGGCCTCTGTGTTTCCTCCCTCATATGATATGGGTCTCTTCAAGACACTTTTCAAGTTCACTCCTTCCTCTCCTCAAAAAGACCCTCCACACAGCATCTTCAAAGATGACATAGGCCCTGAGGGAAATTATTATCCTCAGGGCCTCTTGTGTGGAGTAAATGTAAAAAAAAATGCAACGATTTATTCCACTAAAAAATAATAATAATATCTTTATTTAGGAAAGTTTACAGATTACAACTATACATACATATTATGGTGTACATTGATTTGTAACTTTTATATTTAAGGTTATAAAATTAACAAAAATGAAGAACTATTAATACAAAATATGTATAAACATACACCAGCACAAATATTGTGTACAAAAATCGTTTTCTGAAAATCATATAATAGGTATTCTATAATAAAACGAAAGAAAACAACTCAAATAAATCAGATTTTATAAAATATACTTTCAATAATACTGTAAACACAATACTAATATTATTGAACTTTGGTATTTTAATTGTAAATCAATCTACATTTTCAAATAATATATTAATGCTATTAAAAAGACAGAATATCTTATAAAAGCCTGTTCTACAAAACGAATTTTAAAATAATTAATTCAACTGTAAACGTAATATAAATAAGTTTTGATTGTATAACTTTACTTTTAAATAAACCCGCATTTTTAAATATTCGCGCCAAACGTTCCAATGCATTACGTATTTTCGAATATTCAACCAACAAATAAATCTGTTCAAGTCCGTCCCAAACAGAAGCTCGACAGAAGGGCAAAAGATTTGGCAACATTGCATATCAAGTAAGTGCTTTCATAAAAATGATCAACATGCGTTCATGATTTAATGATGAAAATTTTGTGAGCATATGCATAAAATAGCTGTATATATAATAGCTGACCACATTTTAAATTTATTTCACACAAAAACATGTTGCCACGTAATTTACAGCGTTATATATCACATGTGAAAGGATGATCAAGAAAGGTGGTTTACTCAAAAATGTTCCAATAAGTGTTGTCCGATATAAATATATATATATATATATATATATATATATATATATATATATATATATAAATATATATATATATATATATAGGTCCCACAACATTTATTGCGTCCGTGCGTAAATCCGTCTTTGGGCGTCCAGCACTTCTAGTACTTTTTTTTAGATTGTTTTTGTGAATATTGCACTACGTTTTACTCACAATAATCGCTAATATCATATTTTTTTAATATTCATAATAATGCAGGTTTTGATGTTTATTACACTTTCATACATTTCTAGCGTCACGTACATACTCACGTCCGGGTATATATATTTTTTATATATTGAAGGTTCCTTTTAATATAGGTTTCACGTCCGTTCACTCTAATTCAATTGTTACGTCTTCCGTATATTGCTGACTATTCTAATAAAGGTTTCACGTCCATACTGAATAATTTATTCTGGCGTCCGAGTGTATATTATTTGTTTGTTACATGGCGTTTTGAAGGTCGATTTCATTTTTACGTCTTCCGTATATAAGGCCCTTAAGACTCTTGGATTTGTTTTGAGAGTTTCAAAAGGTACATTTAGGCCGTTGTTATGCCCCTTATATTATAAAACCCCTTAGGATTGCATGACTTATTCTGATATGGGAGATATATTTCACCTTAAAAATAATCAATATAAATATTGTTTATTTTAATTCTTTTATATATCGAGACAAATAGACATCTATATTTTTTGCAATCTTTTGTTCATTTTGAATATCTACTTATGTGAGACTTCTTATCATTTTTACCGATGTATCTTATTTTATTATACACTTATGTTGTAACATTTTTTTTTCATTCTATTTTGTTTTCTCTATTGTTTTAATTTTGAAGAATTCATAATAACTGCGATACTCAACTATTAAACTAGAATGTAAAAGTCTATTAGGTGTAATAAAAAAATGAACAAATAAATAAACAACACAAAATATTTCTTACTCTTCTAGTGAACTTTTAACGTTCATAGTGAATTAATAAATTAAATACAGCATCGGTGGTTGAGAGGTAAGACTCTCGACTCGCAATCCGAATCCCGTAATCTGACGGTCAAACCCGGCGTGCCCAAATCATTTTTTATTTGTTTGTGTTATTTCACAATTAATACATTTAACACAACATAAAGTGTTTTTGCGACACGTTCCAGAGTGAAATATACTCTCAGTATCGCCTTGGTGTGAGACAACCATTCCGAATGGAAACGTTATTTCTAAGCTTTTGCCGTGTTTAGAGACCAGATATAAATATCCAGGTACTTTTCTATATTTCTCTTCCCCATCTTCTTCCCCTCGCCAATACCTTCACCCTTGTACTCAGATTGGGGATGCCACAGTCTCGCTGTTCCAGACGGGAGCGGTTGAGACTCTTGTGCGGTATTTAAAAAATATATGTATATATATTTGTTTTATTTTTTTGGCATCCAGAAACACACCAGACCTGACAAAAAACTGTCTACTGATAGTGAGAAGTTTGAATGAATATCTTGTTGCATCTTGTATACATACGTACCTACTGGGCGCAGGCGTTTCAATTTTTTTTACAACGATATTCTTAGTAAAAATGTATCATTTCATAACGCGCCAGTTCGCTCGACTACAGAGGGCGGTCGGACCTTTTTAGGTCGGGACGTCAATTTACCGTCTACTGTAATCCATCTTACAAAAATGTCCACCCGCGCAGGGTGATTTTTAGTTCTGAGTGCTACGTGGCATCGTTGTAAATGAACTAAATGTTGCCAAATCTAGCGTTTTGCTTCACCAAGGGCTCAAACAATACATAAAAATGTACAAATTCACAAACGGCCATGGGGACGCAATACTATCGACGTAATGCGCGGACGCAGCACGGCCGTCGTTATGTATACAAAATAATATCTACTCGTGATCGGTCACGAGGATACAATACCATCGAAGCAGCACTTCCGTTGTTACGTATTCAATATAATAATATATGTTTTTATATTTAACTTAATTAGTTCAACCTCAAATTGTAATATTTCAATTAATGAGCTAAACTTATTATTATCATTATGTTTAAAATAAAAATATTTTTAAGTATTTATATTTCTTAACATCTTTAGTGTAACAATATTTACAATATAATATTTCAATCACTTTTCTGATAAATCAGATGCTTGTAAAAACTATTAATAACCTTACAAGAAAATACAATAAAAGTAATAAAAACAGGTTATTTATAAATAATACCTAAGAATGATAAGCAGAAACATAATATGTGGAGTTTATTAAACATAATTGAAAAGTACCTACACGGCACACACGCTCATGTAATCTATTTAAAGAAAAACACTGTAAAACCATTTCAAATAAAAATTATTGTCTTAGAAGAATATGTTCAGCATATGTATAATAACATTCTCTCTGATTCTATCTTCAATGTCACCAAAATAAATATAAAAACTCAATTAAAAATGTATTAAACGTGTACCAAACTGCATAAAATGTAACGACATATATTATGTAGTATTATTTTATAATAATCTTCTGTTTTAATAATCTCCTGTTATAGTAATCTCCCTCTTGAATAACGTTATATTTTTTACAAAAAAGCAAACAATACTTCTTTTTAAACAACTTTATATTTATTTAACACAATATTTGGGTTCAATCCAAACCGGTCGACGAAATATAAATTAAAATAATGTGGTTTAAAACAAAGTATTTGTTTCATTTGTATAATGTCAAGCCACAAAGTGTTTGCTTTCTTCGATAAATTAAATATTTTTTAGATAAATTTAAGGATGGTGTTTAAATTTTTAGATACATTATAGAATAGTATATTGAGGAAATCTGTAATTGATTTCTCAGTTAGGTAAATTACACATGTATAAATGAATCACATTGTAAACTGTTGATTTCCCTGAAATAAAATAAATAAATAAATAATATCAAACAATAAGAAAAGTTATGAGGTGGTATGAGAGAATTTTAAACTGATTTTTTTTTGTAACTGTTATAATTTTTCTCTGATATATCTAGGAGTAATTTATTAAAAAAAATTATACCGTTAAATATTGATGTTGTGCTGTTGTAGTTCAAACTAGTGGTACGGTTAGTCCTCCAATATAAATAATTATTTTGCTTAAAATTTATTGTGGAATATTATTTTTATCAAAGAAATCTTTATGTAATTGAAGTATTTAATGTACGAGTATTTTTCATAAATTTTTGTGAGAGGGGAAACCTTGGAAAACATGTATTGTTGTATAGTAATATGGCTTGTTTAAGATAATTTTTATTAATATTTTTTGAATCGTCACAAATAGAAGTAGGCATGATTAATATGCACCCTCCCCCCCCACCACAAGCCACGATTCCCTTTATTGAAGTAGTGTAGAATGTGTAAGTGCAAAATAAATATCTTTATGTATTTTTAATGATACAGAATTTCTAAGTCGAAAAAATATAAAGATTAGTTTTCTCATTCTGTCTACTGTGGAGTTTATTTGACTTTTCCATTTGATGTTATTATCGATAATTATTCCAAGATGTTCACACCCTAAGCACCCTGATCAAGTTTTTGAAGGAATCGCTTAGGTACCTGCTCACGCATTTAGTTCGAGTTGAATCCTGCAATCATACATAAAGATATCCTGCAATCATACAATAAAAAATTTGCGTTAAGAAAATTAAGATTATGTTTTATTTTTATTTTTATATTGAATTCCTCACAAGAGTCCCAACTGCTCCAGTTTGGAGCCAGTGAGACTATAGCATCCCCAATTGGGGTATATTGTGAGGCTGTAGGTAAGTGGGGAAGGGGAAGCGATGGGGAAGAGAAAGGTGGGGAAGACAAAGGTGGGAAAGTACCTGACTATTCAGATATAGTCACTAAACACGGCTAAAGCCACAAAGTTTCAATTCTGAATGGTGGTCTTACACCCGGGTGATACTGGGAGTAACTTTCACTCTGTTGATAATTCTCAGTCGAAGTATATTACAGTAAATATGACCGAATCGGATAGGGACACATTATCTCAGTTGGTTGAGTCACGGCCTGGAAAATCAAAGGTCCTGGGTTCGAGTCCCAAATGTGACAGTGCCTTTTCCAGATTTTTCTGTTTCAGATGTTCGATTGAGTTTCGCTAATATTGTCTTCATTAATTAAAAATAATACCTAATCTAGATCGGCCACGGGTTCGCAATACTATCGATGTAATGCGTGGATACAGCACTACCATCGATATGTATTAAAAATAATATCTATTCGTGAACGAACGCAATACTACCAACGTAATGCGTACACCCAGCACGATCGTCGTTATGCATTAAAAACCACGCAGGATGCTTCTTAGTTCTGAGAGTCAAGCGGCATCGTTGTAAATTATCCCAATGTTGCCAAATCTGATGATTTACTCAACCAAACGCTCAAATAATGTACAACAATGTACTTGCCAATGGCCACGGGGACGCAGTACTATCGAAGTAATGCGTGGACGCAGCACGATCGTCGTTATGCATTAAAAACCACGCAGGACGCTTCTTAGTTCTGAGTGTCAAGCGGCACCGTTGTAAATTAACCCAATGTTGCCAAATCTGATGATTTACTCAACCAAACGCTCAAATAATACATAACAATGCACTCGTGAATGGCCACGAGGATGCAGTACTATCGAAGTAATGCGTGGACGCAGTAAAACCGTCATTATGTATTCATAATAATATTTCAGCGTTTTCGGCCATGGGGACGCAATACTATCAAAGTAATGCGTGGATGCAGCACGACCATCGTTATGTATATTAAATAATATCTACTCGTAATCGGTCTCGAGGGCGCAATACTATCGACGTAATGCGTAGACGCAGTACGATCGTCGTTATGTATCGAAAATTATATCGACCGTCGTCGTATATTCAAAATAATATCTACTCGAGATCGTTCACTGGGACGCAATACTATCGACGTGATGCATGGAAGCAGCACGATTGTCATTATGTGTTAAAAATAGTATATTCTCATGAGCGGCTACGGGGACGCAGTACTATCGACGTAATGCGTGGACGCAGCACGACCGTTGTTATGTATATAAAATAATATCTACTCGTAATCCGTCTCGAGGACGCAATACTATCGACGTAATGCGTAGACGCAGCACGATCGTCGTTATGTATCGAAAATTATATTACTTCGTGGACGCAACAAGATCGTAGAAATGAATAAAAACATACACTGCTCAATATATACATCGTGTAGCGAACCTGTCGGCAAAATGTCAAACGTTCAATATTCGTTTCCAGACATTCTGAGAGATTTTTTGCTTCCACAAAAATTTTTGCCATACGATTCTACATGGGGTAAGCATCGTTCTGGCCAATTTTGAGCTCAAAACATTGTAGCGTCCGTATATCGGACGCTGTAAGTCGGTGGACGCTGCAATGCTATGGAGTTTTTAGGGGTCGGACGCAACAAATGTAGCGGGATATATATATATATATATTTATCCCCTCTCGTACTATGTTGATCTCGAGCGACGGTACGCCAGGTATATGTTGATCCGTTTGCATTTGTTGATCCACTCCGGATATGTTGATCCATTACCCGAGCTGGCATACATATGTAAATCCCTACAGATCAACTTGTGTCATCGAGATTTATCTGTAAGCCACGCCCATTTTTCGGTCGCATATACATTTTACACGATTTATTTTGTTGATCTATATATTTCTGACCAACTTGACGGCTTGCATGCATTGTAACTTGTATTTCGCGCGCGTTGTGGTACTTTTTAGATTCTGTTAGAACATCCATATTCTATGAAAATGACTTTGTACTTAAAGAGGATAGACTGCCTCACGCATATTTATATTGAAATGGAACTTTCGCAAACGTCAAATCCATGCTTAAAAAATCTTTTGAACTTGATTAAACAAAAATATAACTTTAATGCTTCATTTACTACGTTTCGTGACTAAGCAGGGGTGCCCGGGTTCATGGGGTGAGGTTCATTGAGTCATTTTAAAAGAGAAATTTTGAACATTGATTGAATCAAATTTTATTTTAATGTATCATTTACCATCTCTCCCGACGTAAGTTTCTTGTAATGATTAAGTTGAAACAAAGCGTAATATCCATAATTTGTGCCTATTAAAATTGCGGCGATTAGATTGGTGAGAATTTAATTTTTCAAATTTTAAATTAAAATTGCTGAAAAATTTATTCCAATTTGTTTTTTATTAAACATGGCTAAAGTCATTTCAAGCACCGATTCCAACCAACGATGTTTTAGTATATGTTCGTCAACCAACAGGAGCCATAATGTCTGTACATCAGAGCCCTCGAGAATTATTACAATTATGTATACCGCCGCCCCGGGAACCATTTATTAGATAACCAATACAATTTAGCGAGATAGTTGTTTATTTTTTGTATTTTTTTACATCGTCTCCACACAGGAGGCCCTTAGGAAAATCTTAACTCTCAAGGCCTATGTCATCTTTGTGAATGCTGTGTTGGGGTATTTTGAAAGAAAGGAAGGACAGTGAGTTCTGGGAAGGAAATAGGTATGATGGGTGGGTAGTAATCTGGGGGTCAGTGTGTTCGAGTGATAAACATAAAAATCCAACTCTCCTACTGCGGCGATGCGTTGAAAGAGGATTAATCGATCCGGCCCACCACGCATTTGGTAGGCAAGCGCATCCGCCGCCAAGAACCGAACAAACCTCACCCTATAAACCCGGGCACTCCTGCTAAGTCACCAAACATATCAAACTACTTGAGGTGGCTCTCGACTAGCAATCCGAAGGTCGCGGGTTCAAATAAATTTTATTAAAATTAATTTCCACAATTTTACAATTAGTGTTTGGTGACCATATCTGAATAGCCAGGTTCTCTCCCACCTTCCTCCTCCTCATCTCCTTCGAGGTCTCCTTTGAGGATGCCATAGTCTCACTGGCTCCAGACGGGAGCGGTTAGGACTGTATGACTCTGGTGCGGTATTCACACAAGTTTTTATTTGTAAAAAATGAAACAAATATTATAATCAGATATCATATTTCCTACAAAAAGCCACAGCTGCTAACTTCGAGAAGTTGAATAAAGTATTTTTAGCACACAAATGGCAGAAGTAGAACTAACACGTGCAGTTTATAGTAATACCAACTAAAAGATAAGATAAAACACTTCAATATATTTTATTTAAATTTTGATAATTCCTTCATGCTTCATGCTTTAGTGTTTAATAAAAAAATACAAATCATATCACACTACATCTTAACTTAAAGGTGGATATGTTTTTATACACAAAAAAGGTTTATTTGTATATTCTCTGTATGAAAACTATTTTCGTTTCAAAATAATACTGTATTGAAAATGTGATCAGACCAAAACTTCGTTGTTAAAACAATGCAGCTGCGGACTGCCGGGTTTAGAGTATTATTATTAATATTATTACTCTAAGCTGCCGGGATGTGACAACACCCTGATTATAATGCATTTAACCCATATAATAATTATAATTTTATTTGTTTTGTCTTTGATAATCAACGGCTATGGAATTCTGCGTCTTGCCACCGCGATACTATTGATTACTAAACACGACGAAATATTTCAAAACGACTTATTAACGATTCCAGAATGTACTTTATTCATAATTGTTTTAAGAATTTATCTGTTTCTTTAGACAATTTATTTTTAAAAGTGCTTATAAAATACGTTTTATTACTTATCCACTGGAGCCATTTCTGCCATATTTTGCCAATATTGTGCAATTTCTTAGTTTTACCTCTAGGTACACAATAGAGTGGGTACTTATGGAATCTAAAAATACGGGATTATTGATTAAATCTAGGTGGATTCGTTAGCTTTAAACCGCATTTAGTAGTTTATATGGTTTCTATGTTAATGTTTTTGGGGGATGATTATACCGGTACAATTGACCCCGTATTACAATTAAACTCCAGTTTCTGTGAGTACAGCTCCCAAGTTTTATAAGCTCAAGTGCATGTCCGTCCGTAACACTTAGTCAATGTACTTATTTGATCGTTGTCCTCTCTTTCCTAATGTGAAGGTGCTATTATAATTTTAATCAATATATATACATGTTATTTGGGGGAAAGTTTTATCTCAATCATAAAAAAAAAACTTTTTCTCTTTATTTTTTTATTGACATTAAAGCAAACTATCATATTAACATTAATTTGTTTTGTTATTTTATTACATTAAATAGTTACGGTTCGTGATAAAACTGATTTACTTGAGGCCAGATAGTGTATTACGTTAAACATAATTGAAATTTTGAAAAGTAATTTTTTCAACTAATTAAAAAATATTATTTTCCTCGTCATTCCGTAAAAGCTGCAATGACCCCGGGGTCGGGATCATTGCAGCTTTTCACTCGATCGGTTTATGAGTATATAGCTTAATTTATATGAGATTAAAAAAATAAGAATTTGGTAGACAACTAGTTTTCTGCCGTTGATTATGAGTATTTTTATCGTAAGCCTAAGTTTTTATCGCAAGACGTAGAAAATGCTTAAAGTCAAATTGGTTCAATTGGCCCCATATAATATTCATTGGGCCACTGTGAAAACAACTTCACATAAAATATAATCGAACAAATTGATTAAATATAATTGCATTTGTAACCACCTTGTAGCTGTTTTTTTAGTTTATGCTTTATAGAAAGATGCCGACTTCCGGTCATATTGTTTTATAATATTAAATATGAGATGATTTTAAAAGAATCATCTTTAGAGCTATTCGAAACATTCGCAAAAATCAAATCCATAAAAAAATCATAACTTAGCAGGGGTACACTGTTGCGTTTGCTCAGCTACTACGTGGCGGGCCGGATCGAAAGAGACTGGTTGAGGGATACCTTTTGGCCATAAAAATCTAAAATGGCGGCAAAAGGAATAATATTATATGGTATATTTTGAACTTCTTACCACCTCTCCTGATTACGCTTCGTGACTTAGTAGGGGTGGCCGGGTTCTTGATTATAATGGGTAATTATTTAAAATGGGTAATCAATGGATGATTGAACGCGGTTGGAGATAACAAAAAACTGTCCAAAGAAGCGAAACTCCACAATGGAGTGCTGGTACCTACCCTAATATATGGAAGTGAGGTATGGAACTGGCAGAAGAAGGCTGAAAGTAGACTGAATACTGTAGAAATGAGATCCCTGAGGCATATGTACGGTAAAATCATGTATGACGAAATCTATTCTACAGGTATTTTATTAGAGCCTGTTAAAAGGAGCTAGCAGCATTGTTCCCCGGTGCACCGTGCACGTGCTTGATACTCGACGGACACGAGCAGAACGCACGTTCACAATAAAGTTGATGTTGTCTTTATGAGAACGGGTCGTTTTTCCAACTCGTTTTTCGTTTTGTAAGTCTCCATATTCAAATTCGGCGGTATGATTTTTTTATGTGACACCTCTTACTAGAGCGCCCCTGTCTTTACACTCTAAATACAGAGAAACTATGTCGCCAACCGGTTGGGCAGCGTTATGAGGCGGGTTAAGGTAGGGGCTGTAGGAATGAATTTATTATTGCTGGTCTTAAAGAGGCGCGAATTATATGGAGGAGGAAAAACAGATGCTGATAGCTCGTTCCACATGCGAGCCGACTTACGGTAAAACGAGTCGGAGAAACGACCCGTTCATATATAGATAACATCAACTTTACTGTGAACCTGTGTTCCGCTCGTGTCCGTCGAGTATCAAGCACGTGCACGGTGCACCGGGGATCAATGCTGCTAGCTCCTTTTAACAGGCTCTTATAAAATACCTGTAGAATAGACACAGCATACGCACATTTCGTCATACACGATTTTACCGCACATATGCCTCAGGGATCTCATTTCTACAGTATTCTGTCTACTTTCAGCCTTCTTCTGCCAATTCCATGCCTCATTTCCATATATTAGGGTAGGTACCAGCACTCCATTGTGGACTGCTAGCTTCGCTTCTTTGGACAGTTTTTAGTTAGCTCCAACCGCGTCCAATCATCCATTGATTACCCATTATAACCAAGAACCCGGCCTCCCCTACTAAGTCACGAAGCGTAATCAGGAGAGATGGTAAAAGATAGAGGTTCAAAATTTCCTACATAACATTATTCCTTTTGCCGCCATTTTGGATTTTTATGGTCGAAAGGTATCCCTCAACCAGTTTCTTTCAATCCGGCCCGCCACGCAGTAGATGGGCAAACGCATCCGCCGCCAGGACCTAGACAAACCTCACCCTATGAACCCGTGTACCCCTGCTAAGTTATGATTTTTTTATGGATTTGTTTTTGCGAAATTTTCGTTTCAATCTAAATACGCATACATTTCTTATAAACAATTCAAGCAACACACGTCATTTTGATTTGAAACGGTACCATCTCACAGTCATTTCATGCGATATTCGACTCTAGAGACTAATGCTTTGAGTTCAATATCACAAAAGATTACGGAATCACATAAAACCTTGTGATGAACAGTCCACCGATTGCCCCTTGATTGGTTCATTTAGTAAAACCATATATAGGGACACAGATCAACTTTGTCTAATAACTTCTTACCTGGATCAACATACTACGGGAATAGATCAATATATATGAGATCAACATAAGTATGCCAATTTGAGTAGATCAACATAAATTATGCATCCGATTTCCATACAAATTTTGAAAATTTTATTAACAGTATATCAAATGGTTTTTCTGGCAAACTGGCAACATTGATAATTATAGTACCACTGTTGCCAAATCATTCAGATGTATTCCACAATAGCCAAGTTATATGGTGTTAAAGGTGGATCAACTTAGTCTAACAACTTCTTACGGGATCAACATACTACGGGAAGAGGTCAATATATATATATATATATATATATATATTTATATATATTGCATACACGGATTACAGCGCCCTGGTTCCAGCATCTCTGACCAGCGCTTCATCCACGCATGATGACCACCACGAGGACACGCAGCATCCTCACTGGTCTACGCAGCTCCCGCTCAACCGCCTACAAGGTCCGCCGCACCTTCGGCCTTTCCCGTCAGCACTGGAGCATTGTTTCCCCAGATCGCCAGTGCCTGACAGTCAACGAGTCCCGGTCACCAGCGCCCGGCGTCGACTCACTGACCCGAACTTGACCTGCCAACATAGCCAGCATCCGGTGAATACATCTGTCCTACGTCAACTCTCGTTACGGCTACTCTGTGTAGTGTAGCGCTGGCCAGGGACGTGGCCGAGGCGCTATGATGATATCCCGATGGAGTCCATGATTGTACGGGCGAAGCCGTGAGTATTGTCCTTCGCGCAAAGGTGCGCGGATTATCACTCGTGAGATTTATCCACTGACGGCAGGTTGATGATTGACTGACTGACTCGCTGCGTCGGGCTTATTTATACTGTACGGCCGGTGGCAACAGTAGGTAGATGAATTGCAACTAAATCCGAGGCACTCGCACAGTCTGGGCCTTTCGGGAATCTTCGACAGCGCGGCGATTATGCATGGGTTGTAGACTCTGGCTACTTTCTGGCGAGTTGTCTTAATGTGCCAGACTGACTGCGCGATAGTATTGTCGCCGGTAGGTTGCTTTGTTTTGTTTACTTATTTCGGCTGCAGGTACGTAACTTGGGAGTAGGTACTAAGTAGGTCGAGCGGTTTATTATTAATTAGTTAATCTGGATTCTTCTCGTCGCCACATATAGTATAATTTTACTTGTTTTTTTTTCTTTTTTAATGGTTTTTGTACATTGATGTTTAAAAACAAGGAATGTATTTGTATATGTATATAAATAAACACATGTATATATACACTTACACATTCATCCATACAATGTAACAATAACATGTTAATGACAGTTGTCGAGTTTTTGTTTTGCTCTCAATAATTAATGTTTTTTTAACAAGTATTGAGCTAAAATATATCAAAATCTATAAAACCAAATAAATATAAATATAAACTAACAAATAAATAGTGTTTGCAAACAAGTCAACAATTAAAACTATCATTTAAACTTCTGTGTGCAGTGAATCTGTTTCTTCTTAATAATTATATTGCCAAATTCCGCCGAATATCGCTTTCAAAATGAATACGAATGAAGCACTTTCTCTTCTAAATAAAGCCAAGGAAGAGATTACTGGGATCCATAGTGCCATTACCGATCCCTCTTTAAAAATCACTAAAGATCAAATGGCAAAAATACTCACCAAACTATCTAACCTCTCTGGTACCATGCAGGACCTAGGAGTAAATGTAGGAGTCCTGGAGGGGAAAGTTATGACATTTGAAAACATCATAGAAAAGAAAGTATTACCCCAAGAAACAACACCAATTTGTGACTTGCTCGCAGAGATAGAGGAACGCAAGATCCGCACCAAGAACGTGATTTTACTTAACGTTCCCGAGTCTAGTTCCAACTCAAGCATGGAGAATATCTTGGAAGATAAAAAAAAAGTTTTAACTATCGTTAGTGAAATAAATAGCGAGTTCAAAACGGAAGAAGTTAAAATTTACAGGCTTGGTAGTAAAATTTCAAACAAAATCAGGCCCATTAAAGTCGAATTTGAAGACCCTAAGCTGGCAAAACTTATTCTTTTTAATAAAAATACTTTGCCTAATGGAATAAAAATGAAACCGGATAGGACCCTCCAACAAAGAGAACATTTGACTGACCTCTGGAAGGAAATGGAGGAGAGAAAAGAAAAGGGTGAAATTGATTTGCGAATCAAACATTTTAATGGAATTCCTAAAATTATCAAAAGCCACGCAAAAAACTGATAAACAAACATAACACACTCTTAAGAATCAATGGATATTATCAAAATGTTCGAGGAATCCGTACGAAATTGCAACAACTTAAAAGGAATTCACCCACCTTCTCATATGACATTTTATTATTAACTGAAACATGGTTAAATGCAGATATCGGCTCGTCAGAATTAGGCCTAAATCAATATACTATCTATCGCCTTGATCGAAGTCTTAATTCGAGCAAAAAGTCTAACGGAGGAGGTGTGATGTTATGTGTGTCTAAAAATATCTCATCCTGTAGACTACCGGTCAAGCACACAAATGTTGAACACATTTTTGTAATGCTCAACATACCTTATAGTAAAATTATTATAGGTTGTGTCTACATCCCACCTGCATCGGATTTGCAAATATATAAAAACCACAATGAGGACATAGAAATGCTGAAATTCAAATATCCGAAAGCAAAATTCATAATTGCTGGTGATTATAATCTGCCGAACTGGACCAGCCAAGATGACATCGGATCTGCCACAAACGAAGTTGAATTACAGTGCGCTAAATCCAGTGAAATTCGTGATATGTCCATATTCCTAGGACTAACTCAATCAAACAATGTGTCTAATTCTAATAATCGAATGTTAGATTTAGTATTTTCAAGTGATTCAAAAACAGTGGTTGAGAAATCTGACGAATTATTATTGCCTCTAGATAAACACCATCCACCATTAGATATTATTATAACAAATATGTCTGGAAGATCTCCAAACCTAACTACCACATCGTATAATTTCTCCAAAGCCGAATACCATAATATTATTGAGTACCTTACCTCGGTAGATTGGTCATTTTTAGACAACGAAAATAATTTAAATAATCAATTAGAACAATTTTACTCAATTTTAAATACCTCGATAGAGCGCTTTGTTCCTAGGGTCAACTTCACACCATCTAACTATCCCAAATGGTTTACGAGGGAATTAAAAAAACATATTAATTATAAAAAACATATCCATAGAATATATAAACATACCAGAAATCCTAATGATTACATAACTTTTACTAAATTACGTAAGCAGTGTAAAGAATTATCAATAAAATGCTATAGTGATTATGTAAGCCTAATTGAAAAAGAGGTACACCAAAATGTTAAAAAATTATGGAGTTTTTCTAAAAGTCAACAAAAAAATGATTGTGGATTTCCCAACAACATGTACTTGAAAGAAAAATGTGACGACAGTATCGAAGGTATAGTTAATCTATTTGCTGATTCATTTAAAAGTGTTTACGACACAGATATTCGTGTCAATACGATTCCCGATATTTCAGTGGAAGAGGTATTAAATCTAAGCCAATGTTTCATCAAAAAAGAATCTATAGAAAAAGTCATAAAAGAATTAGATAGCAATAAATCTGCTGGACCGGATGGTATTCCTCCAATATTTTTCAAAACCTGTGTTAGTAGTCTGATATATCCTCTTTATAAACTCTTTAACAATTCTTTAAGTTATGGTTCTTTTCCAGCTCAGTGGAAAAAGAGTTATTTAACCCCTATTCATAAAAAAGGAGATAAAAGCGATATATCCAACTATAGACCAATTTGTATAATGTCTGCTTTACCGAAAGTTTTCGAGAAATTAGTCCTAGATATCATTGTAAAACCTATCAACAACATTATTGTTCCTAACCAACATGGCTTCATCACAGGTCGCTCTACCTTAAGTAATTTAATGATCTATGAAAATTACATATCTGAATCTCTGGGTCTCAAACAACAAGTGGACAGTATATACACTGACTTTAGTAAAGCTTTTGATAAGGTTCGACATCACATACTTATTTATAAACTTCGATTGTTGGGCATCAAAGGTAAATTATTGAGTTGGATTGTTAGTTATCTTAGCCATAGGGTGCTTAGTGTAAAAATTAATTCTGTACAATCTTATATATTCGAGGCCACAAGTGGGGTTCCTCAAGGGTCCCACCTCGGCCCAATATTTTTCTTATTATTCATCAATGACATTGTTGACCAATTTAATGATGTAGAAGTTCTGCTATTTGCTGACGACTTAAAAATATATAAAAGAATACGAAATGTATACGATTGTCAAATTTTACAGAGTAATTTAGAACAACTTCATCAATGGTGTGAACAAAATGCTTTATTTTTGAACATTCAGAAATGTCAAGTAATACGATTTTCCAAAACTCGTTATAATATATTACATGAATATACATTAAATAATATTAAATTAATACCAGTATCACATATTCGTGACTTGGGTGTAATATTCGTTGAAAACTTGTCATTCATTGAACACATCAACTATATAACTAACAAGGCTTTAAAGATGCTTGGCTTCCTTTGCAGAACTTTAACCGATTTTAAGTCCATAGATTGTATGAGAACCCTCTATATTTCAATAGTCAGAAGTCAATTGGAGTATAATTCACCTATTTGGTCCCCTTTATATAAAGTTCACTCCAATAATATAGAAAGAGTTCAGCACAAATTTCTTAAGTACGTAAATTTTAAGCTCGGAATTCCTATTGATTACATTAATTATGTCAGTTTGATGAATCAATTGCATCTAATAACACTGTCTGACAGGAGAATTATTTCAGACCTGGTTGTGTTACACAGAGTCATTAACAACTTAATTGATAGTCCTGCCATCCTTGCCACTATTAAACTACATGTGCCGACTAGGAATACAAGACAAAATATAACATTCTTCTGTAATACATACTCGACCAACTATCAGACACACTCACTGACCAATAGGATGCACGATCTGGGCAACAAGTATGGGGGTGTTATTGACTTATTTATTGACTCCATATATAGAATTAAGCATAATCTACACCAACACTTTGTTGAATCCTACAAATTATAGTAGCTTTGGTAAATTAGTTTTAATGATTTGTTTTATATGTAGTGTTTTTGTAATTTATTTTTTACTTTATGTTACTCTTACGTTTTACTAATGTTGCTTCATATTTTTTAATATTTTCTCATTATAACTGTAATCACAATTTTACAAGTGTGTATTTTTTACCTTCTTTAAAATGGATTACATCTATTTACTGTCAATATCTCCTGTATAATATATATTCTCTTATTGTACTGCATCATGTATCACTTCTATGTAAAAGCCTTTTTAGGCGTATATATATAAATAAATAAACACATACAGATACTCTCATATACACCTACGCACACACATAATATATATATTCTTCAGACTTAGAAATACTATCTCATTAAAAATATTAAAAGAAATTCACTTTGCACTTGCGCACTCTCTACTACAATATGGATTCATAGCTTGGGGTGGTGCATATCTCATATCCCTTCTCCCACTCGAAAAAAAAATAAAAAAATCATATAAAACTATCCGAAAAAAACCGTATTACTACCCAACAGAAAATGTATTCCAAGAATTCGCTGTTCCACTTCCAAAAATTTACGACAAAATGACGCTTATTCAGCTACACAAAGATATCTTTAATGAAAATAATACCCCACTGAATACTTCTGTTGGTGGACTTACTGTAACACCCGTACGAACCATAACAGCACAGAGTCACTATGTATAAAAATGAATAAAATTATTTAATCAATTACCCGCTGAAATGTGAACAGAAAAAAAATACGACAAATATAAAAAAAAATTAAATCATATTTTTGCTGTACCACCATATAATTTTAACTTTCTCAAGAATATGACTGTTTTTTTATTCCTAATGTTTTAACCTTTCCTTATCTGTGGTGTGTATTTACTACACATTGCTTCTAATAACTTTAATAACTCTATAAATATAATATATTCTGGGTTAGATTTTAGGTATTCTTCCGTTATACATTTATGCACTGAATTAAAAAATAATATATTACATAGTTTTCAAGTTCAATTAAAAATCAGAGTTTTTTGTTAAACAAATACACCAATACAATCAACCGTGTGATAACAATGCGAAGAGTGTGCGAGGAAATGACACGCTAATGATGTCCCGCTTTAATTCGCTATGCGGGAACATGAGGCATCCACACTTCTGCAGTTGTAGTTTTTGATTTAGACCATCGATACCTACGACCGCACAGCTGTGTTTGTGCCAGCCGCCAGCCTCTAGCCAGTTGGCCACGAACCGGTTTTTTCATGTTTTCAGCAATTAAATTACAATTATTATCACTTTTGATATAAAATATAATAAACACAATCGATAAGACATGAATATTCATATTTTTCCGATATTAAATCGCTTATTTTGAGATGTGTAAGGACTACACAGCACCGGAACGCGTGTATTTTTTTAGCACAGTAAGGGAAAGGTTAAGTACATCCTATATAAATTTCTTGTTTTAATTACCTTTATAATCTTAAAAAACATTATTTATTTATTTTATTTTAAATGCACATTTACAGTTATACATAACCAATAATAAATATACATTTTATTTTATTGTATTAAGATATTTTATTGAAAAATATCTATACCAGGGGACAGGTAATTAAGTAATAATCATTTTTCCGAGTGGCATTACTAATGGTAAGTTAGTTCCGCATTTCGGAAAGACAAAGGTTCTGTGCCTGCGCGCTCTTGTGCAATTGTCGGGGACATAAAACTCAAATTTTTCTATTATATCGGGAATACAGATGTTACCGTTTAGAAGTTTATATGCTGTTGTGAGCAAAGCAGTTTTCCTTCTATCGGTGAGGGTATCAATACCCAGCATGCCGGACAAAAAGGCGGATGGATATAACCAGGGATAATATCCGAAGTGTGTAAGATATAAATATCTCAGAAACTTCTATTGTACTTTCTCTATCATTTGAAAGAAAGTTAAATCCATTGGTCCCCATACTACAGAACCACTTTCCAAAATGCTACGTACTAAACTATAGTATAGCACACAAATCGCGGCCGAGCTGCAAAAATGTCTGGAGTTGTTTAGCACAAATCCTAGCATTCCTTTGTTGCATATCATTTCTATGTGGACGTGAAATGTTAGGTGCGTATCAAATGCGATTCCCAAATCTCTCGAAATAACAATGTGCTGAAGAGAAGAATAAGATATTTTTCTAGTTATAGTAAATCGTTTTGTTTGCCTTGGTGTAGCACATAATGGAGCATTTCTTAATATTAAATCCTAATTTATTGGTATAACTCCATTCGACGATAGAATTTATATCACTTTGTAGATGCAAGCAATTTTCCAAGGATTTTTATTAAAAGGAATAGTTTCATGTCATCCGCGAATAAGAGAAGCTTAAAAAAAATTATGCAATTGTAAATGTCGTTGATAAATAGCGAGAAAAGTGAGGGTCCAAGGTTCGACCCCTGTGGAACTCCAGAGTTTGTGATGAAGTTGGAAAAGTGGAAAATACTATAATTTACGTATTATTGTTTATTTGAGAAATAACTTTTATATAGACATAGAAGTTTCGATGAAAATCCAAATTGGTCGATTTTATTTAGGAGAATAAGCGGATCTACTGAATCAAAGGCTTTTGCCAAGTCGTTGTATGATACATCTACTTGATTGTTACTATCAAGAGATTGAGATAAGTACTCCGTAAAAACCATTAGATTAGACACAGTAGATTTGCCAGATCTAAAACCGTGTTGCTGGTCAATTTTAAAGGGTTCAACTTGGGCTAAAATGCATTTATGAATTATTAGTTCAAACAACTAGGCTGGAGAGGATAGGATCGCCACTGGTCTGTAATTAGAGACTGAAGCATTATCATCAGTTTTACATATCTAAAATGTAACTTAAGAGATTTTACACAGGTCTGCGAATATTTCGGAGTTAAGTCAGAGATTATAAATATACACGAGAGGTGTTAATGAGGGCTTATAGCATCCCTTTAACAAGAATGACGGAATGAGATCCTGTCCAAGAAAAGTTTTTGATTTTAATTATTTAACAGCAGCGGTGATGTAAGTGTTTGTGATATTTTGAATATCAACATTCTGTGCTATTATCGAACTTTATCTGTCATCTTTTCAGATGTGATAATGGTCCTAAAGACACATCCCGGAGTAAAACCTCATTTATGTCTCCATTGTAACTACTCCAGCTTACGCAAATCAAATTTAAAAATTCACTTACTCACCAATACTGGAGAAAAACCTTATTCATGTTCCTACAGCAGCTATTCATGTTCTCGAAGGGGATATTTAAAACATCACATTCTTACTGGAGAAAAACCTTATTCATGTTCCTATTGTAACTTCACCTGCTCAGACAAATCACGTTTAAAAAGGCACATACGCACCCATACTGAAGAAAAACCTTAATCATATCCCCATCGTAACCATTCCTGCTCACAGAAGTCAAATTTAACGACACACCTATGCGAAGATACTGGACTAATAGTTTAATTCCTTATTCGAAATTTGAAAATAACATAATATAATAGATATATTTTTGTTTTATTATTAAGTACCTAAGTAGGTATAAGTTCCTGCAGTTAGTAAGTTTCTTAGTTAAAAATCTTAATTTTGTTTTGATGTTTCAAATTAGCGAAAATTAGAAAAATACTTTTTTTACATACTCATTATTTTGTGAAAACTATTAGATCGCAGAAATTTATAGTTGTGCTACGATTGATCTATTATCGTTCTACTTTTTGGTTCTTCTAGACACGATTACATTAAATTAAATAATAATTATAATAATATACTTAATTGATTGCGGATATAGGTATGGGTACTTAACCCTTACCACTCTTTTTTCGAGTGGCAGCCGACATCACTATTTGTACGCTTCAACTCAGTTGTCGGCTGGCAGCCGACAAGATAAGACGTGCGCGTGCGGTGTATTTTCATGCGCAAAACTTGACATGTGACGTTGTTTCTTGTGATTTTTCGATTAAAAAAAACATTTAAATTCACGTTTTCATAAGATTTTGACTGTTTTCCGTTTTTATTTTACTATAAAATAACCTTTGCAAATTCACATAACCTAAAATGGCGGGAACTTTGCGTGATATGGTATCTGAATACCAAGTGTTTTCGGAAGATGAATCTTATGAAAGTGACAGTGAGTACGAGCCTGTTGTTTGTGATTTTGAAGATCCTGATGATGATAGTGTTAACAGCACAGAAGGAAGACGTGAAATAGTGTGGTTTTGTGAGACCTGTTCCAGAAAACCTGGTCTTCATCATGGAGAATGTTTTTAAAAGTACCATACGATGCAAAAATATAAGTACTCCATAATTTTTTCTGTAAACTGTTTTTTATTTGAAGTATAAATCATAACGAATGAATTTTTAACGATTTTTTTTAACTGCCTATCAATAAATTAATATTTTGCCACTATTTAAATTAGAGTTGGCTAATAAAATATATTAAAAAATAATGGAGTGGTAAGGGTTAGTTACATATATGGTTATCAACTGACATAATACACTTATATACTATATTGTAACTAGGGGCTGCATGTGAATTCAAGTTGCCATTGTAGCAGTTCAATTTTGTCCTGCCACTATTTTTCAAACATCTGACAAGACCTCTCAGTTATCTATGTGACGTATGCTCTATGGCCCGTTCTAGAAGGGAGCTCGGGACAGAATTTCGAGAAGCGTGGACCGTTAGTACGGTTAGCAGGGGCATTTCTCTCAGCTTTGGCCTTGAAACTCATTTGAAACCTTTTTTTTTTTTTTTTTTTTTTTAAATAAATTTAAGATAAATCAAATTTAATAATGTTATAATAATTATTAAGTTCTGCAAGTATTTCTGTTATTTTTACAGTTTTTAATGTGACAGCTGTTTCGGCTTTTGAGGCCATTATCAAACTGTCAGTTTGATAATGGCCTCAAAAGCCGAAACAGCTGTCACATTAAAAACTGTAAAAATAACAGAAATACTTGCAGAACTTAATAATTATTATGACATTATTAAATTTGATTTATCTTAAATTTATTTAAAAAAATTAAATGGAGTTCTACAAATTAAACACCAAAACAATAAATATCATTTGAAACCGCCACGCCCACCTCAAAATTCTTATAGAAAACGAATAATATGGCTAAAAGCTCAGATCTCATTGGTGAGAGCAGAAGGATTGGTTTGATCTCTCGCTCTCTACTATAATGACTCGTGTAACAGAAAGAGATGACGGAATTTTACCGTTTGACAGTTTCAAATCATTCAAACAAAATGAGAATGGTTTATTTATATACGCGGGTTGTCATTTGCTGCCGAAATACTATCATTTCCGTCGAAAATATTGCGTGTTAAAGTTGTTCGTGATAAAAATACAATATAAGCCAGTATAGTGTTAGCGAGTTACAAACATATATTCAACCTACCTACGTAAGTTCAAGTTTAAAGTGAATTGACAGTTTTTAGGTTATTCGTTCGGTTTTTTGAACAATGCTAAGAACGTATAAATGTTATTTATTATATCGATAAACTTATTCATGGTATTGATTATTGTTATCCTGTATTATCTTATTGTTTTGGTGAAATTAAAGATTTTTAAACATATGTAACCATGAGTTCATGAGGCTGAAAAATGTCGGAATTCTTCGTCGTACTGTCGGACAATCATGTTTTGGAAATTTTCTTCAGTGTTTTTGCAAATTTCTTGTCATTTTGGGTTTCTTCTTCTCAGATTAACAAGTTTCATCTTAAGGAAATGCACTGTAAAAGTTTATTTTCTTAGTCGGATGAACCTTGCCCTTGGAAAACATTTCGACATTTTTCTGCTTCAACGACATTTTTATTTTTATAATAGTTTCTTTGGGCTAGTGAATGAATAGAGTAGGCTGAGAGCAATTATGTTGTCTATGGTCGCATCTTTTTTTAAATGGCCTTGATTTTCCTCTACCTTGTCTACTGCTCTGCTCCGCACGGTAGGTATTGATTGTATATCTGTGGTTAAGTACTGTATAATTCCGTTACATACAAAAAGCCCGAACATATCGATCTAGAGAGTGGTATATTTATGATGGTTAGTACCAGGGGCCTTAGCATGAGAATCGATCGAACTTAACGATATCGGATTGCTAAGCGTATCTACCGACGATTTTTTAACGACTTCCCTAGCATGAGAACGTTATTGATATCTCTAGCGACATCGATAAGGCAATAAATACAAATCGATATACGCTGGCAATACTGGGACGGAATTGTCTATGAATTGGATAGACGTCAAACGTCAGATTTCAAGCGCGATCGTTGTAACCGCCTTGTTTTTTTAATATTTTACGATGTCGCAAGCAATGGTAGCTGAGTAAGTTATTTATTTATCTTTTTATGTGAAAGAATTTCCATTATTATCAAAGAGATATACTTACATTCTATTGTGTCAAAATTTTGAAGTTATTTTTACTAATATTTCAATCATACGCAGTATTTTAAGATATTCAAAATGCTGATATTATGATTTCAGGAAGAGAGTAAGGTCGACGACCAGTCAAATGGATTTTTTAACCAGCTATATGGCTGACCATTCGGAGTTCGCCGCTGGAAGGTTTGTGGGACCTCAGGGTTCCCAAAAAAATAAGGAAATGTGGCGAAATTTGGCGGAACAACTGGCAGAATTGGGTCCTGCTAAGTCAGCCGAGCAGTGGAAAACAGTGAGTATTTGTACCTACTTATACAAACTGGTTGCAGCAAACTTTGATGACCTTCTAATATAATCTATCATCGAGACACTTGATATAAGACCGTAAATCACTTTTAACCTGACATTATTTTTACATTTTACAGACATGGCGTGACTTAAAATGTAAGTCGCGCGCCCAAAACGCCGATGCCAAGCGAGCTGCCCTCACGACTGGAAACACTGCCGAGATACCGGTGTTAACTGACCTGACTCAGAAGGTCATCAACATCATCGGCAGAGCCAGTTCTGAGGGCAGCGGACTTCCAGAAAGCTGTATAGGAGAGGGACCTGAACTCATAATGCAGGATGTTGAGGTCACTAATGTCTTAAAATGTTAATATAATATATTCTGTCAAAATTTAGTTGATCTTTCATTATCGATGAAAATTATTTGTGTGTTTTACAGTATTCCGATGAAGTTGGAGAAGGGCCGGCGCAGTTAGCTTCCCCTTCTCGCCCGAGCAAGAAGAGGAAGCTAACTGACAAGCCAGATGTGGGGGTTCGGATGGTGATGGCGCAGGAGGCTAATAACGAATCATCCAAGGAGCTTGTGGGAGCTATTAATAATTTCTCCAATATTTTTAAGGTATTTCCTATTTCTCTTCGAATCACTCCCAAATACAGCGCTACACGTGTAAGTTGCCAGATTAAAATATAAAGAAATAGCGTCAATTCATGTTCAGGCCACCGCCAACTTATAAGTGTGGCACTGTACTTTTAAATTAGAATTAAATCTTAGTAGAACAAAATAAAATGCCCAGCTTTGACTTATTTCATTTATTTATTGTACTATTCCCAATGTACTATTTTTCCATTTTGCGCGGTGGAGTTTTTATTGTTCTGTTTGTTTAGATATTCTTTGTGTTAAAAAAAATTAATAAACATGTAAAATCCAGCTTGGCGAGAAATTCAAAATGAATAAATTAATTTATAATCTTCCTTTTAGTATGTCGACTACCTATTGTTATTTAAATTAAATTAATAAGTTGTTATTTATCATTTCAGAGTTCAATGGATCGATTTGCTGACATTTTTGAGGTATTTCCTGTTCCTTTTTGTAATTATTTGTCAGGGCACCCCGAGACCGGGCAAGATACAGTGGTCTCGTCTCACTGGCACTAATAACTAATTTACTATAGAAGGTAAATTAAGTTAGTAAATTAATGAATTATCATCTCTTGTTTCAGAGATACACGGCAGTGGAAAGTGAAAGGGTTTGTTTACTCCAACGACAGTTGGCGAGGTATTTATTTGCTATACATCTATACAGGCTTTTAAAAACATTTAATGTACAAAACTGAACAAATTAAATTAAATATTGCATTATTTAATATGTCACTTGAGAGATTGCGAAGTATGTTCACAAGGGATGGAACACGATTATTAACAATTGTCCTTGGAGAGGCAAGCAGTCCAGCTAGGAGGTACGATGAAAGTAAAATGAATGAGATCTCTAATAAAACATTTCTAATTCTAGACAAACTCAACCGTCAACATCATTTGCCAACTCGCCCAACTATACGTTGCAGTTGGAGTCGGAGGATGAATACGATTAGTTAAGTTTTTTTTATAATTTTCAAGGTAATAAGTTTTTTGTATATTTTTTGTGTTAAATCTTTATTTTTATTAACGTTTTGTATGTTCATAATTTTTATGTTTCTAGTGAAAAAGTGAAACTCAACAACAAATGTCATTTTTTTACAATTTAGATACATACAATACAATATTTTAAAGTACTTGTTGTGTAATATTGCTTGCAGCACTTTGCATATACATATACTTGATTAGTAGCAGTTCTTCAAACTCTTGCAATGTCTCTGTGAGGCGTGAATTGTTTTTACAATGTAGGTACATACAATACAATGTTTTAAAGTACTTTTGAAGTACTTGTTGTGAAATATTGCATGCAGCGCTTTGCATATATGAATATGTACTTGATTAGTAGCAGTTCTTCAAACTCTTGCAATGTCTCTGTGAGGCGTGAATTGTTTTTACAGTGTAGGTACATACAATACAATGTTTTAAAGTACTATTGAAGTTCTTTTTGTGAAATATTGCATGCAGCGCTTTGCATATATGTATATTTGATTAGTAGCATTTCTTCAAACTCTTGCAATGTCTCTGTGAGGCGTGAATTGTTTTTACAATGTAGGTACATACAATACAATGTTTTAAAGTACTATTGAAGTTCTTTTTGTGAAATATTGCATGCAGCGCTTTGCATATATGTATATTTGATTACTAGCATTTCTTCAAACTCTCGCAATGTCTCTGTGAGGCGTGAATTGTTTTTACAATGTAGGTACATACGATACAATGTTTGAACATGATGAAGCACTATAAGTCAGTTTCCTTGTTTAATATATTATTATTCGTGGGAGAAGTACTTTCGCACTAGTTCGTCTCTCACTCTGCGGGCTGCAACAACCCTGCTGACATCTTCAGGCTGGTGCAGCAGCTCAACCTCTCTTAACTCTACATTATCATTATAATCGTCTGTTAATCTGAAAATAGAGAACAATTTATTAATATTTTGTACTGTTGCCTTACTTTTTTAAATGCATATAGTTCAACAAGGAAACTGACTTATAGTGCTTCATCATGTTGTATAGTATAGCACAAGTAATAATTATTTGACCAGCAGCATCGGGCTCATAATGGAGAACTCTGTCTTTCCTGAGGCAACGGAATATAGCCTTCCATGCCCCAAATAGGCGTTCTACGGAACATCTCGCCTCACAGTGCGCCTTTGTGTATCTGTATTGGGCACTCCCCTCGACTGCATTCAATATTGGTGTCATCAGATAAGGCTCGAGTGTATATCCAGAATCGCCTGATTGAAACAAAACACCCATTATAATAGGTACATATAACTAGTAAATTATGATTTTTTTGCCTTTTTTTAAAATGAGTTGTTGAAATACATACCTAGCAAGAAATATGTCCCAATTCTCTGATTGTATAGTCTGTTCATTTCAGTTTTGACTAAACTATTATTCCAAATGAATTGGTCATGGACAGTACCCGGGAAGCGTGTGTTGATGCTCAATATTTTCAACGTAGCATCGCAGACCTGTTTATCAAACATAAAAAACCTTCAATAAAATTTGAAAACAACAATCCGGCTGTTTTATTTCTGAAAAAATATTTACCACTTGAACATTCAGCGAATAAAATCCTTTGTGGTTTTTGTACTGCTCCTCGTGTCTGGAAGGGGTGACGATGGCGATGTGGGTGCAATCGATGCATCCCAGAACATGTGGAAAGTTTAATTTTTCCCTAAAACTACTCTCTACTTGCTTGCGGGCTTCATTTGTAGCCGGAAAATGTATCCATCTTCTGTACAGATGTTCTAAAACTGCTTTCATAAACAGTTTTATGCACTTGCTAACGGTAGTTTGCCCTATCGCCAAGAAGTGATCTTGGCCTACTCCACGTTGGTAGCTCCCTGTAAATTTTGAAGTTATTTTTACTAATATTTCAATCATACGCAGTATTTTAAGATATTCAAAATGCTGATATTATGATAAATACAGGTAAAGTGCTACATAGTCAATGAATAATGACTATATAGCACTTTAATAAGTTTTTATGTTTCCATGTTAAAATTCGAAGTTATGATTTTTTTAAATGTCGGCGAAAAATTATCATCTGGAAATCTCTAGCAATCGAAGCAAATTTATTTATTTCACGTGGTCGTTCCAGTGGTGGATAGATTTATATTGTGTTTTTGTTTTACTAAGATATCAATAATATTTAATACTCTCACTTCAATGTATACTGGAAGTCCTAATGTATTTTTTGACACTAGAAATGGAGTTAATTGATCAATGAGATCTCTAGCCATAATACGAGATATTCGAAACAATTGTCTGAATTCCGTCTCTGCAAGTTCGAACGGATTCAATTGATCGCGTAAACGACGCCTTTCAATCCTACGATCTTCCCTAACCTGCCTCCTTTCATTGAACCACAAATTTTGCATAATGAACGACATTATTAAAAAAATACGTATATCGACAGCCAACCAAAGTTTTAACTGACACTCAAGACCCCACGTTATATTCGGCGGGCTTTTAGCAACCGTCGGTCGGAAGTTATCCTATCGATACATTCTCATGCTCGCAATTTTAACGATACCGTCGCTACTTTGACCATAGACAAGGAATTTTAACAATCGTCGGTTGTTATATTTTGATCGTGCTAGCATATGTCGTTAAGTGCTCATTGATGACGTATTTTAACGATATCGTATTGCTATAGGGCTATATCGACTTCTCATGCTAAGGCCCCAGGGGGGTATAACTCCGAGAAAAAGGTGGGTCAGAAAAAAAGACACGGTAATCTCTATGGGTGACTTGTGACGTATATTTTCCACATTCCAATACGAACTTCATGCATGTTTATAGGCCGCTGTCACGAACGTCATGCATGTTTATAGGCCGCTGTCATTGGCCGATTTTAGGCTAGCCAATGGGTTGGCTCCGAATGAGAATTATACTGTCTATGGTTACGCCTTTTTTATAGTTTCTATCCTAGTCGATGGTGAGAATGTGTAGTAGTGACGTATATTTTTCAGTCACAGACTTTTATCTATGGCAAACATTAGGACCCATGGGCTCAGTACTAAAAACCCGAAGATATTGATCTAGTGAGTGGTTCATTTATGGTTAGTACCAATCGAGCAGCCAGCCGGGGACGACGCGACTTCATAGAAGAGCGAGCGTTGCAGTCGACAGACTTCCGGGTGACGCGATGACGCAATCAGCTAGATAAATTAATTTGCTGGTCATCGGTTTCTTCCTCTTCAAAATTTTGCAACCCTTTCATGAGTGTTGTATGGCGCCCTATTATCGTTTAACAGGTTAGATATTTAATGTCTTCACACAATGTCACACTCAACCTTTTGCTACCAATATAAATTCCATCTGTGCGTTCAAATACTTCGTATTGACGCTCACCCCTGAGTTTAATCTAATTTTGTTGAAGAGAGATCTCTAGCTCTATGCGATATTGAAATAAATGTAATATTTAAATTCTTGTCTGTCTTATTTCATAATCGTAGCAATCCCGATGTTGGTTTTCCATACCTGTTACAATTGCCCAAAAGTGGGTTAACTAATAATTTTTAACTGTTACAATGGCGGCCCAACGCGGTTCTACTTGTTACACCATTATGCTTGCCTGGTCGCTATTAATTCCTAACTAGAAATATTTTCTGTTGGCAATAATTTTTTTGGAAGATATCAATATTTTGAGTTGAAGGGAAACATCTTCTGTAATTTTTCTAATTATTGTTATTTTTTAATTTATTATCCATTGGTTTCCGAAAGTGTACTTAGTGCGAGGTTAGAAAAAAGAGAAAAAATAAAATTTAAGCAAGAAGTAAGGAAAAATATAAAGTTGTTATTAAGTTATATATTTTAGGGTTCCATGTTAACCCAACATAATGACAATTCAACACACCTTTAAAAAGTGATTAAAAGTCATGTGATTACTGCTGCTGGTAAAACATCAACAATACAACTAAATAAATTCATGGGTGTTTTGTGTTTATAGTTTTGGCTTTTTCGCCAGATGTAACTGTCACACTTAACCTTATTATATTGTCCAGTCGTTTTTAAATTTTAAGAATGTCTGCAACACTTTTTGAATGAGACTCGGAAAATATGATACATGCGCATTTAAATAAGCCTTATTTTAATGCTTTTCTTATATTAAAGCCTTATTGTATTGTTTTACAGCGAATTTTAACTAACGGCGAATTTTAATTAACACTTCCCAATACGAAGTCGCACAAGTACGATCAACAAACCTTATAGACACATTTGCAAAAAATATATATGCAGTACGAAAGCATCGCACCAATAACGAAATTCTTGAACATGTCAATATTTTTAAAGATCAAAAATAAAACATTTCAGTGAAGAAATTACCCAACCCCTGACACACCTTGTCAGTCTGTACATAACCGATACGCTTCAGGAACAGGCCACTTGCATTACTTTTTTTTCCTGTTGCAAAAATTCTAAAATATTCTAGTAGTTTTTTATAGATTTTTCTTAACAATGGTAAGATTTTGAAGATTTCGCTTTTCGAAATAGGGCAATTTTTGGTAACTGGAAAGACCAGACATAATTCATGGGTTCGAAAAAAAGAATCATGTGGTCAAAAATCATTAAAAAATAGCAACGATTTCCACAAGAATGGCAGAGGGGAATAAAGAAGTGTGTAACTATTTTTTACTTTATCAATTACTGATCATTATAAATATTTAATTCAAATATTTAACAATATTGTTCATTTAATATTAAAGTAAATAAAATCAGAAGTTCTAAAGAAACTGAAAAGCAAGGATGGTTTTGTAATGACATCATATTAAACTATTTATATAGAATTTTGGACAGCTGAACGTTCTTGTTCTTAAACATATCTAAATCCTGTGCACAAAGTGGAATAAAAATACCAACATAATACATTTTATTTTTATATTATTTTAATGGCTTGTAATCTAACTGCGGATATTTGATGAGACAGGAAATGGATTATGTCATAAGAAATGGTAAAGCCAGTTTTCATACATCTTCCCCCTTGACTGATTAACTGACGGACATTTCGCTAATATTGGATAAAAAAATATATTAAATACTACACGACAACGGCTTATTTCGAGATCAAAATATTAAACAACCATAGATTTACCACTAAACCAGTACTCAGCTATCAAAAATTTTTTTCAACAACATTCAGAGTTTTTCATTGGTGGATACAGTTTGGAACATAATATTTTAGGAATCTATGAAAATCACACGTTGGACGCCAATGAAACATAACATTTACTTTTATGTGTAGCAATCAAATGATGCCATAACAAAACCATGTTGCTAGTAAAGTGTAAACAAATAATTATAAGCAATAATTAGTCATTTATTTTTACTCGGGAGATATTTTCAATTTATTATCCTTTGTGCTATGCATAAAACCTTGTCTTATAAACATTAGTTTATCATTAAAAAAAAAAAGTGTAAAGAATAAGGATGCAAATCATAAAAAAAGATCCATAAAATAATGACGGTGCTATTTATTGTACAACCTTATATTTGTTAACATGAGACTCAAAATCAATAATTACAGATAATCTCAGTGTATGACGGATAATTAGTGGGTCGGTATTATTGTTTTATAAAAAGGAAACCGGTCATGGTGAATTAATGTTATGTTTAAATTGTAGATAATCATACAATGATTTTAATATTGCATATCACTAAGAGATTATTAAATGGGCACCAGTTTCATACGATACTTTGTTAAATAATTATTTATATAATCCAAATAGAAAATAAAAGTGATAAAATATATTAACAAGAGTTAATTTTTTAATTTTTTTTTTATTCAGGAGAAAAAACAGATACAGATATCAATTGACAAAAATATACAAAACATCAACTAGACAAATAGAGAATTCACCTGCATCCAAACTATTTCTCACGAATTGACTTAAACAGCAGTTAAAAACACATACAAATATTTTTACTTATAAATAGTGGAAAAATATATATTTCTTCATATGAAGCGGTTACTTTGTGATGTGACATTATAATTTAAAATTAAACAATAACTTTGTAAACATCACTTATAGGTAAATACTTAATGCCGACCGGGTTTCGCTACAACACGTAGCCTCATCAGGGCAGTATAATACTGTACAGTACAGTACTGTACAGTATTATACTGCCCTGATGAGGCTACGTGTTGTAGCGAAACCCGGTCGGCATTAAGTATTTACCTATAAGTGATGTTTACAAAGTTATTGTTTAATTTTAAAAGAAAAATATATACATAAGAATATTATTTTACAAATAGAGATATGAAAGAAATGCGCAATATCCTTATAAGAATTAACAAATTATTTTTGAAAAATTTAGAGGGTAAAACAAAAAAAAATATATATATATAAATAGATAAACAATGTTAACAGGAAATTTAAAAAAAATATATTTAAACGAAGTATGTCTAAGTTGTTTACTTTGAACTTTGTAGGAAAACAGTCTTCATTTTTCTACTAAAAGTAGTGCGTGTATCAAAAAATAAGTCAGAATCCTTGAGGTTTTGATTCTGATTAAGTGATTCGCACATTCTTCTGATTGGATCCCTAACACCAGCATTTGTACGCGTCCTGCTAATGTGGAATAAGTCGTTAAGCCTTGTTACTCTGGGTGGTACTTTGAAGTTTATTAATTTCAGTAAGTCGGGACAGTCAATAACGTTGTTACAGATTTTATACAGAGTCATGAGATCAAGGTATGTTCACCGGTTAGATAGAGTGGAGACGTTATAACTCGAGAGCATATTTATGTACCCGCGTTTAGGTGCGCTCATTCTGTTATTGAAATGATTTTATTTCTTCATATGAAGCGGTTACTTTGTGATGTGACATTATAATTTAAAATTAAACAATAACTTTGTAAACATCACTTATAGGTAAATACTTAATGCCGACCGGGTTTCGCTACAACACGTACTGAAATACTGGCGTCAGTCTATTACATAAAAACGGAATAGGTCTTAGGTTGGATAACTTAGAAGCGCTAGAGTTAAGGAAAGCCAAAAACGTCAATAGCAATGTCATCAACAACCAAATAAACCTAAATAAAAGCCCTATACTCAGATTGTTCCCTATTGACAAAGAACACTCGCCTCTCAATCTCCCACATATCCCTACCTCTTCCACTGTAGCTCAGACTGTCCACTTACTGTGAAATCCACACATGTTAATTTTAAATTTTTAGATTTTTAGTATTATACTGCCCTGATGAGGCTACGTGAAATGATTTTAGTTGAATCATAACTGGCCCCAATAAACATGATTAAATTAACTTGGCGATACAAATTATATGGAATTTCCTAAAACTCCGTAAAAATAGAAAGTTATGAGCATCTGAAATAATCTAGTTTTTTTTTTATTGAGACAAACTGCAATGCCAATTTTCATTAAAGGAACGAAGTATCCCCTTTCGTTCGTAAATATGTATTAACATATTAAAAGAAAGTACCCAGGAAAAAATTGTTAAATAGTAACATCCTACCTATGTAAATCCCAAAAGGTATATTTAAATTATTGCCAAAATTTATTGTTGATCAATGTGAAAATCTATCCAAGACGCAAACCTATTATTGAAAAATAAAATTCCAAATTTAGAAAAAAATTCCAAGAGATGGCGGTAATTGTTATTATTTAATTTCAAAAATTGATATTCACGGATTTAGTCAGCAAACGATGTACCGCATCAGTAAACGGGTTGCAACCGCATTTGCTCGCTTTGCTCCACAACATATTAAAATTCCACACACCATAGGCGAACAACAGGCAAATGCTGCGGAGTTTTATTTAAAGAAAGTTGGGGGTGATTCTGGACAATAGTATGTCAATAGAAAGGGGAATGACTCCTAATGTCCAGGTTTGTAAAGTCAAACCTGAACATGTGCCAATTATGGCAGAATCTCTTGATACCATCAAGACAACTGTCGTAGCTCTTGCCGTTCTCCATGAATGACCCTCTTGCCTTTGATATGAATGACCCGTATGTTAGTAAATAATTTAAATTAATAGTTTGAACTTGTTTGTATAATTGACTACTATTAATTAGCCAGCCAGCACTGCTAGCAGGGGCATTTAACTAAGCTTTGGCCTTGAAACCCATTTGAAACCGCCACGCCCACCTCATTATTCTTATAGAAAACGAATAATATGACTAAAAGCTCAGATCTCATTGGTAAGAGCAGAAGGATTGGTTTAATCTCTCACTCTCTACCATTATGACTCGAAGAAGACAGAGCTTTTTTTCTGGCAGAGTTGAAACAAGTCGCAAAATTACTGCAGGACCTAGACCTAATGTTCGATCGGGTAATGGTGTATTCGCACCATGGTATATCTCGAAATCCAACACTGTTCCATTGGAACCAGTCATTACGAAATTTTTCAGTCAGGTTGGACGAGGTTTGTTTCTTACAAATTGGCGAACGGCACATCTTTCTAGAAATGGTATCATTTGCTCGTCAATTGAGTAAAACCCAAAGTCTCTCTCAATAGAAAGACATCTGTCTCTCACTGCTTTTATCAATTGATCAATTTTCCAAAAAATATTATTAGCATGGCCTGCATTTTCAGCAAATGTGTCAACGAAGTGTAAATTGACGCGGAACATAAAAAATCTGTCACGACTCATTGCTGATGCAATCGGATCAAATCGAAATCGAGAATGCCAATATAGCTTGATCCTCGGAAATTTAATACAGCCAAACAGGGCATTTATACCAAAAAACTTTTTTATTTCAGAAGCAGAAGTTTTCAGTATGTTTCAAGTTTTATTTAAATAATATTGTGCAGTGTGTTTCGCTCCCAGCTCAAAAAGCTCCTGCATAAAATACCTCTCAAAGAATGCGACTGGTGATATTACTTGAGATGGTACTTTCAATGTTGGTGTTGTTGTCTTTCTCACAAAAGATCTTTTCCTCCACTGGTAGTTTCTTTGTGCTGGTGGTTGATTATCCGGTTCTTCGTCTGGCTCAGAATCAGATGAACTGCTTACGGTTCTATTTTGTGGGGTCCATTCATCTTCGTTATCATCATCGCTAAATAACTCAATATCTGATTCATTTCCGTTCATAAGCAAGTCAGTAATGGCATCTGGATCATTTATAAGATTCTCCATGGTCTGTAAATAAAATACAAATCATAAAAACACAGTTAAAACAAAGGCATTTTATTTAATAAATACAAATATCTTATCCCACACATTACTTACATTGGCAGGGTAGAGAACCAGAGCTCACAAATGTGAGTTGTAAAATTCAAATGTATCTAATCAATACAAAATACACTTTTAACTTGTAATAGAGCTACACTATTGTTTACTACACTCTTGACCAACGATAACTTCAATAACAATTGAAAGAAGTTGAATAAAAGCAAAGTTATGAGCAAAAACAGGGAGACCGACAAGACTTTATCGAACTGTCATAAAAGTGCAACAAAAGAATCCTGGTGTTGCCACCGCATAGAAATTTTACCCCATTAAAAAATATTTTTCAAGTACCCAGCCATGCTCACAAACGACCGAGACTGGTCACACACCCATAGAAGCATTGCACCGTCAGAAATTAAATCAGTAACTTACCCTCACAAAAGTGAGTACAGGGTCTGAAAGGGATGGGAAAAAAAATTGTTTTATGCAGTTTCTGCAGAATTTGTTGGGACCGAAAACAAAACTTCTTGAGCGAGTTTCACTGTAATATAAATTAGGTGTAGGTATACCTTCAGAATATTCCTTCAAATGAGGATTCCACACTGTTGAAGTGTACTGTAGGTGACTTCTTATAAATATATTAGTTAAATAATAACAAATTTAACTGTTTATTATTATCGCCACAGCACTAGAAGTAATTCAAATTCTCCTGCAATGGTTTCATATAATTTCCACAGCTTTATCGTCAGCAAACATCATGGAAAATGCTGGTTAAATCTGAATAAGGTACTTACATGATGCAATTCTAGAGAGGTTTAAATGACCTTGTTCGATGTAATCGCGGCTTTGTTTAGAAATTTTAGCATCCTAATACGTGGTATAGGATCGCGTCGGAATACGGATAGGTCTGAAAAGGAACATTAATTCAATTATTAGCCAATGAAGTACATTCAGGAATCAGGAATATTGTATCAAAGAACTAG
Source organism: Hesperophylax magnus (assembly GCA_026573805.1). Classification (NCBI taxonomy): domain Eukaryota; kingdom Metazoa; phylum Arthropoda; class Insecta; order Trichoptera; family Limnephilidae; genus Hesperophylax; species Hesperophylax magnus. The sequence continues at coordinate 20,293,495 of JAIUSX010000080.1, forward strand.
AGGTAAGTACCTGTATTTAACAACGGGATCGGGTCCTTCTTTCAATTGGTGGAGATAGACCGGATATTTTATGATGCCTGGAAGATTAAGCGTTGGCAACGCATTCTTTTTTAATCCCAAAAGTACCGTATTTTTGCTTACAATCGCGAAATGACACCCACAAACAAACGTATTTCTTGCTGCTTCTTGCTATCACCGGATTATCGAATCCGTCTGAGCAACCTTTAACACAACACGGCATTAATTTATCACCTTGAAGAATTCTAGCCGCAACATTATTTTTAGAAGGGTGAAAGAAAATTAAAAATATTTACGCTAAAAACGAACTGACTTCAACCTTCGAAATGGCGTCTTGGAAATTACCGTTAATTTTTATCGGAGCATAACCGATGCTTGGCTTCTCTTTCTGTTACACAATTCGCTATGGTAGAGAGCGAGAGATCAAACTACATTTTTGCTCTGAGCTAATGAGATCTGAGCTTTCAGCCACAACAGCTTTGTCTAAAAGAATTTGGGTTGGGGATAACTCCTCCCATCAGAGTTACAAGGTCAGACACGAGATATACGCCCCTGAAGAGAAGTCAATTATTAATTTTATTTTAAATAGTGCAAAAATGTACCAGTTCCACAGACATAAATAATAATGGTTCCAGTGACGGCAATGGAGCCGGGAACCGGGCCAGGAATATCGATCATCTCTACGGATGGAAACGTCAGGTGTCCGACTATTGTGTCTCCTTTGCTCTGTCTTTCTAAAGTAATATTATATGAACCACACAATAATTGAAATTGAAATGCTTTTACTTTTTTGAAGAGGTTTCTTCAATATCTTGCAATTGACCGCCGTGCTTCGCCTTGTATGTAAGTAAGACCTTTATAATATTAACTAAGTAACACTTAAACTCGTAAATTTGTGTTTGTTAATTGTAAGATTATATCGCTCAACACCTTATTGATCAGTTTAAACAGCATTCGCGATATAACACGAGAGACAAAAGAGAGTACATGAGTTTGTTTATTGTTCATTTACGGCCGCTGTCAAACATTAAAATCAAGCGATTAGGAAGTTCATCTAACCTTGACCCTGTTTGAACATCACATAAGTCATTTTCGCTAATTCAAAAACAGCAAACCTTTTTTGTGGAACCATTAATTAAGTAAATTTTGAAGAAGTAAGCATTGCTGACGATACATATTGTTTTTTTTGAAAAATAATAGCGGTTTTAAACAAGTGTTGATTGTTTTTAGTATGAACTGTTCAAAGAGAGAGTTTTTGTTACAGTCTTTCTTATTTTTTAGCTAAGAATAATTATCATTACACAACAGGACGTTATCACAGCAGTGCCATGGATTCCAACCCAAAGAGTGTTTCCATCAAAACTGAACCATGGTCACAGGAAGAAGGCTCAGGTGAAATGTCCTATGGGAATGTTGAAATCCACCTCCCGGATGTGAAGAAGGAATGTTTGCAGTATGTCGAGAGTGTTCAGCCAACTAGTAAGTTGCATTGCATATCACAGAAGTGTTTCCGATGCAAACAATCAGAACAGCTGCTTGTTCTTTACTTCCCCTCTTGTCGTCCATACTTTTAATTGTTATAATAATAATTATATAGCGCAGTTCTGTGTTATTTCACTTCAAAATTTTATCTTTGAAATATTGCTTTACACGCAACTGATGATCTAAGAAAACGTTTAACTTATTATGCTTGCAAACAGTTCTTAATTCGTCAAATGTTGCCTCGTCATATTTTATTATTAAAGTGAATCAATCCACTCCAAAAATTCTCTACTCAAAAGAGCGAAGCGGAGTTCTGTTTTAAGTCAACCGTTGAGCATTTATGAACGTCTGTAAATTTGTTTGTATTTTCCGTTTCCAATGGTGTCCATTTTAGATTCTGTCAATTGGAATAATCAATACTATGGTACCTACCTACCTGAAGAAAATTGCATAATTCCTTATTGTATATATAAAAATGACACTTAAAATAATGGTTTATATTACGTACCTACTTGCTACTCACAAATCTTCTGTTTTCAGAGGAAATTATGGTTTTGATTTATTGAATGAGAGAATTTATTGTTATTTTTGTATTAATGGACCTATCTACCATCTTTACATCTGTTTGTATAAAGAAGAGAGTCTGATTTTCATATCTACTGTGTTATTCCGAGATTGATGACATTTTCCCCATTTGATCTTCTAATTAAGATGAAGGCGACTATCTACAAGAGATTTTGAAAATCTATCCCTATCACCTTTTCTCACCCCTGTAGAATGTTGACACTTATTGAAGAACTTTTGCACACTCGAACTCCAATATAAGATTTGTTTAACCATAACATTCTGTTTTGTTTTACCATGACGATTTCTGTTTCCGTTATGTTTTATTATTTTTATTCTAACATAAATTATGTACGATTACCATATTACGGGCATGAGCCTAGTATTGTAGTAATTTATAAAATACAAAAAAGATAAAAATTAGCGTTCAAAATCAAAAAAAAAACTTGAACTAATTCAGCTATTTTAATGAAAATTACTCAATTCTGTTGTGTTTTTCTTAACCTCTGGTTCAATGAACTCTTAAACTCATGCTTTGAATTTAAAAGTCGTTTTCAAAATTGCAAGAGTTTGTTTTAATTATTCAAACAAATGGTAAAGAACCTACTTATATAATTAAAATAAATTAATAGGAAGTTATTTTATTTTCCAAATCTGAATCATAAGTCCCATGTTTTTCACTGTATTTCTCGTCTAAGCTAGTTTAATGTACCGTATACATTAGACATAGATTAATTAACATTTCAAAAACTTATTATCATATCCATATTTCAGATGTAAATCGACATAATAGACCAATCCGATTATTAATTTTTATAGATGGGAATTTGAATTAGCTTTGCTACTGCAAAGTCGGCAAGTATCTTATCAGTAGGATCTTGATTGAACTATATAAAAAAATCTAACAACAAATACAAATAATCATGCACATAGCTCTCATGATATATATTAACATTTTTTTCTTGTTCTGTTTCAGGTAGCATTAATGTGGAGACTATACCCATTAAGAAAAACCCAGGACCCCGAGAAGAAGATGGAGGAAGAATCCCTTATACGGAAATAGATATATACCTGCCAGATGTGAAAAAAGAATGCTCGGAACATTCTGATAATATTACCAAGACTGCAGGTAAAATGCATTTTTTCGGTCTGAATTAGTTTTGATAATCTCATCGTTTCATTATAGATAAACGACTTATTGAGATTTATCTGCATCTTTTCCAAATAAAATAATGATCCTGAAGACACATACAGAAAAACCTCTTTCATGTCTCCATTGTAACTCCTGCTTAAACACAAATCAAATTAAACAATGCACTTACGCACCCATACTGGCGAAAAACCTTATTCATACCCCCATTGTTACTACTCCTGCTCATAAAAATTAATTTTAAAAAGGCACTTACTCATTCTGGAGAAAAACCTTTTTTATGTTCCCATTGTAACTTCTCGTGCTCATACAAATCATTTAAAAAAGGTTCTTAGACATCCATACAGGGGAAAAACCTTATTTATGTTCCTACTGCAAAATTTCATTTTTTAAAAGGGGTATTAAAATTTTCACATTCTTACCCATACGGGAGAAAAACTTTATACATGTTTCCATTGTGCCTACTCCTGCTTACGTAAATCATCTTTCACAGTACACTTACGCACCCATACAGGAGAAAAACCTTATTCGTGTTCCAATTGCAACTTCTACTATTCAAGCAAGTCAGGGTTGACAGTGCACTTGCCCACCCATTCTCGAGAAAAACCTTATGCATGTTCCCATTGTAACTACTCCTGCTTAAGCAAGGGATATTTAAAGACTTATCTACGCACCCATACTGGAGAAAAACCTTATTCATTTTCCCATTGTAACCACTCGTGCTCAAGCGAGGCATATTTTAATGTACACTTACGCACCCATACTGGAGAAAAACCTCATTCATGTCCCCATTGTAACCTCTTATGCTCACAGAAGTCAGTTTTAACGGTACACTTACGCACCCATATTGGCGAAAAACTTTCATTATGTCTCCATTGTAACTACTTCTGCTCACACAAATCACTTTTAAGAATGGATTTACTCACTCATACTGAAGAAAAACCTTTTTTTGTTATTTGTTTTTGGGGTGTAATGCCGTGTTGCGCAAACTCCTTCTTTAGCCAACGTTGTCGGAAAAGTTGGCTAAAGAAGGAGTTAGCGCAACACGGCACAACACCCCAAAAACAAATATACTTTTGACTGCGTAAATCTTAAAACCTTTTTCATGTACTTATTAATTTTTTTATAAATTTTATATAAATAAAAAAATAAATAAATAAATTTTAATGACTCCTGATCACGCAAGTAAAATATAACGGTACACGCACCCATACTGGAAAAAAACTTAATCATGTTCCAATTGTAACCTCTAATGCTCATACAAGTCAGATTTAACGATACACTTACCTCACCCGCACTGGACTAATTGTTTAATTCCTTATTTGAAATTTGAAAAAAACATCTTATAAACTATTTTATGTTTTATAATTACTATATAATTAAGTACCATATTGGAATTTAAGTTCCTACCTACAAATCTTAATTTTGTGTTGATTTATTAAATTAGCCTAAATTAGAAACGTACTTTTTTACATACTCGTACATAATACTCACACAATTAATATATGGAAGAAATAAATATTAATGCTACGATTTATCTATTATCGTTCTATTTGGTTCTTCAAGACACAATGACATTGAATTAAATACTCATTATAATAATATAATTAATTGTGGAAGTAGTTACAGGTACTTAATTACATAACTGATTATCAACTGATATAATTTTGTAAAACTGGAAAAGGGTAGATAAATGTCTGGTTCATAAGCAGGCATTGCGTCTCTTAACTCTGCTAGACATATCCTCCATCATTGCACAAGCAAAATTTTCCCACTACAATGAGCGGTTCAAATTTAATCTTATTTTTATTATAACTTTTTTCGACATTTATTTTTATGTATTATGGAAAACATATGTGTATACACTTAGTTTATTATAAATAGGGGTTAGATGTGAATTCAAGTTGTCATTATACTTGCCTGGTCACTATTAATTCCTAACAAGACATAATTCCTATTATAAACAATCAAAATTGTAAGTTAAATGGATACATGTGTAATTTTTGTAGTTATTATTTATTTAATTTATTGTCAATTTGTTTCCGAAATTGTACATAGTGTATGGTTAGAAAAAAGAGAAAAATTAAAGTAAGGCATAGTAGAAAATTGTCATATACCTAGTTATGTATTTTAGGGTTCCATGTTAACCCAACATAATTAAAATGCAACACACTTTTAAATAATGATTGAAAGTCATGTGACTCCTGCAGCTGGTAAAACATCAACATTACGATTACATCAATTCTTGTGTGTTTTGTGTTTGTTTTGGCTTTTTCAACAAATGTAATTCTCACACTTAACCTTGTTATTTTGTCCAGTCGTAAGTAGATTAATACAGTTTATGACACTTTACGAATGATACTCAGAAGATATGGTAAATAGGAATTTAAATAAGCCTTATTTTAATGCTTTTCTCATTTTAAACACTTATTATAATGTTCTACAGCATGGCAAATGTTAATTAATACTTCCCAATACAAAGTCGCAAAACTACAAATTCACAACTACGGTCGACAAAACATATTCCAAAATTTTTGCAAAAAAATATATATGCAGTACGAAAGTATCACACCATTAACTTAATTCTGTTTTCATAGGAAATTATTGTTTTGATTTATTGAATAATGAAATTTTAAATTTTTGAACCTAAAAAAAAAAAACTAACTAACCATCGCGCCGTTTCCCCGCAGGGATAGGCAGAGAGGACGGACCACCAAACAACTCGGTCTTGGCACACACTCCTTCCCTCATTCGCATTCATACATCGTCTCATACATACTCTTCTATTATTCTGACTCTTGACATGGCCCGACTCAAGTATCTGATTCACTTGGTCCTGCCATGTATTCCTCGGGCATCCCCGACTTCTGCAACCATTCACATTTGCATCGTATATTCTCATTACACTCCTTTCTTCGCTCATTCGCTCTACATGCCCAAACCATCTAAGCGTCCCTTTCTTGATCTTACTCATTACGCTTACATCAGCCTTGCACTCTTTGCGGATCTCCACATACCTCACACGATCATACATGGTTTTACCACTTTTACGCCTCAGGGATCTCATTTCAACAGCATTCAATCTACTTTCATCCTTTCTTTGCCAGTTCCACGCCTCACTTCCATGCATCAGGGTAGGTACCAGCCCTCCATTGTGGACTGCTAACTTCGCTTCTTTGGACAATTTTTTGTTAGCGCCAACTGCGTTCAGTCCTCCATTAATGGAGTTACCTGCATTTACTCTTCTTTCAATATCTCTGTCAGCCTTCCCATCTCTCGTAAACAAGCTTCCTAAATACACAAACTCATCCACCTGCTCCAAGTATTCCTCATTCACAGCTACATTGCACACTGCTTTCGTACTCTCTCTTTCAAACACCATTACTTTAGACTTACTTAAATTCATCTTTAACTCGTTCTTATGCATACTTCGTTCATCCTAGACACGAGAGACTGTAGATCATACATACTATTAGCAATCAGTACTGCATCATCAGCATACAACAGGCAACATACTTTCAGATTACTCAAAACCTATTTTTCTTTACCTATTCTGAACCTATCTATCATATTTACATTTGTTTGTGTAAATAAGAGAGTCTGATTTTTAAATCCACTGTTTAATTCCGAGATTGATAACATTTTGCACACTTGACCATTTAAACAATAAGAAGACGACTGTGTACAAGAGATTTAGAAAATTTATCCCTATCCCCTTTTCTCACCCCTTCAATTTTGAAACTTCTTGGAGAATTTCTGCACACTTGAAGTCGAATTTACGCTTAAAATAACTGTTAAAAATAATAAAAAAAAACTCTGCGTGAAGCCCGGCCGAGGCCAGGTACTGTATAGCAAAAAAATTCGAAATTCTATTGTGTGTCTTTGTAACTCTGGTTCAATGAACTCCACAACTCCTGATTTGAATTTAAACGTCGTTTTCAAATTAAAGAGTTCTATGAATTATACAAACAAACGGTAAATAACTTCTTATGTAATTAAAATAATTTAACATTAAGTTATTTTATTTTGCATTTTCTAATTTTGAATTATAATGTCCCTTCATATTGACGGTATTTCACTTCGAAGCTAGTTTAATGTAACATTGATATTATACATAGATAACATTTCAACAACGCACCCCGTATCCTTATTTCAAATATAAATCGACATGATTAACCAAGACAATTAACTAAACTATAGAACATATTATATCGGGAATAATAATACAGAACATTTTAGTGCCGTCCGAGTATAAATTTAGGCACAATCAAGTTTTAAAAATAATTCACTAAAGTTTGGTAATTAAACATAACTTATAATAAAAACACATAAATTATGATGAGCCACAAAGTGAATGCTTTTTACAATTACGTAAACATAACTTGATTGACTTCCGTAATATAGTACCATATTATGAATACGAACAAAATTCATTTTTAGAAAATTTATTTTATATAATTTATTATGATAAAACTATACTAACAGACCGAACGATTAGTCATAATAGACCCGATATAGTTTTACATGACAAAATTTTAAAAAAATAACCCATATCATTGATGTCGCTAATCCAGATTCCTGTAATATTAAAAAATCTATTTCTGAAAAAATAAGAAAATACACAGATTCGGGAAATAAGATTGAAAGAATTTGTCATTCTCAGACTATAAAAATATATGGAAGACTACAATTTAGATTACAGGCGTGATGTGGAAATGCCATACTTGTTCTACTGGTAAGGAATTAGCATCATTAATCCCTTCAGCACCGGTGCATAGTCGGGAAACAAAACAACATATTATTTCTTATCCAAAAGTATTATAAATCGTTGAAAGTTTTGTTTTACTAAAGCCAAATTGCGATACTTGCCCAGCTATTCCAAGTAGAATTAATTTTGAAGGCAACAATAAACTCACTACTAATTACTCTATTATAATATTTTGCTAGATTATACATGTGAAAAAGTCACTTTTTTATACTATTCTGTTCAAATAAAATATTCTCTGTTATTATAACATTCTAGGCCTTAATAGAATTTACTTTATATTAATTTCTATTCATCATCATAAACACCTCATACCTCGATTTATGTCAGGTTTTATACAAACCTAGTATTCATGCAACTATTACTACACTAGTAAATATTTCTTTTAATTATGTACCTATTGTTTAACTGCACTTCTATTAACAACTGTATCACTTGCAACAATATTTTTTTGTACACATTACTTGTTCTGTAATCACTCTATTGTAAATGCTATTTTATGGCGTTTAAATAAATAAATAACTATTTGGTTTTTCGGCTACCGGCATTATACCTAGCTCTCTCATTCAAAATTTAGGCGTATTAGATTTTTCAAAGAATTTATATATAAAAATGAAAAAATCTAGTCATTTTAAATACATGTAGGAGAACGAAAGATTTTTATATATTTATGTTGAGGGATCAGTAGGATCTATAGGTACAGTTAGGAGATCTACCGAGCCGAACCCTCTGATATGAAAATATCTGGAGTCGGTGAATTATTTTCCCATTTAATCTCTGGAGGGTTGACGTGTTGTTCTTGTATTGTTTTGTATTTAGAATCCTTATATAATGCACTTGCATAATGTGGATTGATAATCATTTGTAGAAAAGTGTGTGGAACGGTTTAGTTTTTTCGATGGGGAAGATATAAACGGGATATAAAGTCGGAAACAAATAATCACACACAAAGCTCTCATGTCTTTATATATATATTAACATTTTGTTTTTGTTCTGTTTCAGGTAGCATTAATGTGGAGACTGAACCCATTAAGGAAAAACCAGGACCCCGAGAAGAAGATGTAGGAATAATCCCTTATACGGAAATAGACATAGACCTGCCAGATGTTAAAAAGGAATGCTTAGAGCACTCTGAAAGTATTAAGTATACAGAAACTGCTGGTAAAATGGTTTTTTTTTGTTCTGAATCAGTTTTAATAATCTTATCGTTTCGACACCTACTTACTGAGCTTTATGTGCCATCTTTTCCAGATGTGATAATGGTCCTGAGGACACATCCCGGAGAAAAAACCCATTCATGTCTCCATTGTAACTACTCGAGCTCACACAAATCACATTTAACAGTGCACTTACGCACCCATACTGGCGAAAAACCTTATTCATGTCTCCATTGTAACTACTCCAGCTCACACAATTCACATTTAACAGTGCACTTACGCACCCATACTGGCGAAAAACCTTATTCATGTTCCCATTGTAACTACTCCTGCTCAAGCAAATCACATTTAACAGTTCACTTACGCATCCATACTGGCGAAAAACCTTATTCATGTCCCCATTGTAAGCACTCCTGCTCATATAAGTCAGATTTAACCAAGCACCTACGCACACATATTGGCGAAAAACCATTTTCATGTGCCCATTGTAACTACTCTTGCTCACAAAACTCAAATTTAAAAAGGCACTTAATCACTCATACTGGAGAAAAACCTTATTCATGTGCCTATTGTAACTACTCCTGCTCACGTAAGTCAGATTTATCGGTGCATTTACGCACACATACTGGCGAAATACGTTATTCATGTCACCATTGTAACTACTCCTGCTCATGCGAGTCAAATTTAACAGTGCACTTACGCACCCATACTGGACAAAAACCGTATTCATGTCTCCATTGTAACTACTCTTTCTCAAGCAAATTACAATTAATGCTGCACTTACGCACCCATACTTGTGAAAAACCTTATTCATGTTCCCATCGTAACTACTCCTGCTCATGAAAATCTCTTTTAAACATGCACTTATTCACTCATACTGGGGAAAAACCATATTCATATGCCCATTTTAACTACTCCTGCTCACAAAACTCAAATGTAAAAAGGCACTTAATCACTCATACTGGAGAAAAACCTTATTCATATGCCCATTGTAACTACTCCTGCTCACCTAAGTCAGATTTATCGGTGCATTTACGCACACATACTGGCGAAAAACCTTATTCATGTCACCATTGTAACTACTCCTGCTCATGCAAGTCAAATTTAACAGTGCACTTACGCACCCATACTGGACAAAAACCGTATTCATGTCTCCATTGTAACTACTCTTTCTCAAGCAAATTACAATTAACGCTGCACTTACGCACCCATACTTGTGAAAAACCTTATTCATGTTCCCATTGTAACTACTTCTGCTCATGAAAATCTCTTTTAAACATGCACTTATTCACTCATACTGGGGAGAAACCATATTCATGTGCCCATTGTAACTACTCCTGCTCACGGAAGTCAAATTTAACAGTACACTTACGCATACATACTATACTAATTGTCTAATATCTTATTTAAAATTTAAAAAATTATCATCATACAAAATGATTGTTTTATTACTAAGCACCTATGTAAGCAATAATGTTTCTTCTTGCAAATCTTTATTTTGTTTTGGTTAGTCAAATTAGCAAAATTAAGAATCTTTCTTTCTTATGTACGCATGTTAATACTCATACAACTTTCAGATGGCAGAAATTAATAGTAATGCTACGATTTATCTATTGTCGTTCTTTTTCTTTTGGTTCATGGCACAATAACATTATTTTGAATACTCACAATAATAATATAAATAATTGCCGATGTAGGCATACTTAAATATGCAAATAAACTGGAAAAACGTTGTTAAACTCTGCTAGCCACATCCGAGAAGATTAATTAATAGAATTAATTTATTATAAATAGGGGTTACATGTGAATTCAAGTTGCCATTATGCTTGCCTGGTCGCTTTTAATTCCTAACTAGACATATTTCCTGTTATTACCAACAATTTTTAGGAGGATATCTAAATTTTGACGTGAACAGGAAAATGTGTAATTTTTGTAGCTATTTTTTTTTCATTTATTATCCATTGGCTTCCGATACTGTAAATGTTGTGAATTTAGAAAAGAGATAAAAATGAAAATTTAAAAATAAGTAAGGAAAATATATTATATTTAATTCAGTTATGCATGTTAACCTAACATAATGACTAGTCGACACACCTCTAAAAAGTAATTGTTAGTCATGTGAGTCCCACTGCTGGTAAAACATTAACATTACAACTAAATCAACTCAAGTGTGTTTTGTGTTTATTGTTTTGACTTTTTCGACAGATGTAATTGTCACACTGAACCTTGTTATATATATATTACCTTATTATGGTTTATTTCTATACGTACACTACAATTTTATATAGTTCGTTTATGTAGATGGGGAATAATAGAGGGCCAAGTATAGTCCCCTGTGGGACTCCGTATGTGATTAAAAGTGGATAACTTGTCTTGCTGTCAATTTTTAGTTGTTGCATTCTGTCAGACATGAAGCTTTTAATAAGATCGAATTCTATTCCATTAATACCTATGTTTTTTAGCTTTTTGAATAGTTTTATGTTTGAAAATCTGTCGAAGGCTTTACATAGATTTAAGTAAATAGATATAACTTTTTTCTTAGCGTCTAGATTTTTTGTATTGAAGTCCGTTACAGTAGCTAGTGCATTTACTGTGCTCCTGTTTTTCCTGAAGCCATGTTGGTTGATCGAGAGTATGTGTTTTGTTTCCAGATAGTGTTGAAGCTGTTTTTTTCAAGAATTGTCGAAATGGTATTTAGTTGCGTAATATGTCTATAGTTGTTTCCATTATTTTTTGGTCCTGATTTAATTATCATTTATTAATGTCCTGATTTTATTTTTATTTAATTGTTATAATAAGACCTTTTTCTAGTAATCTCGGGAAAATTCCTTCTTTTAGACTAAGATTAATTAAGTATGCGAGTGGTTTAAGTAGTTGTTGTGTTAAGATAGTTTTAGAATCTACACCATCCGGTCCTGTAGTTGTGTTATTCTTTAGTGGTTGAATTATTGTATTGGTATCTTCTAGCGTTATATTATGTTATTTGAAATGTCTGTTGTAATTTTCACTACTGATGTTTGTTGCATTGTTTTGAGGTTCTTGGATATCTCTGAGAGGCAACGTAGTTTTTATATTTTCAGCTAGGCTAACTCCAATATTAATGTAGTGTTTGTTTATAAAATTGAGGATACGTATAGGATTGTCGTGGAAGTAGAGTTCTTCATCATGTTCTGAAGAGTTCTTCAGTGCGCCCTACTGTCGAATTTGGCAGCCATCTCTGGTCCGGAGCCCCTAAATACCTGAAAAAACCCTTGACTCTGTGCAAAAATGGGCGGTTCGTTTGATAGATTCCCCAATCTTAACAAACGAACTGCAATCTTTAGAGCACAGGCGTCAGGTAGGTATGCTGTCCTTGTTCTATCGGTATTACAATGGAAGATGCTCTGAGGAACTAGCGTCATTGATCCCTTCGGCACCGGTGCGTAGTCGGGATACACGCCAAACGCGCGCCCAACATTTGTACACGGTTGACATTTGTCACATGAGAACGGGTCGCTTCTACGATTCGTTCTTAAGTTCAACAGCTCGGCTGTGGAACGAACTGCCGGCCTCTGTGTTTCCTCCCTCCTACAACATGGGACTCTTCAAGACCCATGTTCACTCCTTCCTCTCCACAAAAACACCTCCACACAGCATCCCCAAAGATGACATAGGCCCTGAGGGAAATAATTTTCTTCAGGGCCTCCTGTGTGGAGTGAATATAAAAAAAAAAAAATTAATTAGTATTTTTTATGGTATCATCTTTGTTCTTCTGTGAATGCGTACTTTCCCTCAAAATTGAGCATACGGTTTTAGGGTCATAATTTGCTGTTATCAGTTTTTTCGGTAGTATAATTCTTTGGCTTAACGTATTGTTAGGGAACAAATATTTCTGTACATTTTATAGAAGAAGTAACGCGAGGTATCATTAGGGTTCAGTTTAAGTTGTTTGTGTAGTTTGTCCCTTTTTATGTTATTTATGATGCTTTGAGTAATCCATTTTTTAAGTCTTACTTTGCGATGAGGGATAAATGTGGGTGTTCTGTTTATTTTTTTTGCGTTGTTATTTTGGAAAGTTAAGTTAATATTTGGGGAAGTCGGGCCTATCGTTTTTGTGTAGTGATCTGTGATTTTCGATTCGTGTAGTGCACCATATCTTTGTCTTTTTGATTTAACACTAATGTGGTCGATATATGACTCTGAGTCTTTGGTTACCCCGGTAGGATTATTAATGGTGCTTATAATGCCATGATCCAGAAGCATCAGTTGGTATTCAATGTTTTGAGGGTGACCATTAGGAGGTATGTTAATGTTTACATCTCCAGCTATGATTGTATTTTTGAATGAAGTTGGTTTTTTTAGGTGAGAATGCAGATCCATTATAAATAGTGTAATGTTATGTATGGATGGTTATCTGTATAGGACGAAAATACACGCATTAGATTATTTGTAGACAGTTTATATTTACTAAATAAATTTCTGATGCAGAGGCGTTAAGACTATTATTTACGTATACAACAATGCCAACATTTTGATTTAATGTGTGATATTTAGTACAATTATTTTTGTGTTTTTTTGTAAAAGCGGTTGAAATCCTACATTCTGTAAGGATTATAATTTTAAAATCTGTTTAAAAGATGCATACGATTATGTCAAGTTCGTCATAGTTTTTGTTAAGGGATCTTATATTTTGGTTAAATATTGTAAGAGAACCTGGAGTGTTAATAATAGAATCACAGAGTTTTGTATCATTGGTTGTATGATGTTGTTGTGTGCTATTTAAGTTCATTGTAAGTACATCAGCCGTGGTGGTATGCAAAATAAGGATAATGTTATTTTGAGGTCTGAGTGACCTACATTTTACACCATACACCATTTTTAACAATCATTTTCATTTTCAATTTGTTTAATTTTTTCCCCCGGTCCTTTTCGGATTAGCATTTTGCCTGTTTTAAACCACGCGAATTGGAAATGTTTTTCCTTAGCCGATTTTTTGGTTTTTTATAATAATTCTTTGTAGTACGGTGAAAGCACTTTGACCTGCACTCCGGGCGGCTCAGTACCCTAGCCCTATTTACTGTTTATATTGTTGTCATGAATATTCTCATACTATTTTATGCAATTAATGTTTTTTTTTTTTTTTTTTTTATTTGGTACATTATTTTGTTAAAATTTATGTTTTCCAGTAATGTAGGCCTCACTGGGTGGCTTGCCCGTGCTGAGGCCTTCATTTTATAATATTAAAATCTAAGATAGTAAATTTGAAAAGAAAATAATAAATTTAAAATTAAAAATAAAAATACATAATAATACATTTAAAATTAAAAAATAATACAATGAAAATAATCTTGTGTGTTTGTGAGTGATGTGTGTTTATGTTGGTTTTGTGTGTTACGTGTAGGTTTTATTTTTATTTTATGCTATGACATTTTGGTAATATTGTCTTTTTTGTTGTTTAATCCATTTTGTAATTTTGTGTGTGAATTTATTTTTATTTTCCTCAATTTTAATTTCAATTTTTAGACTGTTGAAAGCTTTTATTGCATGGTATTGGTAGTGTCTTTGTCCAAAGGTTGAATTTACTGTTGGAGTTTTAATGTTTTCTTTGTACGCTTGTCTAACTGGTCTGTTAGTGTTATTTTGTGTGTGTTGAAATTTATTTTTTTTTGTTAAAAATGTAGTTTAGTAGTGTTTTAATGTATAATTGGCGTATATCTAGTACGTCACAGCTGTTGAATATTTGGTCTGTATCGGTCAGTCTATGTTTTTTTAGTATTACCTTTAAGATCGTTTTCTGTGCGGTTTCTATGTAATTGATAGCCGAGTTTGTTGCTCCTCCCCAAGCAATAATTCCATATTCTATTATTGATTGGCAGAGTGCAAAATATATTGTTTTCAATTGTTTTATTTTATATATATTTCTTATGTTAAGGAAAATGTGTATTGTTTTGAGAAGTTTATTTGTGATTTGTTTGATGTGAGGTATCCATCTAAGGTTATGGTCAATTACGATTCCTAGATACTTTATTTGATCTGTTTTTTCTAGAGGAGGGCAATCGCAGATGTTGGTGTTTAAACATTCGTGTATTTTTATGGTGTTTGTATTGTTTTTTGGCTGTCCCGTGCTATTTATACTGTATGTTGTGAATTTTGTCTTTGATATGTTAAGTGTAAGTATGTTTGAGTCTAGCCATGTTTTGACTTGCGAGATTCCCAAATTACTCATAATTAGCCATTACTCTTTAAATGATGTAATTGGACTATGACGGCCGGCATAGTCCAGTGGTAACGCATTGGACTGCCATTCCGAAGGTCGCGGGTTCGAACCCGGCGTGCGCAAATAAATTTTATTTGATTAATTTGTGTTATTTCACAATTAATTAATTAAAATAATATATAGTATATTTGCGGCACGTTCCAGAGTGGAAGATACTACCAGTATCGCCCTGGTGTAAGACCACCATTCAGAATTGAAACGTTGCTCCAAATGGCTTTAACCGTGTTTAGTGACTAGATCTGAATAGCCAGGTACTTCCCCACCTTCCTCTTTCCCTTCCCCACTTACCTTCAGCCTCACAACATCCCACAATTGGGGATGCCATAGTCTCACTGGCTCCAGACGGGAGCAGTTGGGACTCTTGTGAGGTATTCACTATAAAAATAATAAAAATAATTGTTTATAAATAGCTTTCACACACATTCTTATTTGTAAAAGATAACTATTAATATTAACTATCATTGATGGGTATATCCTTCAAAAGTTATTAAAAGAAAGAATTCGAATAAAATAAAGTATTATTTTAATTAATTTATATAGAATAATATTATTCTCACGTTGATTTTATTCCGGTCATTTGTCTGTCAATATTGTGTAGAGATTATTACTATAAACCTATCGCACGAGTTTAAAGCAAAATTTATATTACAATGTATGTTTTTATTAAAAGTGGAACTATTTAAGTTAAATAAATATGTTTTATGCAAAGGGACTGATTGTTATCATCATAATACATATTTACTTATAACATTACATACCCATAAGTGCTTTTACATGCATATTATGGAAATATTAATGTACAAAAAAATATTTTGAACAGTGCCTTGGGTTTTGATTTGTTTTTAATCTTACTAAACAGCATTTTTATCGCCAAGCGCCATTTCTAAATTTTCGCGGACTGGACTGAGAAATTGATTATGTCCGTCACTGATAATTGGATTTAACTAAAGTTAGTGGTATTCTTGCAGTGTGCGCTAGCATTTCAGACGTAAGCCTACAATTTGACAGTACAATTAGGAAATTTTGCACACTCGTGTGATAAATCATAACCGTGTTCAAATGTTGGGCGATCAATTACTCTGAAATACTGATAGAACAGTGACAAAATTCCCACCTGAAGCCTGTGCTATGAAGATAGCAATCCGTTTGTTAAGATAGGGGAATTTATCAAATGGAACTCGCGTTTCTGCACAGAGTAGAAAGGTTTTTTCATGTATTTTGAGCTTCAGACCAGAGGTGGCTGCCAAATTCAACATTGAGGCCCACTTACGATTTATACAGAGTCAGAAATTGTGTACTGTTAAAGTATATGTGGGCCCTGTAAAAAACACCCGGCTTCTGAGAGGCTTACTTGACTGGCTTCGATGGGGTCCCCGTGCCTTAGCTGGTCACTTAAAGTAACACCAAGCATCAATGTAACGCATTTTGATTAGCATATTATTATCACGTCTATGCGGTTCTTGAAGAGGCCTAGATTATATGAAGGATGAAAAACAGATGCCGGTAGCTCGTTTGACATGCGAAGCGTCTTGCACAAAAACGAGTCGAAGAAGCGGCCCGTTCTCATGAAGCCAACATCAACTATGAACGGATGTTCCGCTTGTGTACATCAATTTTCACGCACGTGCGCCAGTGAATTAGGGATCAATGCTTCAAGCTCTTTAGAGCCGGCTCCATCAAAATACCTGTAGAACAGACTCAGCATGTCTTCAGTGCGTCTATGCATTAGAGACGGCAATCGGTCTTTTAACAATGGATTGTCAATCAGACGGACCGCAGTCCTTGCCAGAGTCCTTGTCCGAGCCGGTCTGATAAACTTACTCCAAGCATTTCGATGGAGTCTTTATTGGGGAGGGTAGGTCCTTCCATATTTTACATTATTATACAAATAAAATTATTAAGGCACATTTTTTTTCATTTTTGAAATAACCCCAATGATATAAGTACAGTATTATAGTTTTTTTTTTTTTTTATTATTTAGTAGTAAAAAAAACAGATACAGATATCAATTGACAAGAATATACAGAACATCAACTAGAGAATTAACCTGCATCCTAACTATTTCTCACAAATTGACTTAAACAGCAGTTAAAAACATATACAAATATTTTGACTTATAAATAGGGGAAAAATATATAAGTACATAAGAATATTATTTTACAAATAGAGATATGAAAGAAATGCGCATTATCCTTATAAGAATTTACAAATTATTTTTGAAAAATTTAGAGGGAAACACAAATATATATATATATTTATATATAAATAGATAAACAATGTTAAACAGAAATTTAGAAAAAATATATTTAAACGAAGTATGTCTAAGTTGTTCACTTTGAACTTTGTAGGAAAACAGTCTTCATTTTTCTACTAAAAGTAGTGCGTGTATCAAAAAATAAGTCAGAATCCTTGAGGTTTTGATTCTGATTAAGTAATTCGCACATTCTTCTGATTGGATCCCTGACACCAGCATTTGTACGCGTCCTGCTAATGTGGAATAAGTCGTTAAGCCTTGTTACTCTGGGTAGTACTTTGAAGTTTGTTAATTTCAGTAATTCGGGACAGTCAATAACGTTGTTACAGATTTTAGAAATAGATTTTAAATAAGATTTAAAAAATACAGACTCATGAGATCAAGGTATGTTCACCGGTTAGATAGAGTGGAGACGTTTTAACTCGAGGGCATATTTATATACCCGCGTTTAGGTGCGCTCATTCTGTAATTGAGGCATCGAAGAAATTTCTTTTGAATATTTTAAATATTTTCATTATAGATATCGTAAAGTGGATTCCATATAGAGGTGCAGTATTCAAGTAGAGAACGGACCAGAGTGTAATAAAGAAGAAGATATGTTTCAGGTTTTCGAAATTCACGGCTGTTTCTGATGACAAATCCTAACATGCTGTAAGCTTTATTCACAATATTATCAATGTGCACATCGAAGTGGAGTTTGGAATCAAAAATTACGCCTAGATCTCTTATACAGTAAACGCGCTGGAGTAAATAATTACCAATACAATAATTGTGTTTGATAGCGTTGTGATTTTTAGTAAAACTTATTTGTTTACATTTATTGTATCTTAGGTAAATTTTGTTTTCATTGCAAAACGTTTCGAACCTTACTAAGTCGCTTTGTATGAGCAGACAATCGTTTAAATTCCGAACAATGGCAAATATTTTTATGTCATCGGCGTACAAAAGGTATAAACAATGCACGAAACATTTAGTAACAGTGTTAACAAAAAGAATAAACAACAGCGGACCCAGGATTGACCCCTGTGGCACGCGAGAAGTAACTGGTTCCCATGTAGAAGTGTGTACTCTTAATGATACGGCTTGTTGTCTTTTTGTTAAATATGAGATAAACCAACGTAATAAATTTCCTCTAATTCCGTTGCACATAATTTTTTTAATAAGAATAAGGTGGTCAACCTTGTAGAAAGCTTTTTTGAAATCGCAATATATTGCATCCGCACCCTTGTTTATGTCTATCGATTTAAAACTCGATTGCACTTCTTTTTCCGTTAGTTTAATTGTGTGAATGTGCGCAAGTCCAGAGTCCTGAACTTCCTCAAGTTGGTCAATGTTAATAATTGGGTCATTGATAGAGGAAGGTTCAAATGTTGACTTAAAGAATTTTTTTTTTTTTATTGTTGATACATTTTTTTTTTTACAATATTTCATATTTCAATTCAGTAATGTTGGCCTCACTGGGTTGTTTACCCGTGCTGAGGCCCCCATTTTATAATTTAAGAATTTATACATTTAAAAAAAAAAGAAAAACAACATTAAAATAAAGATAAATTTAAAATTAAAATAAAGATTAAAATTTAAAATATAATTATAACACTAAAAGAAAAATATCAAAAGAGAATGTAAATCGGCATTTATAATGATATATGTGTTTGTGCGTGTTGCGTGTTTTATATATTTTTTTGTGTTGCGTGTATATGTTTTATTCTTTTATGTTATAGAATTTTGGTAATATTGTCTTTTTGTTCTTTAATCCATTTTTTTATTTTGTGTTTGAATTTATTTGTATTTTCCTCAATTTTTGTTACAAGTGGAAGACTGTTGAATGCTTTAATAGCGTGGTATTTATGGTGTCTTTGTCCAAAGGTAGTGTTTACCGTCGGAGTTTTTATGTTTTCTTTGTATGCTTGTCTGACCGGTCTATTAGTGATATTTTGTGTTTGTTGGGGTTTGTTTTTTTGGTCGAAAATGTAGTTTAGTAGTGTTTTAACATATAATTGGCGTATATCAAGTACGTCACAGCTTTTAAATATTTGGTCTGTGTCGGTTAGTTTATGTTTTTTGAGTATTACCTTTAATATCGTTTTCTGTGCGATTTCTATTTGAGCGATAGCTGAATTATTTTGTTTTTGATTTTTGGTTGAATTACGAAGGATATATCAAATTCAAGGGCTGGGTGGTGTCTATTTTCTGAGAGGAGAGGGTTGTTGCTACGTGTTACATTTTTTTCGCGACTGTAGAATACGAGGTCTAAGTATTTTTCATTATAGTTAGGTATACAGTTATATTGGAGTAAGTTCATCAATGACATTGCTTGAAGCAGAGTTTTCGATGCAGCCGTATTTGAGGAGGCAAGACCTTGACTGCTGTCTTCGGAAAATGACCAAGTCAGAGTTGGTTGATTCATATCTCCTAGTACACAAAAAGTATTATTTGGTTGTGATGAATATACAGATTCCAGGTTTTTGGAGAACGTATCATAGACCGTAGGTTTTGAGGCAGGAGGTATGTGTACTGCACATATGATGAGATTGAAAGACCTTACCGGAATAGAAATGAAGATTTGTTCGATTTGACCATTTTCCCAGTCATCGAGCCGGGAAGATGCAACCTCCTTGCGCACTGCTACCAACACACCGCCTCCGTCCATTTTACCAGTAAGTGTACGGTCCCTATCACGTCGGAACACCGAGTAACGCGAATCTATGAATTCAGCCGTATTTACACTGGCTACAAGCCATGTTTCAACTAGAACTATAACGTCGTAGTTATTCGATAATACATTAATTAGTAGCTCCTGGGTTTTGGTCCTAATACCACCTCAGTTCTGGTAATAAACGGATATAAATGATGATGAGATCATTTCGCCACAGTAGGAGTGCCGTTTGACATATTCCACAATCGCACGAGTGATACATTATGCAGGGCATATGATGCTTCGAAATTACATAAAAAACATAAACAACTTATTAGATCAAGGAATGTGAAATATGTTGACATTTTAGAATGTAAATGAATATGTGAGAAACATGGTATTGGTATAAAGTTATAGGTATATTGCGCGGTAAACAAAAATATAAAGTTTCTTTGAAAGAAACAAATTACAGGATACAGAATACTGTGAGAAAGCGGATACCGAAGACAGCAGTAACATATTTGTAGTCACATGTTTTGCTGATCATGAGTGATTATCTTTTGAAGGTCTCCCTCACGGCGAATGGTGAAAACCCGAGAGAGATCGTTCTTCTTTGCCAGAATACTGCCGTTCCGCACCCATATGTATTTATAGCCGTTAGCTTTTCCGGCGGCTCTTGTTTTGAAAAATATTCATACAGCAGAATATGCAATGGATGTCTATATTGCATATTCTGCTGAGCTGCTCCATTTTATCTTGTGCATCTCGGCCTAGGCTTTAGCAGTTATTTCGTCCTGTATTATTTTTAGGCTTATTTTATTTTACTATACCTGTACATATTTTAATATTGTTATTTGTGTTTTTGTGTAATATTGTAGGCATCCTGCAGCCTAACCACTATGCAGGGACATTGGAGGTCTAGATTCATTTTATAATAAATGTAGAGTCGTTAAACAAAAAAAAAATAGAGTCCTTGTGAGAGCCCTGAAGGCGTAACCATCTGTTACTTATACCAGGGCGGGTAAGCGGTGGATAACCTCCAGTGTGCATCTCGGAGTGACTGGACTTCTTGCCGGAGGTTTGAGTTTACTTCTTGGAGAACGCTCACACATCCCAGAATTTTTGTGTATTGGTCCTTCCACTCGTTAGACAGCGCATCTAATTTTAACTGAACAGCGTCAATCGCTTTGTTGTTTTCAGTGCGCATGATTTCAAGTTTCGACTAAAAAAAATGATTAATGAGTCAGTGTGAATGTAAATCATTGACATTGGTGAGTCAATATGGCCAGACGTGGTTGCAAAAGGCGAAGATGTTTTTTTCTTTGCACTGCAAACCTTGCGTGTTTTAGACATTTTGGTTGATTTATTTCTTAGTTTGTAGGTAGGTTTCTTACAGTTGTTCAGAAATACCCCTAATTGAGTTAAAAATAATTTATTTTTTTATTTTTTAAATTTTTATTTATTAAGTTAAAAGAAATTTACATTTCGCTTTCTTAACTTAAATATATAACATTAAATAAATAGTTTTCTAATTATTGTTCTAACAACTTAAGATTAAAAAGTTTTTTTTTAAACACATTTATACTCTCAGTTTTAAGTTTATCTGGAAGGAGATTGTATATTTGTACACCCTCGTGGCCAATGCCTCTTTTGCCTCTTTCAGTTCTTACAGTATGTGTGTACAATTTGTTATGTTGCCTAGTATAATGTTCGTGTACTTGTGACGTTTGTTTAAATATTGTGTTTGTGTGTATAACTCCATTTTGGATTTTGTAGATTAGGAGGCATATGTTGTATTCGTACAATTTTCTTATTTTCAAGAGTTTCATTTCCTGATACAGTTTTTTTGTGGGAGTGTCCGGGTTATAATTGAAGAGTTTTTTAATAACTTTGTTCTGTATTGTTTGTAAATCATTTAGGTATGTAATGTATGTGTTTCCCCATATTTCTATTAAATAATTCAGATGGGACTGGATTAAACTGAAGTATAAGCCCCTCTTTACCTCCGTTGGTAGGAGATGGGCAATTCTACCAAATACACCAATTAGTGGGATGATTTTTGCTTTTAATTTTTCTACGTGTTGTTTAAATGTCAGATGTTTATCAATATGTAAGCCAAGGTATTTTTCGCTGTCTAGAATAAGTAAGTCCCTTTCTTCTATTTGTAGAGGTTTATGCGACGGTATTATTATTTTAGGTGAGCTTAGGATCATATAGCCGGATTTATTAATATTTATTGTTAATATATTTTTTATTAGCCAACTGCTTAGAATATTAAGATCCTCTTGAGATTGTTCTAATAGAGTTTCTAAGTTTTTTCCGAAGTAAAATATTGCAGTGTCATCTGCGTATAGAAATATTTCACCATGTAGTTTCAACTGGGAGATGTCATTTATGTATATTTGGAATAGGAGGGGCCCCAGTATAGATCCTTGCGGAACTCCATAGTTTATACTCTCTAACTGACTGTTATTATCTTCTATGCTAACATATTGTTTTCTGTTTGATAGATATGATTTAATTAATTTGATAGCTGGACCGGTTACTCCTGTTTTTTCTATTTTTTTAATCAGTATTTCATGACTTACGGTGTCGAAGGCTTTTTGAAGGTCTACAAGAATTGCTATGACATAGTTTCTATTATCTATGCTAGTTCTAAGTTTATTTATAAGATCATTAGTTGCAGAAAGAGTGTTAGACTTTTTTCTGAAACCGTATTGTTTGGCATATAGAAATGATTTTTTTTTCAGAAAGTTGTTTAGCCTATCGTATCTTTCGTATATTTTTGATAGAATTGGTAGGACAGAAATAGGCCTATAGTTTGATGTTTGAGTTTTCGAGCTCCCTTTATATATTGGGATAACCCTTGCGATTTTACAACTGTTCGGAAATTGACCTTCTTTTAGGCTCAGGTTAATCAGTTTAGTTAGTATAGGTGTTAATAGCGGGGCAAGTTTTTGTACTGTTACACATTTTAATTGGTCATGACCAGCACTCGCATTTGATTTTAGGGACTGTATAATAGCTAATATTTCGGGTTCAGTTGCGGGTTGTAGGTATATTGACTCCGTACTTTCATACTTTAATGTAATTTTTTCATCTAGTTCATGGGTGTATTTGTTAATTATATTACCAGCTAAAGAGGCGCCAACATTACAAAAGTAGTTATTAAAGCATTCGCATATCTTGATCTCTTCTGTGATAATTTCATTATCTCTCTTTAGTTTTTTACATGGTTTGCTTTTCGTGTTTGTTTGATTCTTGATGATGTTGTTAATTAGGTTCCAAGTTTTTTTGGTATTATTTTCACATTTTTTAAATAGTCTGCTATAGTGTTGTTTTTTAGAGTTTTGTTTTTGTATAGTTATTTGGTTACGTATTTTAGTAAATTCTGTTTTCAGTAATGGGTTACAGGGTTCTTTTTTTATTTTTAAGTGTAGTTTATTTCTTTTATTAATCATTTTTAATAAGTCTTTTGTTATCCAACCAGGAAGACAGGTTTTATTTGTTTTTATTATTGTTGAACTGTAAAAAGTAATTTTGTTTATTAGATAGTTTACAAAGTTATTGTAGTTCAGTTCCGAGTCCTCGTTATTATTTATAGAAAAGGGGTTTTGTCGAATATCCTCCTCTAGTTTATCATAGTCAATTTTCGTATATTTATAGGAGGGTTTTTGTGAATTCTTTTTAGTGTAGGTGTGCAGTATGTCAAGAACCAGTAGGTTGTGATCAGATATTGAAGTGTCACAGTTTGTTATAGAATAAGAAAGATTTATGTCTGAGATGATGTGATCGATAATGGTGTTGGTGCTTTCTGTGATACGTGTCGCATGTTTTTTGTTTATTTTGTTTATTATATTGAAATTGTTTGACTTGATGATTTCTGTGTATTTACAAGTGTGTGTGTTTGTGGACTCAAGTAAGTTGATATTAAAGTCCCCTAGTATTATGGACCTTTTGTGAGTTTTCAGCTGTGTGTTTAACTTATCTAGAAAATCTTGTTAAAAATTTAACTTATTTGTCTATGACAAAAAAAAAACCTCATCACAAATTCAAAAACATAAATTGTCTGTGGTTGTAGCTTACAATGACAGTGAATTCGTTATGCGTAATTTTTCAGGGCAATATGTAAAGTTGTTTAGCACTGCCACCACGAAATACACTATTATTTTGATTAATTTTTCACTAGTTTATATGTTTCAACTTTGATTACTTGCTGAATTTGCTTAAATTTCACTACTTTTGTCATTAAATATGGATCTGTCAGAATCAGCTGTTGTTTTCACTTGTCCATAGATATATAGTATCCACCAGATGTAGCACATTCAATTGCTTCCGCCCCTGAGTTTAGTTCGCTGATTTGCCACAGTGGGCGCTTCTCTCATCTCTGTCAACCAAGCAGGGATCTACGCTTCACGAGTGGTTCGCGGTACCGCCGGCAATTTATAGAATATTTGTAGGCAAGTAATATAAATCCTAAATCTATTTATAAGCACGGAGAAAGAATACACTGCTAGAATTTAAATATACGAGTATCTTATTACGTTTCTTTTATGATTTTGAGGCACGAATTTATTAAAAATATTCATACAGCATTATTCCAACATTATTTTTTAAATGAATTGGTGATACATTTTATAAAAACATCAGGAAAGGATAGTGAATTTCTGAGAGAAAATACAAAATTCCGCCATGCAGAATCTTACACGTCCTCTAATAAGGACTATCTATATTATCCCTTTGAAGAATATAATATGTGATTTATAAGCCAAATTACTATAAACTTTTAGTTTTACAAGTTATTTAACCAAAGGATAAAATTATATGTATTATGTCAAGTGGGTCAAAACCTCAATAAATTATTTTCGAATTTGGAGGAAAGAAAGACAATCATCCCCGAGTTACGAATAACCTGACAATGTTTGAAAATCTCAAAAAATTCTTTCATACTTCTCCGCACACATCAAAACCTGCCCCCCACCCCCTTCTAATGAAATTTGTTTCCAGGATAATAATTATAAGATAATTGACAACGCGATTTTTTATGGGAAATCCATCAATTTTATTCAAAGTACCTATGTGAATTTTTTTAACGCGAAATGCGCATTTTTCAATCGATATTTTGGTATTATAAGAAAGTAGGTACGTTTTAAATATTTATTGTGTAACGTTCTAAATTTTTATTGTTTTTGACAAGCTTGAACAGTCTTAAAATGGAAGGCAAGTTTTAGCGCTAAAATTGGTAAAAGTGAATCTGCAAAAAGTGTGCTGAATCCCATATGATGAAAATGTACTAATTTTAGTTTGTATTGTTCTGAATTTGTGATAAGATGAGCTATGACTGTGTTGAATTGTCATGTGTTGAATAAATTTGTTCTGAATCAATGTGTATGAATACATAAACCGAACCAACCTAATAAGTCAGTAGTTTCTCGTTGTAGACATATCCAATAAAGCTGTTCAAATGTTTGACTTTATTTTAAGAGTATTTTAATGACTTTCATAATATCAACACTATCAGTCAAATTATTTAGTATAATTCCATAGTTTGCTCATCAAATTACGAAGGTCTTTCACACGATTGAAAGAATGCTAAATAAATTCTTAAGATATTTTACAGTTGGTGTTTCTAGATAATGTCTAAATAACGGCTTCCTACTTTTCTCATTAAATTGATTAAAATTATTGGATCGACGACACATTTCCGTTTTAATATGTTTGTTTAAAATTATTAATTCTGAATAATTTTTATAAATGATTTTTATTTGAAATTATATGTCACTGTGGTTCTTATATCCACATACTGATTCGGAACGTTAAAAAGAAACCGTGCGTGAGTTGCAAGTGAAGTCACTTATTAATTTTATTATAAATAGTGCAAAAATGTACCAGTTCCACAGAAATAAATAATAACGGTTCCAGTGACGGCAATGGAGCCGGGAACCGGGCCAGGAATATCGATCATCTCTACGAATGGAAATGTCAGGATAATGTCAAGTGTCCTACTCATAAATGAACCTACACGTCCGACTATTATGTCCCTTTGCTTTTGCTTCCTTAACGTATATAAGTGTTGCTATGTATTTCTAAAGTAATATTATATGAACCACACAATAATTGAAATTGAAATAATTCTACTTTTTTGAAGAGGTTTCTTCAATATCTTGCAATTGACCGCCGTGCTTCGCCTTGTATGTAAGTAAGACCTTTATATATTAACTAAGTAACACTTAGGACGGGTTGTTTCGGAGAATCTGAAAAATTCATCAAATTTCAACGTTCATTTTCAAGTTCTGTGAAAGATTTTTTCAAGTTCTGTTTTTATTTCAGTTTTTTCAAGCAACTAGCCTACAATGATATAAAAACAGAACTTGAATAAGTCTTTCACAGAACCCGAAAATGAACGTTGAAATTTGATGAATTGTTCAAATTCTCCGAAACAACCCGTCCTTAAACTCGTAAATTTGAGCTTGTTAATTTTGTTAGATTATATCGCTCAACATCTGATTGTTCAGTTTAAACAGCATTCGCGATATAACACGAGAGACAGACGAGAGTACAAGAGTTTGTTCATTGTTCATTTACGGCCGCTGTCAAACATTAAAACCAAGCGATTAGTAAATTTATCTAACCTTGACCCTGTTTGAAAATCACATAAGTTTTTTTCGCTATTTCAAAAACAGCAAACCTTTTTTGTGGAACGATTAATTAAGTAAATTTTGAAGAAGTAAGCATTGCTGACGAAACATTTGTTTTTTTGAAAAATAATAGCGGTTTTAAACAAGTGTTGATTATTTTCAATATGAACTGTTCAAAGAGAGAGTTTTTGTTACAGTCTTTCTTATTTTTTAGCTGGGAATAATTATCATTACACAACAGGACGTTATCACAGCAGTGCCATGGATTCCAACCCAAAGAGTGTTTCCATCAAAACTGAACCATGGTCACAGGAAGAATGCTCAGGTGAAATGGCCTATGGGGATGTTGAAATCCACCTCCCGGATGTGAAGAAGGAATGTTTGCAGTATGCCGAGAGTGTTCAGCCAACTAGTAAGTTGCATTGCATATCACAGAAGTGTTTCCGATGCAAACAATCAGAACAACTGCTTGTTATTTACTTCCACTCTTGTCGTCCATGCTTTTAATAATTATATAGCGCAGTTCTGTGTTATTTCACTTCATCATTTTACCTTTGGAATATTGTTTTACACACAACTGATGAACTAAGAAAACGTTTAACTTGTTATTCTCGCAAACAGCTCTTAATTCGTCAAATGTTGCCTCGTTATATTTTAATATTAAAGTAAATCAATCCACTCCAAAAATTCTCTACTCAAAAGAGCGAAGCGGAGTTCTCTTTTAAGTCAACCGTTGAGCATTTATGTACGTCTGTAAATTTGTTTGTACTTTACGTTTCCAGTTCAAGATGGTGTCCATTTTAGAGTCTGTCAATTGGAATAATCAATACTATAGTACCTACCTACCTGAAGAAAATTGCATAATTCCTTATTGGATATATAAAAATGACACTTAAAATAATAGTTTATATTACGTAGGTACATACTTGCTACTCACAAATCTTCTGTTTTCAGAGAAAATTATGGTTTTGATTTATTGAATGAGAGAATTTATTGTTATTTTTGTATTAATGGACCTATCTATCATCTTTACATCTGCTTGTATAAATAAGAGAGTCTGATTTTGATATCTACTGTGTTATTCCGAGATTGATGTTCCGGCATTTTTCACACTTGAACTTCTAAACAAGATGAAGGCGACTATCTACAAGAGATTTTGAAAATTTATCCCTATCACCTTTCTCACCCCTGTAGAATGTTGACACTTATTGAAGAACTTTTGCACACTCGATGTCCAATATAAGATTTGTTTAACCATAACATTCCGTTTTGTTTTACCATGACAATTTCTGTTTCCGTTATGTTTTATTATTGTTATTCTTACATAAATCACATACGATTACCATATTACGGGCATGAGCCTAGTATGGTAGTTGAAAATTTATAAAATACAAAAAAGATAAAAATTAGCGTTCAAAATCCAGAAAAAACTTGAACTTGAACGTGAAGCCCGGCCGACGCTGGGTAATTCAGCTAGATAATGAAAATTACTCAATTCTGTTATGTTTCTCTTAACCTCTGGTTCAATGAACTCTTGAACTCATGCTTTGAATTTAAGTGTCGTTTTCAAAAGAGTTTGTTTTAATTATTCAAACAAATGGTAAAGAACCTACTTATACAATTAACATGTAGTTATTTTATTTTCCAAATCTGAATCATAATGTTCCATGTTTTTAACTGTATTTCACGTCTAAGCTAGTTTAATGTACCGTTTACATTAGACATAGATTAATAAACATTTCATAAACTTACTACAGTATCCATATTTCAGATGTAAATTTATGGGAATTTGAATTGGCTTAGCTACTGCAAAGTCGGCAAGTATATTATCAGTAGGATCTTGATTGAACTATATAAAACAATCTAACAATAAATACAAATAATCATGCACATAGCTCTCACGACATATATTAACATTTTGTTGTTGTTCTGTTTAAGGTAGCATTAATGTGGAGACTGTACCCATTAAGGAAAACCCAGGACCCCGAGAAGAAGATGGAGGAAGAATCCCTTATACGGAAATAGATATATACCTGCCAGATGTGAAAAAAGAATGCTTAGAACACTCTGAAAATATTACCAAGACTGCAGGTAAAATACATTTTTTCGGTCTGAATCAGTTTTGATAATCTTATCGTTTTGTTATAGTTATACGACTTATTGAGATTTATCTGCCAATGTCGTTTTCAAATTAAAGAGTTTGTATGAATTATACAAACAAACGGTAAAGAACTTCTTATGTAATAAAAATAATTTAACATTAAGTTATTTTATTTTGCATTTTCTAATTTTGAATTATAATGTCCCGTCATATTGACGTTATTTCACTTCGAAGCTAGTTTAATGTAACATTGATATTAGACACAGATAAAATTTCAACAACGCACCCCGTATCCATATTTCAAATATAAATCGACATGATAAACCAAGACAATTAACTAAACTATAGAACATATTATATCGGGATGTTCTGTATTAGCGCCGTCCGAGTATAAATTTAGGCACAATCAAGTTTTAAAAATAATTCACTAAAGTTTGGTAATTAAACATAACTTGATTGACTGCCGTAATATAGTACCATATTATGAATACGAACCAAATTCATTTTATATAATATATAATGATAAAACTATACTAACAGACCGAACGATTAGTCATAATAGACCCGATATAGTTTTACATGACAAAATTTAAAAAAATAACCTATATCATTGATGTCGCTAATCCAGACTCCTGTAATATTAAAAAATCTATTTCTGAAAAAATAATAAAATACACAGATTCGGGAAATGAAAAGAATTTATCATTCTCAGACTATAAAAATATATGGAAGACTACATTTTAGATTACAGGCGTGATGTGGAAATGCCATACTTGTTCTACTGGTAAGGAATTAGCATCATTAATCCCTTCAGCAACGGTGCATAGTCGGGAAACAAAACAACATATTATTTCTTATCCAAAAGTATTATAAAATCGTTGACAGCCCTGTTTTACTAAAGCCAAATTGCAATACTTGCCCAGCTATTCCAAGTAGAATTAATTTTGAAGGCAAAAATAAACTCACTACTAATTACTCTATTATAATATTTTGCTAGATTATACATATGAAAAATCACTTTTTTATACTATTCTGTTCAAATAAAATATTTTCTGTTATTATAACATTCTAGGCCTTAATAAAATTTATTTATATTAATTACTATTCATCATATATACCTACTTCTTTTTGTATGTAATTGTTGTGTACCTTTTAGTTTTGTCATAATAATAACAAACTTACGTACATTTATAATAGCAAAAAAAAAAAAAAATTATATATTTTAAATTACAAGAATATTACCTACTTTTATAAATCGCTAGAAAATGTTTTACACAACTGCCAACCGGTATGCTTCGAGTATGTTTGTAATTATGTTTTGTGTAATATTGTGACAATTATAATTGCTGAATGTACTTTATCCTGAGCCCAAATTTTGTAATTTGGTAGGCGGGAATGGGTACCGCCGCCCTGGGAACCATTTATTGGATGACCAACACCTCTGCCACAGGTCACCCCAAGTGGTTCGCTACGTTTGGTGACTTAGCAGGGGTGCCCGGGTTCATGGGTTAAGGTTTGCCCAGGTCTTGGTGGCGGGTGCGTCGGCCCACCTTCTGCGTGGCGGGCCGGTTGGGAGATGCTGGTTGAGGGAGACCCTTTACAACCGGTTACCGCTGTCCGGGCCGCTCGATAGTACAGGGGCCCGACCCTCAGGCTCACGACTAAGGGTGGGCTGCCCCATCAGCGAGTGAAAAAACCCTGCCACTGCTGCTGTGCCGGTTCGTGACCGGAGGGGACCCAGCAGCAGCGTTTGGGGCGCATTGGATGCCCTCTCCAGTTTGACTCTCCCAGCCTATCGCCTAGCACTGCAGTGAGTGGGCTGGAACCAAACGCTCATCACTCCTGGACAGCCTGAACCCCATATTCCTACCCACCCCTCATACCTTTCCATTCAAGACCTTCCTTTCACTTCATACCTTTAAAAAATATATATATTAAAATCATGAATATACATAAAAACAAACTTAACATCATTACAGCGGCGAGTAGCAGGCGTCCCCGGTGCGGGCCAAAACTGTTGGTAAATTTTGCCAACATTCGCGGTCTGTACACTAATTTAAATTCTGTTCATCACCATCTTTTGTCCCAACGTCCCAACCTTCTTTTCCTATCCGAAACTCAGATAGCCGAGCCGCCAGACTCCTCCTATCTGGACTGCCCGGGCTTTACCCTCGCAAGCAAGTTCCGACTCAAGGGAGGAGTCTGCCTCTATAGTCGAGCTGACGTCAACTGTGTACGACTATTGAGTCTGGAAAACTCCAGATTCGACGTAATGTGGGTGCGCGTCAATCTTGCCAGTACGGCAAGATTCTACGCATGTCTATACCGCTCACCGAACCATAGCGAATCAGACACTTCCGAGCTCTTCAAACATTTGAGAGATACTATTGATGATCTCTTGCCCCGCTACCCTTCGGCCGAGTTTGTTGTTCTGGGGGATTTCAATGTTCATAACGAACCATGGTTGAAGTTCTCTGGCCAAACGGACTCGGCTGGCCGACAGGCGGAATCCTTTGCCATTTTCTACGGATTAGAGCAACTGGTTCAGGAGCCTACAAGGGTTCCTGATGTCCAGACTCACCGTTCCAATCTGTTAGACCTATTCTTAACTACTGTGCCACAAGGTTATAAGATTGACGTCACAGCGCCTCTGGGATCATCTGACCACTGCCTAGTGACGACATCAATCCCCGTTAGCCTCAGACCAACCAATGAGAGGCTGAGGAGAAAAGTGTGGCACTATAGGTCAGCAGATTGGTTCGGTATGCGGGCCCATTTCAACGCTTTTCCGTGGTCAGCTGTTTGTTTTCGGACTTCGGACCCTTCAAGATGTGCCCAGGAGATTGGTGAAGTCATCAAATCGGCGATGGATGGCTTCATACAATCGACTACTAAAGAAACTGGTGTGGGCTCAAAGCCGTGGTTCAGTCGACAATGCTCCGAAGCAGTTCGATGAAAAACGCGGCTTACCGAGCCTACAACACATCTCGAACGCCCGAAAGCAGATCAGCATACAACAAATCGGCAAAGGAATGCAAGAGAATCATTAATAGGTCAAAATTCGAACACGACCTGCAGATCAGCAAAAAGCTGGCTGCCTGCCCGCATGGCAGCAGAGCATTCTGGTCCCTTGCGGGCTCAACAGGTCGGAATTTTTGCAAACCCAGTTTGCCACCTCTTACCAGACCTGACGGCTCACTAGCAAACACCGCCACCGAAAAGGCTAACTTATTAGGGAAAATGTTTGCGGAAAACTCGACCCTCGATGACGGAGGTGCTGTTCCGCCGTCGGTTCCTCACTGCGGCTTCTATATGAAAAAGCTGAGGATCCGGCATCGGGATGTACTCCACGTTATACGGGGGCTCGATGTTAACAAAGCTAGTGGACCTGATGGAATACCTGCCCTGGTATTGCAGAGGTGTGCTGCGGAAATAGTTCCAGTTTTGACAAAGCTCTTCAAAATGTCCCTGAAGTGTGGCACTGTGCCCTCTGGTTGGAAAAAAGCGGTAATTCACCCTATTCCCAAGAAAGGTGACCGCTCCAACCCGGCCAACTACCGCCCCATAGCGATCACATCAGTTCTGTCCAAAGTGATGGAACGTGTGATCAACGACAAACTGCTCACATACCTCGAGAAGAACAAAATTATCAACGACCGTCAATACGGATTCCGGCGGAACCGCTCGTGCGGTGATCTTCTCGCGTATGTGTCGCATGTTTGGGGGCGGTGCCTGGAACGTCACGGTGAGACCCAAACGGTCGCACTAGACATATCCAAGGCCTTTGACCGGGTCTGGCACCGAGGACTTGTCAACAAATTGCCTTCTTACGGACTTCCCGCATCCCTGTGTACTTGGATTGCTGACTTTTTAAGGGATAGGTCGATTCAGGCAGTTGCTGACGGTTTCACCTCATCCTCCCACTCTATAAATGCTGGCGTCCCACAGGGATCGGTTCTGTCTCCGACTTTGTTTTTGTTGCACATCAATGACCTTTTGACATGTGCACCGATTCATTGTTACGCGGATGACAGTACAGTTCATGATAGCTTTTTGTTTTACAAGCCCCCAAAGGGCACACAAACTCCAACGGCTCGGAGGGCTTTGAAGCAGAGAATGGACAGTTATCTCGAGAGTATTTCCTCCTGGGGTAAAAATAATCTCGTCGAATTTTATGTTTCAAAGACCCAATCTTGTCTGATTACGTCTAAAAGGGATCCAAATGATAATCTAGTATCCTTCAACGGAAGCAATCTTCCGAACAGGCCTTCCATTGATATGCTTGGTGTAACTATAAGTGACCAGCTCAGGTATGGGGGCTCCATCGAAGCCAGAGTAAAGCTTGCCTCTCAGAAGCTGGGCGTACTGTACAGGGCCCGCAGATACTTTAATAGTACACAACTGCTGACCCTGTACAAATCGCAAGTGCGCCCTACTGTCGAATTTGGCAGCCATCTCTGGTCCGGAGCCCCTAAATACCTGAAAAAAACCCTTGACTCTGTGCAAAAACGGGCGGTCCGTTTGATAGATTCCCCAATCTTAACAAACGGACTGCAATCTTTAGAGCACAGGCGTCAGGTAGGTATGCTGTCCTTGTTCTATCGGTATAACAATGGAAGATGCTCTGAGGAACTAGCGTCATTGATCCCTTCGGCACCGGTGCGTAGTCGGGATACACGCCAAACGCGCGCCCAACATTTGTACACGGTTGACATTTGTCACATGAGAACGGGTCGCTTCTACGATTCGTTCTTAAGTTCAACAGCTCGGCTGTGGAACGAACTGCCGGCCTCTGTGTTTCCTCCCTCCTACAACATGGGACTCTTCAAGACCCATGTTCACTCCTTCCTCTCCACAAAAAGACCCTCCACACAGCATCCCCAAAGATGATATAGGCCCTGAGGGAAATTATTTTCTTCAGGGTCTCCTATGTGGAGTTAATGTAAAAAAAAAAAAAAAGTATTTTCTGGTTGAACTCCTTTATACAATATACAATTCACTTATCGTATACTAATACCTACCTGTGTTTTGCCAACTTATGTCTTTCATGCTCAGCTTATTATTTTATTTACTATGTTATACTTTTTATGATGCTATATACTTGTTATAATGCTCCTCTATGATTTACCTTGCATGTAAAAGCCGCCAAGGCGAGAACAAACAAATAAATTTTGTCATGTATCACATTTAGCCATTCACATGTAATTTTGTAATTGTTAACACACCTACTAGTTTATTTCTCTTTTATTGCAATGAATTAACTCTACCTTAACTTATCTATTCACCTACCTACCTTTCATATTATGTTTACTTTTATTTTTATTTTTATAGTCTATCTTTTTCCATTTAAAAATGTTTCTGTATGTTATGTTATGTAAAAGCTTGTTATGTAAAAAACTTCTTATGTAAAAGCCCACCAGGGCGTCGAAATTAATAATAATAAATCATCATAAACACCTCATACCTCGATTAATGCCAGGTCTTATACAAACCCAGTATTCATGCAACTATAACTACACTAGTAGATATTTCTTTTAATTATCCATTGTTTAACTGCACTTCTATTAACAACTGTATCACTTGCAACAATATTTTTGTGTACACATTACTTGTTCTGTAATCACTCTATTGTAAATGCCATTTTATGGCGTTTAAATAAATAAATAACCTTTTTTTTTTTTTTCGTAGGAAGCAATCACTTTGTGGTTAGACATTTATATATTAAATCAAATAAAACACTTTGTTTATTAACCACGACTTTTTTTATTATTACATCTACCGGTTTCGCTTCAGTCGAGCTTCATCAGGATGTGAAATATAACTAAAAACTAAGACAGAGGTGATGCATATTTATAGGAAAACAGAGGGAGACAGAATATAATACATTATAAAAGTGGGAGGAGTCAAATATTACATAGTCATAGTGAATTGAAGATATATAATAACAAATTACAAAAAACACATTTTTACATGAATTATACATATAATAATACATTTTAAAGACATTAGAAAAAACATAAACATATTATTAAGGAGTGGAGGGGATTGTGGGAAACAAGTTAAATATAGGACTATAGAATGTGTTTTTTTGATTGGATAAATTAATTTGTGTATTTAATAAATGGTCTGATAAGTTACTGTTTATAGATTTCCTTATCTCTAATGATTCTAAATTATCTAACCTAATGCCTATACTATTTTTATGTAAGAGGCTAGTACCTGTTATTTTATCAAATCTATGGTCTGCTGATATTAAATGGTTGACGAGTTCCGAAAAACCATTACCATTTAAACACCGTACATGTTCCTTCACTCTGGTGTTTACATTGCGCGATGTTTTACCTATGTAAAAGGCGGGACAATCACTACAGTTGAGTTTATAAATACCCGAATGGCTTAGTATGTCATCCTTGTCCTTAGTATTAATCAAAAATTTTCCTAGGGTATTTTTTGTATAAAAGGCAGGTTTAATATCTAAAGGAAGGTTCCTAACGCTTTGATTTGAAAAATTATTTATAAATAAAATCCTACGCCAATGGTGAATAGGGGTGTTGGTATTAATTGACGGAATACTGCTATATAAAAATTTGTTTGTGGAAATATGTTTTTGTTTTTTATTAAGAATTTTATCAATTAAGGCCGCATCATAGCCATTATTTGATGCTATTTGTTTTATTATTGATAATTCATGTGAGAAATTATTGGTAGATAAAGGGACGGAAATTAACCTGTGTATCACTGAATGGAACGCTGCATGTTTATGGGAGATGGGATGATTAGAAGTATTGTGGATAGTTATGTCTGTGTAGGTCGGTTTTCGGTATATGTTAAATTCAATTCTATTATTTATCAGGGTGAGCGTGAGGTCTAGAAAATTTAGAGAAGCATTGACACCTACTTCTAGGGTAAACTGAATTTGGGTATGGAAAGAATTTAAAAGCTGGAGGAAGATATTTAACTGTCGATCCGTACCTGACCAAATACAAAATATGTCGTCAACATATCTTTTCCATATTAGCACATTTTTTAGGAGAGGCGATTTACAAGAAAAAATTTTATTTTCTAAATTATCCATAAATATATCAGCGATCAAGGGTGAAGTTGGAGAACCCATCGCCAATCCGGTAGTCTGATTATAGATGATGTTATTAAATTAAAAATAATTTTGGTTTAAGCAGACATTAAACAAGCGAGAGAGGTCATTACTAAAGTCACATACCCTATCACAAGATCCAACAAATAAATTCCTCAATAATGTTAAAAATGCTTTAAAATCATGTAAAACCCCAATCTTTATAGATAACTCACATAACCAAGTAAAATTTTTGACAAAAAACCCTAAAGTCCCCAAGTTATATGGAGTTCTAAAAATCCATAAAGCTAACACCCCTATTAGACCTGTGGTTTCTTCCTGTGAGTCACCAAATTTTAAATTAGCATCATTTATCACTAATGTATTCAATAATTCTAAAGTGTTTTCCCCAAAACATACTATTAAAAATTCATTAGAACTAATTAACGACTTAAAAGACCTAACTATTCCTAGTAACAGTAAACTCATTTATTTTGATGTAGTGAACTTTTTCCCTAATATCCCAACAACCGAATGTAAATCTTTAATTAGTAAATTACTGAATAATTCTAAATTACCATGTGACTTTAGTAATGACCTCTCTCGCTTGTTTAATGTCTGCTTAAACCAAAATTATTTTAATTTTAATAACATCATCTATAATCAGACTACCGGATTGGCGATGGGTTCTCCAACTTCACCCTTGATCGCTGATATATTTATGGATAATTTAGAAAATAAATTTTTTTCTTGTAAATCGCCTCTCCTAAAAAATGTGCTAATATGGAAAAGATATGTTGACGACATATTTTGTATTTGGTCAGGTACGGATCGACAGTTAAATATCTTCCTCCAGCTTTTAAATTCTTTCCATACCCAAATTCAGTTTACCCTAAAAGTAGGTGTCAATGCTTCTCTAAATTTTCTAGACCTCACGCTCACCCTGATAAATAATAGAATTGAATTTAACATATACCGAAAACCGACCTACACAGACATAACTATCCACAATACTTCTAATCATCCCATCTCCCATAAACATGCAGCGTTCCATTCAGTGATACACAGGTTAATTTCCGTCCCTTTATCTACCAATAATTTCTCACATGAATTATCAATAATAAAACAAATAGCATCAAATAATGGCTATGATGCGGCCTTAATTGATAAAATTCTTAATAAAAAACAAAAACATATTTCCACAAACAAATTTTTATATAGCAGTATTCCGTCAATTAATACCAACACCCCTATTCACCATTGGCGTAGGATTTTATTTATAAATAATTTTTCAAATCAAAGCGTTAGGAACCTTCCTTTAGATATTAAACCTGCCTTTTATACAAACAATACACTAGGAAAATTTTTGATTAATACTAAGGACAAGGATGACATACTAAGCCATTCGGGTATTTATAAACTCAACTGTAGTGATTGTCCCGCCTTTTACATAGGTAAAACATCGCGCAATGTAAACACCAGAGTGAAGGAACATGTACGGTGTTTAAATGGTAATGGTTTTTCGGAACTCGCCAACCATTTAATATCAGCAGACCATAGATTTGATAAAATAACAGGTACTAGCCTCTTACATAAAAATAGTATAGGCATTAGGTTAGATAATTTAGAATCATTAGAGATAAGGAAATTTATAAACAGTAACTTATCAGACCATTTATTAAATACACAAATTAATTTATCCAATCAAAAAAACACATTCTATAGTCCTATATTTAACTTGTTTCCCACAATCCCCTCCACTCCTTAATAATATGTTTATGTTTTTTCTTATGTCTTTAAAATGTATTATTATATGTATAATTCATGTAAAAATGTGTTTTTTGTAATTTGTTATTATATATTTTCAATTCACTATGACTATGTAATATTTGACTCCTCCCACTTTTATAATGTATTATATTCTGTCTCCCTCTGTTTTCCTATAAATATGCATCACCTCTGTCTTAGTTTTTAGTTATATTTCACATCCTGATGAAGCTCGACTGAAGCGAAACCGGTAGATGTAATAATAAAAAAAGTCGTGGTTAATAAACAAAGTGTTTTATTTGATTTAATAAATAAATAAACATTTGGTTTTTCGGCTACCGGCATTATACCTACCTCTCTCATTCAAAATTTAGGCGTATTAGATTTTTCAAAGAATTTATATTATATAAAAATGAAAAAATCTAGTCATTTCAAATACATGTAGGATTACGAAAGATTTTTTAAATATTCATGTTGAGGGATCAGTAGGATTTATAGGTACAGTTAGGCGATCTACCGAGCCGAACCCTCTGATATGAAAATATCTGGAGTCTGTGAATTATTTTCCTATTTGATCTCTGGTGGGTTGACGTGTTGTTCTTGTATTGTTTTGTATTTATAATCCTTATATAATGCACTTGCAAAATGTGGATTGATAATCATTTGTGGAAAAGTGTGTGGAACGGTTTAGTTTTTTCGATGGGGAAGATATAACCGGTATATAAAGTCGGAAACAAATAATCACACACAAAGCTCTCATGTCTTTATATACATATATATATAAATAAACATTTTGTTCTTGTTCTGTTTCAGGTAGCATTAATGTGGAGACTGAACCCATTAAGGAAAAACCAGGACCCCGAGAAGAAGATGTAGGAATAATCCCTTATACGGAAATAGACATAGACCTGCCAGATGTTAAAAAGGAATGCTTAGAGCACTCTAAAAGTATTAAGTATAGAGAGACTGCAGGTAAAATGGATTTTTTTTGTTCTTAATCAGTTTTAATAATCTTACCGTTTTGATACCTACTTACTGAGCTTTATGTGCCATCTTTTCCAGATTTGATAATGGTCCTGAAGACACATCCCGGAGAAAAAACCCATTCATGTCTCCACTGTAACTACTCCAGCTCACACAAATCACATTTAACAGTGCACTTACGCACCCATACTGGCGAAAAACTTTATTCATGTCTCCATTGTAACTACTCCAGCTCACTCAAATCACTTTTGAAAGTGCACTTATTCACTCATTCTGGAGAAAAACCTTATTCATGTCCGCTTTGTAACTACTCTTGCTCACAAAAATCAAATTTAAAAATGCACTAATTCACTCATTCTGGAGAAAAACCTTATTCATGTCCGCTTTGTAACTACTCTTGCTCACAAAAATCAAATTTAAAAAGGCACTTAATCACCCATTCTGGCGAAAAACCTTATTCATGTGCCCATTGTTACTACTCCTGTTCAAGCAAATCACATTTAACAGTGCACTTACGCACCCATACTGGCGAAAAACCCTTTTTATGTTCCCATTGTAACTACTCCTGCTCAAGCAAATCACATTTAACAGTTCACTTACGCATCCATACTGGCGAAAAACCTTATTCATGTCCCCATTG
This sequence comes from Hesperophylax magnus, assembly GCA_026573805.1. Classification (NCBI taxonomy): domain Eukaryota; kingdom Metazoa; phylum Arthropoda; class Insecta; order Trichoptera; family Limnephilidae; genus Hesperophylax; species Hesperophylax magnus. The sequence continues at coordinate 20,332,978 of JAIUSX010000080.1, forward strand.
TAACCACTCCTGCTTACGGAAGTCGGATTTAACGGTGCACTTACGCACACATGCTGGCGAAAAACCTTTTTCATGTCCTCATTGTAACTACTCTTGCTCACAAAAATCAAATTTAAAAAGGCACTTAATCACTCATACTGGAGAAAAACCTTATTCATGTGCCCATTGTAACTACTCGTGCTCAAGCAAATCACATTTAAAAGTTCACTTACGCACCCATTCTGGCGAAAAACCTTATTCATGTCTTCATTGTAACTACTCTTGCTCATAAAACTCAAATTTAAAAAGGCACTTAATCACTCATACTGGAGAAAAACCTTTTTCATGTGCCCATTGTAACTACTCCTGCTCACAGAAGTCAGATTTAACGGTGCACTTACGCAAACTTACTGGCGAAAAACCTTATTCATGTCCTCATTGTAACTACTCTTGCTCACAAAAATCAAATTTAAAAAGGCACTTAATCACTCATACTGGAGAAAAACCTTATTCATGTCCTCATTGTAACTACTCTTGCTCACAAAAATCAAATTTAAAAAGGCACTTAATCACTCATACTGGAGAAAAACCTTATTCATGTGCCCATTGTAACTACTCCTGCTCAAGAAAATCACAATTACCACTTCACTTACGCAGCCATACTGGCGAAAAACCTTATTCATGTCCCCATTGTAACCACTCCTGCTCACGGAAGTCAAATTTAACAGTACACTTACGCATACATACTATACTAATTGTCTAATATCTTATTTAAAATTTATATAAATATCATAATAAAAAATGTTTGTTTTATTACTAAGCAACTATGTAAGCATTAAAGTTTCTTCTTGCAAATCTTTATTTTGATTTAGTTAGTCAAATTAGCAAAATTAAGAATCGTGCTTTTTTACATACGCTTGTATATACTCATACAACTATCAGATGGCAGAAATAATAGTAATGCTACGATTTATCTATTGTCGTTCTGTTTCTTTTGGTTCATGGCACAATAACATTCTTTTAAATACTCACAATAATAATATAAATAATTGCCGATGTAGGCATACTAAAATATGCATATAAACTGGAAAAACGTAGTTAAACTCTGCAAGCCACATCCGAGAAGATTAATTTATAGACTTAATTTATTATAAATAGGGGTAACATGTGAATTCAAGTTGCAATTATGCTTGCCTGGTCGCTATTAATTCCAAACTAGACATATTTCCTGTTATTACCAACAATTTTTTTGTGGATTTCAAAATTTTGACGTGAACAGGAAAATGTGAAATTTTTATAGTTATTATTTTTTTCATTTATTATCCATTGGCTTCCGATACTGTAAATGTTGTGAATTTAGAAAAGAGATAAAAATGAAAATGTAAAAATAAGTAAAGAAAATATATCATATTTTATTCAGTTATGCATGTTAACCCAACATAATGACTAGTCAACACACCTCTAAAAAGTAATTGTAAGTCATGTGAGTCCCACTGCTGGTAAATCATCAACATTACAACTAAACCAATTCAAGTGTGTTTTGTATTTATTGTTTTGACTTTTTCGACAGATGTATTTGTCACACTGAACCTTGTTATACATATAACAAGGTTTATAAAGTATTATAGGTTTATAAAGTAATAAACCGTAATAAATAATATATATATATATATAACAGACTTTTCTGTAGGCCTTTTTAAGGTATACAATTCCGTAGTACATTATTTTGATATTCTCATAAGGTCTCGCCAGCGTTAGCAATGTAAGCGGCCAAAAATAATCTTTATATTGACTTTTCTCTGCTTTTTATCAATATCTGTCAATGCATGTAACTTTATCGAAATCAGTCGCATAGTTAAGAAGAACTAAGCGCATAAACAGACAGACGCGAATGTCACTTAATTTTATACTATTTATAGATAATGGATTCCACCACGAATTGTCAGTATCCAAAATAGAAATATTAATAACATGTTCTTAACTTCTATTTCATAATATCTTTTGTTGTTTTACAAGCTATATTTCTTTACAAGCTTTTATTATGTACACGATTTTTATTTCTTATATTATGGTTTATGTATTATGATTTAAATTATACCTTGTAAAAGTCAAAAGGCGTTACTATTGTTATTCGTCTAGTCAGGGTCGGCCCTGAGCCAAATGGCGCATGGCACAAGTAAAATTTTAGCGCTCCTTGTCAAAACCAGTAGATGCCTACGCCCTAGGTAGTAGATAGGCGATCACTGTAATCAATTATATTTTGATGATTTGTATGTAGGTATGCGTACTTACTTACTTATACTTAAAATAAAACACCGAATACTAAACATGCTTACGAGACTTTATTTTACTGAAATATTCGATGACATTTTCAAAAATTTTTTTCCTGTCTCTTTCAATTGATAAAATCGAAAGATTGGTTAGTCGCGCTTGGCTCATTGTGGATCTTAAATAAGATTTTATTAATTTTAACTTTGAAAAGCTTCTTTCACATGAAGCCACCGAAACACAGATTGTCAAAAAAAATCTTAGACACAGCGCTAAACTTGGAACTGACTCAGAATAGCCCCATTTACAATGAATCTGAGGAGCTCCAATGTAGTCCATTGAACTGCTTCGTGGGCAGAAATGTTGGCGGCTTCTAAATGGCGCCTCAATCGTAATATCCCCAACACGATATCCTCTGCTGAAAATTCATCGTAAATTTTTATTAAATTTGGAACCATTCCACGAAGATCTCCTTCTGGTGATGTTACCAACGTTTTTGTCTGAACAACACTAAATGTAACCAGAATAAAATCCATTGCCCTGTAACGATGGTAGACCATCGTTAGATTTTACAAAGAACTAGATTCTTTGTAAAATCTATCGTGACATTCTAACATTGTTCTCTGCAGCTCGTCTGGTAATGTAAGACCAGCATCTCGGGCCATTTCTCCGGGCATACGTTTACGAAATCTCCTCCTTCCTCTTTTTCCTTCAATCGGAATGTCAAAGTCCTCACATATTTTTGTTGCGTAGCAAATAGCCTTTTCCACTATTTGATTGCGTTGACTTTGAAGAAAAATTTTAAGGGCCTTAATCTTTATTACACACTTTTCTAATGATAGCCCAGATGTTTGAATATACTTTTGCATCTGATTAACTTCTTCTAGTACTTCACACCAAAAGGAAAGTTAGCATAGAAAACTGAAGTCACACAAAGCTGGTATGAGTGTTAATGCTGCTTCCCTTGTCTAAACGTTTTCTTTACTGGTGTTGGGATCACACATATCTTCGAGTGTTGATACAAGCTTCTCAAAACTGTTCTTCAATGGTTTAACAGCGTCGTGATGAGCACTCCATCTTGTCTCTGATAGCCGTTTAACGGACACGCCTACATTTTTCATTAATATTTCCCACCGATGTGTGGATGATGAAAAGAACGTGTAAACTCTTTCTACAGTTCCGAAAAAAGTTAAACTTGAAAAAAACGCTACCAAACTAGTGCACTCCACATAGATTAAGCGAATGATTTGCACAAGGCGAAAACAACGCTTTCGGATTGCGTTCTTTGATTTTTGCTTGTACACCACCATGAATTCCTGCCATGGTTGCAGCATTATCATATCCTTGGGCTCGACATAGATGTATGTCTAAATTATCACTCCCCAGCTGTGTAAGGATATCTTCAGCAAGATCAACTGCAGTCTTTCCAGCTATAGGGAAAAAACCTAGAAATGATTCCTTCACTCCAACTTGATCGCCTTAAATATGAACATATCTGATCTCGTAACTCATCTGATCAACATGTGATACCTATATCTGGAGTGCTGTCAAAAATAATTCCAAAATATTTGGCTTTTTTTATGTCGTTCACAATGTTATCTTGCACCTCCTTCCCCAAAAGGTTTGTGAACTCATTTTGAATGTCTTTGGACAAATATGAATCTACCCGTTTCCGGTTTATACAGGTGGCATGTTCAATTCTCAGTATGTGTTCTTTTAGCACTGGGTCATATTTCGACAGTAGATTAACTATTTCTAAGAAATTTCCTCTATTATCTGATGTAACTCCCTCTCTATGCCCTCTAAAAGATAGATTTTGGCGTGCCAGGAATATTAAGGAGCATTTTAATTATGGAGCTGCCTAAACGGGCGGATGACAGCTGTCAATTCAGTACAAAGAAATGGAATTTCGTGGCAGCTCTCTAATTCGTCTGACTCCTTCCCCTACCATAGGAAGAAATATTTTATAGCGTCGTGTGACGGTAGAAAAGATAAGCGCTCGCGGTTCAAAAGATACCTGCTTGCGCTTTTATAGCTGTGTGTGACGCAGGTCTTATTTGGCTGCACAAGTGTGTTGTCGGTTGTCGTTGTCACCCCTTGGTCCTTGGTACCCGGGGCGGACCGCCCCCCCGCCCCCCCTTTACGCCGCCACTGGCGGGCAGGCAGCCGGCTTTTTGCTGATACTGCTGATGTATACGATAATTTTGCTGATACTGATACGTGGTGTGGGAATTCTTCACCAATTCCTCTGATAAAGTCGTATACTGTAAATTGTGTAAAACAGACTTGAAATATTTTGGGAATACTACAAATTTAATGGAGCATTTGAAAAGAAAACATCCTTTAGATCTTCTAAACGCGGCAGACCAAGATGATTACAACAGACCACGTTCATCATCCTCACGTTTGCCTCCTCCTGTTCCCCACACAAGTGCTGGTGCCTCTACGTCTACAAGTGCTGGTGCCTCTACGCCTACAAGTCCTGGTGCCTCTACGTCTACAAGTGATGTTTCTATTCCTACAAATGCAGCTGCTTCTACATCAACCTCATCCATTCCACAAACCTCTACGGCTAAGCGACTTAGGCAAATGCGACTCCACGGTTCTGTGAAAGAATCTGGGTTATCGGATGCAGAGAAGACGTCGATAGACAATGCCCTTATCGAAATGATAGTGGTAGACTACCAACCGCTATCCATAGTCGAAAACAGTGGTTTTTTAAAGTATTCGTTCAAAATGAACCCGCTGTATGTACCTCCAAGTCGTAAGTTGCTGACTTCTACCTTACTTGTAAACCGCTATAAAGAATTTCACAATATAACTAAATCGATGATTGAAAAGGTTGACGACTTAGCAATCACAACAGATTTGTGGTCTTCCGATAGTAACAAATCGTATATTACAGTTACCGGACACTGCATCTACAGTAATAAACTATATGCTCCTGTATTAGCTACAAGAGAGGTTAGAGAAGTTCACACCGGCGAAAATATTGCAATAGAAATAACACGCATTTTGAACGAGTGGAACATTCTGGAAAAAGTTATTACCGTGGTGTCGGACAATGCGGCAAACATGAAAAATGCCATTAAAGACCATCTTAATAAATCACATCTTGGCTGTGTCGGCCATACATTAAATTTATGTGTTAAAGATGCACTGGAAGCAGATGCTTCAATAGTACAATTGTTAAAAAAATGCAAAGCATTGGTGTCATTTTTTAAACATAGTGTATTTGCTACTGATAAATTAAGAAAAATGCAGCAGCAAATGGGTCTTCCAGAATTGAAGATAAAACAAGACGTGAGTAGGCGGTGGAATTCATCTCTAATTATGATGAGTAGACTCAATGAGCTGAAATTGCCACTGTCAGCTGTGCTGTCGTCCCTCCCACGAGCACCTGATTCATTAGACGCCTCTGATTGGAATGTAATTAATGACCTTATACCAATTTTAAAACCAATAGAAGGCGTCACAGAAGTATTATCTGGTAAGAAATACCCCACAATTTCAATGATTATTCCACTGTACGTTGGTCTCCATCTTTCTGTATCAAGAATGACCACCACAACCTTGATTGGCTCCTCTCTGCAGATGACACTCGGTGATTCTTTAGAGAGACGTTTGGGACCAATTGAAAACAATGAATTCGCTATCAAAGCTACGTTTTTGGACCCGCGATTCAAGGAAATAGGATTTAGATCCAAACATCATGCGTTGGCTGCTCAGAAGTTGGTGGAAGGTGAGCTTCAAGTTCTCATCAGATCCGGATCATCAATCGAAGCTGACATTGAGTGCGAACCAACTTCACAAATAATTGATTCTGTTAACATAGCATCCGCTTGGTCAAACTACGATACTCAAAGGGCCAGGGCCGCCGAGAGGACACGTTAGCCAAGTCCGAAACTTGGGGCCCGGGCCTAAGGGGGGCCCGGGACGGGGCCCGGATATTTTACTAAAAAATGCCAATGACACTAGGAACGGACGTGGGCCGGGCGCCCAGGCCCGCACGCTCCGTAGGCCCAACTGTCAGAGCGTGTTCACACACAGCACACAGCTATAATATGCGAGGTTTAGCGTATTTCGGCATAACGTTCGCCGTACATTCCAAATTGGAATATATGGCGAGCGATATGCTGAATTACGTCATCCCACGCATGTGTGTGAACACGCTCTCAGAGCGTGCCACTCACAGCTCAAGCTACAAGCACGCTATGCCGGACGGCCCGCTGTGGGAGGGGCGATGCAGCCTCCCGCCGCGGGTATACGATTATACGATTATGATATAATTAATGTATACGATTTTATTTGAGAAGTATTTTGGTAACATGTTGTTTAATATTTTGTTAATAAATATCTACGTGTTCAAGGTCAGTATTTGTTTCACGGTTAACCAATTAAGTTCCTTTAACATTTTAATTATTTTTAAAAATCTATTTCTTTGGAGTTTTATTCTCATTACTCTGTTTTGGAGAATTTGAAACTTTTTCTGTTCTCTTTCATGTCAGAGGAAAAGGATACTTGATCAGTAGTTGAAGTGTGGAGCAATAATAGGCCACTTGCATCATAATTTTTAATTTTTTTTCCGGTTAAGGAAAATATTCTAAGACATTCTGTATTATTATTATTTTTTTAATCAAATTTTTGAAACCCTGGGGATTTTTTGAAAATTTCAATCCGAAAAATCAGACCTTTTTTTATAAACCGGAGAGACGGGACATAATTTTATAGGCGAGAAAAAACAATGATTACATAGCCGAAAATCATTTTTAAAAAAAAGAACGTTTTCCACACGAATGACACAGCAGAATAACGAGGCATACCAAAAATATTACATCTCATAAATATTTTTTTCCTTGATCCATCTTATTGATCATAAATCATTATAATGTACAACGTCTATATTAATAAATCCAATGTAATATACTTGTACTTGTAAATTATAATAATAATAAGAATATTATAAAATTTGATTTTTATAAAATCAGCACCATAACCATTATACCTCTAAAACACGTACCGACATCTAAATTGTACGGGGTTCTCTTCACATCTGTCAAAAATTCAAACCAAATGAAAAGTTCGCAGAGAACAAACAATAAATCTAGTGAACGAATTCAAAAATTCACCTGAAATCAAAGTGATGCCATATAAAAAAATTAAATCAGTGTGGAATTTTACAAAATTAATAGGAACATTTTCAGTAGACGGGACATTTACATGTAGTGACGATACGAGCCCAAATAATGGATTTATTTATTTAAAAATAAAAATAAATGTACATTTCTACAAAATTTTACTAACATTTTCGTAATCTTAGTAAAAAGATCTATCCACACGATTTTTTCCAAGTCGTTATGAAATCCATGCAAGTGGCCTATTGAATTGTAAATGGTGATGGCGATTTTTCTGGAAATTTTAGGCCGGATTCTTCCCAAAAAAGATATCTTTTTGCCAATTTTCTTTTGGGTATATTCGGCATGTCTATTGAAGTTTAGTTTGGAATCTAATATAACTCCTAAGTATTTGATTTCAGTAACATTTTCAATAATTTCACCATCAATTTTAATTTTGCTTTCACTGAATGTCTTCTTATTTCCAATCACCATACATTTTGTTTTTAATTTAAGCTTATTTATTTTTAGCCATCTTGATACATCATCTAGTTCATTATTTAAAATATTTATTAGTTCTTTATAGTTATCTCCAATTAAGTATATAAGTGTATCATCGGCAAATAGTCGTACTTTGCATTTTGAAAATATTTTCACCATGTCATTAATATAGACTTATAGAGTATGAACAATAGGGGTCCAAGGATCGATCACTGCGGTACTCCTAATTTATTTTCCATTGGTTTTGAAAATTGATTATTTATTTTTGTTACCTGTTTTCTGTCTTTCAAATATTATAATTTAATTTAGCCTCAAGATATCTTGATTAACGAAGAATATGTAAATACACACAAACAAGAAACACAAGTATTTTATTTTGAGTATTCACCATAACTTTTTAAACATTTCCATTGAATAATTATGCTAAATTCGAATGATTGGTATAATAGTATAAGAAAAGGTAATGAAGTAGTATTCCTAGCAGTAGCAGGTAAGCATGAACTTATTTATTGTTATCTCACCCCCCCCCCCCGGTAAGTTGTGGGGAGGGGGCCCGGTATAGTATACTAGACTTGGGGCCCAGATTAGCTGTCGGCGGCCCTGCAAAGGGCAAGCAAAATCAATGTATTTGACCCCAGTACCTCCGGCCAAACCATTATCAGAGAGTATTTAAAAATGAAATACCCCCCGCGCAACGAAAACCCGATGATATTTTGGGAAAAGGAAGAAAGATCCTTTCCAGAACTTCACCAATTACAAAAAAAGTATCTATGTATTCCTGCAACCTCAGTTCCTTCGGAACGAGTATTTTCAAAGGCCGGACAACTCACAAATCAACGGAGAAATCGTTTGTGCCCCAAAAATTTAGACTACATGATTTTCCTGAACAGCAACATAAATTTGTGTAACTAATACTATTCATCTGAAGCAATACTTGCTGCAATAATAATATATTATTATTGGTATATCAGTTTTCAAAAATATTTCACTTTTTTCCTGAATTATTGTTACGTTCTTTTGAAATTATTGTTTTATTTGTTATAAAACGTTAGGTATTACAATTTGGAAGGCGGGAATGGGTACCGCCGCCCTGGGAACCATTTATTGGATGACCAACACCTCTGCCACAGGTCACCCCAAGTGGTTCGCTACGTTTGGTGACTTAGCAGGGGTGCCCGGGTTCATGGGTTAAGGTTTGCCCAGGTCTTGGTGGCGGGTGCGTCGGCCCACCTTCTGCGTGGCGGGCCGGTTGGGAGATGCTGGTTGAGGGAGACCCTTTACAACCGGTTACCGCTGTCCGGGCCGCTCGATAGTACAGGGGCCCGACCCTCAGGCTCACGACTAAGGGTGGGCTGCCCCATCAGCGAGTGAAAAAACCCCGCCACTGCTGTTGTGCCGGTTCGTGACCGGAGGGGACCCAGCAGCAGCGTTTGGGGCGCATTGGATGCCCTCTCCAGCCGGACTCTCCCAGCCTATAGCCTAGCACCGCAGTGGGTGGGCTGGAACCAAACGCTCATCACTCCTGGACAGCCTGAACCCCAGATTCCTACCCACCCCTCATACCTTTTCCTTCCAGACCTTTCCTTTCACCTCCTACCCTTACAAAAAAAAAACTTTAAATTCATGAACATACAACACAACAATTTTAACATCGTTACAGCGGCGAGTAGCAGGCGTCCCCGGTGCGGGCCAAAACTGTTGGTAAATTTTGCCAACATTCGCGGCCTGCATACAAATTTAAATTCCGTCCATCACCATCTTTTGTCCCAACGTCCCAACCTTCTTTTCCTATCCGAAACTCAGATAGCCGAGCCGCCAGACTCCTCCTATCTGGACTGCCCGGGCTTTACCCTCGCAAGCAAATTCCGACTGAAAGGAGGAGTCTGCCTCTATAGTCGAGCTGACGTCAACTGTGTACGACTATTGAGTCTGGAAAACTCCAGATTCGACATAATGTGGGTGCGCGTCAATCTTGCCAGTACGCCAAGATTCTACGCATGTCTATACCGCTCACTGAACCATAGCGAATCAGACACTTCCGAGCTCTTCAAACATTTGAGCGATACTATTGATGATCTCTTGCCCCGCTACCCTTCGGCCGAGTTTGTTGTTCTGGGGGACTTCAACGTTCATAACGAACCATGGTCAGCTGTTTGTTTTCGGACTCCGGACCCTTCAAGATGTGCCCAGGAGATTGGTGAAGTCATCAAATCGGCGATGGATGGCTTCATACAATCGACTACTAAAGAAACTGGTGTGGGCTCAAAGCCGTGGTTCAGTCGACAATGCTCCGAAGCAGTTCGACGAAAAAACGCGGCTTACCGAGCCTACAACACATCTCGAACGCCCGAAAGCAGATCAGCATACAACAAATCGGCAAAGGAATGCAAGAGAATCATCAATAGGTCAAAATTCGAACACGACCTGCAGATCAGCAAAAAGCTGGCTGCCTGCCCGCATGGCAGCAGAGCATTCTGGTCGCTTGCGGGCTCAATAGGTCGAAATTTTCGCAAACCCAGTTTGCCACCTCTTACCAGACCTGACGGCTCACTAGCAAACACCGCCACCGAAAAGGCTAACCTATTAGGGAAAATGTTTTGCGGAAAACTCGACCCTCGACGACGGGGGTGCTGTTCTGCTGTCGGTTCCTCACTGCGGCTTCTATATGAAAAAGCTGAGGATCCGGCATCGGGATGTACTCCACGTCATACGGGGGCTCGATGTTAACAAAGCTAGTGGACCTGATGGAATACCTGCCCTGGTATTGCAGAGGTGTGCTGCGGAAATAGTTCCAGTTTTGACAAAGCTCTTCAAAATGTCCCTGAAGTGTGGCACTGTGCCCTCTGGTTGGAAAAAAGCGGTAATTCACCCTATTCCCAAGAAAGGTGACCGCTCCAACCCGGCCAACTACCGCCCCATAGCGATCACATCAGTTCTGTCCAAAGTGATGGAACGTGTGATCAACTAGTGGTATACGCTTTTGACTACAGATCCGAAGGTCGCGGGTTCGAACCCGGCGTGCGCAAATAAATTTTATTTGATTAATTTGTGTTATTTCACAATTAATTAATTTAAAATAATATATAGTATATTTGCGGCACGTTCCAGAGTGGAAGATACTCTCAGTATCGCCCTGGTGTAAGACCACCATTCAGAATTGAAACGTTGCTTGAAATGGCTTTAGCCGTGTTTGGTGACCAGATCTGAATAGCCAGGTACTTCCCCACCTTCCTCTTCCCCATCTCCCTCCCCTCCACAATACCCTCAGCCTCACAACATACCCCAATTGGGGATGCCATAGTCTCACTGGCTCCAGACGGGAGCAGTTGGGACTCTTGTGCGGTATTACTGTAAAAAAAAAAAAAAAAAAAATACCTCGAGAAGAACAAAATTATCAACGACCGTCAATACGGATTCCGGCGGAACGGCTCGTGCGGTGATCTTCTTGCGTATGTGACGCATGTTTGGGGGCGGTGCCTGGAACGTCACGGTGAGACCCAAACGGTCGCACTAGACATATCCAAGGCCTTTGACCGGGTCTGGCACCGAAGACTCGTCAACAAATTGCCTTCTTACGGACTTCCCGCATCCCTGTGTACGTGGATTGCTGACTTTTTAAGGGATAGGTCGATTCAGGCGATTGCTGACGGTTTCGCCTCTTCCTCGCACTCCATAAATGCTGGCGTCCCACAGGGATCGGTTCTGTCTCCGACTTTGTTTTTGTTGCACATCAATGACCTTTTGACATGTGCACCGATTCATTGTTACGCGGATGACAGTACAGTTCATGATAGCTTTATGTTTGACAAGCCCCCAAAGGGCACACAAACTCCAACGGCTCGGAGGGCTTTGAAGCAGAGAATGGACGGTTATCTCGAGAGTATTTCCTTCTGGGGTAAAAATAATCTCGTCGAATTTAATGTTTCAAAGACCCAATCCTGTCTGATTACGTCTAAAAGGGATCCAAATGATAATCTAGTCTCCTTCAACGGAAGCAATCTTCCGAACAGGCCTTCCATTGATATGCTTGGTGTAACTAATAATTTATATAACTAATAATTTTATAGAATAAAGAAACTTTAAAAAAAAAAAAAAAAAACTATAAGTGACCAGCTCAGGTACGGGGGCTCCATCGAAGCCAGAGTAAAGTTGGCCTCTCAGAAGCTGGGCGTACTGTACAGGGCCTGAAGATACTTTAATAGTACACAACTGCTCACCCTGTACAAATCGCCAGTGCGCCCTACTGTCGAATTTGGCAGCCATCTCTGGTCTGGAGCCCCAAAATACCTGAAAAAAACCCTTGACTCTGTGCAGAAACGGGCGGTCCGTTTGATAGATTCCCCAATCTTAACAAACGGACTGCAATCTTTAGAGCACAGGCGTCAGGATGCTGTCTGACATGCTGTCCTTGTTCTATCAGTATTACAATGGAAGATGCTCTGAGGAACTAGCGTCATTGATCCCTTTGGCACCGGTGCGTAGTCGGGATACACGCCAAACGCGCGCCCAACATTTGTACACAGTTGACACTTGTCTCATGAGAACGGGTCGCTTCTACGATTCGTTCTTAAGTTCAACAGCTCGGCTGTGGAACGAACTGCCGGCCTCTGTGTTTCCTCCCTCCTACAACATGGGACTCTTCAAGACCCATGTTCCCTCTTCCTCTCCACAAAAAGACCCTCCACACAGCATCCCCAAAGATGACATAGGCCCTCAGGGAAATTATTTTCTTCAAGGCCTCCTGTGTAGAGTAAATATTAAAAAAAAATAAAAAAAAGTATGCTCATGTTATGTTATTAAAATGTCATATTAACACACAAAATTAAAATTAGGTACATAATATTGTACTTGTATTGTTATTTATCTTCTCTAACATGATCTATTTCAGTGTGATGTTGTGTCAATTACTAAAATGCTTTTATTGTATTGGAGTCTGTTCTTATTATGAAAAAACTGTTCCACTGTTTTTTTTTAAATTTTTTTTCAACCTTTGTACCTATGTAGAGCACATCAAGCTTGTTTCATGTTGTATCTTATTATTGTGTGTTTGTTAAGTTTTATCAAAACCAATCTATTTATGTTCTGAATTGTCAATTTCTAATGATGTTTACAATTATGTACTTTTATATAATATTGTTCCTTGTTACTTGTCTTTTCTTTCATGATCTCTTACAGTTTGTGATAAGTGGTGATATTTTTTATATATTTATAATTGCTTTTATTGTATTGAAGTACCTAAACCTAATTGGAGTTTATTCTCATTATAAAAGAACTGTCCTAATTACTGTTTATTTTATTTTTTCAACTTATGTATCTACATATTATATTACAGGCAGATTTAATTTTGGGTACCTGTATCTTATTATTTACATTATTATTGTGTTGTAATTTTCATTTGCTGTACTTTGATATCTGTTTTATATAATATTGTAAGCTCCTGCTGAATAGCTACTTAGTGTAGCCAGTAGGTACAAATTCCCATTAATAATATTTATAATGTACCTCTTAATAATAAGATAATAATTATATGCCGTTTTGTTAAAAACAACCTCTAAATCTCATGTACGTTGTAGGCGCCTACTAGAACCCAAAACAAACCATTCGTTCATTTGTAATTTGTATGCAATTCACAAATTATTATTAACTACTAATTAAGAGACACCGATGTTAATTTAATTCATGTTAATTTCAAATAAATTAAATATATTTGTTCGTAGCATAGGTAGCAGATATATTATGTTTATATGAACGAACACATGTCACTTGATGAGTTTAATATATACTGAATATTGTATATTGCCCGAAGAAGCTACGGTTGTAGTGAAACCCGATCAGCATTAAATATAAAAATGGTGTTTGCTAAGTTATTGGTTTATTTTATTTTAAATATACACTACCCGAATGTCCCGAATAGATGATACACAACCTAAAAATAACATAGGTAGGTATTAAACCTTCAATTGTGAAAAACTATCACCATGAAAATCTTTTACACATAAACTATAACTACTGGAAAAGTAAATCGTCACCTAAAAGTATTAATTCATAATTTACAATTCACACACGAGGTTGATTATAACATCAACATGCTTCAGTAGGCAGCCAACAATGTACTTTCGTTTGTCAAGCAATCTGAGATATTTTGACATCTCGAAATATAACCTCTCGAATGTGAGAATCGATTTGCGTTTTCGAACGAATTCTGACAGTTTGAAAACGATTGTCTCGGACTGAACATTCGAATGATTTCTGACATTTCAGAGCGATTGTCTCGATTCCACTTTCGATGACATTTGAAAACGATTATTTCGGACCGTGCATTCGAATTAATTCTGACCAATCACAACGCTTGGCTGGCATCGATTATTTCTGACCAATCAAAGCGACGACTTTTGAATGACGTTTCAAAACGATTGTCTCGGAGTTGCATTCGAATTAATTCTGACCAATCACAACGCTTGGCTGGCATCGATTATTTCTGACCAATCACAGCTACGACTTTCGATGACGTTTCAAAACGATTGTCTCGGAGTTGCATTCGAATTAATTCTGACAATTAATCGAGATATTCCGAATGGTAAAAAAGATCGAGTAAACCATCGATGATTCATCGATTCCGCCCATCGCTAAGCGAGAGTGGTATATTTATGCTGCTAGCTTTCGCAAACGATAGCAGTCGTTGACTTAGCTTAAGCTAAAATAACGAGAATCGCCCTCCAGGATAGCTAGAATCGCCAACGAACAAACTACAATTCGCAATGACCACAGTCTTAAGTCAAGACCACCATTCGGAATCATTAATCGTCTTTCAAATAATGAATAGTGTGTTTGGGGTACATTTCAGATTGGAAGATTCTCTCAGTATCGCCCTATTTGAAGTACATTACTCATAATTGTAAAGTTGCTTGAAATAGTTTATTCGTGCCTGGTGACCGGATCTGAATAACCAGGTACTTCCATAACTTCCTCTTCCTTATCTATTTTCCCTTCCACTTACTTACTTTCCTTTCCCACTACCTTCAGCCTCACAACATATCCCAATTGGAAACGCCATCGTCTCTCTGGCTCCAGACGGTTGGGAGAGGTTGAGAGCAGTTGAGACGCCTGTGCGGTATCCACATACAACCAAATATATTATAGTTTTTCAACTGTAAGAATGTGGTATATTTTATGATATCTATTAATGACGGCCTCCGTATTTGTTTAAAACATTTAAAGTGTATTTACGGCACTTTCCAGAGTGACCCATTCTCATATGTACAAACTTTGGAAGCTCGTTTTTCACGTTCCCCGATAATGCACCGGTTCCTACGGGTTCAATCAATGGTTCATTAAGGGTTCAGCTAATTCCTTGGAGCATCTTCCATTGAAATACTGGAAGACCAAGGACAGCATTCAATTCAAAGACATTCATACCTGACGTCTGTGCTCTAAATATTACAATCCGTTTGTTAAGTTACCCTATATAACATTCTCTGGCCCAACAAACCGATTGCAATCTTTGGAGCACAGACGTCTGGTGCGAATGCTGTCCTTGTTCTACCGGTATTTCAATGGAAGATGCTCCGAGTCTCTCCAAGACCCGTGTTCACTTATTCCTCTCCTAAAAATTCATTCTTTACAGCATCCCCAAAGATGAAATAGGCCCCTCGTGTAATTTAATATGAAGTATATTTGCGGCACGTTTCATATTGAAAAATACTCCCAGTATCGCCCTGGTTTCAGACCACCATTCGGAATTGAAACCTTGCTTAAAATGGCTTTTGTTGTGTTTGGTGAACACATCTGAATAATCAGGTTCTTAGGCCTCGTAATATACCACCACTGCGGTTGCCATGGTCTCGCGGCTCCACATGGTTGTAAGCAGTTGGCAGTGGATCTTTGATATTGGCTCACTTTCAATGAAAAAAGCTCAATATTCCGTCCCAAGAGTTCAGTTTGCCAAATGTTCCTTAGGTTAGTACGGAGTCAAAAATAATCGTGAACTGAAACATGATTATAATCTGATAATCACTTTCACATTTATTATTGACATAGTTTGGTTTCAATGTCTTTGTGGGGACATCGAGATTGTTAACGAAATGCATCTCGTCATATTCGTATCTGTTCGAAGAAATGATGTGATTTATGACTTGCAGGTGGCCCAAATGCATAAAAAGTCCAGAGTTGAATTAGATTGTTTTTATCAGATTTTTATTGAAAATAGTTTGTGAAAAATATGTTACACAAAAACAGACTTTACTATCTGTGTGAATACCGCACAACAGCCTAATTGCTCTGAACTTTCTGGGCTCAGTGAGACTATGGCATCTCCAATTGTGGTACCTATTTCATGATGCTAAAGGTAGCAGAGAGTGGAAGAAGATGGGGAAGAACCTGACTATTCTGATATGTTAACCAAATAAGGCTTAAGCTATTTCAAGTAACGTTTCAATTCTGAATGGTGGACTTACATCAGGGCAATACCGAGAGTATCTACCACTCGTATCATCTATGACCTCGCCGCAGAAGTTTGTATGATATGTATTATAGTATTTTAACTATTTAATTGAAACAACTCTTCACTAAATAAATTTACTTGCGCAAGCCGGGACTTAAACTCGCGACCTCCGGATTGCTTGTTGTGAGCCTTAGCCCTCAATCCCGGAGGCCGTCTTATTTTGACTTTGTAGAGAGAATGCGTAACTCTTTCTCCAGCGTCCCTTCATTCAAACCACTCTCTAAATATCGTGACACTAATAAGAACAAACTCCAAACAAAGCAAACTCTGTTAAGTAGTTACAGAGTCTATAGGGCACACATATACGAACATTGTATATTATAGAGTATGTTATAATTAAAATTTAATTGCTGATTTCAAATTAAATTTTTAACTAAAATACAGGTTTTTCCAATAAGAGGTGTTATTTTGATATTCAAAGAAAAATGCCATTTTTTAATATAAATGATCGAATGTTTATTTCATTATAAAGAAGAAGGAATGCCGTTAATAGTTTAAAAAAAGTCAGTCAAATGACCACCACGACCACGCCTACAGGACTATATCCTTTTCATAAAATTTTCCATAACCAAATCGCAAAGTGGCTGCCTTATGTCCTCGATAGCCTCACGAATTCCATCTTTGAGGTCTTGAATCGACGCTGGGCTATTAACGTAGACTTTCTATTTCACGTGGCTTCAAAGGAAGAAGTCGCAAGGTGTTAAATCACAAGATATCGGTGGCCAATTGTGATCACCTCTTCGAGAGATAACACGGTGCGGAAATTTTTCCCGTAAAAAATATCAATGGTTTCGTTGCTTGTGTGGCACGTAGCGCCGTCTTGTTGAAAGTAAACGTTGTCCAGATCAATACCATTCAATTCCGGCCATAAAAAATCATTAATTCCTTAATTAATATTCAAAATAACACCTCTTATTGAAAAACCCTATGTACAGGAACTCAGAGTAAATATTCCGTTTTAACGTCAAATTTCAATAAAACGTGGTCCTTGTGAATATAAACATTTGGTTTTATAAATATCAATTAGTTTTATTATATATTCTTCTCTAACAATTAAAATTTAATTAAATAAACAACCGGAAAAATAAATTGACACATAGGTCGGCTCTGGTGGCAAGTCGCATCGCCGTCCCTATATAAGATGGCAACTCCTTTGTGTTTGTCGAAAGACCGACAGGATATGTATAACAGGAGACGATTGAGATTAGAAACTAGAAAAAACTAAAATCTATTAACATCAACGATAAAGCCGCTCAGTGGATAGAAAGTCATTTGACAAATCGCCCACAGTACGTTAAAATTAATGACACGACCAGCGACCAAGAAACGTCAAATTTTGGTATTCCACAAGGCACAGTTCTGGGACCGGTTCTTTTCATTGTATAAGTAAATGACATATTTGTTCAACAATTAAATGGAAAAATTGTCTCTTATACTGATGATACAGTCCTTATAGTTAAAGAAAAACGCGGGAAAAAAGTAATTTAAAAGCCACAGAAGATATAAATACTCAAAAAATATGGATTGACGATAACTTTCTGTCGTTAAATAGTGAAAAAACATATGCCATCCCCTTTTAAATAAATACCAAAATTATTTGAAATCTTCAAATAATCCTACATGATCATTCTCTCACACAGAACGACGCTAACCTCTGTCGACAAACATGCTCATTTCGGAAAACAGCTGATAAAATTACATATCTAGGAATAATCATTGATAAAAACCTAAAATGGAAAGATCACATCTCCCATACAATAGAGAAAACTAGGAAATTAATTTATATATTCCTATGAATTAGAAATTTATTATCAATGAAAAATATATACTCAATATATTATGCATTAGTACAGTCTGTTCTATTATATACCATTATTAGTTGGCGAGCTGCTTACAAAACTAGCCTGACCCCATAGAAATTGTTCAAAAAGTCATAATAAAAATAATATTACGTTTAAACACTTATTTATGAAAAATTCAATTATTCAAATTATAAAAGAAAAACTAAAAATCGAACCAGACTTAAATACCTATATATTTGCATTCCCTAAACTACACACTTCTTTTGTCCAGCACCATTTTACCCACCAAGGAAAATATTTCTTTAATAAATTACCACAAGAAATTTGAAGTATTAAAGATAAAAAACAAATATTGAACTATATAAAAAACAACAAAACTGAAAATCTCACAAATTATCTTACAATATTCTATGTATCCTTCTTAATATATTTTTTCTTTTTCACAAATACAATAATTTGTATGGATTTCAATTTTGTAATTTTTCTACTTTTTGAACCAAGTTATATTATTCTTTTATTTATTTTATTTTATTTTTATTTATTTTTTTATTTATTTATTTAAACGCCCATTGGGCTTTTACATACATTGTTATTAGTGTTATTACATTAACTATGTGACATTTAAAAGTTTACGTACATATATAAATAAAATAGTTATTATATCTGTAGTACATAAATGTTTTACAAATAATACAGAATACCATTATGGAGAACAGTTTTTTTTTTTTTTTTTTTTTTTACTTACTTAGAAAAATAAATGGATTGAAATTAATCAGCATTTATAGGGACTTAAAATCATATTCGAATTGTTATTTAAATTACAATATTAATTTGTAAAGTTAAAACATATATATTAAAGTTAAAAGTCATAAAAGAAAAGAGTGAAAAAACAGAAGCTAAAAAATGGGTTTTTCACTATGGAGTGGAGAAGTCATACATTTCAGCAAAGTGTTTATGTAGATTTCGTTTAAGTACTGCTACGGAATCTCTAAATATATCAACAACATTACCAAATTTATTACCAAATTTTTGTATTCGATTTAACGATATGTGCGCTTGATAATTAGATTTGAAATTGTCACAGAAATTTTTATGTATAAATACATATTTTAACAATCTTTTATTTTTATCAAATGCATGAAATTTCATTTTGTTATCATATAAATTTTGAAATATAGGATCTTGTTATTACTACACTAAGGGGAGTTCTAATATTAACACACTACGCATGTAAAAGAAAAAAGAAGGAACGAGTAAAAAAAAGAAGTTACTTAGTTGGTTTAAATCTAGGCTTAATACTATTCTTAATTCTTAAAATTAATTGTCCGTTTCCTTAATTCTAATTTATTGTTCATTCAATGTCTTTAAAAAGTTGTTTCGCGTTACGAAATAAACATAAAAAATTGTTCAGGCACTTCCCTTTTCGATGATTCTGGATTCTTCACGTTCGCACTTATTACTGATAACACACGCGGCAACGTGGGCTAGTTCCGAAGGGCGGAATCAGTGCATTGTTGAGAGTAGGGCGATCACTCGCAGTTCATCCTGGGCCAAGGCTCCGAAGGACGGAGTCGGCAGGCAGCGACTCCTGAGAGGGCAGCTTCCTGGGCGGAAGTCTGGCGACCACTATGGCTTCATGGACGGAAGTTCGCGGGGTTACGGTAAGAGCCTCGGCGACCGCTCCTAGGGGGAGGGCAGGAAGTTCCTAGGCGGAGGTGAGATGGTAACTCTCTCGTTCTGAATCATCTCGGTATTCAGCTGCGTGATCCGACGACCCTCGCACCCCTGTCGTGGGGTGCTAAAACTATCGTGGTTCCGCTTTACACCACTTCGCTGGCGTCGCCACTCTTACGGCTAGATGTCGCTGGCTGGCTGATTCTCCTGATCCACATAATGTTCAAAATCTTAATAGGTAGTAGGTATCTTAATACCATGAATGCATACATTTAATTGATATCTGGTTTCAAATTAATTCTTAATCTAAGTTGACAATTATACTTTTATATCTAGATTTATAGTTATTTTGTTAAATATTTTAAAATTACATATTTATAATACGACCTTCAAATATTTGCAATATAGGCCAGCCTTGGCCGAAATTTTTATTTACCCGTTGGGTCGCCGGCTTAAGATTTTCGCATTTCAGATTTATAATTTATGCTAGAGCTAAATCTGCGGACTAATAAATATATTCCTAGGTTGGCTTTCTAATTTCTATGGCTGTTGCCGGCCAATCTATACAACTAAAATTTAAGTTTTACTGCCGCCTCCCTCTGCGTGTAATATTATGGCAAACACATTCGAGCGCACGTGTTCATATTGGTCGTTCTGTGAATTCAAGTCACGTAGATACCTACCTAGGGACAAACCAGGAGGGCGATTCACGTTCTTTTGGACTTTGCCTATGGCTAGCGTTCGCTAACGATAGCCGTCGGCTGTAAGGAAAGGATTTTTTTAGCCTGTAAGGTCAACCATAAACACATGTGCGACCGTTATGCGATTCACGATCCTTACAGGCTTGGTTTCGGAGAGACCTAGTAAAAAAATCCTGAGCAAGAGTGGTTAAGAGATGTTAAGAGATTGCTTGAAAACAAAGATATATCGAATATAATCTATTGACGCAAGGTTTATAAACAAAACTTCTTAAAACATTCACTTTATATTATAATGCATTTTAACCACATCTTATTTTATTTTTAAACATCATAATAAAGCCGTTTATCTAAGATTTACGTTTTGTATATAGGTACCCTACCTAGCTATATAGTTAGAACTTTGTTATCAATTCACTCCGCGCCAGATTACCGGCATCTTAGATCTTAGCCGCCATTGCATATTTACGTCAAGTCTCAACAACAAGGAGAGTGGTTTATTTATGACAACAAGCAAACGAGTTAGTTTGAGCATTCAGTAATAGCGGCACAGTTAGTCTTGTTGATATTTTTCATAAAAAATTGGAATGAGGTAAGTTAATATTCTATATAATGTAATTAAAAGCATATAAATGACTCAAAACGGAATTGACAACGATTTTATCGGTCTACAAAAGATAAATTGAGGTTAGAAATTTTTAAAACTTAAGTATAAGGCTAGACAGTTATTGTATTATTATTTTTTAGCTTTTGTGTTTAGAACCTAAGAAAAGTGTGTACTTAATTAAATAATATGTCGTTGCATTATCTTTCAGTTTATCCGTAAATAAAATTATACGGTCCGCGCGTACTTCGGCGGCGCAGTATATGATGATGGCAGATGCCATGATTTTAGAGTCAGCATTTGCAGCCAACAAATTTGTAGGTAAAAATGGGAAGGACGCTCTAGCTACATTTTGGTTAAACCTTACCATAACATTAAATAATGCTGGTCCACAAAAAACAACAACACAATGGCAAAAAGTAAGATTCTATCAATGCAGAATAGTACTTGTCAATTTTGTAGTGTATTTGATTTGTGTACTGTAATGTAATATTCGTTTCAGGTGTGGACCGCATTAAAGTCCAATGTGAGGTCAAAGGTATCCAAAATGCGGAGAGAGAACCTGCAGACTGGGAATGTATCGGCCGGATGTTCACTGACTGCGTTAGAGGAGAAGGTACTAAGTCTGATGGGCAATTTGATTGTCGACGGACTCAGTGTGCCCGACAACCTTCCGACTGACGACGTAAGTATTTTATTCATTTGTAAAGGCCCTTAGCCCCACTTGTTTTGCTAGTTTACATAATGTGTGTAATCAAACATAAAGAAATTTCATAAGATACTTTGTTGACATGTTCATTTCTTTAACACAGATCTCTTCTCGCACTGATGGAGGATGACGCTGATGGTACTGGTGGTGTGCGGGGAGAGTTTTTGAACCCCGTGGCCTCCCCTCCTACCTCGCCGACCTCTCCTCGCGCAGTGGACAACTCCATGCATTTCCCAGACTGTAATCCCCATGCATCAACCCAGAGTCCTCGATTGGTAGCAGGTAATTCTTTATACAATGTCAAGTAAAATCACGCCCATAACATGAATTAGATAAACATATGAATAGTTTAATTCATTTATATACACATAAATTCTATTTTACAAAATTCAAATGATCAAATATTAAAATTATTACACACATCAACTACATTGAGTTAAATGTTTCAGAAATTGTGGTAGAGATACCCAACATTAGTGGTGATGCGCAGGAAGAGTTGGTGGCTAGCCCTTTACCTCCGACCACTCCTCGCACAGTGGACCGACCTCCCCTTCCCCCTCCACATGCATCAACGCAGCGACCGAGGAGGAGAACTCGAAATGTAGCAGGTAATTAATACCTATAATAACAACAATTATGAATGTAAGTACACAGCAAATGATTGTGTACATGGAGTAGATAAAAATATCAAAAGTTTTATTCATTTATGTACATATAAATTCTGTTTTATAGAAATTGAAAGATCAAGTGTTAAAAATACGTCAATTATATTGAGTTATTCAATTTTTCAGATCAAAATGAGACCAGAGCAGCTGCTTTTCAGAAACTGATGGATCAGCAGAATTGTGTCATATCGGTGAGGAAAACTGACTTCACTTTTTTTTTTTAAAGTATATTTTTATTTAGTTATAAAATGTGTGTACATCAATCTAGTATATTAATTAACCTTATTCTAAAACTACTATTTTTTTTTTCACTTACATACTTACTAAAATTTGGACTTCACAACATTTAGACATAACCCACGAAAAACTGCAAGACTTCTAGCTTCCTTAACATTTACCGGGAGTTCATACTGTACTATTTATCTTACACTATTCGTCATATAGTCTGGCAACATTTTATTTTTTTAACTTATAAATAAATACCAGAGAATTATATACTAAACATTGCCAAACACTAAGGATGTTGAGTTGGCGTTATTATGTTGACTTGGCATTACTATTGCATATTATGTGTGGCCTTCTTATTCCTATTTAGTAAATTGATTACATTTCAAGTTTGAATAATTTTTTTCTACAGAAACTCGCAGATGCACAAACGAGGTCAACCACGACGGTGGAGAATTTTTTTATGGGGATTGAGGCGAGAATAATGGAAGAGAAGATAAGAAAAAGGGAATGGCAAGAGATGATGAGAGAAAGAGACAGGGAATGGCAAGAGAGGATGAGAGAAAGAGACAGGGAATGGCAAGAGAGGATGAGAGAAAGAGACAGGGAAGAGAGAGCACAACAGTTCATGCAGCTTACATTATTATTAAAGAGACTAGTAGAGAAGAAGTAAGTAGAAAGACACAAACATTTTTAGCTGTTTTTGTAAAGGTCGTTTTTCAGTCTCACTCTTAACTCTTTATTTATTATTTTAAATAATTGATAACATATCATAAAGTGTTAATTTTGTTATGATAACAAATGTTTTATTATCTTCCTTTTTACGTAATAAGTAGATATAATGATATCCTTACTGGAATCTCCCGTGCTGAGGATTTCGGTGTATATATTATTATGTAATGTTTTTGTAGTGCAATTGAGTTGTTTTTATTTTCTACTTCTGATCTCTATGTTTTCTTTTAATTTGAGTTGTGTATATTATGTATTTGTGTAATTTTTTGTAAAGGTGGGTTTTCAGTCTTCCTCTTAACTGTATAATTATTTTAAATAATTGATAACATATCATAAAATGTTAATGTTATAATAACAAATGTTTTATTATCTTCCTTTTTAAGTAATAACTAGAGATAATGATATCCTTACTGAAATCTTCCGTGCTGGGGATATTATGTAACGTTTTTTTAGTGCAATTGAGTTGTTTTTGTTTTCTACTTCTGATCTCTCTATGTTTTCTTTTTATTTGAGATTATGTATTTGTATAATGTTGTGTAAATACATATAAAATTTATTTTTTTTAATTTGTGGGCATCTAGCCACTATTATATTTACAATTCTTCTGTAACTACTCATGGTGCTCTACTGAAGAGGACACATGGGTGACTCTTCGTATCCCGGTACAATTGGATTTACTAGCATTCATCTTTGTCGTGACAAACGTTAACGGCATACAAGTGCTTCCACCAAAAACGAGGTGAACGGAGCGGACCGAGTACATAATGCATACAATGGTTGATAATAGATACAATAGTTGTTTTGATATAATGGTTTTGTATTAGGGCAATTCACCCCAAATAGAGTGCTTTGTGGATGCGATTGATGGTAATATTGATTTTAAATAGTTTATATTTTTTTAACTATAGTTACATTGAAGAAACAAACTTGTTTACAAATAATACAGAAAACGAGAGTAAACAAACAAAGACAATTCTAGAAGAGTGTCTAACCTAAACAGTACATAGCTGGTATTTAATTTTGAATATCTCAAATTTATGAAATAATAACATGTATAACAATTTATGAAATAATAACATGTATAACAATTTATGAAATAATAATTGTAAACGTTCTATAAGAAAATAATATTATGAAAGATAGTTTTTTCTTTTTAAACAAAATTGTGGTTACGTGAAATAAGCAAACTTACATTAACAATGCAGCAAAAGAGGGAAGGCACATACACATGATTAAAAAGAGTTCTAACGTAAATGACACTTGTATGAAAAGAATGTATTTTGTCATGATTTAAATTTGAGAAATCAGCGCTGTTAATGTGTAAGGTGAGAAGTGATTATCTGATTTCTGACACGTCTTCCTTCAGCAAGACGTGTCCTCGGAAGTTCGTGGTCTTCTGCAATGGGTAATGGGTTATCTATTTCAGGCATTACCTGATCTATCTCAAGGTCCATTCTACTCATCCTCCGCAGATTGTGCAATACGACACACGAGTTGATGATGTGGCACGCTCGTACAGGTTCGTACATTAAAATACGCTGGGCCAAACACCAAAACACCTTTCCACAGCTGACCGAGCTTTGCAGTGTGCGTCCGTATATCGCTTTTCACTTTCAATGGCTGAATTGGGAATAGGTGTCATCAACCATGGTTCTAAAGGGTAGCCCGAATCTCCTGTTAAGTACAAATTTATTGAAATGAATAATATAAGTTATGTTGTTTTAATCAATATCTATGAATAGAATATAATGTTTTCTATTATATGTCGAGAGAATACAATATAAATTGTTATGTACTTGCTTCTATTGAAAAATCATCAATAAAAACACAAAATGTGGGTTTTGTAATTTAAGTGTTGTCAATAAAACAATTATTTTTACCTAAGAGCCATGTTTTTCTTTCTCCTCTTTCATGCCAGAGCTCCATGATTCGTCGAGCTGGACAATTGGCCCAAATCTGGCTATCGTGCCGCGTACCAGGATATCGTGCATTTACATCTAAAATGACCAAGTTTGGATCACAAATCTGAAATATTATTTTTTTATTATAATATATAGGACTTTCTTGTGCATATTAAATTACACAAAGAATGATCCATATCACGAGCTCACCATTTGCACATTTAAGGAGTGATATCCATGATGATTAAAATAGACGTTTTCCTGTTCTGCAGGAGCAATGATGGAAATGTGAGTGCAGTCAATGGCTCCTATACATCCAGGGAAAGGATTGTCTGCCTGATGAAAGATTTGCCTGACTTTTTGCCTATCTGCGGCAGTCGTCGGAAATTTAACCCATTGCTTTTGTAATGTTTGGCTGATAGCCGATGAAACATTTGATATGCATCGGCTAACAGACGACTGACTGACTGCCAAGCCGTACTCGTGGCCTATACCTCGCTGATAAGACCCCACCGCGTAGAACCTTACGGCAGTAAGTACCTGTGTAAGATTCAACCATTAATACCGTACCTTCTTTTTCATAGAATATACATATTCATGTTAATTAAATGTAGCACCCACCTTTTTTGTGTATTACAGACTGTGTGTCCATTTGCAATACACATTTAACATAAACTACAAAATATTATATACCTAACATAGATTAATTAAATTTAATGGGCCGTTTTCGCAAGATTATGGTCGCTAGAGGCGCTATTGTTCTACCGGTCCAACTTTTTGTGTTTAACTGTCAGATCCCATACATTTTTTAGGCCGTTTGACGCAATTTAGTGTTTTTAAATATTACATTAATGCCGTCAACCTGTTGTAGTGTTCCTATGTGTAGACATAGGGGTGGGCACGAGTTTCCCAAAGATAGAGACTTAAAAGCCAAATGGATTAATTCCATCAGACGTCTAAAATGGGCACCGACTCCTACATCTGTAGTCTGTAAAGCTCATTTCAAGGATACAGATTATGTAGTCAATGATATTAACCATAACAGTAAGTACACGACTCATTTAATTAATATCTTACTATAATTGAATACCCAATATAATATAAAGAGTACTTGTATAGTATAATGAACAAGTAAAGAAACATTTTACATAGAATGCACAAAATTTTATACACAATATTTTGCCTTCTTTCGCAGTTGACATTATTTAACAAACGTACCTAATAACCGCAAATATAAGTGTAGCCAATCACAACTAACATTAATAATTATGGTAGACATAATATCTTATTTCCTTTTTTTAAATTAACCATATTTTGAATTATTGCAATAATTTTATTACACGGTTATCAAACTGTCTGGCACGAGATTTCTGGGCGGCTGATTCTTCATTGTTGGCAATCTAATTTACTTTGCATTTCTCATCCAATGTCTGTGTATCTCGTAATTGTAATTTAATTTTCAGTAGCAGTGTTTTAGGAAAAAAAAATCAAATTGTTATTATTTCTTAACGTAGACCATTTTGTATTTTATATCATTCAAGTATGGAAGTTTGAGCCTAATTTTATTTTCAGATGTACTGTACAGGCAAAAGCTACTGAAAGGTGTAGTTCCTTCAATATTTCCCTGGATAAAAGTAGAAGGAAGTAATTTAGAATTAAGAAACAGACTGGAAAGGCATCTGAAACGTGAAAAAACATATATAAATTCTACAAAACCACAAGATGAAGCGGCGTTGCCTGTGAATCTACAAGACGCGGCGTTGCCTGTGAATCTAGAAGACGTGGCAGTGGAAGTCATATTGCCTTTTGATACTCCGTGTGATAGACCGACTCTAGATAAAGACACTCAGACAGATAATAAAAAGGAAAGGTTAACAAGAGAATTTTCAAGTCAAACTATAAAACACTCTGAGTTCAGTATAATGACATACAAGAAAGACCCTGCCTCAATTCATTTTTATACCGGTTTAGAGTCATACGAGAAAGTGCTGTTTGTTTTTCAATCCTTAGGACAAGCCTCACACTGTTTAAAATACTTTTATGGTAATCCTCCCAATAATATAAATGCATTTGAACAATTTTTTTTAACATTAATGATATTGAGAACACACAAAACATTTTTTGAAATTGCAAGAATGTATCTTATATCTATTAAAGACGTTTCTAATATTTTTATTACATGGGTGAAATTCATATCACTGCAGTGGAAAGAGCTCAACCTTTGGACATCAAAATCAAACGTAAAATTTTTTTCTCCAACTGATTTTAGAGACAAATACCCTAACACGAGGTTAATGATTGATGGCACGGAATGTCCAATTAAACGGCCTACACTACCGACTGCCCAGCAAGCAACCTTTTCTACCTATAAAAACAGAAATACTGTTAAAGTACTTATCGGTGCTACTCCTAGTGGCCTCATAAATTATGTGTCTCCAAGCTATGCAGGCTCTGCCAGTGATCGCCAGATCATTGAAAAAAGCAACCTTTTATCCCTGTGTGATGTTGGTGATTCTATTATGGCTGACAAAGGTTTTAATGTCCAGGACATCTTCGCACCATATGGTGTCACCATAAACATTCCTACATTTTTCAAAAAAACAAACAGAATCACTAGGAGTGTTTTAGAAAATGACAGAAAAGTTGCTAGCAAAAGGGTGCACATAGAAAGAGTAATAGGACTTTTAAAAACATATAAAATTTTGAAATCCCCTATGAACTATACCGAGACAATACTTTCATCGGATATAATATTTATATGTTGCATGTTGTGTAATTTTAGATCAAGTATAATAGATAAAGATGCTTAATAAATTGTATATAAAAAAAATAGTGTGCTTTAGACCACACGAGTGAAGTAAAACTTCACTAACTTATGCCGGGTACACGCTATATATAATGCTAAAATACGAAATACGGTAGTACTCGTTAGCTAGCTCTAGCTCCTTCTCCCGCCTCCGATCACTGTTTGCATCGATTAAGACCCTCCTCCGATCACCGTTTCATCGATTAGCGTTGGCATGTGATTTTTCGTAACGCTTTTCGTAAGGCACCAGTTTACCCCCCAAGTGTCGAGCGTGCGTAAAGAAGTTTTACTTCAAAAACTGTTAATGTAAATATTGTTCAAATTTTAGATTATATATTTTAGATAACTTCCCGAAGAGCTCATTCATCAGCGCGCACGATTTCTAACTTAACCCTTCTTTGAAGTTCCTTTTGTTATATGTATTAAACAAATATACAGGGTGTTAAGGGACGTACTTGACTTACTTTAACCAGTAATTCCTGACATTATTTGGAATAAAAACCGTTTCTTCTAATTTAAAAAATTCTTTTATTTCTCGAGGTCAATATGAAAAGAACAAGATTACAGACATAATATAAATCTGTCGTAAAACATTTACAAACATTATACACATAGAAGAACATATCAGTACAACAAATAATTAACATTATACATAAATTATTTATTGTTTTGGCATTTATTTTATTTTTTTACATCCTAAATAACCTTGTGAACAGTCAACCTGTTAAAATAAAGTAAATAAGATTAGCAAATTAAATACATATGCAACTAGTGCAGAATAAAAACATAAATATTTTTAAGTAAGTTTGTCAAATCAATGCCTTCTGAAGGCGAAACAGCTGCCATGCATAGTAATAGATACACTTAGTAAAACATTTTAAATCCTATTTTATTTAAAATAATTATATTAAAAATATACAAGATATTATTTTTCCAATAATAATTTTGGATGACATGTATTTATATTACTACTTATTTACATTCTGTACAGTCATTGGAGGTTGTCCACCACTTACCCGCCCTGGTATAAGTAACATAAGGTTACTCCTTCAAGGCTCTCACAAGGACGCTATATATATAAGAACGTTTAATAAAACGAAGCTAGACCTCCAATGTCCGTGCATATGGTGTTAGGTAGCAGTATGCAAGTGCTTACAAATACACAAGACAGTGATTGTTAGTAAACAAAGGCATTGGAGGTTATCCACCACATACCCGCCCTGGTATAAATAACAGATGGTTACTCCTTCAAGGCTCCGAATCTACATTTAAGTTTGAACGAATCTAGACCTCCAGTGTCGGTGTTAGGAAGCAGTGCTTACATAATATACAAAATGCGAATGATATATGATCAATAATATAAAGTAATTAAAAACATAAACATACAAGGCTGCTGGTATTGGCATCTTGCGTATGCTGCAAGCATCTGTAAGAAATGAAAACAAAAACAAGTATGGTGAAGAACGCTAATATCGGGTGGGATACCTCTCTCGTCATGTGGCAGTACCAGCGAGAATACTGTCGGACTGACCGTGAACGAATCTCAACGTCCACGTCCTTTAGTCGGTTTCTCGGTTATGCCTTGACGATAGTGAGTGGGGGGACATACCTTAAGGATGGAAGCGTCGAGTTGCCGGAGGGGGAGCGGAAGGGCGTCAAGTAAGTACGTCAAAAACTAAGAGGCAGGAAGAAGCAGCAAGGTAGTTATCTGTATACTGTAAGCACCTGTAAATTGTGTTGGAAATACATATGGTTTAAAGAAACAGAATTGGTAATCCACCTTACAACTGGCAGGTCCCAGGAGAATGCACAAGGGCTTCAGACTGACCGTAAGCGAAATCAGATGCCCACGCCCTTCAGCCGGTTTCCCGATTGTGCCAATTCCTAGTGGGGCCGTTCCCTCTGTCAGCTCACCAAAGGTTGTCCCTGTAAACATGCTTCTTTAACAAAGCTGGTTTAAAGTAATCTTCATTAAAACTTATTAATTTGTGTAACATTTTCTCAATAAAATCTTGGTCCCTTTCTATTTCAATGATTTGAAAATCCTTTAAGGTAAATATTGCTAAGAATGCCTTAGACCTGTGAGTGCATAGCAGCTGTCCTTGTATTTGATAATAATAGTTATGGTTTTTGTCTAACTCCAGCTGGCCCGAGAATTCACCTAAATACAAATATGGGACAGTCTCCACAGATATGATGCTGTCCTTGGCTGTATATGGACATTTGACTTCTAATAGAGCATCTTCACCAATCAGTGCATCGGGAGAGCTGCCTAAGAACTGATGTTCAGGGTGAATGACAATTCCACAGGGAGAAGTGGAAGTATTTGTTACAAGCTCAAATTTTCTTATCGCTGCAGCCTCAAATTTTGATCCATATTCTAATGATGCAACTTTGACAACAAAAACTTTCAAAAAAGATCCTGCCAGATTTCTATGATTAGTTTTCACCGTACTTTTACATATTTTGCCGAAATTTGAACTAGTTAGGCGTAGGCATCGTTCAGTGAACCAGTTTTTAGACTTACCCTGAAGTCTAGTTGAGGATTCAATCAAATCAAGTTCTACTTGTGATTTTTTATAAATCTTAAGGAAAGAATGTTCAACAGTTTCCCTTTCATAGAAATGATCAAACGTGGCAGAATATTTGTCTGCTGGTGGAATAATTTCCATGATAGGCATGTGCCTTAAATTTGAATTATGTGCAGAAAATCCTATGGCTAAATTACGGAACATAGTCGGGTAATTTTTGTTTTTAATCGAAGTAGTAGGCCTAGGATCAAAATCAAGGAGCTGTTGTTGAGACAACTGCTGTTTTTTTAGTTGCAGATATTCCGCTTTTATAGGCGCACCATGATATTTCCTTGGTGTATGAAAATTTTGTAACATGCTTGTACAACTTTGTTGAACAACAATTTTTTTATTTTCACTAAAATCTACTATTCCATGTAGAACTACAAATACGTGCTTGCAATGTGCATTAGGCCCCATGCCGGCTGCACACTCACATTGGCATTCCAATATAGTATTACAATTATAGTGTATATAGACAGCATAAGAAAGATGTTTCCTGTACTCCGAAGCACACTTTCCTAAAATATAGGTTGTGCCATTTTCATGTGCACTTCGAACACTCAGCAAATATTGTTCAGAATACATATTTAACGCTTTGTCGGTGTTCTTCAAACTTTCCCAGGAAACACTGAATTTATGTAGTTCTTCCCGCGTCAGTGCTGGAATATTGGAGGCCATGTTGATGTCTTGAAAATCTTCCGGCTTCGGCGTAACCATTTCCAAGACATCTTCGTCTGCAACGCCAGCAGGATTGAAATTGTGAAGTTTATCATAGTCTTCGAGTCTTAAATAAAACGCATTATGATAATAACTATTGATAAATTAGAAAAGAAATTATCGTAGGCAATATAAATAAGCAATAGTGGTGTATTTACTAACCTTTCTACGAGAATTGCTTTTTTACCAACAGTTTTGGCATTACGTCCTTTTAATTCTTCCTTCAATTGGAAAATAGTCCACTGACCGTAATTTCTGTGCATTTTACTTACAAATCGAGCAAACTAGGTTTGTTGTCGGAAAACAAATTGCAAATAGCCACAAATAAACATCAAATAGCTATCGAAATGACAGATCATTGGAAGACCTCAGTCCATAGATTTGGTCGACAGAATAGGTGACAGGAGGACCGGTAAACACCGTGCTGCCATCTCTTGGATATTTTGAAATCACTCAGAAAACGGCCCATTACATGTGATTGAACAGACAATCCATGCATTCTTTTCGGTTGTAGGGTGGGAGATAAAGATTCTATGAGGAAATAGCCAATTTCCTTTATAATTCTGAATAAATTTATTAATTGTGTGTTCCCTATTTCCATCGGATTTTGCGCATCTCGCAGAATCCTAAATGGAATTCGTGCCCGATTTTCTTCATCCAAATGTACGATTTCCATGGCTAAAAATCCTGCAGCCATTTTATCTGCAAATTATTATGATTATTATTTATCTGAAAATCCTCTATGGTAAATTATTATAGGTATATCGCACATAAAAAGTGAAGTTTATTGTATTTATCATATTTCTGACATATCGGTATTTTGGCAGGTTGCATACCTACTTTGAAACATCACAATTACTTTAATTAGAATCATTTAATAGCGTTTATAAGCGACAATTAACTCAAAAATCATGTTTACAGTCAATACTTACGATAATATTAAGTTTTCTCGTGTTAAAACCACTTAAATATGGAAAACTAAATAAAAAAACGTATCACAGTAAAACAAATCCTTTGTCAAATGACAGCCGCGGTCAGCCATTGACATCTCAAAGACAGGTCCCGAGCTCTCCTTACGGTGCGTTGGCCAACGCTAGCGTTATGTTTCAAAATGTAAGGAATATGCCGGTTATCGACTGTCACTGGGAGAACGAGAATCGCATTTCACGAAATATTCGAAGGTAAGGATAAATTTGAAGGCGAGGTTACTTTTGGTGTCCTTAAAAAGAACGTGAATCGCCCTCCAGATCTTTCTTGTTGTGAATAAATATATTTAAAATAATATTTTAGGCTAACGAATAGGGTACGTTCCGAAAGAGAATTATACTGTCTATGGTAGCACCTTTTATAGTTTCCTCTATCCTCGTCGATGGTGTGGGACGTACTTTTGTGGCACGCATAAAATTTGTCTAAATATTGACATATCTATGGTTAAATAGAGGACCAATTTGCTATGCACAAAAGCCCGAAGATTTCGTTTATGTGTGTGGAAGTAACAGTTGCACCGTCTTTCTAAAGTAATACCGTATAAAATACATAAAAATTATGTAAAATTTATACCACGTGAGATTATTTCAACCACTGACACAATTTTAAACCAGTGATTTAAAAATTGAAGTGCTTCTAATTCCTTGTGACGTTTCTTCAACGCCTTGAAATTGACTACCGCGCTTTGCCGTGCATGTAAGTAGGTTCTAATTATGTTAACAAAGTAACACTTAAACTCGTAAATTGGTGCTTGTTTATTTTAAGAATATATCGCCAAGCACTTGATTGATTAGTTTTGACAGCGTTATAACATACTAAGCTACCCAACACTTACCGTGTAAACACGTGACAGATGAGATTAAATAAGTTTGTTCATTGTTGATTTACGACCGCTGTCACACATTAAAATCAAGTGACTAGTAAGTTCATCTAATTACCCCGAGTGAACATCATATACATTTTCAAAAACAGCAAACTTATTTTTTGGCACGATTAGCTTTTAGTAAACTCTAATGAAGTCCGAATTGCTTAAGAATCATATTGGTTTTTTCAACAACAAAAGTGATTCAAACTCTCTGATGAATATTTTTTATGATGTAGATAAGTTTTGAAACAGACGTTACTTATTTTCAGCTGAGAATAGTTACTATCACATAAAAGAACCCTATCACAGTAGAGCCATGGATCTTCCCATCCCAGATAATGTTACCGTCACAACTGAACCATGGTCGCAGAAAGAAGGCTCAGGTGAAAAACATGCGTTTACTGATATAAAAATCCACCTCCCGTATGTGAAAAAGGAATGTTTGCCTTATGCCGAAAGTGTTCAGCAAACCAGTAAGTGACATAATCCATTTGTTTGTGTTTCAGATGGGCGCAGTCACAACCCCTACTTGTGTTTGACTCTCCTTTTTATCGCCTATAATACAGCGCGGTACTTATAATTTTTTCCAAGTGGCAATCTAAGAAAACGTTTAACCTATTATGCCCACTAACAGTTTCTAATTCCTGAAGCTATAAGCTGTAACACAAAATCATCTCACGTTCTGTACTGATTAAATTCTTTTGGATTGTAAGTTAATGCATGTTATAAGTAAATAACAATTTTCTCATTTCAAAACCCAAAATTTTGCTCCCCGGGATGAGATATATATATTTTTTTTTTTTTTATTATTTTAATATATATATCATATAAGTTACATTAATACATATTTTGCAGAAAATAATATTAAGGTTCATAATTGGTCATGTATACCTTATCAGAAAAGAGGAGCTCTTGTGCCTGATAAGGGAGCCACGATTCTTACTTAGATTCAATGTTATAATATATATATTTTTTAATTTAAGTTTTTTTGGAAAAAAAGTTTGATTTTAAAGTTTGATATATATATTTTTTTAATATAATTTTTTGGAAAAAAAATTGATTTTAAAGTTTGATATATATATTTTTTTAATATAAGTTTTTTTGGAAAAAAAGTTTGATTTTATTTATTTGTTCTTGTTGGTTCGTAATACAGCGCAATTCGGAAGGGAGATTATTGTAGTTTTTTATGGCTTGGTAAATATAATGGTTTTGCATTTGAGTTGTTTTGAAGATTGGCGTAATAAATTGATTTCCATTTCTCATGAGTTTGTAAAATTCGTGATTTTCTGTGTTATTTTTTTCTTTACACATTTTTATAATGGAAGTTTGCTTAAATATATCATCAATATTTGGTACTGGAAACAATTTAAAAAGCAATTTTGTTGGGAAAGTAGAGTTTTTTTTAAGTATTACCTTTATAATAATTTTTTGCGAGACTTTTACTGAGTTTAGGTTGTTTTTATAAGATCCTCCCCAACCTATGATTCCGAAAATCTCTTATATACAACCGCTGTTAAGTCAGACAATCCAGAATACTCACCACAAGTTAATAGGTATATGTACCAACAAAATTTTAATCTTTCTGCAACTAACTACATTATCATTATAAAATTACTTCACAAGGCTAGTTTAATACAATAAATTATATTTGTAATATTTACTGACGATGTATATCAGGGATATTTGAAATTTTGTAGTCTTCTTTGTTTTTACTGGATATTCCCGCGTTTCTCCATGCTTACTAAGATTCTACAGGCATCGTCAAGCTGCGTGTACATCTGGAAATTTGTAACTCATTTTCAAAATACATTGCCCTTGGTATTATAATGGAAATATCTCACATTTGATAACAAGAAAATTGTAGACTATTAGAAAATAAAAAAAGTATCATCTCTAATTACAACGGAAATTATAGATATTTTTTTAAATCTTGTAACTACAGGTTTGACATCTATTTCTTTATAGAAAAAATAACTCGTTTACTGTAATTCAAATCTATTTCGATATAATAAACCTATCGGATTACGGATTTTCATGCAATAGAATGTTATATCCGCTTACCAACCGTAAGTAGCCTATCAATTTGTTATTATTGTATTATTCCAGGTAACATTAATGTGGAGACTGTACCCATCAAAGCAATATCAGAACCCCAAGAAAAAGGTGGAGGGGCAATCACTTACGCGGAAATAAACATAGACCTGCCAGATATAAACAAGGAATGCTTAGAGCAGTCTGGAAGTATTCTCGAGACAACAGATAAAATCGATTTTCGTTTTTCTAAATTTGTTTTAATAATTACCTAGTTTTTATGGATACGTACATATTAGGCGTTATCTGCCATCTTTTCCAGTTACTTTTTTTCATTGTAACTACTACGCAAATCAAATTGAACAGTGCACATCCGTTACCATACTCGAGAGAAACCTTATTCATGTTCTCATTGTGACTACTGCTGCTCACACAAGTCAGCATCAACAGTTCACTTACGCACCCATACTAGAATTAAACCTTATTCATGTTCCTACTGCAGTTATTCATGTTTTATCAGGGGAATTTGAAATGTCACATTCTTACCCACACTGTAGTAAAACGACATCGTTTTTATTTATTTTTTTTTATATGTTCTTTATTCAGTAAAGTTTATACATTACAGTAAACGGGTAAATTTTTGGCCACCACACTAGGCACATGCCCGTGTTGTAGTGGTCAATTTTATGTTAAGTTATCAATGCTCCCATTGTAACTTCTCCATCACATTTGGTCATTTCATTTTTATGTTTCTTTGATTTGTCTTTGTAAAAATTAAGTTTGGTTTTAAATTTGAGTTTTATTTGAGTTTTAGTGTTATTATTATGGATAAAAGTAACTACATAAATAAGATTATTGACTTTTTCGAAGGAGATAATTTTGAAAATATATACAAAAACCCTATTAATAAGTTTCAAGAGCTGGTTAAAGAAGCGGTAAAACATGTGTTACGTAGCGGTTTATATCGTTATAAATAATAATAATACTTGAATAATAATGTGTTATATGTGATAATCCTTTGTGTACGAGACAATTAACCGTCCGTAAAATTACTGTCTATGCATAGGAGGCTGGGTACACTTGTCAACGTTTCAGTCTCGGCGAGTGTGGTGAAAGTTTGTGGTGAAGTTTGAAGCCATGTTCAGAAAGGAATTTATTTCAATCTGAGCTGACGAAAGATGTTATCACAAATAGTCACTTTTGAATTTGTAATCATTGTCTGATTAAAATCTCAATGGAATATGCTGTGCTGTGATTGGTTAGAGGTGGCGGCCTTCATGGAATTCCTTCTGGTGAGTAGTGGAGGGGGATCAACGTAAATACTGAGTCGGTTTCTTAGCGGTGGTCATTTCGTTGACTGGTGGCTCCGAGTGAGGTGGTGGATGGTTATTTTCAGATGTGTTTCAGGTTCTACTGCTATATCACGATGTAATTCTGTTAATTAATCACATATAGCATATCATTTGATAGAGTAATTGTGATGTAAAGATTTTTAATTGTGTCGGCGACACGGTATCAAGCGGTTTCGGGGTTTGAGTGTTTTTGCAGTTTTTACGTGAGGTTTTTTATCCAGTTAAGAATTTTTCCTCATAAAACTCATTAATGTAATATAAAATCCGTCAAGTAAATACAACCATCAGATGGTAATAGTAATAAGGCCAAATGAGCCGCAGTACTAGTCAGCTAGAAACATGAAGGGTATTGTTATAAGCTCTAACTAGTTAGAGGATTACAAAAGAATCCATAAAATCAAAAAAAAAAAAAAAAAGTTTTTACGTAAATATGAATTTCATTGAAAAATGCTGGATATTCTGGATACGTATGATACACTTTTTATGTTGTATCGTTGCCCTTTGCTATCATATAACGCTGAAACCTGACTCCCATGTCTGACTGAACCCCTTGTATGGTTCTGAATGATGGTAGCAAAAACAGATAGCTGACTCCACCCCTCGAGAGATAATCGACATGCCTTTATAAGAGCTAGCCTGAGGTTGAATTATATTCAAAGTTGGTATTTAACTTAGTCACCGGCCTTACATTCTAAATTCTAAGTATATTACACATTGTAAAGATGATATATTAAATTTGTTAAAATGAAAAATAACAAAAAACCAAAACTTTAGTCTTTTATAAATACATAAACCAAACCTAATATGTCAGTAGTTTCTAGTTGTAGACATATCCAATAAAGCTGTTAATATGTTGGACTTTATTCTTAAAGTATTTTAATCACCTTTATAATATCAACACTATCAGTATAATTCCATAGTTTGCTCATAAAATTACGAATTTCTTTCTCACGATTGAAATAGTGCTAAATAAATTCTCAAGATATTTTAGAGTTGATATTTCTAGATAATGTCTAAATAACGGCTTCCTACTTTGCTCATTAAATTGATTAAAATTATCGAAACGACGACTTTTCCGATTTAATATATTTGTTTAAAATTAATAATTTAAATTATTATTAATAATAATTAATGATTATTGTATGCTACTTAGTAAGGAGTCATATCTATAATTCCACAGTTTGTTCATCAAATTATGACGTTCATTCTCACATAATTGAAACAATGCTTAAAGATTTGAACAATTCATCAAATTTCAACGTTAATTTGCGAGTTTTGTGAAAGTCCTATTCAAGTTCTGATATTATATCATTATAGGCTAGTTGCTTGACAGAACTGAAATAATAACAGAACTAGAAAATATCTTTCACAGAACTCGCAAATTAACGTTGAAATTTGAATAATTGTTCAAATTCTCCGAAACAACCCGTCCTTGTAAATTCTAATGATATTTATGAGTTGACATTTCCAGAGAATGTTTTTGTTATGTCTACCTACTGTACTAATTTAATTAATCAAAAAAGATTGGATTGAATTCGAAGTTGAATACCAAGATGGTTGATATCTGAAATGAGATGTTACTGCGGCTCTGATTACCAAATACGTTAATTTTGGAACTGGTTCTTCAAATAAAAAAAAAAAGAAACCGTGGGTAAGTTTCAAGAGACTAGGGACTTTTTAATTTTCGATAAATAGTGCAAGAATGAACCAGTTCCACAAAAAATATCAACGGTTCCAGTGACATAAATGTAGCCGGGAGCTACATTTATGTCACTGGGACAGGATTATCTATCATCTCTACGAACAGAAACGTCAGGTGTCCGACCAGTCAGACTAATGTGTCTCTTTTGCTTCCTTCTGGTATGTAATTGTTGTTCCGTATCTCTAAAGTAATATTGTACGATCTAGACAATAATTGACATTGAACTGCTTTTGCTTTTTTGATGACGTTTGTTCAACGTCTTGACCGTCATTGACCGTCGTGCTTTACCCTGTATGTAAATAGGTTATATTTGTACTAACTAAGTAACACTTAAACTCTGAAATTGGTGTTTGTTAATTGTAGGAATATATCGCTTAACACCTGATTGATTAGTTTCATCAGCATTCGCGACATAACACGACAGCCTTTGAGAGAGGTTTTGTTAGATTCTTTTCTTATTTTTAGCTGAGAATAATTATCATCACATGACAGGACGCTATCACAGCAGTGCCATGGATCCCAACCCTAAGAGTGTTTGCATCAAAACTGAACCATGGTCACAGGAAGAAGGCTTAGGTGAAATGGCCTATGGGGATGTTGAAATCCACCTCCCGGATGTGAAGAAGGAATGTTTGCAGTATGCCGAGAGTGTTCAGCCAACTAGTAAGTTGCATTGCATATCACAGAAGTGTTTCCGATGCAAATAATCAGAACAGCTGCTTGTTCTTTACTCCCCCTCTTGTCGTCCATACTTTTAATGATTATAATAACAACATAACTTTTTAATAGCGCAGTTTTGTGTTATTTCACTTCAAATGCTATACAGTTATACAGTTCTTAATTCATCAAATGTTGCGTCGTCATATTTTATCATTAAAATAAATAATTGCACCTTCTGTACTCCAAAAATTCTCTCCTCACAAGAACGTAGTGGAGTCCCGTTTTAACTTGACAGTTTAAAGTTTGTGTATGTCTTTTCATTTTTTGTACTTTCCGTTTCAATTTCAAGATAGTATTCAGGTTAGATTCAATCAATTGGAATAATCAATACTATGGTACCTACCTACCCGAAGAAAATTGTATAATTCCTTATTGGATGCATAAAAATGACATTTAAAATAATGGTGTATATAACGGACCTACTTGCTACTCATAAATCTTCTGTTTTCAGAGGAAATGATTGTTTCGATTATTGAATTTATAATCTATTTTTTTTAAAGTTTTTTATTCATTTTATTCCGAGATTGATGACATTTGACCTCCACACTTGACCTTCTAAACAAGTTGAAGGCGAGTGTCTACAAGAGATTTAGAAAATCTATCCATATCCCCTTTTCTCACCCCTGTAGAATTTTGACACTTATTGAAGTATTTTTGCACACTTGATATCCAATATAAGATTTGTTTTACCGTAACATTTTTTGTTTTACCATAACAATTTACTTTTCCGTTTTGTTTTATGATTGCTATTCTTACATAAATCATGTACGGTTACCATAATACGAGCATGAGCCCTAGTATGGTAGTTGCAAATGTCACCAAAATTATTTTTTTTTAATATTTATAAAATATATAAAAAACATAACAATTACCGTTCAAAATAAAAGAAAAACTGTGTGAAGCCGGGCCGACGCCGGGTTCTTCAGCAAGTATAATAAAAAAATAAGTTTGTTAAAAAAGACACTGTTATTTAATATGTTAATTTTGTGCAT
The DNA here is from genome assembly GCA_026573805.1 of Hesperophylax magnus. Lineage (NCBI taxonomy): Eukaryota > Metazoa > Arthropoda > Insecta > Trichoptera > Limnephilidae > Hesperophylax > Hesperophylax magnus. The sequence goes on from JAIUSX010000080.1 coordinate 20,373,095, forward strand.
AAAGTCATCAACAACCAAATGCCAAAATATTTTAAGGATGAAATTATTTTTAAAAGAGATGTTCATAATTACGAAACCAGAAATGTAAATAGAATTAGATTGACACATATGAAGAAATCAAAATCACAGAACTGCCTTATATACAAAGGACTTAAGATGTATGATGAAATGCCCGGAAGTCTGAAGAATTAATGTATTTAAAAAGAAATGTTATGTTTATTGTAAAAATATTAAAAGTTACAAAATGAAATATTTTCTTGTTTATATTCAAATATTGTAGCATTTTTAGCTAGTTCAATGTACCGTTGATATTAGACATAGATTAATTAACATTTCAACAACTTTACGCCGTATCCATATTTCAGAAATAAATCGGCATAATAAACCAATCCGATTATTAATTTTTTTATAATGGTTATTTGAATGAGCTTAGCTACTGCAAACTACAAGTATCTTATCAACAGGATCTCGATTAAACTTTATAAAACAATCAAACAATAAACACAAATAATCATACACATAGCTCTCATGTCTTTATATATATATATATATTAACATTTTGTTGTTGTTCTGTTTCAGGTAGCATAAATGTAGAGACTGAACCCATTAAGGAAAAATCAGTACCCCGAGAAGAAGATGGAGGGGAAATCCCTTATACGGAAATAGACATAGACCTGCCAGATGTTAAAAAGGAATGCTCAGAGCACTTTAAAAATATTTCCGAGACTGCAGGTAAAATGGATTTTATTTGGTCTGAATCAGTTTGAATAATGTTATCGTTTTATTACAGATACCTACTTATTGATCTTTATCTCTCAACTTTTCCAGTTTTGATAACGGTCCTGAAGACAAATCCCGGAGAAAAACCTCATTCATGTCTTCATTGTAACTACTCCTACTCACGCAAATCAGATTTAACAGGGCACTTACGCACCCATACTGGTGAAAAACCTTATACATGTCTCCATTGTAACAAATCCTGCTCACGCAAATCAAATATAAAAAGTCACTTACGTACCCATACCGGCGAAAAACCTTTTTCATGTTTCCATTGTAACTTCTCCTGCTCACACAAATCTCGTTTGAAAAGGCATCTACGCACCCATACTTATTCATGTTCCTACTGTAGCTATTCATGTACTCAAAGAGGATATTTAAAACATCATATTCTTACACATACTGGAGAAAAACCTTATTTATGTTCCCATTGTACCTACTCCTGCTTACAAAAATCACTTTTAAAAAGACACTTACGCACCTATACTGAAGAAAAACCTTATTCATGTCCCCATTGTAACCATTCCTTTTTACAGAAGTCAGATTTAACGGTGCACTTACGCACACATACTGGCGAAAAACCTTATTCATGTCTCCATTGTAACTACTCCTGCTCACAAAAATCTTTTTTAAAAAGGCACTTATTCACTCATACTGCAGAAAAACCTTATTCATGTGCCCATTGTAACTACTCCTGCTCAAGAAAATCACATTTAACAGTTCACTTACGTTCCCATACTGGCGAAAAACCTTATTCATGTCACCATTGTAACTACTCTTGCTCACAAAAATGTCATTTAAAAAGGCACTTAATCACTCATACTGGAGAAAAACCTTATTCATGTGCCCATTGTTACTACTCCTGCTCAAGCAAATCATATTTAATAGTTCACTTACGCATCCATGCTGGCGAAAAACCTTATTCATGTCCCCATTGTAACTACTCCTGCTCACGTAAGTCAGATTTAACGGTGCATTTACGCACACATACTGGCGAAAAACCTTATTCATGTCTCCATTGTAACTACTCCAGCTCACAAAAATCAGCTTTAACAGTGCACTTACGCAACCATACTGGTGAAAAACCTTATTCATGTGCCCATTGTAACTACTCCTGCTCAAGAAAATCACATTTAACACTTCACTTTCGCAGCCATACTGGCGAAAAACCTTATTCATGTCTCCATTGTAACTACTCCAGCTCACAAAAATCATCTTTAACAGTGCACTTTCGCACACATTTTGGCGAAAAACCTTATTCATGTCCTCATTGTAACTACTCTTGCTCACAAAACTCAAATTTAAAAAGGCACTTAATCACTCATACTGGAGAAAAACCTTATTCATGTGCCTATTGTAACTACTCCTGCTCACGTAAGTCAGATTTAACGTTGCATTTACGCACACATACTGGCGAAAAACCTTATTCATGTCACCATTGTGACTACTCCTGCTCATGCAAGTCAAATTTAACAGTGCACTTACGCACACATACTGGACAAAAACCGTATTCATGTCTCCATTGTAACTACTCTTTCTCAAGCAAATTACATTTAACACTGCACTTACGCACACATACTGGACAAAAACCGTATTCATGTTCCCATTGTAACTACTCCTGCTCACGAAAATCTCTTTTAAACATGCACTTATTCACTCATACTGGGGAAAAACCATATTCATGTGCCTATTGTAACTACTCTTGCTCCCAGAAGTCACATTTATCGGTGCACTTACGCACACATACTGGCGAAAAACCTTATTCATGTCCTCATTGTAACTTCTCCTGCTCACGGAACTCAAATTTAACAGTACACTTACGCATACATACTATACTAATTGTCTAATATCTTATTTAAAATTTAAAAAAATATCATTATACTTTTTCTTGTTTTATTATTAAGCACCTATGTAAGCATTAAAGTTTCTTCTTGCAAATCTTTATTTTGTTTTGGTTAGTCAAATTAGCAAAATTAAGCATCGTGCTTTTTATATACGCATTTATATACTCGTACAACTTTCAGATGGTAGAAATTAATAGTAATAATACGATTTATCTATTGTCGTTCTTTTTCTTTTGGTTCATGGCACAATAACATTATTTTAAATACTCACAATAATAATATAAATAATTGCCGATGTAGGCATACTTCAATATGCATATAAACTGGAACAACGTAGTTAAACTCTGCTAGCCACATCCGAGAAGATTAATTAATAGAATTCATTTATTATAAATAGGGTTTACATGAGAATTCAAGTTGCCATTATGCTTGCCTGGTCGCTATTAATTCCTAACTAGACATATTTCCTGTTATTACCAACAATTTTTTGGAGGATATCTAAATTTTGACGTGAACAGGAAAATGTGTAATTTTTGTAGCTATTTTTTTTTCATTTATTATCCATTGGCTTCCGATACTGTAAATGTTGTGAATTTAGAAAAGAGATAAAAATGAAAATTTAAAAATAACTAAGGAAAATACATTATATTTTATTCAGTTATGCATGTTAACCCAACATAATTACTAGTCAACAAACACCTCTAAAAAGTAATTGTTAGTCATGTGAGTCCCACTGCTGGTAAAACATTAACATTACAACTAAATCAATTCAAGTGTGTTTTGTGTTTATTGTTTTGACTTTTTCGACAGATGTAATTGTCACACTACTTAATACCATTTCATATATATATATATATATATGTATTATATTACTTTATTATGGTTTATTTCTATACGTACATTACAATTTCACATAGTTCGTTTATGTAGATGGGGAATAATAGAGGGCCAATTATAGTCCGCTGTCGGACTCCGTACGTGATTAAAGGTGGATAACTTGTCTTGCTGTCAATTTTTAGTTGTTGCATTCTGTCAGACATGAAGCTTTTAATTAGATCGAATTCTATTCCATTAATGCCTATGTTTTTGAGCTTTTTGAATACTTTTTTGTTTGAAATTCTGTCGAAGGCTTTACATAGATTTAAGTAAATAGATATAACCTTTTTCTTGGCGTCTAGATTTTTTGTATTGAAGTCCGTTACAGTAGCTATTGCATGTACTGTGCTCCCGTTTTTCCTGAAGCCATGTTGGTTGATCGAGAGTATGTGTTTTGTTTCCAGATAGTGTTGAAGCTGTTATTTCAAGAATTTTCGAAATTGTATTTAGTAGCGTAATATGTCTATAGTTGTTTACATTATTTTTTGGTCCTGATTTAAAAATTGTAATAATAAGACCTTTTTCTAGTAATCTAGGGAAAATTCCTTCTTTTAGCCTAAGATTAATTAAGTATGTGAGTGGTTTAAGTATTTGTTGACTTAGTGTTAAGATAGTTTTAGAATCTACTTCATCCGGTCCTGTAGTTGTGTTATTCTTTAGTGATTGAATTATTTTATTGGTATCTTCTAGCGTTACATTATGTTATTTGAAATGTCTGTTGTAATTTTTACTACCAATGTTTGTTGCATTGTTTTGAGGTTCTTGGATATCTCTGAGAGGCAACGTAGTTTTTATATTTTCATCTAGGCTAACTCCAATATTAATGTAGTGTTTGTTTATAAAATTGAGGATACGTATAGGATTGTCGTGGTAGTAGAGTTCTTCATCATCAATTAGTATTTTTTTTTTTTTGGTATCATTTTTGTTCTTCTGTGAATGCGTACTTTCCCTCAAAATTAAGCATACGGTTTAAGGGTCATAAATTGCTGTTATCAGATTTTTCGGTAGTATAATTCTTTGGCTTAACGTATAGTTAGGGAACAAATATTTCTGTACATTTTATTGAAGAAATAAAGCGAGGTATCATAAGGGTTCAGTTTAACTTGTTTGTGTAGTTTGTTCCTTTTTTATGTTATTTATGAAGCTTTGAGTAATCCATTTTTTAAGTCTTACTTTGCGATGAGGGATAGATGTGGGTGTTTTTTTTGTACTTTGGGTAATGAGAATTTCCTAGACATGTTAAAAAAAATTCCATGCTTCTTCTGTTGAGTTCATTTTTGTTAGATGTTCCCATGTCTGTTTTTCTTAACATTGTTTTAGGTTTACGTAGTTAATTATTTTTTTGCGGTGTCATTTTGGAAAGTTGAGTTTATATTTGGTGAAGTCGGATTCGTATACTGCACTAAATATTTGTCTTTTTGATGTATCCATAATGTGGTTGATATATGACTCTGAGTCTTTGTTTATCCCGGTAGGAGTATTAATGGTGCTAATAATGCCTTGTTCCAGAAGCATCAGTTGGTATTCAATGTTTTGAGGGTGACCATTAGGAAGTATGTTAATGTTTAGATCTCCAGCTATGATTATGTTTTTGAATGAAGTTGGTTTTTTTAGGTGAGAATCCAGATCCATTATAAATAGTGTAATGTTATGTATGGATGGTTATCTGTATAGGACGAGAATACACACATTAGATTATTTGTAGACAGTTTGTATTTACTAAATCAATTTCGGATGCAGAGGCGTAAAGACTATTATTTACGTATACAACAATGCCAACATTTTGATTTTTTGATTTAATGTGTGATATTTAGTATAATTATTTTTGTGTTTTTTGTAAAAAACGGTTGAAATCCTACATTCTGTAAGGATAATAATTTTAAAATCTGTTTAAAAGTTGCATACGATTATGTCAAGTTCGTCATAGTTTTTGTTAAGGGATCTTATATTTTGGTTAAATATTGTAAGAGAACCTGGAGTGTTAATAATAGAATCACAGAGTTTTGTATCATTGGTTGTATGATGTTGTTGTGTGCTATTTAAGTTCATTGTAAGTACATTAGCCATGGTGGTATGCAAAATAAGGATAGTGTTATTTTGAGGTCTGAGTGACCGACATTTTACACCATACACCATTTTTAACAATCATTTTCATTTTCAATTTATTTAATTTTTTCCCCCAGTCCTTTTCGGATTAGCATTTTGCCTGTTTTATACCACGCGAATTCGAAATGTTTTTCCTTAGCCGATTTTTTGGTTTTTTATAATAATTCTTTGTAGTACGGTGAAAGCACTTTGACCTGCACTCCGGGCGGCTCAGTACCCTAGCCCTATTTACTGTTTATATTGTTGTCATGAATATTCTCATACTATTTTATGCAATTAATGTTTTAAGCCATTACTCTTTAAATGATGTAATTTGTTTATAAATAGCTTTCACACACATTCTTATTTGTAAAAGATAACTATTAATATTAACTATCATTGATGGGTATATCCTTCAAAAGTTATTAAAAGAATTAATTCGAATAAAATTAAGTATTATTTTAATTAGTTTATATAGAATAATATTATTCTCACGTTGATTTTATTCCGGTCATTTGTTTGTCAATATTGTGTAGAGATTATTACTATAAACCTATCGCACGAGTTTAAAGCAAAATGTATATTACAATGTATGTTTTTATTGGAAGTGGAACTATTTAAGTTAAATAAATATGTTTTATGCAAAGGGACTGATTGTTATCATCATAATTCATATTTACTTATAACATTACATACCCATAAGTGCTTTTATTTTTATTTTTATTTATTTATTTATTTAGTACAGGTGATGATACAAAGACACATGTATATATACATAAAATACTTTGACTGCCCAACTAGGAGGAATTCCCGTTTTAGGACAGTTTTACATGCATATTATGGATATATTAATTTACAAATAAATATTTTGAACAGTGCCTTGTGTTTTGATTTGTTTTTAATCTTACTTAACAGTATTTTTATCGCCAAGGGCCATTTCTAAATTTTCGCGGACTGGACTGAGTAATTGATTATGTTCATCACTGAGAATTGGATTTAACTAACGTTAGTGGTTTTCTTGCAGTGTGCGCTAGCATTTCAGCCGTACGCCTACATTTGACAGTACAATTAGGAAATTTTGCACACTCGTGTGATAAATCTTAACCGGGTTCAAATGTTGGGCGATCAATTACGCTGAAATACTGATAGAACAGTGACAAAATTTCCACCTGAAGCCTGTTCTATGAAGATAGCAATCCGTTTGTTAAGATAGGGGAATTTATCAAATGGAACTCGCGTTTCTGCACAGAGTAGAAAAGTTTTTTCAAGTATTTTGAGCTTCAAACCAGAGGTGACTGCCAAATTCAACATTGAGGCCCACTTGCGATTTATACAGAGTCAGAAATTGTGTACTGTTAAAGTATATGTGGGCCCTGTACAGAACACCCGGCTTCTGAGAGGTTTATTTGACTGGCTTCGATGGAGCCCCCGTGCCTTAGCTGGTCACTTAAAGTAACACCAAGCATATCAATGTAACGTATTTTGATTAGCATATGATTATCATGTCTATGCGGTTCTTGAAGAGGCCTGGATTATGTGAAGGAGGAAAAACAGATGCCGGTAGCTCGATCGACATGCGAAGCGTCTTGCACAAAAACGAGTCGAAGAAGCGGCCCGTTCTCATGAAGCCAACAACAATTTTGAACGGTTGTTCCGCTTGTGTACGTTGACGTTCACGCACGTGCACCAGTGAATTAGGGATGAATGCTGCAAGCTCTTTAGAGCCGGCTCCATCAAAATACCTGTAGAACAGACTCAGGATGTCCACAGTGCATCTTTGCATTAGGGACGGCAATCGGTATTTTAACAATGGATTGTGAATCAGACGGACCGCAGTCCTTAATAAGAGTCAAATAGGTTTATCAAGTTTTGTGGAGTTCCAGCCCAGAGGTGGCTCCAATATTCAATTGTTAGGTGTTCTTGAGATTTGCATATGGCTGGTTATTTTTTATGAATCTGCTAGCCCTTAATAAGAGGCCTAGTTTCTTGGAATCCAGATTAATTTGGACTTCTGTAGAGCCCCGATACTTGAGCCGGTCTAAAATGCAAAATAACCACGTGAATTTTTTTAACGCGAAATGAGCATTTTTCACGCAATATTTTGGTATTATTAGAAGTAGGTACGTTCTAAATATTTATTGTGTATGGTTTTGACAAGTTTGAACAGCCTTAAAATGGAAGGCAAGTTTTGGCCCATTGGTAAGAGTGAATCTGCAAAAAGTGTGCTGAATCCCGGTTGATAAAAATTTACTAATTTGAGTTAGTATTGTTCTTAATCTGTGATAAGATAAGCTATGACTGTGTTGAATTGTCATGTGTTAAATAAATTTGTACTGAAAATTGAGTTGACATGAAACCATTTTAAAGCCTACATAGGTATTAGTAAACATGAAAAAATAACACCAACAAAAATTTCAGTCCTTATCCCACAGATAGCAAAGTTTTAGTCTATTATGAATACATAAACCGAACCAACTTAATAAGTTAGTAGTTTCTAGTTGTAGATGTAGACATATCCAATAAAGCTGTTCAAATGTAAGACTCCATTTTAATAGTATTTTAATGACTTTCAAATATCAATACCATCATAACTTTGTATGCCATTTAGTTAGGAGTCATATCTACAATTCCACAGTTTGCTCATCAAATTATGACGTTCATTCACACACAATTAAAAGAATGCTTAGTAAATTCTAATGATATTTAAGAGTTGACATTTCCAAAGAATGTCTTTATTACGTCTATCTACTGTAGTCATTTGATTAATCAAAAAGATTGGATCGAATAATTATTTCATATTTAAAATTACATATTAATTCGAAGTTGAATACGAAGATGGTTGATATCTGAAATGAGAAGTTACTGCGGCTCTGATTACCAGAGACTTATGCGGAACGTTAATTTTGGAACCGGTTTTTCAAAAAGAAACCGTTAGTAGGTTTCAAGAGTTTGGGCACTTTTTAATTTTTCGAACGCTATTAGTCATATCTAGTATAATTCCATAGTTTGCTCATCATATTAAGAAGTTTTTTTAACACGATTGAAAGAATTCTCTCTTCTGATAAGGAATACATGACCTTAAATATAATATCTTGTAAAATGTATATGTTTAAATGTATTAAAACGAAATACGTAAATCTACGTTTTTCTGTTAAAACAGGGAAATGTCCAAGTTCGATACTTTCGTAAAAATCATATATTCACATATCATAGTATTTGATAATCTTATAAATGTTTTGCATATATTTAAAGGATTTCAAATTTCATTTTAAGCCATTTTATTTTATTCTTACGACAGATTGATTGTTCATCTCAGAACAATAAGATTTTACCTGTCAAGTGCTTTCTTAAGAAAATGAGCTTATGACAGCACTTTTTCGGATGGATCTTTTTTGTTGTGAGGGAATATTTCAACATTTCAAACATTTTTATTTAAAAAATAATATTTTAGGCTAGTGAATGGGGTAGGCTCCGAATGACATTATGTTGTCTATGGTTGCGCCTTTTTTAATTTCCTATGTCCTAGTCGATGGTGTGTGACGTATTTTTTGCAGACGTATAAAATTAGTCTTACATATTGGCATATTTATGGTAAAATTTAGGACCAATCGGCTCAAGTGAGTGGTTTATTTATGGTCATGTCAGGGGCTATATCTCCCGACTGACCTTGTAACCCTGATGGGAGGAGTTATCCCCAACCCAAATTCTTTTTGACAAAGCTGTTGTGGCTGAAAGCTCAGATCTCATTGGCTCAGAGCAAAAATTGTAGTTTGATCTCTCGCTCTCTACCATAGCGACTTGTGTAACAGAAGGAGAAACTAAGCATGGGTTATGCTCCGATAAAAATTAACGGTAATTTCCAAGACGCCATTTCGAAGGTTGAAGTCAGTTGAAGTTTTTAGAGTAAATATTTTGAATTTTCTTTCCCCCATCTAAAAATAATGTTCTTCAAGGTGATAAATAATGCAGTGTTGTGTTAAAGGTTGCTCAGACGGATTCAATAATCCGGTGCTAGTAAGAAGCAGCAAGAAATACGTTTGTTTGTGGGTATCATTTCGCAATTCAAAGCAAAAATACGGTAATTTTGGGATTAAAAAAGAATGCTTGGCAACGCTTAATCTTCCAGTCATCATAAAATATCCTGTCTATCTCCACCAACTGAAAGAAGGACCCGAACCCGTTGTTAAATACAGGTACTAACCTCTCGTTCTTTGATACAATGTTCCTGATTCCTGAATGTACTTCATTGGCTAATAATTTAATTAATTTTCCTTTTCAGACCTATCCGTATTCCGACGCGATACTATACCACGTATTAGGATGCTAAAACTGCTAAACAAAGCCACGATTACATCAAACAAGGTCATTTAAACCTCTCCAGAATTGTATCATGTAGGTACATAATAGGGTGGATCGCCATTGTATGGAATTTTTTATTTTTTATAAATTAGTTTTCGCGGGGTGCGGAATAGATGCTTTAGGTACACACAATTAAGCAAACAAAATATCAATTTAAAATTTTGATAGCAAGTACTGCCCCAAAGCAGTTGAATTATTTAAAATCTGGTAAAAAATTGTCCCTTTATAAAACAGTTTTGTGTCAATATCAATACGTTAATTTTTACTTTTACATTTCATAATGAATAAAAATTGCCGCGCCTTATTTAATAATATTAAAAAAATGTGATAATATTTATTTTCCCGCGAAAATTTGACAAATTGCCGAGTTCATTTCTCGCGCATCGCTCGCGCACCTCGCATCTTTAGATCAACCGTCCATATCTCGCAGTACAGTTTCAAGTTTTACTAACGCTGATTTTCCAACTGACCAACATTACTTTGCTTCATCTACTCCTTCTTCTTATGTTATAAATCCAACAAACAGTGGACTATCTGTTGTATCCAGAACATTGGATCGATACAGTATTTCTGATCAGGCAGGTGCTGCCATCGTCTGCGCTACATTGCAAGATATTGGATTAGTGACAACAGATAATCTAACAAACGTGATCGATCGTAATAAGATTCGACGTGCTCGTGCCAAAACTAGGACCACACTGACTGCTGCTGACTGCCATCAACCAGCCCCATTTTGATTTGTGCATTTGCATATCGTTTGACGGTCAAAGGATAAAACATTAATCATGGAGGATGGACGGAGAAAAGTTGTGATAGAAGAACATATCAGTCTTTTGAAAGAACCTAGCTCACAATACATTGGCCACATGGGCGTTAAGTTCGGGGAAGCTAAAACAATAGCTCACAAATTGTTTGCATATTTTGTGGCAAAATCCATTGATTTAGCGTGCATCGTGGCTATCGGATGTGACGGAACAACAGTTAATACTGGAACTAAGTCTGGCATTATTCGACTTGTTGAAGGAAAGCTCCATCGTCCACTTCAGTGGTTGGTCTGTCAGTTACATGCTAATGAGTTAAGTTTGAGACACCTTTTCGAATACCTTGATGGAACGACAACAGGTCCTAGAAGCTTTAGCGGCCAACTAGAAAAGTTACTCACTTACTTACTCACTGTGAACATCTTCCTGTGATAGAATTTCAAGCAATAGAATGCAACTTACCTATGAACCATACTTATGAAATTACAAAATCCCGTGACGACCTAAGCACAGACCAGCTTTATTTATTGGAAATATGCCAAGCAATCGCCGAAGGACAATGTAATGAAAACGTAACGAAAAGAAACCCGGGTAAAATCTGTCATTCGCGTTGGTTAACAACAGCCAATACTATTCTCCGACTTTACACATCAACCAAGAATCCGACAGAAATCAGGTGATATTGACTAAATTTGTGCTAAGAGTGTATGCTCCGACGTGGTTTAAAATAAAAACACAGCCTTTGAGATAACCGAGAGCAGACTTCAACCGGCGAGACACCCCCACGAAACCATAAAATTGTCTCGTTACCTTCCAGAGCATTTGAAAAAGGTGGTAGATCCCGTAATTTAACGCAACGGGTATTTTGGCCAAGCAAAAATATACTTATAGTATGTTAAACGACGAACGAAGACAGATTAGAGAGTTGGCTATCAGACGGAATCAAAGTATTCGAGAACTTACTTTGGGGTTCTCTCCAATAAGAGTATTTAAGCTACCTACTTTTAATTTCAACGCAGAAGACTATATTGACTTGATCTACTGGGAAAAAACATCAGAAGCACCTCTTACAAAACTGATATCTAGCGAGACAATAATTAATGCCATTGCAGTCCACGAAATTATCGAATCCAACATTTTGTGTAAGTTCCGATTGATGCCCTGTCACACGCAAGCCACGGAAAGATGCATCAAAGTGGTAACGGCATCATTTTCTGTTGTTTGCGGCCCTGAAAAACGTGAAGGGTGGATACAAAACAAGCTAGAATCTTGTCGTATAATGTCAGTATTGAATTCGAAGAAGGACTATAAAATACAATAACTTTTATGATTTTTGACTATATTTTTTAACAGTATGTATGATTTTTTGTGTAGCAATGGTACTTTTATTGTTTCTTGATTAGTAGATAATATTATTAGTAAATGAAAAGTTATTTTTTTATATTTTAACTACTTTTATTGAGCAAAGATTAAACCATTCTTTTTCTAGTTTCACGCTATTTTTTTTAAATTTGAATTGACTTGGGGCAGTACTTGCACTCAAAATATCTTAATGCTGTCATAATGACTTTTAAAGGTATCTCCATAGAGCATCCATTCCACACCCCGCTGCCAAGAAAAACATAAAAACAAAAAATCGATCCACCCTATTACATAAGTATTCGGATTTAACCAGCATTTTCCATAATGTTTGCTGACAATAAAGCTGTGGAAATTATATGAAACCCTTGCAGGAGAATTTTAATAACTTCTAGTGCTGTGGCAATAATAATTAACACCTAAATTTGTTACTCTTCTAATATTTATAAGATGTAAGTCACCTACAGTAAACTTGAACAGTGTGGAATCCTCATTTGAAGGAATATTCTGAAGGTATATGTAGCGGTTATGTCACCGCTCCTAGGGTCATCAATTCATAACCAGACTGCAGGAGTTAAACAGCTGAGACAGCAATCAGTCTTACGAAACCTTGAATAAAAATATCGGTACCACAATACGTAAACTGCTGATTTGCATACAGGGTGATTCAAACGCTCATACAATGAACCGAGTCAGTGGTCCTGCGGGTTCGACGTCCAGACGCTACTCCAACCCATGGCAGACGAGAACAAAGGAATCAGCAGCCATATAAGCGGTGGAGGACCTAAGTACGTCAGTCATCATTCCACATCACTCCAGTCAACAAGTTCGATGCGACATCATCCTACTCGAGAACACCGACTCGGCGTAATGGAGGAATAGGCCATCATGGCCGGTTCCCCCCGCATTACGCTTCGATCCTTCTTCACCTCAACGCCCTGTCCCAGGCTATCATTCCTGGCCAGCGCTAACCTCACGCGCCTAGATCCGGCGACCAGCTCATCGTCGTCTGCGCCTCGGCCCGCGACCATCGTCACTAGCCTGCGACTCCCGCTCATCTGACGACCAGGTCCATCGTATCTTCGGCTACCTCGTTCACGCTGAAGTACCCAGAAGACTCCTCGCCTTCATCAGTGCTGAACAAGTCCACGAGTCCGATCTCCATCAATGCGGTGTCGACCCACTGACCTGCATCTTAACCATTCTACCGCAGTCATCGCCGACTTCGCCTGGTGTCATCATCATCCTCGACCCAGAGCCATCTCCCAACTGCGCAACTCGACTAATGTATTATCCTGACTCTCAATAAACACTGTGACAACAACATCATATTTCATTGTCTCACTACCAATTCCCATATATACACCTAATTTGTATTGCAGTGAAACTCGCTCAAGAAGTTTTGTTTTCGCTCCCTACAAATTCTGCAGAAACTTCATAAAACGCATTTTTTTCCCATACAAGAAAGTTCAAAAGTTCAGCAGTGAATTAATCCATCACCATGTCCCCTTTTTCTTAAAATATTTTTAATTTATTTTATCCATGAAATTTATTAAATATGTGTACAATACTAGAATAGTGTAATCATTGGTCTCAAATTTTGTCTTTTTCTAGGTAAGACGAAGGTCATTTTGACCCGCATTGGTCCGACGGCAGCCCTTTCTCCCAGGAAACAGAAGACGCACTTGGAGATTTTAGGGACCTGACGGCAAGTGCGATATGTATAACATTTTTATATTTATATATATATATATATAACAGACTTTTCTGTAGGCCTTTTTAAGCTATACAATTCCGTAGTACAATATTTTGATATTTTCATAAGGTCTCGCCAACGTTAGCAATGTAAGCGGCCAAAAATAATCTTTATATCGACTTTTCTCTGCTTTTTATCAATATGTGTCAATGCATGTGTTATTAATCTAAACCTTCCGGAAGAAATCCTCTAAATGATTCTGAAAACTTTATCGAAATCAGTCGCATAGTTAAGAAGAACTAAGCGCACAAACAGACAGACACATATGACATTTATAGATAATGGATTCCACCACGAATTGTCAGTATCCAAAATAGAAATATTAATTACATGTTCTTAACTTCTATTTCATAATATCTTTTGTTGTTTTACAAGCTATATTTCTTTACAAGCTTTTATTATGTACACGATTTTTATTACTTATATTGTATTATGATTTAAATTATACCATGTAAAAGTCAAAAGGCGTTACTATTGTTATTCGTCTAGTCAGGGTCGGCCCTGAGCCAAATGGCGCATGGCACAAGTAAAATTTTAGCGCTCCTTGTCAAAACCAGTAGATGCCTACGCCCTAGGTAGTAGATAGGCGATCACTGTAATCAATACAATTTTGATGATTTGTATGTATTCGTAGCGTGGTTTTTATGAAAGATAATCTTACGTTGGTTTAGGTATTATCACCCTTGGAAATTCAGCGCCCGAAGTGGACTGCTCTAATTGCGCCCGCATAGGGTCGGCCCTGCCTCTAATTCTTTTTTTTATTACTTGACATATCTTTCAACACGTTGTATTTTGTGTATATATTCTTGTATTTTTGTGCAAGGTCAAATTAAATCCTATTAAGTTGTTGCAGTAAGAAAAAAAACCTGGGTTCGATTCCTAGTTGAGACCGTTACTTTTTATTTTTCTGTGTCTTGTTCTGTTTCATGTTTTGTTTAGATATATTAGTATTTTCTTCTACTTCAATGATAAATCAATGCTCAATACATCGGTTGTACTGACCATGTTTTGTATTACTGTCCATTGTCTTTTTGAAAATAAAAAGTATTTTGATGTGTGCTTAGATGTGGGTTTTTTTTATTTTCCTTTTCCTGCATTCCAATATTTTTATTTTTAAATTATAATGTTTTTGGGCTATTGAATGAACGATGTTTGCTGGGTGCAGGTATATTGTTTATGTTTGCTCTTTTTTTAAATGGCCTTGAGATTTCTTTATGGTCCACCATATATTTACCTGTCTGGACCAAACGACCGTTTTATCTGTGGTCGTCTGTGGTTAAGGGGGTGACAAAATGGGGCCATACAAAAAGCCCGAAGATATCGATCTAGAGAGTGGTTTATTTATGACGTCAGTTGTCAGACCAGTCAGACTAATGTCTCACATAGTCTCCTTTGCTTCCTTCTCGTTTGTAATTATTGCTCCGTCTTTCTAAAGTAATATTATACGAACTACACACAAAATGAAATTGAACTGCTTCTACTTTTCATGACGTTTCTTCAACGTCTTGGAATTGACCTTCGTCCTTCGCCTTTTATGTAAGTAGGTTCTATTATATTAACAAAGTAACACTTAAACTCGTAAATTTGTGCTTGTTAATTGTAAGAAAATATATCGCTCAACAACTGATTGATCAGTTTAAAATGCCTTCGCGATATAACACGAGAGACAGACGAGAGTACATGAGTTTGATCATTGTTCATTTACGGCCGCTGTCAAACTTTAAAACCAAGCCTTAATTAAGTTCATCTTACCTTGACCCTGGGACATCAAATCATTTTTTTTCCTTACCTCAAAAACGGCAAACCTTTTTTGTTGGACCATTAGTTTTTAGTAAACCCTGAATAAATGAGCATTGCTTACGAAACATGTTGGTTTTGTTATAAATAAAAATGTAGATTATTTTTAATTATATGAACGGTTCAAAGAGAAAGGTTTTGTTACAGATCTTACTTGTTTTTAGCTGAGAATAATTACCATCACACGACAGGACACAATCACAGCAGTGCCATGAATCCCAACCCAAAGAGTGTTTCCATCAAAACTGAACCATGGTCACAGGAAGAAGGCTCAGGTGAAATGGCCTATAAGGATGTTGAAATCCACCTGCCGGATGTGAAGAAGGAATGTTTGCAGTATGCCGAGAGTGTTCAGCCAACTAGTAAGTTGCATTGCATATCACAGTTCTGTCACAGTGATTTAATTTACATAATTCGAACAGCTGCTTGTTCTTTACTTCCCATCTTGTAGTCCATTAGTATAGTAATAATAATACTAACACAACATTTATATATCGTTTGTGTTATTTCACTTCAGCTGCGCTTTTGATTTTACATTTGAAATATTGCTTTACTCGCATCTGATAAACTGAAAAAACAATTCATTAAATAATTCACCCAAATGGGCTCTTTAGAACCTACTTGTATAATTAAAATAATTTTTCATGTATTTGTTTTATTTTCCATTTTCAAAATTTGAATTATAATGTCCCGTGATTTTTGACAATATTTCACATCTAAGCTTGTTTAATGTGACCATTGATATGATTTTGAGAAATATTAACATTTCAAAAACGTTACGCCGTATCCATATTTCATATTTCGACATAATAAATCTATCCGATTATTGATTTTCATGTGATTGGAATTTGTTTTGTATTTGGCAAGGTAAATATCTTTCAGTAAGATCTTGATTAAACTATATGAAACCATCTAACAATAAATACAAATAATCATACACATAGCTCTCATGTCTTTATATATATTAACATTTGTTGTTGTTTTGTTTAAGGTAGCATTAATATGGAGACTGTACCTATTAAAAAAACACGACGACCCCGAGAAGATGGAGAGGGAATCCCTTATACGGAAATAGACATAGACCTGCCAGATATTAAAAAGGAATGCTTACAGCGCTCTGAAAGTATTACCGAGACTGCGGGTAAAATGGATTTTAATTTGTCTGAATCAGTTTAAATAATCAAAATATTACCGGCTTATTGAGCTTTATCCGCCATCTTTTCCAGATGTGATAACGGTCCTGACGACACATCCCGGAGAAAAACCTTATTCATGCCTCCATTGGAACTACTCCAGCTCAAACAAATCACATTTAACGTTGCACTTACGCACCCATACTGGTGAAAAACCTCATTCATGTCTCCATTGTAACTACTCCTGCTCAAAAAAATCAGAATTAACGGTGCACTTACGCACACATACTGGCGAAAAACCTTATTCATGTCATCATTGTAACTACTCCTGCTCACGAAAGTCAAATTTATACAGGCACAGTGTTATGGTTGGCACATACTGCAAAGTTGTGCCAACCATAACACTTATATCCACACGTGGCCCCGGAAACGGACCACGCACTGATGGCGTGTTAGCTCACCAATACATACACGTACATCGGGGACATCGTCGCCTGACACGGAACGCGCGGGCTATCAACCAATCAGATGGCTAATAGAAGAAGACGACCAAATAAGGATATCCCTTCCACTTGCGCCCGACGCAGGTCAAGTACTTGCCGCGAGCCCGCCACCAGCAGAGAGACGCGTAGAAAGCAACATGCTGGATTAGTTCCGAGTTAGCATTTACCGCCAAATTGCGCCATAATATGGACCGGCCTGATTTGTTTCACCTTGTGTGCCGCCTCTCTAATTCAAATTCTCCACTTCAAAAGGATCCCCAGAACCACAGCCCCATGATATCGTAGAGTTGTGTCATGGCCCTACCGTCGACACCAGCCTGAGGCGGCGAGCCGTTTCCCGCCCAGTCCTGAGTTTCTGCTGAGGCCCGCCAACCACAGCCCCATTATGTTGTGCAGCTGCGTCCTGTCTCCATCTGCCGATGTCGCCCACCAGCACCCTACGTTATATAGCTGGGTCATATCTCTGCCCACGCCGCCAGCCTCTTACCCCTGTTGATGCTGGCTGCTCCACCTACCGTCCACGCCAGGCTGAGACAGTGAACTTGTAGACCCCTGCCTCAGTCCTGGGCGTCCACCAATGCCTGATCGTGAGGAGCCCCGTTGGCAATCCGACCAGTGCCCCCGCCCTTCTCCATCGACTCTGCGTCTCCTAGCCGCCGCCCTGGCGCCCCCTTGTCGTCCAGCGCGGTGAGCCATCGTTGCCGCCCTGCATCAGCCTAGGCCGTGCCTATGGCCACCGCCATCGTTGCCGCCCCCCGCCGTAATTTACACGTGAGCTAATAATGTACCTATGTCAATCAGAGCCTTTAGATTCAGTAGATTGCCTAGTAACAGTCAGGCCTTAAAAAGCTATGTACCTTTTGTAGATCTGTTTGATAACCTGTCCTATAGGAAATAATAAACATATTGTATCACCGCCACCTGTTTCATTTGGGGAGACCGTCTACCTATCCACCCCTGAGAGTTTCAATGCTTTGCCCGGCTGCCTTGTGCGGCGATGGATAATTGTTTAACTCACCTGTAATATATTATATGGCTATAAACGCTAATATAACACTGGACGCCCAACCTGGATAGTCGGTTAGCCCGATGAAATATTTGGTTTGGTATTATGTGTTTATTGTGATGTTCTTGTGTATTAATGTTCTTTGTTCACAGCTGTGGGTATAATTCAATTTCTTGTTCGCCGTGTTGTCCGCTTCGAGCGTGTATTTGACGGACGAAATACTCTCATATAAGGCACGAGATACGCGCATTTTAATTAACTAAATTCGCGCTTCTGTCCGCCGGGTTTGTTCCGTCGCCATAGGCATATTCGTAATGCGTAGTTTCAATTACTAAATACGCAATAAACCAAATACGAGAAGTTGAATCGTAATAAACATTAAGGGGGTTTTTCACTATCTCAGATTATGTTCTGACCAAGCACTAATCCGCGGATAAGTCATTTTTTCGTTTTCACTATATCTGAATAACGCTAACGCTCGGGTTAAAGTTAGATTTGACTAATCAGTGCTCGAACTTCACGTTAGGCGCTATTCCTCGAATCAAAGATGGCGTCAAAACATTCCGAGTTTAACAGCTGAGAAGTGAGTCGAATTTTGTAGAATGAATTTGAATGCTTGTATGATCCATCCTGAATTATTTGATTGTGTTCAAAATAAGAAACAATGTATTAATTCGACACGAATCTATCTAAAATGACCTGATAATCAACATAACATAACCAAAAAAATGCACACTTCGCGGTGTGCGGACTGTGACGCATGACAGCCGTGGCCATAAATATACCACTCTCTAGATCGATATCTTCGGGCTTTTTGTATGTAACGGAATTATACAGTACTTAACCACAGATATACAAGCAGCATACAAGCAGTACCTACCGTGCGGAGCAGAGCAGTAGACAAGGTAGAGGAAACTCAAGGCCATTTAAAAAAAGATGCGACCATAGACAACATAATTGCTCTCAGCCTACTCTATTCATTCACTAGCCCGAAAAAACTATTATAAAAATAAAAATGTCCTTGAAGCAGAAAAATGTCGAAATGTTTTCCAAGGGCAAGGTTCATCTGACTAAGAAAATAAACTTTTGCAGTGCATTTCCTTAAGATGAAACTTGTTGATCTGAGAAGAAACCCAAAATGACAAGAAATTTGCAAAAACACTGAAGAAAATTTCCAAAACATGATTGTCCGACAGAGAGTGGTATATTTATGGTCCGACAGTACGACGAAGAATTCCGACATTTTTCAGCCTCATGAACTCATGGTTACATATGTTTAAAAATCTTTAATTTCATCAAAACAATAAGATAATACAGGATAACACTAATCAATAACATGAATAAGTTTATCGATATAATAAATAACATTTATACGTTGTGGAGGAAGACATATGCCAAGTATGAAGCATTGTTCAAAAAACCGAACGAAAAACTGTCAATTCACTTTAAACTTGAACTTACGTAGGTAAGTTGAATATATGTTTGTAACTCGCTAACACTATACTGGCTTATATTGTATTTTTATCACGAACAACTTTAACACGCAATATTTTCGACGGAAATGATAGTATTTCGGCAGCAAATGACAACCCGCGTGTATAAATAAACCACACATTTTGTTTGAATGATTTGAAACTGTCAAACGGCAAAATTCCGTCATCTCTTTCTGTTACACGAGTCATTATGGTAGAGAGCATGTAGAGAGCGAGAAATCAAACCAATCCTTCTTTTCTCACCAATGAGATCTGAGCTTTTAGCCATATTATTCGTTTCTATAAGAATTTTGAGGTGGGCGTGGCGGTTTCAAATGAGTTTCAAGGCCAAAGCTTAGTTAAATGCCCCTGGCCGTGGCAGTAGATGGAGAAACAGCAAACATTTTGCGATGTTGCCAGACTATTTCGAGTGTTATCTATCCGGCAGCTCGTAACAATGGTGAAACGGTCGCCGTTGAATAACGAAGTTATTCTGAACTTTAAAGCCAGCCAACGGATAGCTATTCAGATATTTAGCCCGACATAGTGAAATACCCCCTAAATGTTGGCTGTTTTCGAGGGATAAATGTGTTATTTCAATTTTGTAGTGCAATTAATTGTTTCCTTATAGAAATAATTTTTTTTGTCAGGTTAAGCTTGCTTATCTGTTTCATTGTTATAAGTTGGAATAATTCAAATACTCAAAAGAACTTCCAAAGTATCAATTTTCGGTCGGATTAAATTCAGTTATCGTTTTTTTAATTCACATTCTTAAATAAAGGACGCGTTGGTTGTTTTTTTTTAAAGAAGCATTTAAACTTCCTCGGTCGTTATTTCAATAAAATCATGGAGTCGAAATTCGTGCGGTCATTACACATACAATCACGTTGCTCATCCGGTCTAAGAATAAATATCGTTAACAATTTCACTGTTTATAATATGCCGACAAGGGAATTATTATTATTAAATTGCCGCAAAATAATATTACAGAAAATAAATAGTTGGTTGAAATAAAAACTCGCAACAGAAAATATTATTACACAGAAAATAGATTATCGGTCGAAAACAAAAAACGCTACGATCGGTAACCAGATATGTTTTAATAATTCACAATTATTAAGATACCGACAAAGGAATTGTTATTCTCGCGAGGCGGTAAGCAATATTTACGCACAGGAAGTAGTAATAATAATAATGAATTCGTCAAAGGTCGCCGCGTTCAAGTTGATACGTATATTTTTTTTCTCGCACCCAGTTTAATGCGATATAATATGTATACTATAATACATATTTCGTGCATTTTTAATAATATTATTTGAATAAACAAGGGGCTATAGTGTCATTCAATTTTTAAAACTCAAAGACGTCATGAATCTTTGAGTGTATCTATTTTGGCTGACATAATAACCACTCTGTTTTATTTCATCGTGTTTTCTGGGAGATTTCTGAGTAGCTAACAGATTTCTTGTAGAAAAACAATTTATTTTTTTTCTCTCTCCCTTCCACAACTAAAACTCGTTTTAAAATAACAATAATCGAAAATCAAATACATTTATAACAATAGTGAGTATTGTGATATAGAAGATATAAGTTGTAGTTATGAAGTAACTACATAAGTTATTTATTTATTTATTTATTCATTTTATTTATTCATTTTTTGGGAAATCAACAGTTTACATTTTTACAGATTGTACATAAGTAAAATAGCCAAAATAAAACCAATTACGGATTTCCTCCTTGTGACTTTACGTAAGACAGCATTAGAAGAAATAATTAAATTTATGAGAAATATGAAGTTATAATTATATAAAATAAAAGAATTGTATAAAATAATAGAACAAAATAATACAACAAAAATAAAGGGGAAAAAAAAAAAAAAACTAAAATTTATATAAAATAAAAGATTATCGATACATTGGTAACCATAAGAATACAAACAATATTGTGCAAATAAATCATATCATAACCATAACCATAAGAAGACAATGTTGTGCATATAAATCATACCATAACAGGATTATAAATATATAAATACTAGAAACATAAACATCAGAAACATCAATTCAAGAAACATCAGTGAAATACTCTTTTAAGGTCATTTTATATTTAGTAAATTCGCAATTGAAGATGTCGATATTGAATAATATGTTATTGTAATTATTACATATTCTGTTCAGGCAAGAATTTTGTCTACAGTTCGTTTTGCTTTGATTGATTTTAAACAGGATAGAAGACCGTGTTAAACGTGCAGGCACATTAAATTTAATATTATTTAGCAACTCTGGGCATTGAATATTATTATTAATTAATTTATATAGGAATAGAGCATCTGCATGATGCCTTCGTACACTTAATGAATCAATTTTAAAGTACGAAGCTGCCTCTGCATAATTATTAAATCTTACAAATGACCTGTAACAGAGATATTTTAGGAATTTGTTTTGAATTGCTTCGATTTTGTTTATGTGGATTTTATAGAATGGAGACCAAACAATTGATGCAAACTCCAGATGACTTCGTACGTAGGCAAAGTAGAGTTGCTTAATGATATTGATGTTATTAAAAAGTTTTGTGTTTCTAATGATGAAACCTAACATTTTAGCAGCCTTATTTGTGATTTGTTGTATATGAAGGTTATATTGAAGTTTATTATCAAGAGTTATTCCAAGATCACGAATATTTGAGACTGTTGCAATGTTGATGTTATTTAAAAAATAATTAAAAATGTTTTATTTTTATTTCTGGAAAAGACAATGTGATGACATTTTGAAACATTTAGAAATAATTGATTTTGTTGGCAATAGGTAGCTACATTGTTTAAATCATGTTGTAAATTAATACAATCGTTTAGACTTTTTATTGGCTTGTATAGCTTAGCATCATCAGCAAATAATTCTATTTCAGAGTTTTTTACAACATTGACCAAATCATTAATATATAAAATGAAAAATAATGGTCCGAGATGTGAACCCTGTTGGATCCCTGAGGAAATTTGATTAAAGTCTGATACAAAGCCCTTTATTGCTACTGCCTGTGATCTGTTAAGTATATAAGATGTAACCCAACGAAATAAATTACCACGTATACCTAATGCCCAAAGTTTTCTTAGTAGTAATTTTTGATTAATTTTATCAAATGCTTTGGCAAAGTCTGTATAAATGATATCTACTTGAGTGCGATTGTCCATGTGACCAACAATGAATTCGGTAAGAAGAACGAGATTACTTTCCACATTTCTGCCTTTTGTAAAACCATGTTGTTTTGTTGTTATGATGTGATTGAGTTGTGGACTTAGGTATTGGTAAACAATTTTTTTCCATTAACTTACTGAATATTGTTAGTTTTGAAATCGGACGATAATTTTTAACATTATTTTTTTCGCCATTTTTGTGGAATGGTGTTACATATGCTCTTTTCCATATTTCAGGTACCGTGCCTTCGTTCATTGATTTATTATATATAATGCAGAGAGGTTTAGCGAGTGTTTCAGCACAATTAACTATAAAGTATGACGGAATATCATCACACCCCGCGCTTGTGTTCATGTCAAGAGCTTTTATTTCTTTTAAGACTATTTCTCGTGTGAATTTAACCGTGGTGATATTTATTTTATTTGTGTTTTCTGGTATGTCAAATGTTGGTAGGTTATTATCTTTTATGTAAACTGATTGGAAATATTCCATAAAAATATTACATACATCTTGGCCATTTTCAGCTTTTTTGTCATCTAGATGCATCGTCCTTGGAAGGGACGATTGTGTTTTTTTCATATTATTGAAATGATTCCAGAAGAGTTTAGGATTACCATTCATGTTACTTTCAGCAGTATGTATATAATTAATGTAGAGTTCTTGTGCAATTCGTTTTTGTCTAGATCTTAAGAGTGAAAACGTTTGGTAGTCACGTGGATTTTGAAATTTTTTGAAATATTTATGATATTTATTTTTTTCTTTAATTATTTTTATGAGAGATGATGTATACCATGGCGGATAATTATAATTTGTTGCTGGTTTAGTTGGTATGTAATTTATTTTAATATTGTTTAATATGTTGTAGAAGACGTCAGTTGCGGATTGAGTATTCAGATGGTTCAGATTATGATCCCAATCAATTTCGTTTAGTTTTGTGTTTATCATTGAATAATCTGCTTTTCTAAATTGTAATACTTGCTTTGTGTTAGTTTTCAGGTTTTTATTTTTATTTTTAATAGGAATTGAAATTAGCAGTGTTTTATGATAAACATCTTCTGGTACTAATGAAATGTTATTGTGAGTAATTTTCAGTTGTATGTTACTTAGAGCTAAATCAAGAATGCGATTATTTATATTATTACTCTGAGAGTTATATTGTTGCAGATTATTAAATGATAAAAATTCTATAAAGTTAAAATGGGCGTGATTTAATGAATTGATGGGTTCAGTGTACATATAATCACAGTTGTCATTTATTGGTCACCAAAGTAAGTGAGGTAGGTTGTAGTCTCCCACTATAATGAAACTGTCATTATTGTTATCCGTCATAATCTGTGATACTTTGTTTATGTGAGAAGTAATATTTATAAGATGTTTATTGTCAGGTGGGATGTACGAAGTACATATGTGAATTTTTTTACCAGGAAGTGATATAGTTACCCATATGTCTTCCGCTTCAGAATCCCATTCTAGTTTTTGATCAGAAATTAATTTACTTTTGACTGCAATTAAAACTCCACCACCGCGATTTTGATTGAGGTTATGATAATCTCTATCTCGTCTGTAAATATGGTACCGTGGATCGAAAAGTTCCTCATTGAAGATTGAATTGTTAAGCCATGTTTCACTGAGACATATAATGTCATAGTTGTTTAATAATACATTTTGAAGAAAAATATGTGTCTTGGTTCTGAGACCTCTTAAATTTTGATAGTATAATTCTAAAGATTCCATTGTATTAAATATATAGTGCAGTTAATATAAAGTTGCTGGAAAGTTAGTTGATGGAAATATTGTATGTTATATAAAATTATATATAAAAATATACATTTATGTATATATTTCGTTTACGAAACACGACACGTTACATTGATTGAGGGTTTAATTCAAGCAACCTTAAGTTTAGTGGAATTTTTTTATTTAATAAAGAAAAAACCGCCTTAAGTATTCAATATCCTGCCGGGACCGAAATGTAAACTTAATTTTCATTTCGTGGAATTATTGTACTAAGTAAATATACCAATTTTTAGTACAAATTAAGATTATATGTGTGCATATAATCTTCTTTTCGTTGACAGGAAACGGCGTAAGAAATGTCCTGTACTATTAAGTGACGATCTGGGTCTTCATCACTTATAGCTATCTGTAGATTAAAAACCCATTTTGTAATTATAACTCAAATATCTTGTGTTATAAAAATTGTATAGTTTAAATGAGAAACCCTGTATGTGGTTTTGTTCGGACATTCTCTTGTATAGAAAATTAGGTCAAATGTTTTTGTATTTAATTGGTTACCTACCAATTATTTGTTTTTTCTGGAATTATTTTTCTCTTTCTTCTTGCATAGTGAATACGTGTCGTTTTTGTTTAAGGAAGTCTAACTCTAGGAATCGGATTATGTAGATCTCGGTTATTAAATTGAAAAGACTCGAATAAGTCTTATGTAACAAGAATTGAATTATCACACACAGTAGTTGTTGAGTGGTATGTAGTATGTTTGTGAAATATAATTGTGTAAATTGTTCCCTAACTAATTATTAATTAGTTATGGGTGTGAATTGTATTATTTTGTAAACACGTAATTGATTGCTTCGGTATCAATATGGTAAAAAACCAGCGTGTATAACCCTTCTTATATTGAGACAATATAAAACTGTGTTATTTGTAATATGTGCTACGCCATGTCAAGTATGGTGTGAATTGTATTTTTTTGTAAACACGTAATTGATTGCTTCGGTATCAATATGGTAAAAACCAGCGTGTATAACCCTTCTTATATTGAGACGGAATAAAACTGTGTTATTTGTATTATATGCTACGCCATGTCAAGTATGGTGTGAATTGTATTTTTTTGTAAACACGTATTTGATTGCTTCGGTATCAAAAAAAAAAACAAGCGTGTAAAGTCCTTCATAAAGTTGAGACAATATAAAACTGTGTTATTTGTAATATGTGCTACGCCATATCAAGTGTGGTGTGTATATCTCTCATAGTAAGATGAATTATAGTATATACCCGGTAAGAAGAAATAGTTTTTGTAAAGATAACGTAATTATGTCGTAGATTCGTTGGAAATCTAAAGTGTTGGTCATTAAGGACAAATGGAGGTTGCATATTTATGTCATTTTGGGACATTATTGAATCTTAACCAAAGAATTGGGTTGATAATTGCACTTAAGGTCATTATGGGTTTTGTCTGGTTATTTGGTGAGATCACTTTATGAGTGGTCTGAATGTTTTGTCGAACGTTATCGTTACGACGTGCGGGTGTTTCTTGTTAACACCTGGTACAGCGCTGTACGGTTTACAGGAAGTAAATCGTTAAATGTTATAGGATGATATTAACTTTAAAATTAATTACACGAGAGGCTTTGGTAGCGTTGCCTAAAAGATTTATATGCGAAACGAGAGGATGGTCTATATGCCTAAGAATTATATGCAAACCAGACAAACCATGACAAAATGAGAATATATTGTTAAAATCTTGAGTAGATTTTTTTTTTCTTCTTTTCCGTTTTTTAAAATTATCAATGGATAATAAGAAATAACATAACATGTGTATTGATACTTGTTTTGTATAGTGTCAAGAATTTCATTGTAAAAGACGCAAATATGGGTTGATTTCGGTCAATCGCATGATACAATCAGCGTACATATTCCCTAACAGGAATATTGTGTATAAAAAAAACCATGTCTAGTTTAAGAATTTCATTGTAAAAAACGCGAATATGGGTTGATTTTGGTCAATCGCATAAGCGTATAATATTCTCTAACCAGAATATCATTATGTATAACATTGTACAATCGTGAACATGGCTTAATTGTTCTTCTTTTGTGGTTTGATGAAAAGGGTAGGCCTTGTGGTAAATTGTGTACATCCATTCGGATATACCACATTGTATGCTACATTTGTTGTTTTTGTGTTGTCTTAAAAAAGCCATGTGTAGTCTTTTTGTTGAAAAAAAGCCATGTGTATTCTTTTTTTTGTTTGTAAAAAAGTCGTGTATGTAAATCATAGCGTGTTTTGTATCGCGCCTTGGAGTTCATTTCTGCAAATATTTTTGAAAGAGGTTTGGCTACCCTTGTTCAGTGTACTTGTTAGGGTTGTTCAACTTGGCTCTCAGGTAGTTACTTTTTTGTTTTGGCTCTTAAATTAGGGAGTGTTTAAATCTTTGTAAAAAGAGGTAGCTCTGTACCTCTCGTACGGCAAACAGGAGAACGTTGCCCTGCTTAAGCTACGTTGCCTGGGATCTTCTTTCATCGACAAGGAGGGTAGTGTTATGGTTGGCACATACTGCAAAGTTGAGTATATCCACACGTGGCCCCGGAAACGGACCACGCACTGATGGCGTGTTAGCTCACCAATACATACACGTACATCGGGGACATCGACATTTGACGGCCGGCGTGGTCTAGTGGTATACGCTTTTGACTACAGATCCGAAGGTCGCGGGTTCGAACCCGGCGTGCGCAAATAAATTTTATTTGATTAATTTGTGTTATTTCACAATTAATTAATTTAAAATAATATATAGTATATTTGCGGCACGTTCCAGAGTGGAAGATACTCTCAGTATCGCCCTGGTGTAAGACCACCATTCAGAATTGAAACGTTGCTTGAAATGGCTTTAGCCGTGTTTGGTGACCAGATCTGAATAGCCAGGTACTTCCCCACCTTCCTCTTCCCCATCATCCCTCCCCTCCCCAATACCCTCAGCCTCACAACATACCCCAATTGGGGATGCCATAGTCTCACTGGCTCCAGACGGGAGCAGTTGGGACTCTTGTGCGGTATTACACATAAAAAAAAAAAAAAAAAAAAAAAATCGTCGCCTGACACGGAACGCGCGGGCTATCAACCAATCAGATGGCTAATAGAAGAAGACGACCAAATAAGGATATCCCTTCCACTTTGCGCCCGACGCAGGTCAAGTACTTGCCGCGAGCCCGCCACCGGCAGTTCCCAGAGAGACGCGTAGAAAGCAACATGCTGGATTAGTTCCGAGTTAGCATTTACCGCCAAATTGCGCCATAATATGGACCGGCCTGATTTGTTTCACCTTGTGTGCCGCCTCTCTAATTCAAGTTCTCCACTTCAAAAGGATCCCCAGAACCACAGCCCCATGATATCGTAGAGTTGTGTCATGGCCCTACCGTCGACACCAGCCTGAGGCGGCGAGCCGTTTCCCGCCCAGTCCTGAGTTTCTGCTGAGGCCCGCCAACCACAGCCCCATTATGTTGTGCAGCTGCGTCCTGTCTCCATCTGCCGATGTCGCCCACCAGCACCCTACGTTATATAGCTGGGTCATATCTCTGCCCACGCCGCCAGCCTCTTACCCCTGTTGATGCTGGCTGCTCCACCTACCGTCCACGCCAGGCTGAGACAGTGAACTTGTAGACCCCTGCCTCAGTCCTGGGCGTCCACCAATGCCTGATCGTGAGGAGCCCCGTTGGCAATCCGACCAGTGCCCCCGCCCTTCTCCATCGACTCTGCGTCTCCTAGCCGCCGCCCTGGCGCCCCCTTGTCGTCCAGCGCGGTGAGCCATCGTTGCTGCCCTGCATCAGCCTAGGCCGTGCCTATGGCCACCGCCATCGTTGCCGCCCCCCGCCGTAATTTACACGTGAGCCAATAATGTACCCATGTCAATCAGAGCCTTTAGATTCAGTAGATTGCCTAGTAACAGTCAGGCCTTAAAAAGCTATGTACCTTTTGTAGATCTGTTTGATAACCTGTGCTATAGGAAATAATAAACATATTGTATCACCGCCACCTGTTTCATTTGGGGAGACCGTCTACCTATCCACCCCTGAGAGTTTCAATGCTTTGCCCGGCTGCCTTGTGCGGCGATGGATAATTGTGTAACTCACCTGTAATATATTATATGGCTATAAACGCTAATATAACAACATTCTCATCCATACTGGAGAAAAACCTTATTCATGCCTCCTTTGTAACTACTACTGCTCACAAAAATCACTTTTTAAACGGCACTTATTCACTCATACTGGAGAAAACCCTTATTCATGTACTTATTGTAACCACTCTTGCTCTAGCAAATCAAATTTAATAGTGCACTTACGCACCCACACTGGAGAAAAACCTTTTTCGTGTTCCTACTGCAGCTATTCATGTACTCAAAGGGGACAATTAAAACGTCACATTCTTACCCATACTGGAGAAAAAGCTTATTCATGTTCCCATTGTAATTTCTCCTGCTCACGCAAGGCAGGTTTAGCGGTACACTTACACACCCATACTGGAGAAAAACCTTATTCATGTTCCCCTTTGTAATATCTCTTGCTCACGCAAAGCAAATTTATCGTGACACTTAGTTACCCATAATGGACTAAAACGTATTCGTCTTCCTACTTACGCTCTTCACGTACTCCAAAGAGAACTTTAAAAAGTCACATTCTTACCCATACTTGACATAAATACCTTTTTCGTGTTCCAACTTTTACTATTCCTGCCGACTAAAGAGAGCGTTAATATTGCGTGTGTATCTATAAACGGTGCATTCTTAAAACTAGTACTAGGAATAAATCTTGCTCGTTTATTGGCTGCAGTTATTCAAGTTTTCGAAGGGAATAATCAAAACACATTTTTACCCATACTGGAGGAACATCTTATCCATTTTTTGAAAAAATGTATTTTATACTCTCTCACTTTCTCAATCTGCCTTTATAACACATTTTAATTCCTTCACATTTTTTATTATTTTTTTAATATTTTTAATTTTTCGTTACAAATGTTCAGTTTAATTAAAGTGTTATACTATTGATAAATGTGACAACATAACGAAGACCGTGAATTTTTTACAAGTAGATCATTTTGAACTTATTCAGAATAACCCTATTCATAAGTGTCATGAGCTGGTGAAAGAAGCAGTGAAAATTTGTTCAAATAGGTCACATTTGAAAATTAGCAAAAAAATGATTAAATAACCCACAGGTACCTAAATTTTATATTTTATTAATACATTAACAGATTAAACTTATAAGACCACTAGTTATACCGAGACTGCAGATAAAATGGATTTTTGTTTGTCTGAATCAGTTTTAATAAACCAATCATTTCATTATAGATACCGACTTATTGAGCTTTATTCGCCATCTTTTCCACATGTAATAACGGTCCTGAAGACACATCAAACCTCATTCATGTCTCAATTGTAACTTCTCCTGCTCACGCAAATCACAATTAACAATCGCACCCACACTGGAGAAAAACCTTTGCATGTTCCTACTGCAGCTATTTATGTTCTCAAAAGGGATATTTAAAATTTCAAATTCTTACCCATAATGGAGAAAAACCTTATTCATGTTCCCGTGGTTACTAATCCTGCTTAGATTAATCATCTTTAACAGTGCACTTACGCACCCATACTGGATAAAAACCTTATTCGTGTCTCCATTACATCCAGCAGCTACCAGGATAGCTAGCACGGTCGATTGATAGCGGTTTTATCTGTAGGTATATTATTATCGTTGCCAAGCATGACTGCAGATCGCCAACGAATAAACTACATTCCGCAATGACCACAGTCTTGCCCTGTTATAAGACCACCATTCGGAATCATTAATCGTCTTTCAAATAATAAACAGTGTGTTTGCGGTACATTTCTGAGTGGAAGATTCTCTCAGTATCGCCCTAGTTGAAGTACATTATTCATAATTGAAAAGTTGCTTGAAATAGTTTATTCTTGCCTGGTGACCGGATCTGAATAACCAGGTACTTCCATAACTTCCTCTTCCTTATCTATTTTCCCTTCCACTTACTTACTTTCCTTTCCCACTACCTTCAGCCTCACAACATATCCCAATTGGAAACGCCATCGTCTCTCTGGCTCCAGATGGTTGGGAGAGGTTGAGAGCAGTTGAGACGGCCTGTGCGGTATCCACATAAAACCAAATATATTATAGTTTTTCAACTGTAAGAATGTGGTATATTTTATGATATCTATTAAAGACGGCCTCTGGATTTGTTTAAAACATTTATAGTGTATTTACGGCACTTTCCAGAGTGACCCATTTTCATATGTACAAACTTTGGACGCTCGATTTTCATTTTCCCCGTTAATGCACCGGTTCCTGAGGGTTCAATTAATGGTTCATTAAGGGTTCAGCTAATTCCTTGGAGCATCTTCCATTGAAATACCGGAAGACCAAGGACAGATTTTCAATTCAAAGACATTCATACCTGACGTCTGTGCTCTAAATATTACAATCCGTTTGTTAAGTTACCCTTCATAACATTCTCTAGCCCAACAAACGGATTGCAATCTTTGGAGCACAGACGTCTGGTGCGAATGCTGTCCTTGTTCTACCGGTATTATTTCAATGGAAGATGCTCCGAGTCTCTCCAAGACCCGTGTTCACTTATTCCTCTTAAGAAAATTCACTCTTTAAAGCATCCTCAAAGATGAAATAGGCCCCTCGTATAATTTAATATGAAGTATATTTGCACGTTTCATATTGAAAAATACTCCCAGTGTCGCCCTTGTTTCAGACCACCATTCGGAATTGAAACCTTGCTTGAAATGGCTTTGGCTGTGTTTGGTGAACACATCTGAATAATCAGGTTCTTAGGCCTCGTAACATACCACCACTGCGGTTGCCATGGTCTCGCGGCTCCACATGGTTGGAAGCAGTTGTCAGTGGATCGTTGATATTGGCTCACTTTCAATGATAAAAACTCAATATTCCGACCTAAGAGTTCAGTTTGCCAAATGTTCCATAGGTTAGTACGGAGTCAAAAATAATCGTGAACTGAAACATGAGTATAATCTGATAATCACTTTCACACTTATTATTGACATAGTTGGGTTTCAATGTCTTTGTGGGGACATCGAGATTGTTAACGAAATGCATCTCGTCATATTCGTATCCGTTCGAGGAAACGATGTGTTTTATGACTTGCAGGTGAACCAAACAAATGCAAAAAAAATCCAGAGATGAATTAGATTGTTTTTATCAGATTTTTATTAAAAATAGTTTGTGAAAAATATGTTACACAAAAACAGACTTTACTGTTTGTGTGAATACCGCACAACAGCCTAATTGGTCTGAACTTGCTAGACTCAGTGAGACTATGGCATCTCCAATTGTGGTATTTCATGATGCTAAAGGTAGCAGAGAGTGGAAGAAGATGGGGAAGAAGAAGGTTGGGAAGAATCTGACTATTCTGATCTGTTCACCAAATAAGGCTTAACCTATTTCAAGTAACGTTTCAATTCTGAATGGTGGACTTACATCAGGACAATACCGAGAGTATCTACCACTCTGGACCGTGCGGCAGAAGTTTGTATGATATGTATTATAGTATTTTAACTATTTAATTGAAACAACTCTTCACTAAATAAATTTACTTGCGCAAGCCGGGACTTAAACTCGCGACCTCCGGATTGCTTGTTGTGAGCCTTAGCCCTCAATCCCGGAGGCCGTCTTATTTTGACTTTGTAGAGAGAATGCGTAACTCTTTCTCCAGCGTCCTTGACTTCTATCATTCAAAACTCTCTCTAAACATCGTGACACCAATAAGAACAAACTCCAAACAAAGCAAACTCTGTTAAGTACGTTCAGAGTCTATAGGGCACATATATACGAACATTGTGTTTTCTAGAGTTTTAACTAAAATATATAAAGGAACCCACAGTAAATATTCCGTTTTAACATCAAATTACAATACAACGTGGTCCTTGTGAATATAAACATTTGGTTTTATAAATATCAATCAGTTTTATTATATATTTTTCTAACTATTAAAATTTAATTAAATAAACAACCGGCAAAATAAATAGATACCTGCAGACTCTGGTGGGAAGTCGCATCGCCGTCTCTATACGATGACCGTAAAAATCCCATCCACAGGCCACATAAACCAAATTAGTACTGGGCCTTAACCCCAAATAAGATTAGTTAAAAAAACGCATTCATCCAGATTTCGGCCCGGGAGGAGTCCTGGAAAGCGACGACTTTCGGTTTCATTTTTGGGATGAAAATATCCGACGTGCCACATTACCAAAACTAACGGCAAAAGTTGATTGCGAATTTGTTATGAAAAAAAAAATCGTTCGGCCAACTTTTCTGTAGGGAGAAGTACCTAACAAATAACATTGTAGGTATCCTCCAGATGCGGAAAAATATCTCATCGGCCAAACGAATGAAATCGATGTCAGAATTTAGATGAAAATTCCCTGTTTACGAATATGTCGTTCGGCCGAGGAGAACCTTGTGTCTACGCGATTATTCGAGCGAAAAATACCTTTCTTCTAGCGACATTTTTAAATTACCCGCAGAATAATTATATGAAATTAGCATCTCATTACTGTAATATTAGAAATTATTAAAAGTAGATGTATTTATACATCAATACAAGTACTACGGGGATATGAAAAGCAAATAAATCTATTGAAAAATCATTTTTAAAGGCCTAGGTACCTTCTTTACAGTTACGTGGTTTACTGACGTAAGAAAGTACCTAGTAATTACCTAGTATTTTTTAATCTGAACAAATAACTAAAATAAATGATATACAATAGTATATTTTATTTTGTGAATATTCTTACGCCATTGTCAACCGGTGAAATCAACGATATAAAAAGTTTTTCGACAAACTTTTTTTTTATATATATAAGGAATCCAAAAATTTTCCCAGAAAGCTGTTTTGCGGCACGTCCCTTAGGGTGGAAGATACTCTCAGTATCGCCCTGGTGTAAGATCACCATTCATGCTTGAAAAGTTGCTTGAAATAGCTTTAGTGACCACATAATCCTTTGGTGACCAGATCTGAATAACCAGGTACTCGCCCGAATTCCTCTTCCCCATCTACTTCCCACCCCCACTACCTTCAGCCTCACAGCATACCCCATTTGGGGATGCCATTCTCTCACTGGCTCCAGACGGTTGGGAGCAGTTGCAACTCTGGTTGGGTGTTCACATTAAAAAAAAACTTAATCCTGAGCGAACATCAATTTTTTTTCACCTCTTCAAACGCATCAAACTCATTTTGTGGCAACATTAGATTTAAGTGAACATTGATTACGAAACCTTTTGATTTTTTTAATAATATAAGCTGTTGATTATTTTGATGATTTTAACTGTTCATGTAGAGGTTTTTTACAGACCTTTCTTATTTTGGGCTGAGAATAATTACCATCGCACAACAGAACGCCATCACAGCAGTGTCATGGATCTTCCCAACCCAGAGAGTGTTTCTATCAAATCTGAACCACGGTCGCAGGAAGAAGGCTCTGGTGAAATGGCGTATAAGGATATTGAATCCGTCCCTGACGTGAAGAAAGAATTGGAGGTTGCCCA
This sequence comes from Hesperophylax magnus, assembly GCA_026573805.1. Classification (NCBI taxonomy): domain Eukaryota; kingdom Metazoa; phylum Arthropoda; class Insecta; order Trichoptera; family Limnephilidae; genus Hesperophylax; species Hesperophylax magnus. The sequence continues at coordinate 20,407,333 of JAIUSX010000080.1, forward strand.
CCACTTTCCCATGGCTTTCTTAGGATACAGATGGTTTCCTCCTGCACCGTACACGACAAGACTTTATATTTGTATTTATAAAGGAAGATAATTTTCAATTAAAATGATTCTAGACCTCATGGTCTTTTTGAGAGTCCTATGGTCTTTTGGGGAGCGAAGTTCAGTTAGTTTTTTTTCCCCACACTATGATTTCTCTCAAACCTTTTTCAGCTTTGCATTCCACTTATCTTCTGCTGTTTCCCGAGACCAGAAAAAGTTTTCATCAGCGTAATCAGATACATCCCTCAGGCAACGGCAACCTGGAGGAATCATCGAAAAGTATATTCCAAAATTCTGGGCCAAGGATGGAACCTTGTAATTAGGCAACCACTAATTTAATACAATATAACAAAATATAGAAATAATCCTGCAAATAACACCGACCCGTGACGACTTTTTAACGTAATATATATTATCAATTTGGTGTCTTAGCTTTCGGGGCAAAATCAAGACTAGAAGTAGATGGAGAGGGAATCTCTTATACGGAAATAAACATAGACCTACCAGATGTTAAAAAAGAATGCTTAGAGCACTCTGAAAGTATTACACACTAACTTATGGAGCTTTATTAGCCATATCTTTAAGGCATGATAACGGTCCTGAGAACGTATCCTGGAGAAAAACCCCATTCATGTTGCTATTATAACTATTACTGCTCAAACAAATCACGTTTAACAATTCCCTTGCTGGAAAAAACAAGCAATATATTCACCTAAACTTTAAACCGACTACCATTTTTGACGGAATTATTTATTGAATGTATATTTTATCTACCTTTGTAACAATAAAAAAAAATTTCCTACACAATTTAAAAAAAATTTCTTTGCATTTTTTAAGTTTGCCTTTGAAATTTGCAGTTTATTTTATATTTTGGATAAAAGTGACAACGTAAATTTCAAGAGCTAGCAAAAGAAGCGTTGGAAAGTAATAAAATTTTCGTTAAAAAATTGCACACGAATCAAATATTTCAGTATTTATATACTAAAAGAAAAATATTTTATTAACACTACAAAATAAAATCTTTTTCGTTGCTAGCAATTGTAGTATTAATATTAATGAATATTCAGAAAGTGCTTTCAAAAATGAGTTTATAAATTGTGTGACTGAATTTTATTTTAAAACATGTACTTATAAAAAAAAATACTCGTGAAATATACGGGCGAAAATCTTCCTGTTTAGATCATATTTGGGTAAATGTAAAATAACAAAACCTTTATAAAATTAAAACAATGGTTAGGCAAACAAATATTACAGACCACCTACTTGCTTATGTGTATATAAAAATGAAAAAAAAAATTCAAATATGTTTTGATAAAAAACTTAGGGATCATATTGACAATTCTACGACAGAGGTCTCATTACACACAAATTCCAAATTCAGACGTCTTAAACCTTGGATCACTTGCGGTCTTATAAAATCAATTAGAGAAAAAGAAAAATTATATAGAAATAAATTAAAAAGTTTAATAAAATAAAGTAAGGACGACTACTTTAAAAAAATTATTTCTACTTCAGAAAACAATCTGAAAGCTTTTTGGAAAACCGTAAATTATGCAATCGAAAACAAGAAAAAAAATACTATTAAATATATTAAACACGAAAATAATATTATAGATGTATCAAGAGACCCTAAACAAACGGCAAACATTTTAAATGATTATTTCTCTAAAGTAGGAAATAACCTCGCTGAAAAAATCTCTAAGCCTTTACATATGCCTAAACCCGCAACCAGTAATACACAACTGAAATACACAATCCGTTTAAAAAAAACTACTGAATATGAAATACAACATATAATAGAAAACATGAAAGGCGGCTCTTCTCTTGGTTTTGACCATTTCCCTGTAAAAATACTCAAAACGATGAAAATGTACTTACTTACACACCTTATTAATCTCAGTCTGACCAAAGGCATATTTTAAAGGCATAATAATAAAAAAATCTCTAATATCACTCTTCTTTAAAACTGATGACACACAAAATGTCTCAAATTATATCTCTAATATCGAATATAGCAAAAAAAATTGTGATAAAACAATTCGTTTTTTTTCTAGAGGAAAATAAAGTATTACACTGCAATCAATACCAATTGATAAAAACAAAAAACACACAAGATGCAATAGCAAATGTTACATCACTTATATACTTACGAAGGCAATAAATGCGCAGGAATTTTTGTGGATTCAAGAAAGGCTTTTGATAGGATCTCTCACGCAAAGCCTATTAAAAAACTAAAATCAATTAACATCAACGATAAAGCCGCTCAGTGGATAGAAAGTTATTTGACAAATCGCCCACAGTACGTTAAAATTAATGACACGACCAGCGACCAAGAAACGTCAAATTTTGGTATTCCACAAGGCACAGTTCTGGGAAAAGTAATTTAAAAGCCACAGAAGATATAAATAATCTAAAAATATGGATCGACAATAACTTTCTGTCGTTAAATAGTGAAAAAACATATGTCATCCCCTTTGAAATAAATACTAATAGTATATCTCGAAATCTTCAAATAATCCTACATGATCATTCTCTCACACAAAACAACGCTAACCTCTGTCGACAAACATACTCAGTTCTGAAAAAAGCTGATAAAATTACGTATCTAGGAATAATCATTGATAAAAACCTAAAATGGAAAGATCACATCTGCCATACAATAAAGAAAACTAGGAAATTAATTTATATATTCCTACGAATCAGAAATTTCTTATCAATGAAAAATCTATACTCAATATATTATGCATTAGTACAGTCTGTTTTACTATATACAATTATTAGTTGGCGAGCTGCTTACAAAACTAGCCTGACTCCCATAGAAATTGTTCAAAAAGTCATAATAAAAATAATACTACGTTTAAACACTTATTTATGAAAAATTCAATTATTCAAATTATAAAAAAGAAAAACTGAAAATCGAACCAGACTTAAATATATATTTGCTTTCCCTAAACTACACATTTCTTTTGCCCAGCACCATTTTACCCACCAAGGAAAATATTTCTTTAATAAATTACCAGAAGAAATTAGAAGTATTAATGATAAAAAAAACAAATATTGAACTATATAAAAAACAACAAAACTGAAAATCTCACTTGAAAATCTCACAAATTATCTTACAATATTCTATGTATCCTACATAATATTTTTTTCCTTTTCCTAAATACAATAATTTGTATGGATTTCAATTTTGTAATTTTTCTACTTTTTTAACCAAGTTATATTATTTTTTTAAATATAACTACATATTTTAACAATCTTTTATTTTTATCAAATGCATCATTTTGTTATCATATAAATTTTAAAATACAGGATCTTGTTATTACTACACTAAGGGGAGTTTTAATATTAACACACTACGCATGTAATAGAAAAAAGAAGGAACGAGTAAAAAAAAGAAGTTAGTTTAAATCTAGGCTTAATACTATTTTTAATTCTTAAAATTAATTGTCCGTTTCCTTAATTCTAATTTATTGTTCATTCAATGTCTTTAAAAAGTTGTTTCGCGTTACGAAATAAACATAAAAAATTGTTCAGGCACTTCCCTTTTCGATGATTCTGGATTCTTCACGTTCGCACTTGTCACTGATAACACACGCGGCAACGTGGGCTAGTTCCGAAGGGCGGAATCAGTGCATTGTTGAGAGTAGGGCGATCACCCTCAGTTCATCCTGGGCCAAGGCTCCGAAGGACGGAGTCGGCAGGCAGCGACTCCTGAGAGGGCAGCTTCCTGGGTGGAAGTCTGGCGACCACTCTGGCTTCATGGGCGGGCGGAAGTTCGCGGGGTTACGGTAAGAGCCTCGGCGACCGCTCCTAGGGGGAGGGCAGGAAGTTCCTAGGCGGAGGTGAAATGGTAACTCTCTCGTTCTGAATCATCTCGGTATTCAGCTGCGTGATCCGACAACCCTCGCACCCCTGTCGTGGGGTGCTAAAACTTTCGTGGTTCCGCTTTATACCACTTCGCTGGCGTGGCCACTCTTACAGCTAGATGTCGCTGGCTGGCTGATTCTCCTGATCCACATAATGTTCAAAATCTTAATAGGTACTAGGTATCTTAATACTATGCATACATACGATTAATTGATATCTTGGCCGAAATTTTTATTTACCCATTGGGTCACCGGCTTAAGATTTTCCCATTATTTCAGATTTATAATTTATGCTAGAGCTAAATCTGCGGACTAATAGGTGTATTCCTAGGTTGGCTTTCTAATTTCTATGGCGGTTGCCGGCCAATCTATACAACTAAAATTTAAGTTTTTCTGCCGCCTCCCTCTGCGTGTAATATTATGACAAACACATTCGAGCGCACGTCTTCATATAGGTCGTTCTGTGAATTCAAGTCACGTAGATACCTAGGGACACATCAGATCTTTCTTGTTGTGAATAAATATATTTAAAATAATATTTTAGGCTAACGAATAGGGTACGTTCCGAAAGAGAATTATACTGTTTAAGGTAGCGCATTTTATAGTTTCCTCTATCCTCGTCGATGGTGTGGGACGTACTTTTGTGGCACGCATAAAATTTGTCTAAATATTGACACATCTATGGTTAAATAGAGGACCAATTTGCTACGTACAAAAGCCCGAAGATTTCGTTTATGTGGAAGTAACAGTTGCACCGTCTTTCTAAAGTAATACCGTATTAACTTCATAACAATTATGTAAAATTTATACCGCGTGAGATTATTTCAACCACTGACACAATTTTAAACCAGTGATTTAATAATTGAAGTGCTTCTAATTCCTTCTGACGTTTCTTCAACGCCTTGAAATTGACTACCGCGCTTTGCCGTGCATGTAAGTAGGTTCTAATTATGTTAACAAAATAACACTTAAACTCGTAAATTGGCGCTTGTTTATTTTAAGAATATATCGCCTAGCACTTGATTGATTAGTTTTGACAGCGTTATAACATACTAAGCTACCCAACACTTACCGTGTAAACACGTGACAGATGAGATTAAATGAGTTTGTTCATTGTTGATTTACGGCCGCTGTCACACATTAAAATCAAGTGACTAGTAAGTTCATCTAACTACCCCGAGTGAACACAATTTACGTTTTCAAAAACAGCAAACTTATTTTGTGGCACGATTAGCTTTTAGTAAACTCTAATAAAATCCGAATTGCTTAAAAATCACATTGGTTTTTTCAACAACAAAAGCGATTCAAACTCTGATGAATATTTTTTATGATGTAGATAAGTTTTGATACAGACGTTACTTATTTTCAGATGACAATAATTACTATCACATAAAAGGACCCTATCACAGTAGAGCCATGGATCTTCACATCCCAGATAATGTTACCGTCGAAACTGAACCATGGTCGCAGAAAGAAGGCTCAGGTGAAAAACAGGCGTTTACTGATATAGAAATCCACCTCCCGTATGTGAAAAAGGAATGTTCGCCGTATGCCGAAAGTGTTCAGCAAACCAGTAAGTGGCATTATCCATTTGTTTGTGTTTCAGAAGGGTGCAGTCACAACCCCTACTTGTGTTTGACTCTCCATTTTATCGCCTATAATACAGCGCGGTACTTGTAAATTTTTCCAAGTGGCAATCTAAGAAAACGTGTAACCTATTATGCCCACTAACAGTTTCTAATTCCTGAAGCTATAAGCTGTAACACAAAATCATCTCACGTTCTGTACTGATTAAATTCTTTTGGATTGTAAGTTAATGCATGTTATAAGTAAATAACAATTTTCTCATTTCAAAACCCAAAATTTTGCTCCCCGGGATGAGATATAAATCTCTTATATACAACCGCTGTTAAGTCAGACAATCCAGAATACTAACCACAAGTTAATAGGTATATGTACCAACAAAATTTTAATCTTTCTGCAACTAACTACATTATCATTATAAAATTACTTCACAAGGCTAGTTTAATACAATAAATTATATTTGTAATATTTACTGACGATGTATATCAGGGATATTTGAAATTTTGTAGTCTTCTTTGTTTTTACTGGATATTCCCGCGTTTCTCCATGCTTACTAAGATTCTACAGGCATCGTCAAGCTGCGTGTACATCTGGAAATTTGTAACTCATTTTCAAAATACATTGCTCTTGGTATTATAATGGAAATATCTCACATTTGATAACAAGAAAATTGTAGACTATTAGAAAATAAAAAAGTATCATCTCTAATTACAACGGAAATTATAGATATTTTTTTAAATCTTGTAACTACAGGTTTGACATCTATTTCTTTATAGAAAAAATAACTCGTTTACTGTAATTCAAATCTATTTCGATATAATAAACCTATCGGATTACGGATTTTCATGCAATAGAATGTTATATCCGCTTACCAACCGTAAGTAGCCTATCAATTTGTTATTATTGTATTATTCCAGGTAACATTAATGTGGAGACTGTACCCATCAAAGCAATATCAGAACCCCGAGAAAAAGGTGGAGGGGCAATCACTTACGCGGAAATAAACATAGACCTGCCAGATATAAACAAGGAATGCTTAGAGCAGTCTAGAAGTATTCTCGAGACAACAGGTAAAATCGATTTTCGTTTTTCTAAATTTGTTTTAATAATTACCTAGTTTTTATGGATACGTACATATTAGGCGTTATCTGCCATCTTTTCCAGTTACTTTTTTTCATTGTAACTACTACGCAAATCAAATTGAACAGTGCACATCCGTTACCATACTCGAGAGAAACCTTATTCATGTTCTCATTGTGACTACTGCTGCTCACACAAGTCAGCATCTACAGTTCACTTACGCACCCATACTGGAATTAAACCTTATTCATGTTCCTACTGCAGTTATTCATGTTTTATCAGGGGAATTTGAAATGTCACATTCTTACCCACACTGTAGTAAAACGACAACCTTTTTTTAAATTTTTTTTTTATATGTTCTTTATTCAGTAAAGTTTATACATTACAGTAAACGGGTAAATTTTTGGCCACCACACTAGGCACATTTGTTTTGTTTTGTTTATTTAGGAAAACCAACAGATTTTTTACATCTTTAAATAATTAACTTATAAAAAATACAAATAATATCTAATGATAGGTTTTCACTTAAAAAAATAATTATAATAACAAACTAAGGGTCCAGTACCCGTGGGCAAAAAATATTTACAGAAAATACAAAATACTAAATAAAGTAAACATAACATCGGATATAAGAACACAAGTAAATTACAAAATATCAATTTTATCCTCACACAACACCAATAATCACCAATATATGTATATACCTACAACTAAACTGAACAGATGTTTATAAAATGAGTCACTTGTAACTGGACAGGGTTCATATCAACAACATGATAACTTGCAGTATGTTATTAATTATTATTTAATAATAGCTAAGGTATCTTTTTTAAATGTTCCTAAACTACACGAAAATATGTCAATAAAATTAAAATTCTTATTGTATAGGGTACAAGCTCTGAAAATAAAAGCGTTTTGTCTGAGATTAGTAGAGCATTTTTGAAGATGAAAAAGTGACTTATCTCTAGTTCTAAAGCTAGGGACTCTAAAATTAATCTCAGACAAAAGGGGCGAACAATCAATAAGGCCACTGATAATTTTATAGAGATATATTATATCTGCGGAGTCTCTTCTAGTTTTTAATGGTATTAGTCCATAATATTCCATCGAGCTGTTAATCCCGTGGTTACCAATATTCATCTTAAAATTTAAATGATTGACAAATTTTTTTTGGATGGCTTCAATGCGCTTTACATAAATGTTATATTGAGGATTCCATATCTGAGAAGCAAATTCAAGATGACTACGAACATAAGAAAAATACAATATTTTAAGTGTTTGAATATTATTGAATTCTTTTCCAATACGGAATAAGAATCCTAACATTCTAAGGGCTTTCTTCACAATCATGTCAACATGCGCCTCGAATGTAAGTTTACTGTCAAGCAGAACACCTAGGTCACGAATTTGTGTAACCTTTTTAAGTACTTGACTGGCTATGTAGTAGTTATGTTCAAATTTTATTTTGTTTCTAGTAAAGGTAATCACATAACATTTTGAGGTGTTCATGTTGAGATGATTGATAATGCAGTAGTCATCAAGTCTATATAGATCTTCTTGTAATTTATAACAGTCAATAATAGAATTAATAGGAAAGAATATTTTCATATCGTCGGCGAAGAGTAGAATATTTGCATAATTAAAGCATTTTATAATATCGTTGATGAAAATTGTGAACAGCAACGGTCCCAGGTGAGATCCTTGGGGCACACCTGAAGGTATATTTACAATCTCAGATATGAAGCCATTAATAGTTACTCCTTGAGTGCGCCCATTAAGATAGGAGACCAGCCATCGGTACAAATCCCCGTGGATTCCCAGAGCTAGTAGTTTAGATAAAAGAAGACTGTGATCAATTTTATCAAATGCTTTGGAGAAGTCTGTATAGATTACGTCAACTTGGATTTGATCATCCATATATTTTGATATATTTTCAGTGAAAGTTGCAAGATTAGAGACAACTGATCTTTTTTTCATGAATCCATGTTGGTTAGCAATTATTACAGACTGGACACAGTCATACAGTTGTTCATGAACAATTTTTTCAAATATCTTACTGAATATCGGTAATTTAGATATTGGACGATAGTTACAGACTTCATTTTTCGCCCCAGACTTAAATACTGGTGTAATATGAGCACACTTCCAGCGATCCGGAAAGACACCTTCTTTCAATGAGGATTGAAAGAGCAATAATAGTGGCTTCGAGATTACCTTGCTACACATTTTGATAAATAATGCCGGAATTTTATCGCTACCTGCACCCAATGAGCAAGAGATAGTATCAATTATTTTTTCTATTTTTTCTTTGGAAACTGATACCGAAGATATGTTAACTTGATTGTCTACGTGATAATTGGTAGAATGAACATCGGAAACAGTTTTGTGATTAAAAGTTGAGACGAAGTGTTGTGAGAACAGGTTGCATATTGCGAAGGGATTCACGGCAGTTATATCACCCAGTTTCATAATATGCGGTAAACCAGAATTATTTCCCTTTCCTTTAATATAGGTCCAGAAATGTTTCGGGTCACGGGATATATTAAGTTCGGCGTTTATTATAAATTGTTTAAGACATTCCCTAGACATTTTCTTTTGCCTTGATCGAAGAACACAAAATTCACGGTAGTCCAAAGGATTTGACCACTTTTTCCACATTTTGAACACTTTATATTTTTCTTTAGTGAGTTTTATCAGGGCTGGATTAAACCAATAAGGATAAGAGTTGTTAATATGAACTTCCTTTGATGGGACGTTCAAACGAATAATTTCATTTAAAATATCATAAAAACGGTCAATGGCATTATTAGTTGATAGGTTTAAAAATTCTGCATCCCAATCAATATTATTGAGGATGTTATTGATCGTTTCAAAATTAGCATTCCTGAAGAGATAGATTGTCCTTTTGTTGTCCACCATAGGGGTTTCCAGAGCTATATTGATGTCGAAAATAATGGTTTTATGATGTTTACATTCAGGTATGAGATAATCATCAGTATTAGACACATTAACAGGGAACGAACTAAAGACAAGGTCTAGGAATGTACGATTATTATTCGGGAAGGTGCAGTATTGCGAGAGATCAGTAAAAGAAAGGGTGTCTGATAGTTTGGAAATAATTTCAGATTGATAACCATTCATAATTTGCATACTGTTACCGTTACCAATAGACCAGTTAATTAGTGGTAAATTGAAATCACCTGATATGACGAAGTGATCTTTGTGGTAAAGTTCTCGAAGTGCACATAATTTATCCATGAATTCATTTATGCTTTGAGAGTGATTGACTCCTGGTGGTATATAAACACAACATAAATGAATATTTTTGAAATTCTCAATCGAGATCAGATCACCCAGATGTCTTCAGCACTCGTATTCCAGTCATTTTGTACGTGAGCTTTGAGGTGCTTCTTCAACGCAATCATTACTCCACCTCCTCTTTTTTGCTCATTGCGATCGCGCCTAAATACCAGGTAACGGTTGTCAAATAGCTCTTCACTAGCAATACTGTCTACAAGCCAAGTTTCAGTTATCATAATAATATCATAGTTGTTATTGGTAACATTAAAATAAAATCTATCAGTTTTAGAACGCAGTCCAGTCACATTTTGATAATATACATTCAACATTTTAGTACATTTAGTTGATAAAATATATAAAATATAAGACTGATATAATAGTTGTAGGCATGTTCTAGTAAATTATAAATATTAGAGTGGTGTTGTAGTAACGCAAGCAGAGTAAATGTAGGATAATTTGGATTAAAGTTGGTAGTATTAAAAGAGTTAGTTGTTAATATTATACAAATAAAGAAAAACCAGTACAAAGGATGATATTTTAAAGTAGGAAAAAAGATAAGGTAGATAGGAAAAATAAATTGATAATAGCTTATAGTCACACTAGACGATGCTAAATCTAAGAAGATTATCAGCAAAAAACCTGAGTCACGTCAGATTCCAATGTCACCTGAATAATGGGACTAGTTTCATTTTTGCGTATAAATATTTTTCCGTATTTGATCCATCTGAATTTAAAGTTTTTATCCTTGCTTAAGTCTCTCACATGCCCGTGTTGTAGTGGTCAATTTTATGTTAAGTTATCAATGCTCCCATTGTAACTTCTCCAGCACATTTGGTCATTTCATTTTTATGTTTCTTTGATTTGTCTTTGTAAAAATTAAGTTTGGTTTTAAATTTGAGTTTTATTTGAGTATTAGTGTTATTATTATGGATAAAAGTAACTAAATAAATAAGATTATTGACTTTTTCGAAGGAGATAATTTTGAAAATATATACAAAAACCCTATTAATAAGTTTCAAGAGCTGGTTAAAGAAGCGGTAAAACATGTGTTACGTAGCGGTTTATATCGTTGTAAATAATAATAATACTTGAATAATAATGTGTTATATGTGATAATCCTTTGTGTACGAGACAATTAACCGTCCGTAAAATTACTGTCTATGCATAGGAGGCTGGGTACACTTGTCAACGTTTCAGTCTCGGCGAGTGTGGTGAAAGTTTGTGGTGAAGTTTGAAGCCATGTTCAGAAAGGAATTTATTTCAATCTGAGCTGACGAAAGATGTTATCACAAATAGTCACTTTTGAATTTGTAATCATTGTCTGATTAAAATCTCAATGGAATATGCTGTGCTGTGATTGGTTGGAGGTGGCGGCCATCATGGAATTCCTTCTGGTGAGTAGTGGAGGGGGATCAACGTAAATACTGAGTCGGTTTCTTAGCGGTGGTCATTTCGTTGACTGGTGGCTCCGAGTGAGGTGGTGGATGGTTATTTTTAGATGTGTTTCAGGTTCTACTGCTATATCACGATGTAATTCTGTTAATTAATCACATATAGCATATCATTTGATAGAGTAATTGTGATGTAAAGATTTTTAATTGTGTCGGCGACACGGTATCAAGCGGTTTCGGGGTTTGAGTGTTTTTGCAGTTTTTACGTGAGGTTTTTTATCCAGTTAAGAATTTTTCCTCATAAAACTCATTAATGTAATATAAAATCCGTCAAGTAAATACAACCATCAGATGGTAATAGTAATAAGGCCAAATGAGCCGCAGTACTAGTCAGCTATAAACATGAAGGGTATTGTTATAAGCCCTAGCTAGTTAGAGGATTACGAAAGAATCCATAAAATCAAAAAAAAAAAAAAAGTTTTTACGTAAATATGAATTTCATTGAAAAATGCTGGATATTCTGGATACGTATGATACACTTTTTATGTTGTAACGTTGCCCTTTGCTATCATATAACGCTGAAACCTGACTCCCATGTCTGACTGAACCCCTTGTATGGTTCTGAATGATGGTAGCAAAAACAGATAGCTGACTCCACCCCTCGAGAGATAATCGACATGCCTTTATAAGAGCTAGCCTGAGGTTGAATTATATTCAAAGTTGGTATTTAACTTAGTCACCGGCCTTACATTCTAAATTCTAAGTATATTACACATTGTAAAGATGATATATTAAATTTGTTAAAATGAAAAATAACAAAAAACCAAAACTTTAGTCTTTTATAAATACATAAACCAAACCTAATATGTCAGTAGTTTCTAGTTGTAGACATATCCAATAAAGCTGTTCATTTGTTGGACTTTATTTTTAAAGTATTTTAATCACCTTTATAATATCAACACTATCAGTATAATTCCATAGTTTGCTCATAAAATTACGAATTTCTTTCTCACGATTGAAATAGTGCTCAATAAATTCTCAAGATATTTTAGAGTTGATATTTCTAGATAATGTCTAAATAACTGCTTCCTACTTTGCTCATTAAATTGATTAAAATTATCGAAACGACGACTTTTCCGATTTAATATATTTGTTTAAAATTAATAATTTAAATTATTATTAATAATAATTAATAATTATTGTATGCTACTTAGTAAGGAGTCATATCTATAATTCCACAGTTTGTTCATCAAATTATGACGTTCATTCTCACATAATTGAAACAATGCTTAAAGATTTGAACAATTCATCAAATTTCAACGTTAATTTGCGAGTTTTGTGAAAGTCCTATTCAAGTTCTGATATTATATCATTATAGGCTAGTTGCTTGACAGAACTGAAATAATAACAGAACTAGAAAATATCTTTCACAGAACTCGCAAATTAACGTTGAAATTTGAATAATTGTTCAAATTCTCCGAAACAACCCGTCCTTGTAAATTCTAATGATATTTATGAGTTGACATTTCCAGAGAATGTTTTTGTTATGTCTACCTACTGTACTAATTTAATTAATCAAAAAAGATTGGATTGAATTCGAAGTTGAATACGAAGATGGTTGATATCTGAAATGAGATGTTACTGCGGCTCTGATTACCAAATACGTTAATTTTGGAACTGGTTCTTCAAATAGAAAAAAAAAGAAACCGTGGGTAAGTTTCAAGAGACTAGGGACTTTTTAATTTTCGATAAATAGTGCAAGAATGAACCAGTTCCACAAAAAATATCAACGGTTCCAGTGACATAAATGTAGCCGGGAGCTACATTTATGTAGCTCCTTATTTAGCTCCCGGCTACATTTATGTCACTGGGACAGGATTATCGATCATCTCTACGAACAGAAACGTCAGGTGTCAGACCAGTCAGACTAATGTGTCTCTTTTGCTTCCTTCTGGTATGTAATTGTTGTTCCGTATCTCTAAAGTAATATTGTACGATCTAGACAATAATTGACATTGAACTGCTTTTGCTTTTTTGATGACGTTTGTTCAACGTCTTGACCGTCATTGACCGTCGTGCTTTACCCTGTATGTAAATAGGTTATATTTGTACTAACTAATTAACACTTAAACTCTGAAATTGGTGTTTGTTAATTGTAGGAATATATCGCTTAACACCTGATTGATTAGTTTCATCAGCATTCGCGACATAACACGACAGCCTTTGAGAGAGGTTTTGTTAGATTCTTTTCTTATTTTTAGCTGAGAATAATTATCATCACATGACAGGACGCTATCACAGCAGTGCCATGGATCCCAACCCTAAGAGTGTTTCCATCAAAACTGAACCATGGTCACAGGAAGAAGGCTCAGGTGAAATGGCCTATGGGGATGTTGAAATCCACCTCCCGGATGTGAAGAAGGAATGTTTGCAGTATGCCGAGAGTGTTCAGCCAACTAGTAAGTTGCATTGCATATCACAGAAGTGTTTCCGATGCAAATAATCAGAACAGCTGCTTGTTCTTTACTCCCCCTCTTGTCGTCCATACTTTTAATGATTATAATAACAACATACCTTTTTTATAGCGCAGTTTTGTGTTATTTCACTTCAAATGCTATACAGTTATACAGTTCTTAATTCATCAAATGTTGCGTCGTCATATTTTATCATTAAAATAAATAATTGCACCTTCTGTACTCCAAAAATTCTCTCCTCACAAGAACGTAGTGGAGTCCCGTTTTAACTTGACAGTTTAAAGTTTGTGTATGTCTTTTCATTTTTTGTACTTTCCGTTTCAATTTCAAGATAGTATTCAGGTTAGATTCAATCAATTGGAATAATCAATACTATGGTACCTACCTACCCGAAGAAAATTGTATAATTCCTTATTGGATGCATAAAAATGACATTTAAAATAATGGTTTATATAACGGACCTACTTGCTACTCATAAATCTTCTGTTTTCAGAGGAAATGATTGTTTCGATTATTGAATTTATAATCTATTTTTTTTAAAGTTTTTTATTCATTTTATTCCGAGATTGATGACATTTGACCTCCACACTTGACCTTCTAAACAAGTTGAAGGCGAGTGTCTACAAGAGATTTAGAAAATCTATCCATATCCCCTTTTCTCACCCCTGTAGAATTTTGACACTTATTGAAGTATTTTTGCACACTTGATATCCAATATAAGATTTGTTTTACCGTAACATTTTTTGTTTTACCATAACAATTTACTTTTCCGTTTTGTTTTATGATTGCTATTCTTACATAAATCATGTACGGTTACCATAATACGAGCATGAGCCCTAGTATGGTAGTTGCAAATGTCACCAAAATTATTTTTTTTTAATATTTATAAAATATATAAAAAACATAATCAGAGGTCGATCTACCTTAAGTAATTTAACTATCTACAATAATTACATATCTGAATCGCTCAGTCTGAAACAACAAGTGGATTCTATATACACCGATTTCAGTAAAGCATTTGATAAGGTTCGACATCATATTCTTATATCCAAACTCCGACTGTTAGGCATCAAAGGTAGTTTATTGACATGGATTATTAGTTACCTCAGTAATAGAGTTCTTTGTGTCAGGATTAATTTTATAGAATCCTATGTATTCGAGGCCACAAGTGGTGTCCCGCAAGGGTCCCACCTTGGCCCAATATTATTCTTAATATTCATTAATGACATTGTAAACATATTTAAAGATGTACAAGTCCTACTTTTTGCAGATGATCTAAAATTGTTTAAAAGAATACGAAATATATATGATTGCCTAATTTTACAAGCTAATTTAGATAAATTTTTTAAATGGTGCGAACAAAATATGTTATTTTTGAACATTGAGAAATGTCAAGTAATACGATTTTCCAGAACTCATTCTCATATCTTACATGAATATAATTTAAATAATGTTAAATTAACACCAGTATCACAAATTCGTGACTTGGGAGTTATATTCGAATCAAACTTAACATTCACAGCGCATATAGATGATATAACTAATAAGGCTTTAAAGATTCTTGGCTTCCTTTGTAGAACCCTAACTGATTTTAAGTCCTTGGATTGCATGACAACACTCTACATTTCACTAGTTAGAAGCCAAGTGGAATATAATTCACCTATTTGGTCTCCTTTCTATAAAGTACACTCTAACAAATTAGAACGGGTTCAACACAAATTTCTTAGGTACTTAAATTTCAAGCTTAAAATTCCAATAGAAAACATTAATTATGTAAATTTGATGAATGAACTTAATTTAATTACGCTGTCTGACAGAAGAACCATTTCAGACCTAATTTTATTATACAGAGTCATGAACAACCTTATTGACAGCCCTGCCATCGTTGCTGCTATTAAACTCTATGTACCGACAAGAAATACTAGACAAAATACAACATTCTTTTGCGACACATATAAAACCAACTATCAGTCAAACTCACTTACCAATAGGATGCATGATTTGGGCAACAAGTTTGGTGGTATTATAGATATATTCCATGATTCCCTTTATAATCTTAAATTCAAATTAAACCAACACTTTGTGGAATCATACAAATTATTGTAATAGATTTAACGATTAGATATGTTATTGTAATGTTTTATATTATATTTTGTTCTTTGTTATTGTTAAATATTATGTTGTTTAAAATGTTTCTTTACGCCATATTCTTCAAAAACTACTTGTATATTTTTTTAAAAATTCTTCACTTTTATAACTCTTAGTATAAATTCAAACTCGATAACTTATGTAAAACTTATTTATAATCTATGTAAAAGCCCCTATGGGCGTATAACAACAATAAATAAATAAATAAATAAATAAATAACAATTACCGTTCAAAATAAAAGAAAAACTGTGTGAAGCCTGGCCGACGCCGGGTTCTTCAGCAAGTGTAATAAAAAAATAAGTTTGTTAAAAAAGACACTGTTATTTAATATGTTAATTTTGTGCATAAAGTCATCAACAACCAAATGCCAAAATATTTTAAAGATGAAATTATTTTTAAAAGAGATCTTCATAATTACGAAACCAGAAATGTAAATAGAATTAGATTGACACATATGAAGAAATCAAAATCACAGAACTGCCTAATATACAAAGGACTTAAGATGTATGATGAAATGCCCGGAAGTCTGAAGAATTAATGTATTTAAAAAGAAATGTTATGTTTATTGTAAAAATATTAAAAGTTACAAAATGAAATATTTTCTTGTTTATATTCAAATATTGTAGCATTTTTAGCTAGTTCAATGTACCGTTGATATTAGACATAGATTAATTAACATTTCAACAACTTTACGCCGTATCCATATTTCAGAAATAAATCGGCATAATAAACCAATCCGATTATTAATTTTTTTATAATGGTTATTTGAATGAGCTTAGCTACTGCAAACTACAAGTATCTTATCAACAGGATCTTGATTAAACTTTATAAAACAATCAAACAATAAACACAAATAATCATACACATAGCTCTCATGTCTTTATATATATATATATATTAACATTTTGTTGTTGTTCTGTTTCAGGTAGCATAAATGTAGAGACTGAACCCATTAAGGAAAAATCAGTACCCCGAGAAGAAGATGGAGGGGAAATCCCTTATACGGAAATAGACATAGACCTGCCAGATGTTAAAAAGGAATGCTCAGAGCACTTTAAAAATATTTCCGAGACTGCAGGTAAAATGGATTTTATTTGGTCTGAATCAGTTTGAATAATGTTATCGTTTTATTACAGATACCTACTTATTGATCTTTATCTCTCAACTTTTCCAGTTTTGATAACGGTCCTGAAGACAAATCCCGGAGAAAAACCTCATTCATGTCTCCATTGTAACTACTCCTACTCACGCAAATCAGATTTAACAGTGCACTTACGCACCCATACTGGTGAAAAACCTTATACATGTCTCCATTGTAACAAATCCTGCTCACGCAAATCAAATATAAAAAGTCACTTACGTACCCATACCGGCGAAAAACCTTTTTCATGTTTCCATTGTAACTTCTCCTGCTCACACAAATCTCGTTTGAAAAGGCATCTACGCACCCATACTTATTCATGTTCCTACTGTAGCTATTCATGTACTCAAAGAGGATATTTAAAACATCATATTCTTACACATACTGGAGAAAAACCTTATTTATGTTCCCATTGTACCTACTCCTGCTTACAAAAATCACTTTTAAAAAGACACTTACGCACCCATACTGAAGAAAAACCTTATTCATGTCCCCATTGTAACCATTCCTTTTTACAGAAGTCAGATTTAACGGTGCACTTACGCACACATACTGGCGAAAAACCTTATTCATGTCTCCATTGTAACTATTCCTGCTCACAAAAATCTTTTTTAAAAAGGCACTTATTCACTCATACTGCAGAAAAACCTTATTCATGTGCCCATTGTAACTACTCCTGCTCAAGAAAATCACATTTAACAGTTCACTTACGTTCCCATACTGGCGAAAAACCTTATTCATGTCACCATTGTAACTACTCTTGCTCACAAAAATGTCATTTAAAAAGGCACTTAATCACTCATACTGGAGAAAAACCTTATTCATGTGCCCATTGTTACTACTCCTGCTCAAGCAAATCATATTTAATAGTTCACTTACGCATCCATACTGGCGAAAAACCTTATTCATGTCCCCATTGTAACTACTCCTGCTCACGTAAGTCAGATTTAACGGTGCATTTACCCACACATACTGGCGAAAAACCTTATTCATGTCTCCATTGTAACTACTCCAGCTCACAAAAATCATCTTTAACAGTGCACTTACGCAACCATACTGGTGAAAAACCTTATTCATGTGCCCATTGTAACTACTCCTGCTCAAGAAAATCACATTTAACACTTCACTTTCGCAGCCATACTGGCGAAAAACCTTATTCATGTCTCCATTGTAACTACTCCAGCTCACAAAAATCATCTTTAACAGTGCACTTTCGCACACATTTTGGCGAAAAACCTTATTCATGTCCTCATTGTAACTACTCTTGCTCACAAAACTCAAATTTAAAAAGGCACTTAATCACTCATACTGGAGAAAAACCTTATTCATGTGCCCATTGTAACTACTCCTGCTCACGTAAGTCAGATTTAACGTTGCATTTACGCACACATACTGGCGAAAAACCTTATTCATGTCACCATTGTGACTACTCCTGCTCATGCAAGTCAAATTTAACAGTGCACTTACGCACACATACTGGACAAAAACCGTATTCATGTCTCCATTGTAACTACTCTTTCTCAAGCAAATTACATTTAACACTGCACTTACGCACACATACTGGACAAAATCCGTATTCATGTTCCCATTGTAACTACTCCTGCTCACGAAAATCTATTTTAAACATGCACTTATTCACTCATACTGGGGAAAAACCATATTCATGTGCCCATTGTAACTACTCTTGCTCCCAGAAGTCACATTTATCGGTACACTTACGCACACATACTGGCGAAAAACCTTATTCATGTCCTCATTGTAACTTCTCCTGCTCACGGAACTCAAATTTAACAGTACACTTACGCATACATACTATACTAATTGTCTAATATCTTATTTAAAATTTTTAAAAATATCATAATATTTTTTCTTGTTTTATTATTAAGCACCTATGTAAGCATTAAAGTTTCTTCTTGCAAATCTTTATTTTGTTTTGGTTAGTCAAATTAGCAAAATTAAGCATCGTGCTTTTTATATACGCATTTATATACTCGTACAACTTTCAGATGGTAGAAATTAATAGTAATAATACGATTTATCTATTGTCGTTCTTTTTCTTTTGGTTCATGGCACAATAACATTATTTTAAATACTCACAATAATAATATAAATAATTGCCGATGTAGGCATACTTAAATATGCATATAAACTGGAACAACGTAGTTAAACTCTGCTAGCCACATCCGAGAAGATTAATTAATAGAATTCATTTATTATAAATAGGGTTTACATGTGAATTCAAGTTGCCATTATGCTTGCCTGGTCGCTATTAATTCCTAACTAGACATATTTCCTGTTATTACCAACAATTTTTTGGAGGATATCTAAATTTTGACGTGAACAGGAAAATGTGTAATTTTTGTAGCTATTTTTTTTTCATTTATTATCCATTGGCTTCCGATACTGTAAATGTTGTGAATTTAGAAAAGAGATAATAATGAAAATTTAAAAATAAGTAAGGAAAATACATTATATTTTATTCAGTTATGCATGTTAACCCAACATAATTACTAGTCAACAAACACCTCTAAAAAGTAATTGTTAGTCATGTGAGTCCCACTGCTGGTAAACCATCAACATTACAACTAAATCAATTCAAGTGTGTTTTGTGTTTATTGTTTTGACTTTTTCGACAGATGTAATTGTCACACTACTTAATACCATTTCATATATATATATATATATATATATATATATATATGTATTATATTACTTTATTATGGTTTATTTCTATACGTACATTACAATTTCACATAGTTCGTTTATGTAGATGGGGAATAATAGAGGGCCAATTATAGTCCCCTGTCGGACTCCGTACGTGATTAAAGGTGGATAACTTGTCTTGCTGTCAATTTTTAGTTGTTGCATTCTGTCAGACATGAAGATTTTAATTAGATCGAATTCTATTCCATTAATGCCTATGTTTTTTAGCTTTTTGAATACTTTTTTGTTTGAAATTCTGTTGAAGGCTTTACATAGATTTAAGTAAATAGATATAACCTTTTTCTTGGCCTCTAGATTTTTTGTATTGAAGTCCGTTACAGTAGCTATTGCATGTACTGTGCTCCCGTTTTTCCTGAAGCCATGTTGGTTGATCGAGAGTATGTGTTTTGTTTCCAGATAGTGTTGAAGCTGTTATTTCAAGAATTTTCGAAATTGTATTTAGTAGCGTAATATGTCTATAGTTGTTTACATTATTTTTTGGTCCTGATTTAAAAATTGTAATAATAAGACCTTTTTCTAGTAATCTAGGGAAAATTCCTTCTTTTAGCCTAAGATTAATTAAGTATGTGAGTGGTTTAAGTAGTTGTTGACTTAGTGTTAAGATAGTTTTAGAATCTACTTCATCCGGTCTTGTAGTTGTGTTATTCTTTAGTGATTGAATTATTTTATTGGTATCTTCTAGCGTTACATTATGTTATTTGAAATGTCTGTTGTAATTTTCACTACCAATGTTTGTTGCATTGTTTTGAGGTTCTTGGATATCTCTGAGAGGCAACGTAGTTTTTATATTTTCATCTAGGCTAACTCCAATATTAATGTAGTGTTTGTTTATAAAATTGAGGATACGTATAGGATTGTCGTGGTAGTAGAGTTCTTCATCATCAATTAGTATTTTTTTTTTTTGGTATCATTTTTGTTCTTCTGTGAATGCGTACTTTCCCTCAAAATTAAGCATTCGGTTTAAGGGTCATAAATTGCTGTTATCAGATTTTTCGGTAGTATAATTCTTTGGCTTAACGTATAGTTAGGGAACAAATATTTCTGTACATTTTATAGAAGAAATAAAGCGAGGTATCATAAGGGTTCAGTTTAACTTGTTTGTGTAGTTTGTTCCTTTTTTATGTTATTTATGATGCTTTGAGTAATCCATTTTTTAAGTCTTACTTTGCGATGAGGGATAGATGTGGGTGTTTTTTTTGTACTTTGGGTAATGAGAATTTCCTAGACATGTTAAAAAAAATTCCATGCTTCTTCTGTTGAGTTCATTTTTGTTAGATGTTCCCACGTCTGTTTTTTTTAACATTGTTTTAGGTTTACGAAGTTAATTATTTTTTTGCGGTGTCATTTTGGAAAGTTGAGTTTATATTTGGTGAAGTCGGATTCGTATACTGCACTAAATATTTGTCTTTTTGATGTATCCATAATGTGGTTGATATATGACTCTGAGTCTTTGTTTGTCCCGGTAGGAGTATTAATGGTGCTAATAATGCCTTGTTCCAGAAGCACCAGTTGGTATTCAATGTTTTGAGGGTGACCATTAGGAAGTATGTTAATGTTTAGATCTCCAGCTATGATTATGTTTTTGAATGAAGTTGGTTTTTTTAGGTGAGAATCCAGATCCATTATAAATAGTGTAATGTTATGTATGGATGGTTATCTGTATAGGACGAGAATACACACATTAGATTATTTGTAGACAGTTTGTATTTACTAAATAAATTTCTGATGCAGAGGCGTTAAGACTATTATTTACGTATACAACAATGCCAACATTTTGATTTTTTGATTTAATTTGTGATATTTAGTACAATTATTTTTGTGTTTTTTTGTAAAAGCGGTTGAAATCCTACATTCTGTAAGGATTATAATTTTAAAATTTGTTTAAAAGTTGCATACGATTATGTCAAGTTCGTCATAGTTTTTGTTAAGAGATCTTATATTTTGGTTAAATATTGTAAGAGAACCTGGAGTGTTTATTATAGAATCACAGAGTTTTGTATCATTGGTTGTATGATGTTGTTGTGTGCTATTTAAGTTCATTGTAAGTACATTAGCCATGGTGGTATGCAAAATAAGGATAGTGTTATTTTGAGGTCTGAGTGACCTTCATTTTACACCATACACCATTTTTAACAATCATTTTCATTTTCAATTTGTTTAATTTTTTCCCCCAGTCCTTTTCGGATTAGCATTTTGCCTGTTTTATACCACGCGAATTCGAAATGTTTTTCCTTAGTCGATTTTTTGGTTTTTTATAATAATTCTTTGTAGTACGGTGGAAGCACTTTGACCTGCACTCCGGGCGGCTCAGTACCCTAGCCCTATTTACTGTTTATATTGTTGTCATGAATATTCTCATACTATTTTATGCAATTAATGGTTAAAGCCATTACTCTTTAAATGATGTAATTTGTTTATAAATAGCTTTCACACACATTCTTATTTGTAAAAGATAACTATTAATATTCACTTTCATTAATGGGTATATCCTTCAAAAGTTATTAAAAGAATTAATTCGAATAAAATTAAGTATTATTTTAACTAATTTATTTAGAATAATATTATTTTTACGGTGATTTTATTCTGGTCTGTCAATATTATGTAGAGATTATTACTATAAACCTATCGCACGAGTTTAATGCAAAATGTATATTACAATGTATGTTTTAATTAGAAGTGGAATTATTTAAGTTAAATAAATATGTTTTATGCAAAGGGACTGATTGTTATCATCATAATACATATTTACTTATAACATTACATACCCATAAGTTTTTTTACATGCATACATATTATGGATATATTAATGTACAAATAAATATTTTGAACAGTGCCTTGTGTTTTGATTTGTTTTTAATCTTACTAAACAGCATTTTTATCGCCAAGGGCCATTCCCAAATTTTCGCGGACTGGACTGAGTAATTGATTATGTCCGTCACTGAGAATTGGATTTAACTAACGTTAGTGGTTTTCTTGCTGTGTGCGGTAACATTTCAGCCGTAAGCCTACATTTGACAGTACAATTAGGAAATTTTGCACACTCGTGTGATAAATCTTTATCGTGTTCAAATGTTGGGCGATCAATTACGCTGAAATACTGATAGAACAGTGACAAAATTCCCACCTGAAGCCTGTTCTATGAAGATAGCAATCCGTTTGTTAAGATAGGGGAATTTATCAAATGGAACTCGCGTTTCTGCACAGAGTAGAAAGGTTGTTTCAAGTATTTTGAGCTTCAGACCGAGTCAGAGTATATACAGAGTCAGAAATTGTGTGCTGTTAAAGTATATGTGGACCCTGTACAGAACACCCGGCTTCTGAGAGGCTTACTTGACTGGCTTCGATGGAGCCCCCGTGCCTTAGCATATCAATGTAACGCATTTTCATTAGCATATGATTATCATGTCTATGCGGTTTTTGAAGAGGCCTGGATTATATGAAGGAGGAAAAACAGATGCCGGTAGCTCGTTCGACATGCGAAGCGTCTTGCACAAAAACGAGTCGAAGAAGCGGCCCATTCTCATGAAGCCAACATCAACTTTGAACGGGTGTTCCGCTTGTGTACGTTGACGTTCACGAACGTGCACCAGTGAATTAGGGATCAATGCTGCAAGCTCTTTAGAGCCGGCTCCATCAAAATACCTGTAGAACAGACTCATCATGTCCACAGTGCGTCTGTGCATTAGAGACGGCAATCGGTCTTTTAACAATGGATTGTCAATCAGACGGACCGCAGTCCTTGCCGGAGTCCTTGTCTAAGCCGGTATGATAAACTTACTCCAAGCATTTCGATGGAGTCTTTATTGGGTAGGGTAGGTCCTTCCATATTTTACATTATTATACAAATAAAATTATTAAGGCACATTTTTTTCATTATTGAAATAACCCCAATAATATACGTACAGTATTATAGTGATATAGTATCCACCAGTATTACAATAAACTGTTGCAGCACATTCAAATGCTTCCGCCCCTGAGTTTAGTTCGCTGATTTGCCACCGTGGGCGCATCTCTCATCTCTGTCGACCGAGCAGAGATCTACGCTTCACGATTGGTTTGCGGTACCGCCGGCAATTTATAGAATATTTGTAGGCATGTAATATAAATCCAAAATCTCTTGATAAGCGCGGAGAAAGAATACATTGCTAGAATTTTAATATATCTTATTACGTTACTTTTATGATTTTTGAGGCACGAATTTATTAAAAATAAATATAAGCATTATTCAAACATTATTTTTTAAATGATTTGGTGATACATTTTATAAAAACATTAGGAAATGATAATAAATTTCTAAAAGAACATATAAAATTCGGCTATGCAGAATCTTATATGTCCTCTTATAGGGACTATCTATACTATCCTTTTAAGGACGTACGTAATTTTTACCCAAAATTAATAGAAACTATTAGTTATACGAGTAATTAACCCAATGTATAAAATTAAGTGTATTATGTCAAGTGGGTCAAAACCTCAATAAATGATTTTCGAATTTGGAGGAAATAATTTTTTATTTAAAGAAAAACATCCCCGGTTTACGAATAACCTGACAATGTTTGAAAATCTCCTACTACCACCACAGTAAGCGGACCATATTGCTTATGTTGTGATTGAGGACTTAGCCAGCCGAGAAATTGAACACACTACACCTCGGTGGGACCCAAACGCGATGTCAACTCAGCCACAGACCGGTCAAAAGTAAAACATCAAAATTCTTTCATACTTCTCCGCACACATCAAAACCTGCCCCCCCACCCCCTTCCAATGAAATTTGTTTCCAGGATAATAATTATAAGATCATTGACAACGCGAATTTTTATGGGAAATCCATCAATTTTATTCAAAATACCTACGTGAATTTTTTTAACGCGAAATGCGCATTTTCAATCGATATTTTGGTATTATAAGAAAGTAGGTACGTTTTAAATATTTATTGTGTAACGTTCTAAATGTTTATTGGTTTTGACAAGCTTGAACAGTCTTAAAATGGAAGGCAAGTTTTAGCGCTAAAATTGGTAAAAGTGAATCTGCAAAAAGAGTGCTGAATCCCGTGTGATGAAAATGTTCTAATTTTAGTTTGTATTGTTTTGAATTTGTGATAAGATGAGCTATGACTGTGTTGAATTGTCATGTGTTGAATAAATTTGTTCTGAATGAATGTCTATGAATACATAAACCGAACCAACCTAATAAGTCAGTAGTTTCTAGTTGTAGACATATCCAATAAAGCTGGTCAAATGTTTGACTTTATTTTAAGAGTATTTCAATGACTTTCATAATATCAAAACTATCAGTCATATTTAGCATAATTCCATAGTTTGCTCATCAAATTATAAAGTTCTTTCACACGATTGAAAGAATGCTAAATAAATTCTTAAAATATTTTACAGTTGGTGTTTCAAGATAGTGTCTAAATAACGGCTTCCTACTTTTCTCATTAAATTGATCAAAATTATTGGATCGACGACATATTTCCGTTTTAATATGTTTGTTTAAAATTATTAATTCTGAATAATTTTTATGAATGATTTTTATTTGAAATTATATGTCACTGTGGTTGTTATATCCACATACAGATGCGGAACGTTAAAAAGAAACCGTGCGTGAGTTGCAAGAGAAGTCACTTATTAATTTTATTATAAATAGGGCAAAAATGTACCAGTTCCACAGAAATAAATAATAACCAGTTCCAGTGACGGCAATGGAGCCGGGAACCGGGCCAGGAATATCGATCATCTCTACGGATGGAAACGTCAGGTGTCCGACTATTGTGTCTCCTTTGCTTTTGCTTCCTTAACGTATATAAGTGTTGCTTTGTCTTTCTAAAGTAATATTATATGAACCACACAATAATTGAAATTGAAATAATTCTACTTTTTTGAAGAGGTTTCTTCAATATCTTGCAATTGACCGCCGTGCTTCGCCTTGTATGTACGTAAGACCTTTATATATTAACTAAGTAACTCTTAAACTCGTAAATTTGTGCTTGTTAATTGGAAGATTATATCGCTCAACACCCTATTGATCAGTTTAAACAGCATTAGCGATATAACACGAGAAACAAAAGAGAGTACATGAGTTTGTTTATTGTTCATTTACGGCCGCTGTCAAACATTAAAATCAAGCGATTAAGAAGTTCATCTAACCTTGACCCTTGTTTGAACATCACATAAGTTATTTTCGCTAATTCAAAAACAGCAAACCTTTTTTGTGGAACCATTAATTAAGTAAATTTTGAAGAAGTAAGCATTGCTTACGAAACATATTTTATTTTTAATATGAACTGTTCAAAGAGAGAGTTTTTGTTACAGTCTTTCTTATTTTTTCTTCTTCTTCTTCTTCTTCTTCTTCAATGGCGCTACAGCCCATTTCGAGCCTTGGCCTCCTTTAACATGAGCCTCCACCGCCCTCTGTCCTCGGCCGTCGTCTTCCAATCTGCAACATGGAGTAGTCCTCTGGCATCTTTCCTGACATCGTCCTCCATCTCAGCCTAGGTCTGCCCGCCTTTCGTTTGCCTCCCGGGTGCCCTGTTAGAACCTTCTTTGGTACACGTGTGCTTGGCATTCGGTGCACATGTCCGGCCCATCTTAGTCTTTGGAGCCGTAAGAGAGTCTGGGAGCTTGGTAGATGTCATATAGCTCCTTATTGTGGCGGATTCTCCATGCCTCTCCCTCTCGCACCGCTCCTAAGATTCTTCGAAGTACCTTTCTTTCGAAGGTGTCCAGCCGTTCCGCAGACTTTGCTGTCAGTGTTCCCGCCTCACATCCATAGGCCAAGACCGTTCTAATAATTGTTTGTTCTTTCTTATTTTTTAGCTGAGAATAATTATCATTACACAACAGAACGTTATCACAGCAGTGCCATGGATCCCAACCCAAAGAGTGTTTCCATCAAAACTGAACCATGGTCACAGGAAGAAGGCTCAGGTGAAATGGCCTATAAGGATGTTGAAATCCACATCCCGGATGTGAAGAAGGAATGTTTGCAGTATGCCGAGAGTGTTCAGCCAACTAGTAAGTTGCATTGCATATCACAGAAGTGTTTCCGATGAAAATAATCAGAACAGCTGCTTTTTCTTTACTTCCCCTCTTGTCGTCCATACTTTTAATTATTAAAATAGTAATTATATAGCGCAGTTCTGTGTTATTTCACTTCAAAATTTTACCTTTGGAATATTCTAAAGGTAAAATTAAAATTAATTTAATTAAAGCAATATTGCTTTACACGCAACTGATGAACTAAGAAAACGTTTAACTTATTATGCTCGCAAACAGTTCTTAATTCGTCAAATGTTGCCTCGTCATATTTTATTATTAAAGTAAATCAATCCACTCCAAAAATTCTCTACTCAAAAGAGCCAAGCGGAGTTATGTTTTAAGTCGACCGTTGAGCATTTATGTACGTCTGTAAATTTGTTTGTATTTTCCGTTTCCAGTTCAAGATGGTGTCCATTTTAGATTCTGTCAATTGGAATAATCAATACTATGGTACCTACCTACCTGAAGAAAATTGCATAATTCCTTATTGTAAATATTAAAATAACACTTAAAATAATGGTTTATATTACGTACCTACATGCTACTCATAAATCTTATATTTTTATTTTGAAATTATTGTTTCGGTTTATTGAATTAGAGGTTTTTTATTTAAGGACCTATCTATCATATTTACATCTATTTGAATAAAAAAGTGTTTGTGCTTTTGATATCTATTATACCTAGATTGATGACATTTTGCACACTTAACCTTCTTAACAAGTTGAAGGCGACTGTCTACAAGAGATTTCGAAAATCTATCCCTATCCCTTTTTCTCACCCCTTAAGGATTTTGACACTTGTTGAAGAATTTTTGCACACTCGATGTCACACAAGATTTTTTTGACCATAACAATTTCCTTTTCCTTTTTTTTATGATTGCTATTCTTACATAAAGCATGTATGATTACTATAATACGGGCATGAGCCCTAGTATGGTAGTTGCGAACGTCACCAAAAATTTTATTTTTTAATATTTATAAAATAAATAAAAAACACATAAAAATTACCGTTCAAAATAAAACAAAAACTGGGTGAAGCCGACGCTGGGTTCTTCAGCTAGTTTAATGAAAAATACGAAATTCTCTTGTGTGTCTCTGAACCTCTGCTTCAATGAACTCTAGAATTCCTGCTTTGAATTTATGTGTCGTTTTCAAAATTGTAAAACTTTGTTCAAAAAGACACTGTTATTTTATATTTTAATTTTGTGCATAAAGTCATGAACAACCAAATGCCAAAATATTTTTAGGCTGAAATTGTTTTTTACAGAGATGTTCATAATTACGAAACCAGAAATGTAAATAGAATTAGATTGCCAAATATGAAGAAATCAAAATCACAGAACTGCCTAATTTACAAAGAACTAAAGATGTATGATGAAATGCCTGAAAGTCTGAAGAATGAATGAATTTAAAAAGAAATTTTATGTTTTTTGTAAAAATATTTAAAGTTACAAAATTAAATATTATCTTGTTTATATTCAAATATTGTATAAACTTACCCAATAAATAATTTAAATAATCCTTAAACAAACAGTAAAGAACCAACCTATATAAATAAAATTAATTCACGTGAATTTATTTTATTTTCCGTTTTTAATATTTGAATTATAATGTCCCTTCTTTTTCACGGTATTTCATGTGCTAGTTCAATATACCGTTGATATTTTCAGTTGCGAACCAAATACAAGAGGTCCATAAAAGAATATTTCTCTGATGGTTTGTTAATAATGTTTATGTTTCTATTGTTTATATCTGTATTATGATTTGATTTATATCTACATCCTCTCTCCATGGCTGTAAATGTATTGTTTTGTAAATTTTTCGTTTTATATAATCTTTTGTTTTGTATAAATTTTTTAATTCATATTCCTTTCACACAAATTTAATTTACTTATTCCATATTATGCTGTCTCAGTAGAGGTAAAGTCACAAGTAGGAAATCCATAATTGGTTTTATTTTACTATTTAATACATGTGTACAAACTGATTAAATGTAAACTGTCGATTTCCCGGAATAAATGTTAATCATTTTGTTGATGTTCTGTTTCAGGTAGCATTAATGTGGAGACTGTACCCTTGGAAAAACCAGTACCCCGTGAAGAAGATGGCGGGGGAATCCCTTATACGGAAATAGACATAGACCTGCCAGATATTAAAAAAGGAATGCTCAGAGCAATTTGAATGTATTAACGAGACTGCAGGTAAAATTTTTTTTTTTCATCTGAATCAGTTTTAATAATCTTATCGTTACATTGTAGATACCTACTTATTGAGCTTTATCTGTCATCTTTTCCAGATGTGATAGTGGTCCCGAAGACACATGCCGAAGTAAAACCTCTTTCATGTCTCCATTGTATCTACTCCAGTTCAAGCCAATCACATTTAACAGTGCACTTACGCACCCATACTGGCAAAAAACGTTATTCATGTGCCCATTGTAACTACTTCTGCGTAAGCAAATCGCTTTTAACGGTTCACTTACGCACCCATACTGGCGAAAAACCTTATTCATGTCCCCATTGTAACTACTCTTGCTCACGCAAGTCAGATTTAACGGTACACTTACGAACCCATACTGGAGAAAAACCTTATTCATGTTCCTACTGCAGCTATTCATGTACTCGAAGGGAACACTTAAAACGTCACATTCTCACCCATACTGGAGAAAAACCTTATTCATGTCCCCATTGCAACTATTCCTGCTCAAGCAAATCAAATTTGACGGTGCACTTATGCACCCATTTTGGCGAAAAACGTTATTCATGTCCCCATTGTAACTACTCTTGCTCACGCAAGTCAGATTTAACGGTACATTTACGAACTCATACTGGAGAAAAACTTTATTCATGTCCTCATTGTAACCAATCCTGCGTAAAGAAATCGCATTTAACGGTTCACTTACGCACCCATACTGGCGAAAAACCTTATTCATGTCCCCATTGTAACTACTCTTGCTCACGCAAGTCAAATTTAACGGTACATTTACGAACCCATTCTGGCGAAAAACCTTATTCATGTCTACATTGTAACTACTCTTGCTCACGCAAGTCAAATTTAATGGTACACTTACGAACCCATTCTGGCGAAAAACCTTATTCATGTCTACATTGTAACTACTCCTGCTCACGCAAGTCACATTTAACGGTACACTTACGTTCCCATACTGGCGAAAAACCTTTTTCATGTTCGCATTGTAACCACTCCTGCTCACAGAAGTCTGATTTAACGGTTCACTTACTTAGTCACTTTTAAACAGGCACCTTCGCATCCATACTGGAGAAAAACCTTACTCATGTTTCTATTGTATCTACTCCTGCTCACAAAAATCTCCTTTAAAAAGGCACTTACTCACTCATACTGCAGAAAAACATCTTTTATTTTCAAATTTGGAACCATCAGTGTAAAGGATGGAAAATCCAGGGAATTTTGAAGCCACAATGCTTTTAAAACAGTCATCCACATTATGAAATTTATTTGGGGAAGATAAAATATTCTTCCGAAAGTCTGATGTTATTGTGTTCGGCATAAAAGTGATTGCCTTAAATGGAATATTGTATATAGGGAGATTGGGAACTTCTTGAAGATATTGAAGGGAAGATGACAGAGAATTATAGAGATGAAAACTTTTAATTAGGAGAGGAAAACATTTTTTTTCACTCAATCTTTTGTTAGACTTCAAATTAACACTTAGCAGATTAAGACTTTGTTTAATAGGATGATGTGATAACGATAAAGCCTTGAAAATATATTTATTGGCAAGGAATTGCCTTCTGAAATATAATGGAGGCTCCCCACATTCCACCTGAAGCGCATTAATTGGAGAAGACTTCATAGCTCCAATAATCATTCTGAGGGCTTTTGATTGAATTCTTTCCATTTTCTTATCTAAATATTTAGGGAGGGGGTCAAAAAGGAATGTGCCGTAATCCAAGTGGCTCCGAACTAGGGAATTATACATTAATTTAAGAGTGGTAGGATGAGATCCCCACCATACTCTGGAAACTGCTCGCATCATATTAAGTCCCTTTTCACACTTTGTAGAAATTATCTGAATGTGTGGAAGCCAGGAAAGTTTATGGTTCAAAAGAAGACCAAGGAATTTGATTTGAGTAGCGGTTTGTAGAGGCACATTATCAAAAGAGATTGAGAAGTGGGGAATTTTTCTTTTGCGCGTGAAAGCCACGACCCTTGTTTTAGATGCCGCCAGATTCATCCCATTTATTGACAACCAGCTTTTAATATATTGTAAAGCCAAATTCATTTCCTTAGCTGCAAGAATGATATTTTTATGTAACAAATATATAAGGATATCATCCGCAAAGTAAAGTCGCTTGATAGAAAAACGAATAACTGAGTGTAGGTCGCTTATATAAATATTAAACAACAGAGGACTGATAACACAACCCTGGGGTAAACCTCTCCATAGTTTGCGCCTTAAGCATTTAGAGGAAGACTCAATAATAATAGACCTATCTGTGAGCAAATTAATAATAAATTGGACTAATTTCGGGTAGATTTGTTTTTTAATTAGCTTTTCTTTCAAAACATCCATTAAAACATCATCGTAAGCTGATGAAAGGTCAAGGAATGTGGCCAATGTATAAGAATTTAGGGATTGAGAAACTCGGATATCAGTTGTGAACAAACTTAAATTATCCATTGTAGATTTCTTTTTCCGAAAACCATACTGATTTGGTGAGATAATATCCTGACTTTCAACAAACCACTCTAGTCTGTTTTTTATCAAACGCTCCGCTACTTTCATCAAACATGATAAAAGAGCAATAGGCCGATAAGACGAAATTTCAGATGGATTTTTTCCAGGTTTTAAAATGGGAATGATTTTTTGAGTTTTCCAAACATCCGGAATTAGTCCTGTTTCAAACATATATTAATAAGAGATAAGAAATATTCAACCGCCATATCAGAAAATGATTTCATGAAACTATAAAATATTCAATCGGGACCCGGAGCAGAGTCAGAAAGGGCTCTTATCACTCGTTTCATCTCATCAATGGAGAAAGGATCATCTAGCCATTTAGAGTGAGATGGATACGGCTTAATAGAAGGCATTTCTTCACATCCGGCAACTGATGGGGGGGCTATTTTATCCGCAAATCCTATAAGAATTTCTTCTGATATATGTTTGATTCTTGGCGGAGAATACGATGATCCAAATTTTTTTAAGCTTGACCAAACTGAAGACTGGGGAGTTTCCGGAGACAGGTTCTCACAGAACTTCCGCCATCCAGCGCGCTTCTTATTTTTCAAAATTCGTTTGGTTTCTGCCTGGGCTTTTTTAACTGATAAAAAATTTTCTAGTGACATACACTTACGAAAAGAGGAAATTGCTATTTTTCGAGAGTTGACGGAGTGAGTGCATTCCTCGTCCCACCACGGAGTAAAGTATTTTATTTTAATGTTCGCATTGCGTTTCGGGATGGATTTTTCTGCTGCATTTATAACCATAGAAGGAAACGTCTCACATTGCATTCTGATGTCTCCCGGGGACGATTTTGTTAAATTAATAAGGTTATCTAGTTCAGAAGAGAAAGTGCTCCAATTCGCAACTTTCGTTCTAAATTTGAGATTATTTTTAACTGGGGGGGAATAAGTGTTAAATTGATGGTGGAAGCGGATTATAATTGGGAAATGATCACTAGAGAGGGAATCGTTTAGGATGTCCCAAGAGCATTTAGATGCTAACGAATACGAACAAAGAGATATATCAACAGCACTTTTCCGTTGACGAGGGGGGGTGAATCTGGTTGGAGATCCGTCATTTAAAAAACATAGGTTATGGGTATCAATAAAATCTAAAAGATTGCGGCCAGAACGATTTGTTATTTCGCTACCCCAAGAAGGGGAATGTGCATTAAAATCTCCAAGGATCATATAAGGGGAACAAATCTGGGTTAAGATTGGTGCCCATTCATTTTCAATAAAAGTCGTAGAGGGAGGAATATATATTGACAATATTGTGATATCAGATAAGACAGCTGCTATTATCTGGATATCGTCGGAGGGAGTATGAATATTAATTTCTTTAAAAGGGATAGAATTATGGATTATCAGAGCCGAGCCGCCTTTACCATCCGGTCTGTCGTGTCTGAGACAATAATAACCTGGAATTCTTAAGTGAAAGGAGGGTTTTAAACACGTTTCAGAAATGGCGGCTACTGAAACGTCGTGTTCGTCGAGTAATTGAATTAGGTCAGATTTGTTAGTGAAGAGGCTTCTACTGTTCCACTGAAGGATTTTGTTCAGTTTCGAAGCCATTGGGGAGGCAAGATAATAAAGATTTAATGTAATCGGCAGCGTTGGACGGTACAGTATTGTTGTTTGTAAGGATAGAAATTAAAAGGGTAATTAAAGTGTGTATAAAAGAATTATTATTCATTATTTCGGGGAGAGCAGGAGGGGAAGAATTACCATTAATGGCACACCCATTGGGCGTCTGGGATTTGGCATTCCCATTCGGGCTGGCCAAAATATTATTCAATTGTTTTTTATCAAGGTAAGGTGTATATTTTGGGTTGGGTTTGACTGGCTTGAGAATGGTTTCTCTGTGAGAAGATGACGTTGAATTTAAAAAGGTGGTTGTTTGGAAAGGAGCTGAGGGCGATGTCATCTCTGCGAATGATTTTTTCGCAGGAGAGATTAACTTTGAGGCCTGGAAGTACGAAATGTTGTCGGTAGCCATTTTATGTTTTATGTTCTTCTGTCTTGTTAATTCCGGACAGGCTAGACTGACCGCAGTATGTGCACCCGAACAGTTAATGCAAATGGGATCATTGGAAGATTTCGGACATTAATCAAATGGGTGACCTTCTCCGCAATAGTAACAACGTGGGGGGGAGCGGCATACTGATTTCGAATGTCCGAACCGGCAGCAGTTGAAACATTGAATTGTTGGAAATTTATAAACTTCGACGGGAAGCGAGGTATAATAAATTAACACACGAGACGGTAGGGATTGTCCCTCAAATGTAACAACAACAGACTGGGAAGGTTTCCAGATCGTGTTTCCGTCAGTAGAATCCTTGTAGTTCAGTCGACGTACTTTTAATACTTTCGGGGTTCCGTGAGAATTATTCAAAGCATCAACAATTTCAGCCTCTGGGATCTCCGCGGGAATTCCTCGCACAAGACCCATTCTCGAAAGGTTAAATGTAGGGATTAACGATTTATATTTATGATTTGAGAGCGAGTCAATTTTTTTTACAAATCCATTTGCGGAAGCGGCAGTGTTAAACTCGATAGACTATTTATATCGCCCTTCTGGTTTAATTGAACCGTTAACAATACCAAGGTTATTATTTTTTGAGTCAAATACGAATTTTCCAAAATCTAAAGGATGAATAAGTTTTCCCTGTTCAGTTATCTGAACATTAACGGTAAATGGACCGGAAGCTGAAGCAGGATAAAGTAATTGAGTACTTTTTGCATTATCGCTAGTTAAAGTACTTGGCTGGATGTTACTATTGGTGTTAAGGTCGTTAGGGGTCGAGGTTTGTTGAATCGGCGGTATAGATTTAACTTTCGATGGAATGTGAAGGCTATGCGATGGTCGTCGTTTACGAGATGGGAGCGTAATAGAAACCTGGCTCGTATTAGATTCCGAATCAGAAAAATCCAATATCGACCCTGGGTCGGGAGGCCTATCTTCATCTTCCTCCATTATATAAAAAAAAACTTAACTTTTAAAAATTAAACTGAAAAAATAATACGCAGTCTATTTCATTGACTGTACAAACAAAAACGGATTAGCCGTAAGCAGGAATGCAAACAAATAGGTAAAATATAAACAATATTAAATAAAATGTAACAATAATCTCTTATCTGTACGCAGCGCAGGAACGGGCGAACGGCACCAAGCAATAGTAAGGTACACACAACCACTGTTGACCGCGGCTCGAATCGGACTTCTTTTAGATCCTTAATGTACTTCCAAAACTGTTTGGGATCGATAGACAATTTTTCTTCCATTGAAGTTAAATGATTTTTAAAAGCTTCACTGATTTGACATTTTACGATGGAGCGATAGGCTGAAAAACTAGCATAGTCCAAGTTGTGACGTGTTTTTTTCCACTGCTTATGAAAAATATGTTTAATTTTAATATTTGAAATAATACTATTGGTGTACCACTTAGGATATACTCTGTGTGCCGTAGTGCGAGGTGTGGAAATGGGTATACACTTGTCGAATATATTGTAAATTGAATTATAAAAATTTGTACATAATGCATTTATGTCTGTTGAACTTTGGCAGACCGGTTGCCATGAGCATTCAGAAAGCAATTCATATAATAAGTGGAAATTTCCTTTGTTGAATCTCCAGGCATTTATGGTACTAGCTCCATGATAGGAGGGAACTTCTATTGGACTTGGGTTTAGACATGAACTTGAACCACCTGAGTGAGCCTCACTAATACTTATGGACAAAGCAGGGTGGTGCTTGTCCTCGTTTGTAATAGGGTCATGACATTTCTCAACACACTTTACAAGATCCTTGGCATTACATAAAACTATATCCAGAGTGTTATAATTAAGTACCTTTAAGTTCTGAAGTTCCTACTTACAAATCATAATTTCGGTTTTGATTATTAAATTAGCGAAAATAAGAAACGTTATTTTTGACATATTCGAATATAAATTCTAACTAAACTATTAGACGGCAGAAATTAATAGTAATGCTACGATTAATCTATTTTTGTTTTATTTCTTATGGTTCTCCATCACACAATGACATTCAATTCTTTTTTTTTTAATCAAGGGCATATACGATTTACTCGTAGTTCCCGTGAACACTTGGCCATATGCCTATTATGCTATCTTCCATTTTTCCTCAATCCTTTAACAACAACCCAGTCCCTTTGATAAAATTTTCCAGGGTTGTTATTGGGTGTGTGGCTATGTTTTCTGGTTCTACTGTATGTTTCCCCAGGTATCTGATCCTAGTTCCTAGGGCAGAACATTGGCACCATAGGTGAATTGGAGTCTCTTCATCCTCTTGACATTTCCTGCATCTAATTGTGTTTTCCACTAACAATATCTGCCTGAATCTCCTGAGATGGCAGTGTCCCGTTAGTAGTTCTACCAGTTCTCTTAGCGAGTTTCTGTCCATATCGAGTAGTTCTTGGTTCGTCTAGGCTCTGGTCCTTTTATGAGTACTTAGGATTGTCTCATTCCAGGTGCTCTACCATTCTCTGCAGTGCTGTTATTTGACCCACCTATCAATATGTAATTTTGTGTGGCAAGCTGCTACTCCTACGGCCGGCTCGGGTGATCTTAAAAGTGGTGCTTTCGCCCATTTCCTTGCTAGTTTGTCAGCCCGCTCGTTGCCCTCAATAACTTTATATCTTGGTGCCCAGAAAAGGGTTATTTTATTGATGGAAGCGAGTTCTGTAACAACAGTTCTGCATTCTTTCACCAGTCTGGAGCCAAATAGGTTACTTCCCAGTGCCATTAGGGCTGCCTGGCTATCAGAACATATGCTTATGTTCTTATTTCTGTATCCTATACGTATATTCTTCTGTGCGAAGGCCAAGATGGCTTCCATCTCAGCTTGAAATACAGTACAGTGTGTTCCTAGAGGTATACTTAGTTCCCTCTTGGACTCCTGCAGACAGACTCCGGCCCCTATTCCCTCCTACATCTTGGACCCATCTGTGAACCAGATTAGTTCCTGTTTGGAGGTAGGACCTTTAACCGTGTCCCATTCCTCATTTGTGGGTTAGATCATCCCAAACTGCTGTCTGAAGAAGTATTCGACTTATTTGCCGTCCTGCTTCATTCCAGATGTCGGGTATATTGCCCTCAGTCTTGTTCCGATCTCTGTATGACTGTTTTTAGGCAGCTCACCTCTCCATAGACCTTTGCATTTTAGCTTTTAGGCTGCCGCCATCGCCGCCCCTTTTATATCTAGGTTTAGTGGGGGTAGGTTCAGGAGCACTCCCATGGCTTGTATTGTAGTGGTTCGCATAGCTCCCGTGATTCCTCTTCATGTGAGTTCCTGAGTGTGATTTAGTGTGACCATCACTGTTTTCAGTGTTGTCCTTCCCCACCAGACTAGGGCTGCATGCATGATCCTTGGTTTTACAACGGCTGTGTACAGCCATTGTATTATTTTAGGATTGAGTCCCCACGTTCTGTCGCAGATCCGCCTAGTAGCCCACATTAGCGAACACGCTTCTCTGCCCACAGATTCCGTCTTGTTTTTCCAGCTCAGTTTTGGCATCTATGATGACTCCGGTAATTAACGGTAGGTAATTAACCATGTATGAGGGTTCTAACTCTTTTCCATAGAAGGCTAGATTGTTCCATCCCTCTAGTTTTCTTTTGCGTGTGAAGATTACTAGTTCTATCTTGTCTGGATTGACTGATAGCCCTATTTCTTCACACAATTCTTCCACTGTTGCCAGTGTTGATTGTATGACTTCTCTGGTTGTGTCTGCATCCCTACACCTTATTATGGTCGCAATGTCATCCGTATACCCTTCTGTATAGAGGCCTTTGTTGTTGAGTTTCCGGATGAGGTTGTCCGCCACTAGGCTCCACAGCAAGAGTGAAAAGAACCCTCCCTCTGGATACCCCCGTGTCACCAGTACTCTGATGTTTACCTCATCCCTTGTCACCGTATAATTATTTAAATTTACATTAAAGGAACATATTTCAAATTATAATTAAACATGTTTACCTTTACGAGAGTCTAAAACTCGTGTGTAAAGGGAAAAAAATTAAAACTTAACATACATATACTTAACATAGAGTGGAGGGTATCTATAAGAAAATAATAATATTGGGCAATTTTTATAGCGCCGCTTTTGTGAGTTTTCACCTCAGGGGCGCTGCAAATGCAATTATCCAAATTTATAAAGATAATATATTCAAAAAATTTGAAACCCACCTATCAAAAAGATATCAATACAATATCAAAATTCCAAAATGTAATACCAAACTAATGCAAAATAACTACACCTATTTAAGAATAAAGTAATTTAACAACCTTCCGATTGAAATAAAGAAATTAAAGGATATTAACACACTTCTGACGTTACACTTTCAGAAATAATTAACTAAATAATTGCCTGTTTTTCCCTTTATTGATATTTATTATCAGTCTATACTCATCTCAACTATATTTAGATATTCCTAATTACTCAATAATTCGTATGTAACAGAATACTATATATGTACAAATACACACATTTATTTTTTTTATTTGGTTTGGTTTATTGGTTTAATAAGTACAGTTATAATTTATACATATTACAAAGTTGTTTTTTTTAAATATCAGAGAGAGTAAAGTAACACACCTTTTCTTTGAGCAAACGCTCGTGTTAAAAAGGTGGGGAAACGTAATAAATTACTATTTTAACATATTTTAAACAAAAAAAATAAAATACAGTTTACAGACAATTTTTGTAAAAAAATAATAGAAAAAAGGAGGAGAGAAAAAAAGGAGGAGAGAAAAAAAGGAGGAGAGAAAAAAAGAAGAAAGCCGAAAAAACGATATCTAATATTATTTTAGAGAATTATGATATTATTTTAAAAGTGTAATAATTAAAGAAATACTGCTGAATTATATTTTAAATTGTGAATTTGAATTTCAACAATTTTTTTTGGAATCTTACATTTAGAGGTAATTCGTTAAACCATTTCACTCCATTATATTTATAAAATGTTTGGGCTGTGGTGGTTTTGCAGCACGGGGAGGTCTTTCACATTTGGTATGTTGCTGTTTGAAAAAAGTGTTTGGTTTTCGTTGTTGAAAGAATCTTTATGAAATTGAAAGAGTGATGTTTTTTTTAAATGATTAGCAGAGAAGGGACTTTAAATTCTAAAAATAATCTGATGGTGTGGTAATCACATGTCTTATTTAAAATTATTTTTATTAATATTCTCTGGATGATTTCTACAGGCAAGAGAGAGGTTTTGAATACACCACCTCAGCCAACAATTCCATATTGCAATACAGATTGAATCAGTGAAAAAAAAAATAAAAAAATAGTTATTTTTTATTATAAGACACATTTATTATAAGACACAGTTACAAATAAAAATAATAAAAGTTAACATGCTTTTAAAGGGAAAAAATAAAAATTTAAATTGAAATTATAAAAACATATCAAGTGAAGTGATTTTTGTTATTTTAAATAATAATATATAAAGTAATATAGTGAGATGTCATCGTCACTCAAATTTGCTAAATTATTTAAGGTAGTGAAGTTTATTTTATTTTTTGAATTTATTATAGTCCGGTTCTAACCTTATTTCTGTCGTAAGTTGATTAAACCTGTAATGATACGCCCTTTCTACTTCAAACTTTTTCCTTCTCTTCTTTCTACGATAAATTTTCTTTAAGTCCCATAGGTAACTTTTCCATAAGGCTTTGGTTATGTATATATCCGGGGTAGGAAGGTTCTCCCTGCCGTCTTTCAAGCCCTTGCCTCTCTCTTTATTACACACCCCTTCAAGTGTGTACATCCTAGTTTGTCTACGTGACGTACGACCTTGAACGTACTCATTTCACGTGACGGTTCAGTATAAAAAGGCTTCACCGAACGTTGTGTTGGTTTTTTGTTTCTCGGTTTAGAAACCTAGTTATCTATGTATGTGTGGTATCCCTCGGTTCTTTTGAGATAGAGTGAGTTGAATCCATTACCGCTGTGTTTTAAAATCATTTCATAAACCTTATCTCCTAAGTCGCCTGCTCCCCAACTAACTACGTGATTCTACCTGTCATATGGTTATGTGAGTATAATAAAGTGTTAGATTTTATGTGTGTGATAAACATACGATAAATTTATGGTGTTAGTTGTCGGCGCCATCCATGTATATATTTTAGGAGGGGAAGGAGAGGAAAGAAAATGAATTTGATCAAGCTAAGATTGACTCCTCCTCTTTACCAAACAAAACCGATGGATGATAATTTGAGCAAGGCGATCGATATCTGCGTGTCTGGATATCGCAACCGGCTGGGTCTCCCCTTGTTCCAAATCGGCAACCGTCACGCCAGAATAAAGAAAACCAGGTCTCATCACCAATTTCAGAATTGCCCCAATCTCATACACCTCCAGGAAAAACTACTTTACTGAGTGTAGAAGGGGAAAACCATGACATCCCTTGTCACGAATCTAGTCGCGAAAATGTGACACGTAAGGTCCTAAGTTACGTGCCACCTCTAGAAAACGTTGTAACTCCCTCGTCGTCGGGGATTTACATCCCTTTCTAGGTCAATAACATATATAACACACGACGATCTTGTCGACATTTAGCCTGCTTATTAACGATAGGTTGTGTGCCTACCCATTCAGCCAATTATCATGTGAGATATATGTAAGGTCTACTCGAAATGCCAAATTTAGGATGAGGACTGTCTGTACTTTAATATTTGGTTCCAGTATTTATTTTATGAGGTTACTAGCACCCTCGTGTATTAGGTATGGGTAACTTCTATTGAATACCTATCCTCTCAGGTAGGTATAAACGGATAATTGGTCTGATTTTTGCATTTAATTTAAAGAGGCTGCCTACCTCTCGAAAGGTACCTGTTGAGGGAAGTTGTTCGGATGGTAGTTTTATTTCGGAGATTACCATCTCCCTCTTTTGATCCTAGATTTGTTTTTGTGCATCCCAATTCGTAACTTAGAAAGTCAAACAATAGATGAAAAGTATTAAATTAGAAAGACAAATAACAGAAGAAAAGTTTTCATTTTGTTCTGTCTGGTTGCATCCGATCGCTTTCAATTCGGGCGGTCATACGCTAGCAAAACTTCCCATTTGACTGACTGTACCTGCGTCTTGTCCTATATATGAAAAGGTCATTGGCCCGTCTCCCACTCACAGCTGATTCACAACTCGCCTAGCACATTCATTTTAATGAGAACATTATTTGGGTTGCAGGCGTTGTAAACTCGGTTCCTGTACTTTGGTTGTACCCGTCCTTTAAAAAGGGTCCTCTGGAATTTAATAAATAATATAAAAACTCACCCTGTTAGTCACCTCCAAATCCTAGTGTGAAACTTACCTGGTTACACTATATAGCTAAATCAGTTTAATTTTCGATCTCCTCCCTATCGGCTTCTTTCATCATTTTAGCGAAACCCTTGCAATCTGTTAAATTTTGTTCCCCTCCCTACACCTTTAAAAGGGTAATTAAATAACTCTGTAGATAAAATTGTACCTCCCTAATTTAACCTAATCTCTGTCAGGATTCGAACCCGAGTTTTTTTATGATTTGTTTGGGTTCCCTGGTTTACGGTCTCAATGTGGTCAACGTGTTAGAACACCACCTGAATCAAACACTTCCTGCCTTTAAATACGTTCACTCAGTTATAAACGCAATCATTATCGTTATTATTTCCATGTTTTTAAGACGAGTAATTTAGTTGGAACCGTATACACGTTTAATTTAACACATTTTATATTATAATCGCGATCGCACAACCCTTAGCGCCCCTGGGGTGATTTTTCACAAAACGGCGCTCTACAAATTATCCAATTATTATTATTATTCTCACTGAGTCCAATCACTTTTTCACTTTAATTCAATATTCAGGAAAGCTTTCTAACACCGTCTGAATTCTCTAATTAACTGTAATACACAACACTTCTGATTTGTATCGATTTCCCGGAGCTATCAACGTACACAAGTTCAAAACCCGACTGTCTACCCATTCTCTCCCTTCCCGTCGGAATGTGTTTCTTCTGCCTGTCAATAAATCTTATCTGTTAGCCCAAACAAAAATTTTTTGGAGTACATTCATTTCGTTTATTTATGTGATTGTTCAAATCATCACAAACCACACCACTCCAGTGTACGTGTAATAGTGTTGTGCAAAACTAGTGTGCATTAATGGAGTGCATAAGCGACCTATAGTATTTTGCCTATTGCTCTCAACACAAACCATGGCATGGTGTGACTTCTTATACAGATCTTTGTGGATTTGAAGCAGCGTATTTTTTAGTATATTTCTTAGACTAATAAATATGTAAATGAGTTTTCTTAATCTATTTATGATATTTTTTATGTGAGTTTTCCACTTAACCCATTAATGCCCACAACTATTTTTGACTCTAAATTGAATGAAACTTTGGGAACTTGCTCACTATTTTTATACAAGCAAAGTAATTTCTGGAATTTTCTTTTTTTAGATCGGTTCCTTAAATAATCAATGGGTCGAAAACGACCCAGTGGGCATATGAAGTATACAAATCATTTTTTTTAAATCTTTATTACAATGTGAAACATATGTTACAATATCAATTCCTAATATTACAATAATTATTAATTAAGTAATTATTACTTCTTATTCATATAGGTTTTAAATCTAACTTGAAATTATTTACTTTTGATGAAAAAGCACAAAACATTTATCGTGAAGAGCAACGGTGCATTTTATGCAGGCCTTCGTAGTCTTGCTTGCACAAACTGCGCATCTTCTTCGAGCCTGCTTGGTAATAATAAGATGTGCTGCTTTGTGTGTTCTGACAGCAACGGGCACACAAAATGTACCGCTCACTGGCCGAGATGGTCCCGAAGCGGCAGGTCGAACACCATACTTCATGATTAGGCATCGTGCGACTGCTCGCCGAAAACCCAAATTGTCCAGTTTTTGACCACACGCCCTTGAAAGCAGCCAAGCATTGTTCAAACAGACATCGAAAAGCCACATGATAATTGGCATGTACCATTTCTTACCACGCATCCCAATGCGGTACTTCGCGACGCTGTTATCCATTTGGTCTACTCCTCCCATGAATCTATTATACATGAAAAACATATGCGGTTGAGGCACTTCAACTTTCTTCTTCTCTTTTGCGCTGTAACGCAGTGCTTTTTTCAGTGGATGAACACCCGTCTCGTTGGAAATGACCGTCACAACAGCGTTATCCTTCCACTTGCAAGCTATTATATTGTTGACTTTGTCAAGTTTATAATCATAAGTGCCCCTTTCGGCTTTCTTCATGTCTGTAGATTCAGTAAGTGGACATCTTTCGGTTCTATTGTCTCTCACGGTACCAGTACCAAAGAAACAGATTTCACCCAGCTTTGTAATAAGTTTAGCTGACGTGAAAAATTATCAAAATATAATAAAAAAATTGAATTTTTGAATGAATTTTTCAATGTATTTGCAAAATTTAGAACCACAGATTCCCCAAGACCCATCTCTGGAACCCTCAAGCCATCACGCCCTTGATATAAATCAACTTGGAGGCAATACCCAAGTCTATGGGCCAAAACCCATCCTTTGAACCCAAAACGGATTGGTTTCCCACGGATAAATTGTTTGCATCCGTGACGCCCAAAGTACGGAATCATAGACTCACATATGGATACCTCCGCCTCGATAGGAGCATATTTCAGAAAATTATCGTTCAGCTCATTCAGCAATGGCCTTATTTTGCCGAACTTGTCACCTTCCGGTAATTGATTACTATCCGCAACGTGCAATTATCGAAAGATCTCTTCGAAGCGATTGCGGCGCATTGCACCCGAAACTAAATCGTTGTGCACGTCGTCTTGTGACTCCCAGAACATTCTTCGGCGTAGGAGCGGCACATATCCGCTTACAAAAAGAATGCCCATAAATGTGTACATGTCATCAACAGACAACTCAAAGGATGGTGAATTCTTAGAAACTGCATAATTGACTGAATGTTTTACAATATTGGTACATTTGTATCCATGAAGAATTCAAAAAAATCGGCTGGGTGACTGCCTTCATTCAGTAGGCTGTTGACAAGTTGCTCAGGCTCTAACCTGCCGATAGTGCGGTTTTGCGGCAAATATCCATCTACCCATTTCCGTTGATCAGGTTGAGCACCTCCCTTCGCCACTCGTTTTCTTCCACCATGAATAACGGTGAACGTTTTTGTCCCATTATTATCAGTTGATACACTGTTGGTAACAGTCGCGACAGCTAGAAGTGAGATTACACTTTCATTATCATTCGACACGCCACCATCATCTAAGACTATTTCTGCCT
The DNA here is from genome assembly GCA_026573805.1 of Hesperophylax magnus. Classification (NCBI taxonomy): domain Eukaryota; kingdom Metazoa; phylum Arthropoda; class Insecta; order Trichoptera; family Limnephilidae; genus Hesperophylax; species Hesperophylax magnus. The sequence continues at coordinate 20,451,114 of JAIUSX010000080.1, forward strand.
CAGCCATTAGTTGTTTCCGGCTTAGTCGGTTCGGATCATCACAGTCGTCTTCATCTCCCGAATCTCCGTCAGTTTCTGGCCCATCATCGTCGGGCGGAGTGAGGTATACATCAACGGAGTTTGCTTGGATGTCATTTAAGGTGTCTAGCTCTTCCAATATCTCCAGTGCCGTGAGAGTCCTTCTTGACCTATTCGGAATACATATATTAGTTAGTGACATAAAGAAGACAAAATAATAAACAGTGAAAAGTTAGGTTATGGATGAAAAGAACACATATATGCCTACTGGGTCGTTTTCGACCCAGATGATTTTTGACCATGTATAAATAAAATCCTAACAAAGATTGAAGACTTTCAATGATTCTGAATTGTATGTACTTATTATGTGAGTGATTTAAAAATGCAAAACGCTTCATTATCATACATACAGTAATTAGTACTTACATGTTTATCTTAGGATGACAACTCGCAAAACTGACAGCAGTCAACGGTAGTTAGAAACTTTCACTTAGTGACCACAGATGTCACTGCAGTATCAAATATGTTATTGCTTTTGCAGAAGTACCAACCAAGAAATAATTTAAGAGGGAAACAAAAAAAATTGAATAAATAATAAAAAGTAGAGAGCAGCTGAAAGTGGTTGGGTCGTTTTCGACCCTGTAGGCATTAATGGGTTAAGGTTACTATCTATTGTTACACCTAAATATTTCATTTCATTTTTATTTGTTATGCATAAACAGTCATTATTTTGGCAAGTAAATTTTTTTAATGTGCATTTTTTTAATGTATTTTAATATTTAAGGTAACAAAGGGGTACACCTAAATATTTAATTTCATTTTTATTTGTTATGCATAAACAGTCATTATTTTGGCAAGTAAATTTTTTTAATGTGCATTTTTTTTATTGTATTTTAATATTTAAGGTAACAAAGGGTTTTTTTTTGTTTATACTAAAAATTATATAATATGTTTTTTCAATATTTAATGTTAATAAGTTTTTATCAAACCATTCTTTTAACGTATTGATAATATTGTTAGCAATTATTTCAAGTTCATTCAATGAATTCGCTTGAAATATAATTGCAGTATCATCTGCATATGAAATGAGTTTTCCTGTTAATGGTAATTTAAAGATATTATTAACATATAATATGAATAGAAGAGGGCCCAAAATGGTGCCTTGTGATATTCCAAAGTCACTTGTGTTCGGCTCACTGAGAGTGTTATTTATTTTTACATATTGATTTCTAGAGTTTAGGAAACTTTCTATCCACATTTTAGCATTATCTATAATTCCTATTTTGTTAAGCTTGTTCAGTAATTTTTTGAGACTTATGCTGTCGAAGGCTTTCTTTAGGTCTATGAATATTGCAAGAGATTTTTTGCCTTTGTCTAGTGCTTGATGTATTTTTTTGTTGTTAAATCTATAATTGCGTCTTGTGTGCTTATTTTTTTGCGAAATCCAAATTGTCGGTCACTCAATATATTATTAGTTTCAATAAATATTAGTAGTTGCTTTTTTGCTACCTTTTCAAAATTTTTAGAGATATTTGATAATATTGAAATAGGTCGGTAGTTATTAATTTCTTTAGCATCACCTGATTTAAAAATCGGTGAAATAATAGTTTTTTTGTATATTTATGGAAAGATTCCCTTTTTAAGACTATTATTCATGATATGGGTAGTAGGTTTTTTCAAAAAAAATAAGATTTTTTTTCAGAATTTCAACGGTGATCCGATCAAAACCTGGTGCGGACTCAGTTTTTAGGTTTTGTATTATAACAACAGTTTCTTGTTCAGTTATCGTTTCGAATGTTCTTACCGTTTTATTTGACGAAGCTACTGGAATTCCTAATGTGGTGGTATTATCTTTATTTTATTTATTTATTTATCAAAAGAAAGTACATATTACATATTGGATGCTTTGCCTGTCCAACTAGGTTGTTAGTTATTTCGTTTGCGAGATTTTTTCCGACATTTGAAAAAAAAATATTGAAAACATTCGCACATAGTTTTGGGTTATCAGAAACTTGGATTATATTATTGTTAATGTGTAGCTTTAAAATGTCGCTTGTCTTTCTTTTTTTATCAATTATTTCATTTATTGTTTTCCAATTTTTTTTACCATTGTTACCTGAATTTAACACCTTTTGTATATAGAATTCTTCTTTGGTCATTTTAATTAGTGCCGTTAGTTTATTTCTGTATTTTTTAAAGTGTAAAATAATTGAATTATTTAGTGGGAATCTTTTTGTTAGTTTAAATAATTTTTCTTTTTCTCTAATGGAAACCACTAGCACATGGGTAATCCATGGTTTAATTTTTTGGAATTTTTTTTATATATTTTTTTGTGTATTTCATAGCTTAAATCCTTTATATGCTTTTGTATGGTGTCATGAAATTTTAAAGCACTTATATTTACATCTTCTGTGCAGAGTATAGATTCCCATGTTTTGTGAGACAGTTTTTCATGAAGTGTTTGTTGGTTTATCGATATTTTAGGAATGTTAGATTTATTACTATTGTTAATGTTTTGTTTTTCTATGTTATAGTTAAGAATACATGTATGATGGTCCGTTATGCTGTTTCTCCATATTATTGTTTGAAGATTATCAGTGTTGTTGGAATTACACCATATATGATCAATACAAGATGGTATTTGATTATTAAATTCTCTAGTATATTTATTTATACAGGGTTTAAAATTTAAAGCGGTCATCATGTTGATATAATTATCCTTTTCAATAGTGTGATTATTTTCAGCAGTGAATACTAATATCACCAATTAGAAAATTATTTGTACATGTATTATTTAAAATAATATTATTTAATTCTGCAATAAAAGTGAATATAACAGCTGAATGTGTCCTGTATATTGATATTATTTGTATAGGTAGTCTAGTATTAATGCTCAATCTTATAATAATACAGTTTGTATTAGTCATATTCGTTTCAGTAAAGAGTACGTCTTTAAAAATCGTCTTTGTGTATATAACAATACCAATTTTTGTTAATATAATGTGAGCTATGAAAGTAGTTGTAATTGGGGAGAGTTGGGATGATTGAGTTGGTGTTTAAATGGGCTTCAGTCAGTATGATTATGTCAGGATATTTATTTAATAAATTTAGGTTTACTAGAAAATGATCAAAATTTTTCTTTATAGATCGTATGTTTAGATGCAATATGGTAAAGGAATCTGGAGTCATTTGAAGTATTGTGTTACAGTCATTTGAGTTGTCACAAATTAAATTTTTTACGTAAATTTTTTTTCCAGATGTTGAATAATGTAGTCATCCATTTCAAGTTTTAGCAAAAGGATTAAATAATATATGAGCGTTTTATGCAATTTTGTTCAGTGAAGCGAAGGAATATATTTTAAAAATATTCTGATATTTGTAATCGTAGGTACTGTATATAGTTTATAAACGGTTGTGAAACGTTTTCTTTAATCACATTTAAGGTTTTGAAGAATTTAAACCAATTTTTACTATAATTTCTAGTATACTGTAAGAGTTTTTCGTAAATGGAAATAAATTGATATGTAAATTACTGGGAATTAATATACAGAAGTTTATACAAAGTACTGAAGATATATTATAGTTAAATATAAATATATATATATATATATATATATATATATATATATATATATATATAACAAGGTTCAGTGTGACAGTTACATCTATCGAAAAAGTCAAAACAATAAAAACAAAACACACTTGAATTAGTTTAGTTGTAATGTTGATGTTTTACCAGCAGTGGGACTCACATGACTAACAATTACTTTTTAGAGGTGTATGGAAATGCGATTAAGCACTTGACTAAATAATTAATAAATTAACCGTTTGTCCACATTGGCAACACTGGTGATGTGACCATTTCCGACCGGAGTGAACCCCGTTCTGAGAAACCTCACGGACTTCTTTCCAGTCGTGACTTTCGTGCCGAGAACACGTAGCGTAAAATCAAGCTATTTCGCATTCCCAAGTTTTTACCTACCGCGATCTAACTAAATGTAACCTGTACATCTCGTAATGTGAAATTCAATAAATTATTAAATGTGCGAGGAACTTTTGATTACATCTCTGAACACATGATCCTTCCTGAAAGATTCGTAAGTATCTTCGACATTACACAAACCAAAGTGTTGACGAGTCATTATGTTGGGTTAAAATGCACAACTGAATGAAATATAATATATTTTCCTTACTTATTTTTAAATTTTCGTTTTTATCTCTTTTCTAAATTCACAACATTTAAAGTATCGGAAGCCAATGGATAATAAATGAAAAAAATAATAACTGCAAAAATTACACATTTCCCTGATCACGTCAAAAATGTTGATATCCACTACAAAATTGTTGGTAATAACTGGAAATATGTCTAGTTAGGAATTAATAGCGACCAGGCAAGCATAATGGCAACTTGAATTCACATGTAACCCCTATTTATAATAAATTAAGTCTATTAATTAATCTTCTGGGATGTGGCTAACAGAGTTTAACTACGTTTTTCCAGTTTATATGCATATTTTAGTATGCCTACATCGGCAATTATTTATATTATTATTTTGAGTATTTAAAAGAATGTTATTGTGCCATGAACCAAAAGAAAAAGAACGACAATAGATAAATCGTAGCATTACTATTAATTTCTGCCATCTGAAAGTTGTATGAGTATATACATGCGTATATAAAAAGCACGATTCTTAATTTTGTTAATTTGATTAACCAAAAAAAAATAAAGATTTGCAAGAAGAAACTTTAATGCATACATAGGTGCTTAGAAATAAAACAAACAAAAAATTATGATATTATTTTAAATTTTAAATAAGATATTAGACAATTAGTATAGTATGTATGCGTAAGTGTACTGTTAAATTTGAGTTCCTTGAGCAGGAGTAGTTACAATGGGGACATGAATAAGGTTTTTCTCCAGTATGGGTGCGTAAGTGAACTATTAAATTTGATTTTTCTAAGCAGGAGTAGTTACAATGAGGACATGAAAAAGGTTTTTCGCCAGTATGTGTGCGTAAGTGCACCGTTAAATGTGACTTACGTGAGCAGGAGTGGTTACAAAGGGGACATGAATAAGGTTTTTCGCCAGTATGGATGCGTAAGTGAGATGTTAAATGTGATTTGCTTGAGCAGGAGTAGTTACAATGGGCACATGAATAAGGTTTTTCTCCAGTATGGGTGCGTAAGTGAACTATTAAATTTGATTTTTCTAAGCAGGAGTAGTTACAATGAGGACATGAAAAAGGTTTTTCGCCAGTATGTGTGCGTAAGTGCACCGTTAAATGTGACTTACGTGAGCAGGAGTGGTTACAATGGGGACATGAATAAGGTTTTTCGCCAGTATGGATGCGTATGTGAGTTGTTAAATGTGATTTGCTTGAGCAGGAGTAGTTACAATGGGCACATGAATAAGGTTTTTCTCCAGTATGATTGATTAAGTGCTTTTTTAAATTTGATTTTTGTGAGCAAGAGTAGTTACAATGAGGACATGAAAAAGGTTTTTTGCCAGTATGTGTGCGTAAGTGCACCGTTAAATCTGACTTACGTGAGCAGGAGTGGTTACAATGGGGACATGAATAAGGTTTTTCGCCAGTATGGTTGCGTAAGTGAGTTGTTAAATGTGATTTGCTTGAGCAGGAGTAGTTACAATGGGCACATGAATAAGGTTTTTCTCCAGTATGATTGATTAAGTGCTTTTTTAAATTTGATTTTTGTGAGCAAGAGTAGTTACAATGAGGACATGAATAAGGTTTTTCGCCAGTATGTGTGCGTAAGTGCACCGTTAAATCGGACATATATAAGCAGGAGTAGTTACAATGGAGACATGAATAAGGTTTTTCTCCAGTATGATAGATAAAGTGCCTTTTTAAATTTGATTTTAGTGAGCAAGAGTAGTTACAATGAGGACATGAATAAGGTTTTTCGCCAGTATGTGTGCGTAAGTGCACCTTTAAATCGGACATATATGAGCAGGTGTAGTTACAATGGGAACACGAATACGGTTTTTCTCCAGTATGGGTGCGTAAGTGCACTGTTAAATTTGATTTTCTCGAGCAGGAGTAGTTACAATGGAGACATGCATGAGGTTTTTCTCCGGGATGTGTCTTCAGGACCGTTATCACATCTGGAAAAGATGGCGGATAAAGCTCAATAAGCCGGTAATATTTTGATAATTTAAACTGATTCAGACAAACAAAAATCTATTTTACCTGCAGTCTCGGTAATACTTTCAGAGTGCTGAAAGCATTCCTTTTTAACATCTGGCAGTTCTATGTCTATTTCCGTATAAGGGATTCCCTCTCCATCTTCATCTCGGCGTCGTTTTTTTTTTTTAATAGGTACAGTCTCCATATGTATGCTACCTGAAACAGAACAACAACAAAATGTTAATATATATATATATATACAAAATATATAAAGACATGAGAGCTATGTGTATGATTATTTGTGTTTGTTGTTAGATTGTTTTATAAAGTTTAACCAAGATTGTGTTGATAAGATACTTGTAGTTTGCTGTAGCTAAACTCATTCAAATTACCATCATATTAAAATTAATAATCGGATTGATTTATTATGCCGATTTATATCTGAAATATGGATACGGCGTAAAGTTGTTGAAATGTTAATCTATGTCTAATATCAACGGTACATTGAACTTGTTTAAACATGCTACATCATTTGAATTATAAACAAGATAATATTTCATTTTGTAATACAATAAACATAACATTTCTTTTTAAATACATTCATTCTTCAGACTTCCGGGCATTTCATCATACATCTTTAATCTTTGTATATTAGGCAGTTCTGTGATTTTGATTTCTTCATATGTGTCAATCTCATTCTATTTACATTTCTGGTTTCGTAATTATGAACATCTCTTTTAAAAATAATTTCATCCTTACAATATTTTGGCATTTGGTTGTTCATGACTTTATGCACAAAATTAACATATTAAATAATAGTGTCTTTTTTAACAAACTTATTATTTTTCTTTTAATTTTAAAATTAAACAATAACTTTTTAAACATCACTTATAGGTAAATACTTAATGCCGACCGGGTTTCGCTACAACACGTAGCCTCATCAGGGCAGTATAATACTAAAAATCTAAAAATTAAATTAACATGTGTGGATTTCACAGTAGGTGGACAGTCTGAGCTACAGTGGAAGAGGTAGGGATATGTGAGAGATTGAGAGGCGAGTGTTCTTTGTCAATAGGGAACAATCTGAGTATAGGGCTTTTATTTAGGTTTATTTGGTGTTTGATGACTTTGCTATTGACGTTTTTGGCTTTCCTTAACTCTAGCGCTTCTAAGTTATTCAACCTAAGACCTGTTCCGTTTTTATGTAATAGACTGACGCCAGTATTTTTGTCGAACGTATGGTTGGTTGCTATGAGGTAGTTTGCAAATTCGGAGAACCCATTGCTGCAAAAAATTATTATTTTTCATTATACTAGCTGAAGAACCCGGCGTCGGCCAGGCTTCACAGAGTTTTTCTTTTATTTTAAACGGTAATTGTTATGTTTTATATTTATTTTGTAAATATTAAAAAAAAATTATTTTGGTGACATTTGCAAATACCATACTAGGGCTCATGCCCGTATAATGGTAATCGTACATGATTTATGTAAGAATAGCAATCATAAAACAAAACGGAAAAGGAAATTGTTATGGTAAAACAAACAAAAAATGTTACGGTAAAACAAATCTTAAATTGGACATCAAGTGGGCAAAAATACTTCAATAATTGTCAAAATTCTACAGGGGGAGAAAAGGGGATATGGATTGATTTTCGAAATATCTTGTAGACAGTCGCCTTCAACTTGTTTAGAAGGTCAAGTGTGGAGGTCAAATGTCATCAATCTCGGAATAAAATGAATAAAAAAATTCAATAATCAAAACAATCATTTCCTCTGAAAAAAGAAGATTTATGAGAAGCAAGTAGGTCCGTAATATAAACCATTATTTTAAATGTCATTTTTATGCATCCAATAAGGAATTATACAATTTTCTTCAGGAAGGTAGGTACCATAGTATTGATTGAATCTAACCCGAATACTATCTTGAAATTGAAACGGAAAGTACAAAAAATTTAAATACATACATAAAGTTTAAACGGTCGAGTAAAACAGGACTCCACTACGTTCTTGTGAGGAGAGAATTTTTGGATCACAGAAGGTGCAATTATTTACTTTAATGATAATATATGACGACGCAACATTTGATGAATTAAGAACTGTTTGCGGGCATAATAAATTAAATGTTTTCTTAGCTCATCAGTTGCGTGTAAAGAAATATTTCAAAGGTAAAATCTATATAGCATTTGAAGTGAAATAACACAAAACTGCGCTATAAAAAAGTTATGATGTTATTATAATCATTAAAAGTATGGACGACAAGAGGGGAAGTAAAGAACAAGCAGCTGTTCTGATTATTTGCATCGGAAACACTTCTGTGATATGCAATGCAACTTACTAGTTGGCTGAACACTCTCGGCATACTGCAAACATTCCTTCTTCACATCCGGGAGGTGGATTTCAACATCCTTATGGGCCATTTCACCTGAGCCTTCTTCCTGTGACCATGGTTCAGTTTTGATGGAAATACTCTTAGGGTTGGGATCCATGGCACTGCTGTGATAGCGTCCTGTCATGTGATGATAATTATTCTCAGCTAAAAATAAGAAAGGAATCTAACAAAACCTCTCTCAAAGGCTGTCGTGTTATGTCGCGAATGCTGATTAAACTAATCAATCAGGTATTAAGCTATATATTCCTACAATTAACAAGCACGAATTTCAGAGTTTAGACAAAGACAAAGTTTTGGACAAATCAAAGAAACATATAAAAAAGACATCGCAAAGCGATAAACAGATAGGAGAACTCAGGTTTTCATGCTGTATGGGTACGTATATGATGCTTTAATTATTCTTTCTGAAAACATGGATATTAAAGTCGGAACATGAATAATTTTTCTCATGAGCGGGTCAAAATCTGACTCTTAAAATTTCCTTCTCGTGAACATGAATAACTGCAGTCAGAACATGGTACAGTCTCCACATTAATGTTACCTGGAATAATACAATAATAACAAATTGATAGGCTACTTACGGTTGGTAAGCGGATATAACATTCTATTGCATGAAAATCCGTAATCCGATAGGTTTATTATATCGAAATAGATCTGAATTACAGTAAAGGAGTTATTTTTTCTATAAAGAAATAGATGTCAAACCTGTAGTTACAAGATTTAAAAAAATATCTATAATTTCCGTTGCAATTAGAGATGATACTTTTTATTTTCTAATAGTCTACAATTTTCTTCTTATAAACAGTGAGATATTTCCATTATAATACCAACGGCAATGTATTTTGAAAATAAGTTCCAAATTTACAGATGTACACGCAACTTGACGATGCCTGGAAAATCTTAGTAAGCATGGAGAAACGCGGGAATATCCCGTAAAAACAAAGAAGACTACAAAATTTCAAATATCCCTGATATACGTCGTCAGTAAATATTACAAATATAATTTATTGTATTAAACTAGCCTAGTGAAGTAATTTTATAATGATGATGTAGTTAGTTGCAGAAAGATTAAAATTTTGTTGGTACATATAACTTGTGGTGAGTATTCTGGATTGTCTGACTTAACAGCGGTTGTATATAAGAGATTTATATCTCATCCCGGGGAGCAAAATTTTAGGTTTTGAAATGAGAAAATGGTTATTTACTTATAACATGCATTAACTTATAATCCAAAAGAATTTAATCAGTACGGCAAACATTCCATTTTCACATAAGGGAGGTCGATTTCTATATCAGTAAAAGCCTGTTTTTCACCTGAGCCTTCTTCCTGCGACCATAGTTCAGTTGTGACGGTAAAATTATCTGGGATGGGAAGATCCATGGCTCTACTGTGATAGGGTTCTTTTATGTGATAGTAACTATTCTCAGCTGAAAATAAGTAACGTCTGTTTCAAAACTTATCTACATCATAAAAAATATTCATCAGAGAGTTTGAATCACTTTTATTGTTGAAAAAACCAATATGATTCTTAAGCAATTCGGACTTCATTAGAGTTTACTAAAAGCTAATCGTGCCACAAAATAAGTTTGCTGTTTTTGAAAATGTATATGATGTTCACTCGGGGTAATTAGATGAACTTACTAGTCACTTGATTTTAATGTGTGACAGCGGCCGTAAATCATCAATGAACAAACTCATATAATCTCATCTGTCACGTGTTTACACGGTAAGTGTTGGGTAGCTTAGTATGTTATAACGCTGTCAAAACTAATCAATCAAGTGCTTGGTGATATATTCTTAAAATAAACAAGCACCAATTTACGAGTTTAAGTGTTACTTTGTTAACATAATTAGAACCTACTTACATGCACGGCAAAGCGCGGTAGTCAATTTCAAGGCGTTGAAGAAACGTCACAAGGAATTCGAAGCACTTCAATTTTTAAAACACTGGTTTAAAATTGTGTCAGTGGTTGAAATAATCTCACGTGGTATAAATTTTACATAATTTTGATGTAGTTTATACGGTATTACTTTAGAAAGACGGTGCAACTGTTACTTCCACACACATAAACGAAATCTTCGGGCTTTTGTACGTAGCAAATTGGTCCTCTATTTAACCATAGATCAGGGTTGCCAACCGTAAAAAAAATTCCCTCGTACGGATGCAGCTAAAAATCTCGTACTTTGACTTTCAAACCTCGTACCAGGGATGGTATGCCCAAAATAATAATTTCCCCAGATTTCGAGGCGAAATTTCCCTAGAATTTCCCTACATTTCGCAAACCTTGAACAAAACAAGATTTTGGCAAACAAAACCCGCTTCGGGAGGGGGGGGGGGGTAGGATTTAGGACTTTTGGGTAATTTTCTAGGCGGAGTCAAAGTCGAACAGTCAGTGTTTTCGTTGTTATCACTCATAGCGATTCTTCTATTACACCGCTAAACAATTGGACGAAACAACGAAAAGACTAGGTATTTAACAATAAACATCTTCTTCTTTTCAAAAACTTCAATTAGCTACACGTACTAACGTAGTACAATTAAACACGGCCGGCATGCAACAAATGGAACTCGTAAAAAACAGAGATAGAGTAGTAGTAGAAATTTGCGCTCTGTGTCACAGCGACGACTAATGCGAAGAACGAACGAACTGTTTTATTATTCAGGGATTTCAATAATTTTATTATTCGGGGATTTCTCGGTTGATGGGATAACTACCATAGACAATCATCACGCAAATACGGCAATGTAATTTTTGGTGTAAGAAGTTCCTACAAGTTCTGATAGATGGCACTAGTTTTTACTGTTATATAATAGTGATGTAAAATGTTCGTATAGCCATAGGTATTATCAAAATCTCGTACATAATTGTACGAGGTTGATAGTCTCCTCGTACCTCGTACGGAAGGCCACAAATCTCGTATTTGTACGAGGAACCTCGTACGTTTGGCAACACTGCCATAGATATGTCAATATTTAGACAAATTTTATGCGTGCCACAAAAGTACGTCCCACACCATCGACGAGGATAGAGGAAACTATAAAAGGCGCTACCATAGACAGTATAATTCTCTTTCGGAACGTAACCTATTCGTTAGCCTAAAATATTATTTTAAATATATTTATTCACAACAAGAAAGATCTGATTTGTCCCTAGGTATCTACGTGACTTGAATTCACAGAACGACCAATATGAACACGTGCGCTAGAATGTGTTCGCCATAATATTACACGCATAGGGAGGCGGCAATAAAACTTAAATTTTAGTTGTATAGATTGGCCGGCAACCGCCATAGAAATTAGAAAGCCAACCTAGAAATATACCTATTAGTCCGCAGATTTAGCTCTAGCATAAATTATAAATCTGAAATGGGAAAATCTTAAGCCGGCGACCCAATGGGTAAATAAAAATTTCGGCCAAGGCTGGCTTATATTGCAAATATTTGTAGGACGTATTATAAATATGTTATTTTAAAATATTTAACAATAACTATAAATCTAGATATAAAACTATAATTGTAAACTTATATTAAGAATTTATTTGAAACCAGATATCAATTAAATGTATGCATGCATAGTATTAAGATACTTACTACCTATTAATATTTTGAACATTATGTGGATCAGGAGAATCAGCCAGCCAGCGACATCTAGCTGTAAGAGTGGCCACGCCAGCGAAGTGATGTAAAGCGGAATCCCGATAGTTTTAGCACCCCACGACAGAGGTGCGAGGGTCGTCAGATCACGCAGCTGAATACCGAGATGATTCAGAACGAGAGAGTTACCATCTCACCTCCGCCTAGGAACTTCCTGCCCTCCCCCTAGGAGCGGTCGCCGAGGCTCTTACCGTAACCCCGCGAACTTCCGCCCATGAAGCCAGATTGGTCGCCAGACTTCCGCCCAGAAAGCTACTCTCTCAGGAGTCGCTGCCTGCCGACTCCGTCCTTCGGAGCCTTGGCCCAGGATGAACTGCGAGTGTTCGCCCTACTCTCAACGATGCAATGTTTTCGCCTTTCGGAACTAGCCCACGTTGCCGCGTGTGTTATCAGTGATAATTGCGAATATGAAGAATCCAGATTCATCGAAAAGGGAAGTGCCTGAACAATTTTTGTATGTTTATTTCGTAACGCCAAACAACTTTTTAAAGACATTGAATGAACAATAAATTAGAATTAAGAAAACGAACAATTAATTTTAAGAATTAGAATTAAGAATAGTATTAAGCCTTGATTTAAAATAACGAAGTAACTTCTTTATTTTACTCGTTCCTCCTTTTTTCTTTTACATGCGTAGTGTGTTAATATTAGAATTCCCTTAGTATTGTAATAACAAGATCCTATATTTGAAAATGTATACGATAACAAAATGAAATTTCATGCATTTGATAAAACTAAAAGATTGTTAAAATATGAAGTTATACAGGGTGTATCGGCACTAACCCGACAAACTTTAACCAGCTATTCCTTAGCACATTTGGAGTAAAAAATGTTATGTGCACTTTGCTGTCCGGTAACGTTTTTTTTAAATAAAAAATTAATTAAACATATTTTCACCACATGTCACCACTGTTTTATCCTTTGTCAAAATTTGAAAGCAACGTCGCAAATCAACCGCGTGTCGCTGCGAACGAAGCCCGTATTACATAATCCAGTACCAGAAAATAAATATTTTATTTAACAATAATGATTATTCACATTTTTCGTATGCGAATCACTGATTGTCTTCTTGTATTGTACACATCAGTTTTATTTTTGTATCTAAATTGTTTCACCTCTGGAATGCTCTGGTTTCACCTCTTACGCGTTTCACGTATTAAATAGTCTAATTTTGATACTAAGAAACTAATTAGTAGGTTTCCTGAATTTATAATCGAAGTCCAATAATTCTGAGCACTTTTAAAAACAATTTTCCTCACTTAGGTACTTATCAATAATAATAATAATTGGATTATTTGAACAGCGCCGTTGTTTTTTAAATCACCGTAAGTGCTCTGTCAAAATGTTACTTGCTAGGCTATCCTACAACGTATATTTTTTAATAAATTTAGTTATTTACAACTTCGCGGAATGTGATTTATGAATATTATTGCTTATGTTAAAAGCCTTCCAGAATTACCGGAACATAACGAGCAGCTTGACACACTTAAGTTTATTTCCACTAATTTGAAGGTACAAAGAATGTATAGTTTTAAAAACAATCCTGATGAATCAAAAAACGGTTCATATAAAACTGCTGCGCAACACACTCACACAAAGGAAAGCACTCACACAAACGTCATGACTGCATTGGATTGACCACCTGCAAATGAATGCTGCCAGATTGCTAATTTGTTTACATAATAATTATTAAATTTTATTTAAAACATCGCAAATTTTTTAAAAACTCGACAATAAATTACAACTATAATTTAAAAAAATATTCTTAACCCCACGCTTTTTCGTAATTGATTAATTAATTCAGAATTTAAACGTTGCTTGAAATGACTAGCCGTATTTGGTGACCAGATTTGAATATCCAGGTTCAGAATTTAAACGTTCCTTGAAATGACTAGCCGTATTTGGTGACCAGATCTGAATATCCAGGTTCAGAATTTAAACGTTCCTTGAAATAACTAGCCGTATTTGGTGACCAGATCTGAATATCCAGGTTCAGAATTTAAACGTTCCTTGAAATGACTAGCCGTATTTGGTGACCAGATCTGAATATCCAGGTTCAGAATTTAAACGTTCCTTGAAATGACTAGCCGTATTTGGTGACCAGATCTGAATATCCAGGTTCAGAATTTAAACGTTCCTTGAAATGACTAGCCGTATTTGGTGACCAGATCTGAATATCCAGGTTCAGAATTTAAACGTTCCTTGAAATGACTAGCCGTATTTGGTGACCAGATCTGAATATCCAGGTACTTCCTCACCTTCCACTCCTTCCCTTGGCCATAAAACTTACCCCAATTCAAAATAAAAATTGTGTAGATTATCGGATGTAATGAAATGCATAATAATTAGACCCCAAAATACTTAATTATTCAGGGAAATAAACCCCTGAGTCATCAGTTGGAAATACCAACGACATTAAGTCAAATTTTAAACAATGCAATAATAGGTATTAGCAAATAATAATTTACGACAATTTACTCGGAAATCAATAAAGCCAGGATAATAAAAATAGAAAGTTATCACTTACGTCGTCTGTAAGTGGCTTTACCAAAGTTTGATAATGCCGTCAGAAGGTGAAACAGCTGTCACGCGTAATAATAATTACAACTAGCAGAACTTGTTTATAAACACACTGTTTTTATAATTTTTTTAATAAGACTGTTAAAAATAAAATAAAATCTCTAAATTGAAATGGAGTTCTACAAACTAAACTTAAAATCAAATAAATTTACTGCGAAGGTTCAAAGTACTGTACTGTAATATTATATTAAATAATTTTTACGTGTTTAATTATTGTTTGAAGTCAGATTAAAGCGATTAAAAAACCCACCTGGCAATTCTTATTCGAGTTTCGTTGTATACTTACGTATTGGCGCGCTTTTACAATAACAATGGTATGGCATCATTCGTCTCATTTTTAACTATTATTATTTAGTGTGTAGGAAAGAGCGAAGATGGTTTTCGACACACTTGCTTATAACAGCCCACACGGGACTTGAGACAGAATACGTGTGAAAGAGATGACAGTAGCGCGGCGTTGCCAAGTACTTTACCCCTATACTGGGAGCAGTAACGGAGTGTGGAAATTTTATTAATTTTTAGTTTTTAAAAGGAAAAAAATGTTTCCGGACAGCAAAGTGCCCATAACATTTTTTACTCCAAATGTGCTAAGGAATAGCTGGTTAAAGTTTGTCGGGTACGTGCCGATACACCCTGTATATAAAAAATAATTTAAGAAAATTAGATTAATTAGAAAAAAATTACAAAATTGAAATCCATACAAATTATTGTATTTAAGAAAAAAAATATTAGTAGGGTAAATAGAATTTTGTAAAATAATTTGTGAGATTTTCAAGTGGAACTAGGGGAATCAGTTTTGTTGTTTTTTATACAGGGTGTATCGGCACTAACCCGACAAACTTTAACCAGCTATTCCTTAGCACATTTGGAGTAAAAAATGTTATGGGCACTTTACTGTCCGGTAGCATTTTTTTTTCAATTAAAAACAAAAAAAAAAAAATTTTCACACTACATCACTGTCATTGGCATTGCGTTTCGTGTTCAACAGCTGTTATAAGCAAGTATGTCAAAAAGCGTCTTCGCTCTTTCGCACACACTAAATAATAATAGTTAAAAATGAGACGAATGGTGCCGTGCCATTTCGTTGTGATTGTAAGTGTGCGCCAATATAGGTACACACGTGCATTATTCAACGGAATTCGAATAAAATACTTGCCAGATGGGTTTTCAAACTTTGACAAAGGATAAAACAGTGGTGACATGTGGTGAAAATATGAATAATAAATTTTTTATTAAAAAAAAACGTTACCGGACAGCAAAGTGCACATAAGATTTTTTACTCCAAATATGCTAAGGAATAGCTGGTTAAAGTTTGTCGGGTACGTGCCGATACACCCTGTACACCTAGTTCAATATTTATGATTTAAGATTTTCTCGGCCAAAAGTACTTTTGTTTTTTATGCCGTGTTTATTTAACACGGTATAACACCCCAAAAACAAGTAACAAAAAAGTTCAATATTTGTTTTTTATCATTAATAGTTCTAATTTCTTCTGGTAATTTATTAAAGAAATATTTTCCTTGGTGGCTAAAATGGTGCTGGGCAAAAGAAGTGTGTAGTTTAGGGAATGCAAATATATATTTAAGTCTGGTTCGATTTTCAGTTTTTCTTTTATAATTTGAATAATTGAATTTTTCATAAATAAGTGTTTAAACGTAGTATTATTTTTATTATGACTTTTTGAACAATTTCTATGGGGTCAGGCTAGTTTTGTAAGCAGCTCGCCAACTAATAATGGTATATAGTAGAACAGACTGTACTAATGCATAATATATACAGTATAGATTTTTCATTGATAAGAAATTTCTGATTCGTAGGAATATATAAATTAATTTCCTAGTTTTCTTTATTGTATGGCAGATGTGATCTTTCCATTTTAGGATTTTATCAATGATTATTACTAGATATGTAATTTTATCAGCTGTTTTCCGAAATGAGCATGTTCGTCGACAGAGGTTAGCGTCGTTCTGTGTGAGAGAATGATAATGTAGGATTATTTGGATTTCGAGATATACTATTGGTATTTATACAAAAGGGGATGACATATGTTTTTTCACTATTTAACGATAGAAAGTTATCGTCAATCCATATTTTTGGAGTATTTATATCTTCTGTGCCTTTTAAATTACTATTTTCTCGCGTTTTTCTTTAACTAGAAGGACTGTATCATCAGCATAAGAGACAATTTTTTCCATATAATGGTTGAACAAATATGTCATTTACTTATAAAATGAAAAGAACCGGTCCCAGAACTGTGCCTTGGGGAATACCAAAATTTGACGTTTCTTGGTCGCTGGTCGTGTCATTAATTTTAACGTACTGTGGGCGATTTGTCAAATGACTTTCTATCCACTGAGCGGCTTTATCGTTGATGTTAATAGATTTTAGTTTTTTCTAGTTTCTAAGCTCAATCGTCTCCTGTTATACATATTATCCTGTCGGTCTTTCGACAAACACAAAGGAGTTGGCATCTTATATAGGGACGGCGATGCGACTTGCCACCAGAGCCGACCTATGTGTCAATTTATTTTGCCGGTTGTTTATTTAATTAAATTTTAATTGTTAGAGAAGAATATATAATAAAACTAATTGATATTTATAAAACCAAATGTTTATATTCACATGGACCACGTTTTATTGAAATTTGACGTTAAAATGGAATATTTACTCTGAGTTCCTATACATAGGGTTTTCCAATACGAGGTGTTATTTTGAATATTAATTAAGGAATTAATGATTTTTTATGGCCGGAATTGGATGGTATTGATCTGGACAACGTTTACTTTCAACAAGACGGCGCTACGTGCCACACAAGCAACGAAACCATTGATATTTTTTACGGGAAAAGTTTCCGCACCGTGTTATCTCTCGAAGAGGTGATCACAATTGGCCACCGAGATCTTGTGATTTAA
Organism: Hesperophylax magnus; assembly: GCA_026573805.1. Classification (NCBI taxonomy): domain Eukaryota; kingdom Metazoa; phylum Arthropoda; class Insecta; order Trichoptera; family Limnephilidae; genus Hesperophylax; species Hesperophylax magnus. The sequence goes on from JAIUSX010000080.1 coordinate 20,468,813, forward strand.
CGCCTTGCGACTACTTCCTTTGAAGCTACGCGAAAGAGAAAGTCTACGTTAATAGCCCAGCGTCGATTCAAGACCTCAAAGATGGAATTCGTGAGGCTATCGAGGACATAAGGCAGCCACTTTGCGATTTGGTTATGGAAAATTTTATGAAAATGATATAGTCCTGTAGGCGTGGTCGTGGAGGTCATTTGACTGACTTTTTTTTAAACTATTAACGGCATTCCTGCTTCTTTATAATGAAATAAACATTCGATCATTTATATTAAAAAATGGCATTTTTCTTTGAATATCAAAATAACTTTTCTTTGAATATCAAATTAACACGTATACAGACCTTTTTGATATTTTCAAAACCTCACCGTCTTGCATCAAGGCAAAAATACTTGGTTGTGAATGTAACTGATATGTTTGTTGTAATGTTCTTTGTGTTTTAAATAAAAGGTTCTTTTATACGAAGTTAAGTTTATTAATTATTCAGTTGTTTATAAAGTACAGTGCAGTCTAACTGCAAGGAAGGTGTACTGGACGGGAGTCCGCACAAGACTGTAGATTTAGGCGCCGGGTCCAAACCGTGTCTTCAACCGATGAGATGCTCCTTTACGGCCGATGATGATGATTGTAGTTGATATTGTGATGAAATCTGCCTCCCGCACCCAGGCTTGATGAATGTTGGGCACTGGGTGTGCTGTTGTCTCTGCTCGCTTCTGGTGTTGGCGGTTTTCCAGAGGAGGGCCGGCTTGTCTTGAAGAGGTAACACCAGAAGATCTTGGAGCAGAAGACTTGGCGGGGTGAGGCAGATGTTGGGCAGGAGTCACTTGTAGATAAATAAAACGCTTGGTTTCGGTGGTAAAGATGAACTAATTTATTTTAAATTATGTGGCTGCTTATATTTAATTAGCCTGACTCGCACCCGACATTGGGCTTTGAGTCCAAAAGTGGTGGGGGATTGTACCCGCGCCAGATATGTGTTTATATACCCCGGAAAAATGTCGCATATTCATTTTGCCGGTAGCACACTCGAAGGCGGTCGCTTAAATTTGCGAGTTAGAAAAGATTTTGAACGCTTACATGAATAACAATTACATAGTTTAAATGCATAGTAGTTATAGGAATGTGTATCTTGACAACTAGATTTTTTGTTTGTCAAGATACGACAAAAAATAAGAAAAGTTTGTAAATAAATGTGTAAATATGATCTCAACGCGATCAAATTTGTAAAACATGTTAAGTTAGTATTTTTCCCAGGTCCCCCGTAACATAGCGCTCAGAAAGAGATAAGATTCACTATGCTACGAGGTTCCTGGATTTTTGTACACGCAAAAAAGGTAAAAAATATTGTTCAAAATTGGTTGTACATTTGTATGAAAAACAGCTTTTTTAATATCTCCTCAGCGGTAGTATATCGAAAATAGTGTTTATTTGACTACCGCCGAGAGGATGAACAAGTAAAAAATAGACATTTACAATATTTAAAAATCGATTTTTCTTAGTAATTTTTACATAGAAAAATGTTGAATCATCGATCCACGCGGCAGGTAAGCGGGCGGTGCGGTATCGATGCCATTCGGGGTCAAAGTTTTCAAGCCGCTTGGGCCGAAAATTGGACAAAATGACCAGTGGCGGGGAGTGGTGATTTCGCCAGTGGCGTGGGGTAGGCACATTTTATAAAAGTAAAACAAATTTTATAAAATTGAATAATGTGGTCAACTACGTCCGTTACACTCCCCCCGTTTAGCTATGCTGAACTAGAAAATAGGACGTTTGTTGGTACGGCGCAGTCCGCGGCGGCCAGTCCCTCTGGGATGGTGCTGGGCTGGTGGTACTGTTGAGGCTGCATCGGTAGGTGGAGCCGGCAGGATTACAGCGAGCTTCACATCGGGGTGGACGTAAAATCCGGTGCTCGTCTGGATCCTGGCGGTCCTCACTCGGCCGTCTGCAGCAGGGGTGAATGGAGGAACATGGTGGGCTAGCCTTGATGGCGGCAAGGGCCCCATCAGAGGGGGGGCTGGCTTGCTCCTGCGCATCTTGCAGGTGGGGCAGTTGTGGGCGATCTTGCGAATATTTGTTTGCAGTCGCAGCACATGGTAGCTGCCTCGCACCTCAGCCATTGTTCTCTCCTTATTCGGATGATCGGCTTCCTGGTGATGATATCTCACTAGAAGTCGTGCATATGCATGATCACCATCCAAAATTATAGGTGTCCGCACTGCTTGGGGCACGTTAATGAGGGCTCGTATTCTTGAGTTCATCCTCAGTAGGCCGTCAGGTCCAAGGAAGGGGCTCAAGGCTTTGAGCCGACTGTCACTTGGTAGTGGATCTCCTTTCTGGAGCGCATTTATATCACGATAAAATGTTTCTTCTTGACATTTTCTTGCCCATCGGGCCTCTGCTCCCTTGATTTCATCGGTTCTTATATGTTTATCAGGTTGTTCGTGGCTTCTTCCACGACACCTTTTAATGAAACGGTGTATCCAGCAGGTAGTTCGAATAAGATGACTGAATGAGGAAAATCTCTTGATGTCGGGCATTGTATCTGCCACAGTTGAAGTAAGGTCAACGTTTTGGCGCCTTATTTCAATGTGCCTGGGAGACCCTTTCGCGGGGCCGACTGATTTTCTCGTACCATTTGCAGGCACAGATCCAGCTGGTGCTTCTCGTACGGCCGCCTGTATAAGAGGTGCTCGCGGTACGGGGCCAGATGGTCCATGGGGAACGGTAGAATGCCACCGGGCATTGTGCCTGGGTGGTCTTCTCTGCAAAGATGCTGGCACAGATCCAGCTGGTACTCCTCGTACGGCCGCCTGTATCAGAGGTGCTCGCGGTACGGGGCCAGATGGTCCATGGGGCATGGTAGAATTTATTTATTGTTTTTTTATTTTAGTAATTTGTACATTTAAGTTTACAAATGACTAATTAATTATTACATACAAATATACTATGTTTTTTTTTTTCTTGCTTGATGTGGCTCCTACACAACATCTTGAACTTTTCAATTGGGGCAGACTTAAGGTTTTCCGGCAGCGCGTTATAGTATTTCATCCCTTTATATAATATAGTATTCTGGGTATTCGCTTTGTCCTTCTTTGGTAGCCTAATTTGATTGTACGTCCTAGTTTTATGTTTGTGTATGTCCTTGTTGTATACAATTTTATTCGAAAAATATTTGGGTAGCAGGTTGTTTACAATTTTGTGTAAAAATATCATCGTGTTCAAGGTCAACATCTGTTTCACCGTTAGCCAATTTAGTTCGTTTAACATTTTATTTACTTTTGAATACCTATTTCGTCTGAGTATTGTTCTCATTGCCCTATTTTGGAGAATTTGAAATTTATTTTGCTCTCGGTCGTTACACAGGAAAAGGATAGTTGAGCAGTAATTAAAATGTGGAGCAATAATGGAGTTATAAATGGTGATTGCAGTTTTTTCGGACAGTTTTTGGCGAATTCTTCCCAAAAAAGATATTTTTTTACCAATTTTCTTTTGGGTATATTCCGCATGTTTGTTAAAGTTCAGTTTGGAATCTATTATAACTCCCAAGTATTTTATATTGGTAACATTTTCAATAATTTCACAATCAATTTTTATTTTGCTTTCACTGGATGTCTTCTTATAACCAATTACCATACATTTTGTTTTTTTTGTATTTAATTTAAGCTTATTTATTTTTAGCCATCTTGATACATTATCTAGTTCATTATTTAAAATATGTATTAGTTCTTCATAGTTTTCTCCAATTATATATATAAGTGTATCATCGGCAAATAGTCGTACTTTGCATTTTGAAAATATTTTCACCATGTCATTAATATAGAGTATGAACAATAGAGGTCCAAGGACTGATCCCTGTGGTACTCCTAATTTATTTTCCATTGGTTTTGAAAATTGATTATTAATTTTTGTTACCTGTATTCGGTCTTTCAAATACTCTTTTATTAATTTAATGGCTAGAGTTGAGAAACCAATTTCTTTAAGCTTTCTTATCAATATTTCTCGATCTATGGTTTCGAATGCCCTTTGAAAATCCAAGAATATTGCTAAGATAAATTTATTACTATTCATTCCTTCTTTCCATTCTTCAACGATTACATTTAACGCTGTTTCACAAGAATTATTACATCTGAATCCCGATTGTTCTTGGTATAAAATATTGTTTTCATCTAAGTATTGCAATATTTGTTCTTTTATTATCACTTCAAGTATCTGTTCATATTTCGGTAAGGTGTTTATTGGTCGAAATTCTTCACATTTTCTGGTATTTTTAACCTTTGGGACCGGTATAATGGTAGATAGTTTCCATGACTGTGGAAATTTTCCCTCTTCAATTGTCTGATTAATAATATTTAATAGAGTAGATCCAATTACTGGAAAAGCATCTTTTATCAGACTAATAGTTAATCCATCTGAACTATTTTTTGATTTAATTTTGTTTAAAATGTTAAATAAATATTCTGCAGTTATTTTTCTGAAGACCAATAATTCTCTGTTTGAGTTGTTATTATCATTTGTGGGGTTGAAAACAATGTTGGGTATTAATTTGTTAATTTGAGTGATGCTTTCTATAAAATATTTATTAAAGCTATTAGCCATGTTTTCTTCGTTTATATCTTTTGGGAAGTTTACTATTTTTATGTCGTTTTTGTTATCGCCATGTACTAATTCTTTAATGCTTTTCCAAATTTTTTTGGGATCCCCTTCTTCCGAGTTTATTTTATTTTTTATGTACTCATTATGCGTTCTTTTTATGTCTTTAGAGTATTTATTTCTCATTTTTTTGTAGTTATTCCAATCCATAGTACTATTAGTAAGGAGTGCTCTCTTGTAAAATGTATCTCTATCGTGCTGCATTGTGCGTAGTTCTTTTGTGAACCATTTATTATTGTTTCCTTTACGTATCTTCTGTTCTGGAACTACTTCATCAATGGATTCTTTAATGTTTAATATCATCTGGTCAGCTTTTTTGTTATATTCCATTTGATTTATTTCATTCCAATCAATAGTCTCTAAGGTCTGAATGAAGAGTTCTTCATTGTATCTTTTGTAATTTTTAAATGTTATTACTTGTGTTTCTTTAATGGAGTTGTAGTTTTCTCTGTCATTTAATAGAATTTGAATCATATTATGGTCGGTAATTTTAGGTTTATCTAATACATTAACACATAGGTTAAATTTATTTGAGATAACCAGATCAATCAATGTTTTAGAGGTATTAGTAATTCGTGTGAAATCTTTAACTAATTGTTTCATACCTGCAGTTTGAATAATAGATTTCAGTTTATTTGTGTATATGTCTGCATTTGCTTTAACATTTATATTAAAATCTCCAACTATGATATTAATATTTTCATCTTGCAAATTTTCTATGCTCCATCTTTGAAAATATGTTAAGAAGCCGCATTTACTTGTGTTTGGTGATCTATAAATAACAGTGTATACACCTTTCTTGATTCCTGATTTAATGCTGATGGCTAAAATCCAACAATTTTTTTCATATTGGTGATTTGATATCACTTCATATGGAACTTTATTACTTAAGAGAATCATCACTCCTCCTGTATGTCTGCTATGCGAGTCACAACGGATGGTATTATAATGATCAAATATAATTTCACTATCTTGGATATCTTCAGTCACATGTGTTTCACTCATCATAAGCATAAAAGGTTTCTTCTCTTCTAAAAGTATTTTGACCTCTTCGTAATGTGCTATGATGCTTTGTATGTTCAAGTATATAATTTCATATTTCTCGTAACTTTTGTTTATAAAAAAGAAATTCTGCTCATTTTTGCTTCTAGTTTTCTTTTATAAATTGGGCATTCCTTACTCATGGCTGAGTGACTACAATTTAGTTTCAGTCCTAATCTTTTACTCGTCATTATACAATTGATGCACTGAATATCCTCATCCATGCAATCTTTTACGTCATGATTTTTTGCGCATTTTGGACAAGATTTTGGGTTTCTGCAATCTATAGCCTTGTGGTTGAACCCATTACATTTAAAACATCTCATGATATTTAAATTGTCAAAGACCCTGCATCTGTCCCATCCAATATTTATTTTTTCTGCATTTAACATTCTGTCGTAAGTCTTTCCGTCGACGTCGGCATATATAGTAAAAGTTGTTTGATTTCTTTGGTTTTTTAGTTCTTTCATATATGTCACCTTTATTTTTGAGTTTTGTTCACAGATGGTCTCATTTTGAGTTTTTATTTTTCTCTCTATTTCTTCAAAACTGTATTTTTCAGATAAACCAATAATTTTGACGGATGGGTTTTTTGTTTGAGGAATCTTTACCTCATATTTATCTCCCAGTTTGGCTATCACCTCATCATGAACCTTATTAATATCTGTGGCATTTTTAAATTCTACTATAACCCCTCCATCTTTAAAATTTCTCATGCCGGTAACTCCAAAATTTGCTGGGTCAATATTGTCTTTTATTTCACTCTTTGTTTCATTATTTTCCTGATCCTTCTTTTTTGGTTTTATGATAACAACTGGTTCGTGTTTTTTTACCTTTTCTGCATATGTTTCAGTTAAGATTATTTTTTTAATATCATGTTTAATGTTTTCTAAATTACTGATATATTTTCTGTCACTGTCGATTATATTTTCTTGTAATCTGATGATTTTGTCTTGTAATGAAAGATTTTCTGATTTAATTGCATCTTCTAACTTCGTTATTATGAGTTCTATAGTATTTTTTGTTTTTTGATCCTTGACTGTTTGAATTTTTGAAACTTCATTTTTAAGTTCATCTAGATAGTTCGCTACCGTCATCGTAGTATTTTTGTTTGCACGGTTTTGTAGAATTAAATCGGACGTACTGTGCACATTTCTCACTAGATGGCGTTATACGTTGAAAGTTAGCGAGTTGGTCGTCTTATTATAATTTAATAAAAAATAATAAGAATTGCCTTCACTGAGAAGCGAACTCAGCTCCTTGAGAACTCTGACCGCTACCGGAACGGGCGACACTATCGACGTTATTCTCCAGGCCACGGCCCACTTATCAGCGAGCGTGATAATGTTCGTATATTAAGTGCTACCAGTTTTTAAACTGACAGGTATGGTATTCTGTTAGTTATTTTGCGACAATAACTAGCATTGATCACTGCACAGATTTTAAAATCACTTAAAAAGAGTATTTCGAGGGCGTTTTAGATTAATTAAAGTAGTAGAAAGTACACTAGTCTTTTACATTTTTATATTAATCGATATCTTTGTGATTATTTCGATTTATAAACTATGAATTTAAAAGATTTTAGTGGAGCAATTTTTTGGCGTGCACACACTTCGTAGTGTAAACTTTAAAAAATAAAATAAATAAAATAAAATAAATAAAAATAAAATAAAAAAACCGGGCATGGTGCCTGGGTGGTCTTCTCTGCAAAGGTGCTGGCACAGATCCAGCTGGTACTCCTCGTACGGCCGCCTGTATCAGAGGTGCTCGCGGTACGGGTCCAGATGGTCCATGTTGCACTGTTCGAAGTCTCTCGGCAACGTGCCTGAGAGACCCTTTCGCGGGGCCGACTGGCCTTCTCTGCGAAAATGCTGGCACAGGTCCAGCTGGCGCTCCTCGTACGGCCGCCTGTATCAGAGGTGCTCGCGGTACGGGTCCAGATGGTCCATGTTGCACTGTATGATGCCTCCCGGCAGTGCGCCTGGGTGACAGTGTGGCTCGTATGGCCAATGTGGTAGCTTCATTCACGTGTTCAGAGGTCCCTCCGCCATGGGTGGTCCACCCCAACGCCGTTCGTGATAATATTCGCGTAGAATCACGAACGACGCGCACTTCCCTCGAGACAATTAGGTGAGCATTGTCTTGCCCGATGAGAAGTGTGGGGGTGATGTAGCGACCGTGGTACCTCTGTACAGGAAGGCTGAGCTGCTTGATGGTACTTGCTTTGATGATAAACTCATCAGCAATTCCGGCGCCACGTAGAGTGATTGGCACGCGGCGGGACGTTATGTCTGATGAGCTCATCTTTTTCGCTCCGTGTAGCCGTAGCTCACAGGTAGGTCCGGTAGTGCCGAGTTTTTGTGCTGTGGTGGCGTCAATAAGGGTTACTGTTGAGCCCTCGTCCAGAAGCGCAAAGGTTTTAATCTGCCGCTTCGGGCCCGACAATATGACTCCCACCACTTTTAACACGGCACTTTCGGTGTGGCGTCACATATTGTGAACGTCTGCCACTGTCATGTCATTATCACGAGTGTTATTATAGTTGTGAAGAAGTCGGTGGTGGGGGGATCTGCATTCCCCCACGCCGCACCATTCACTAACTTTGCACTGTTTTGTATAATGTTTGCCATTGAGGCACAATCGGCACAAACCGGCGTCGTTCACTGTTTCAAAACGATATTTTAAGTCTTTCGCGGCGAAAGAGCGACATTCGCTAAGTTGGTGGCCATTTTCACCACACTCGACACACCCGGCGCGGTTATCGAACTCGCGAACTTCACCGTAACTGTTTTGCACCTTTTCCCCGCTTCGATTATTTTCTCGATTATTACCAGACAAAATTTGGGGCATTCGATTATTACCAGACAAAATTTGGGGCTTTCGATTAATTTTCGCGAACTGTTGTTTTTCACTAGAATCATTGTAATAAGTATTGTTTTTCCGCGATAAAAACCGTTCTGACGCGGCAGACGTGTTTAAACTGTTGTCACATGTGTCACTTTTGTTCGAATTGTTTTTTCGCGAAAACTTTTCTGTCTCGGCAGACGTATTTATGAAACTGTCACAGGTATCACGTTGGCGGGCACTGTTTTTTCGCCAAAACTGTTCTGACGCGGCGGACGTGTTCTCGAAACGGTTTTCGTCACATGTTTCACGATTTTGAGCACTGTTTTTTCGCGAAAACTGTTCCGTTATTGAGAACAAATGTTCACGGCGTGGGCGGGACCTCGCGGGGTCAACCAAACCGGACTTTGGGATGGCGTTCGCGACGGTTTTCAGGAAGGCGGCAAACTGGCAAATGGTAGCGGAGGCCTCGTAGTGCCGCACTTCCATCAGCCACGCCAACCGCAAGGTGGGCGGCATCTTCCCCGCGATGTCACTGAGCAGCGCTGGATTCGTCAGATAGCCATCATTGTTGAGGGAGCGGAGTGATGCCACCAGGTTTTGAACTGTGCCAGAGAAGTCTGCGATATCCTCCAGAGAGGCCTCAATTGTGAGGTGGGGCAGCTTCTTCACTTTGTCCAGCATCAGAGCAGCGAGTGAAGTAGTCCCTCCAAATCTCTGCTCCAGGGCTGCCAGGATCTCCGGAACCTGAGCAGGGTCCATCAGAAGGGGGCCGACGGCTTCTCGGGCTTTCCCCTTGAGGGCCCGCTGTAGGCGGATCAAGTTTTCGCTGGAGGTCATCCGACATGTGGAGGTAGACTGGTTAAACTGTGCCCTCCAGGTGGGCCACTCCAGTGGATCTCCAGAGAATGGAGGCAGGTCCTTGGCCATTGATTGTCTGGCAATAAGGGCCGCCATTCGTGGATCGTCCTCGATTGTGGGACGGGGGCTGTCCTGAGCCCTTGAAGCTCTGATGGCTTCTGTCAGGGCGGAGGCCAGCTGAGCCATGGGACTGCCATCATGCTGAACCCAGGCTCTGGTATGTTGGGCCGTATCATCCGCCGTAGGTTGGGGCGGGAATCTCGGCATGGAGCTGGTACTGGCTGTGGGCGGGCCATCTGGCCGTGCCGGCACGCCATACTCCTGTTCGCGCAGTGGTACGGGCGGCACATGTCCAGATGGTCCAGATGGTCCAGAGGGTCCAGGTGGTCCAGGCTGTGTCCATGGCACGTCCCACTGCTCGAGCAGTCCGGCAGGTGATCCTGGCGTCGGCGCTGGGTACCCCGGGTGGGGCAGAGGTACGGGCAGCACAGGGCCATGAGGTCCAGGCTGCACCAGTACTGGGCATCCCTGAATGGTCCAGGGTGCTGGTTGCGCAGGGCCTGCTGGCTCTTGCTGCGCTCGTGATGCGTACCTCTGGTCCACCAGAGGTACAGGTCCGGCTGGCACTTCAGGTACGGCTTGCCTCTGTTCTATCAGAGGGGCGGGCGGTACGGGGCCAGAGGGTCCAGGCTGCATCATGTTTGGCCACCCTGCATTGGGCCAGGGTGACGAGGGCGGGGGACCGGCTGGCCTTGGCTGCGCCGCTGCTGAGTACCTCTGGTCCACCAGAGGCACCGGGCTCGGTTGGCCGGGCTGCACCCATCCAGGGCTGTACCCTTGGAAGCGCCAGGGTCCTCCTTGAGCAGGGTACCCTTCCAGGAGTACGGGTCCAGATCGGGCAGGCGCTGCTGCTGCTGGTTCCTCATACCTCTGGTCCACCAGAGGCACCGGGCTCGATTAGCCGGGCTGCGTCCATGCTGGTGGTGACCTCTCCAGGAGCTTCGAAGGTCCAGGAGGGACAGGGGCTGCTGCTGTTGGAGCTGATTGAAGAGCTGCTTTGAGTCTCTCAATGTGCTCGGTTTGACTGCGAAGCTGTTGTCGCAATGACTCCATCGCATCCTCTTGAAATATGGAGGGCGGTGAGTCATGATCTGCAGGTGGTGCCATGTCAGGAGTAGTGCTGGGCGTGGGCATGGGGGTTACGTCAGGCGTGACGTGAACCATAGCCGTGGCCTGAGTCCCAGCGTCCAGGGCATCTGCAGATGGTGTTGAGGATCCATCGTCTTGGATCCGGCTCGACCGTAAAGTTGGAGACATCCTGGTTGAAGGCGTGTGAGAATCCGGCTCGGAGGACCACTTGTACTGGACGGGAGTCCGCACAAGACTGTAGATTTAGGCGCCGGGTCCAAACCGTGTCTTCAACCGATGAGATGCTCCTTTACGGCCGATGATGATGATTGTAGTTGATATTGTGATGAAATCTGCCTCCCGCACCCAGGCTTGATGAATGTTGGGCACTGGGTGTGCTGTTGTCTCTGCTCGCTTCTGGTGTTGGCGGTTTTCCAGAGGAGGGCCGGCTTGTCTTGAAGAGGTAACACCAGAAGATCTTGGAGCAGAAGACTTGGCGGGGTGAGGCAGATGTTGGGCAGGAGTCACTTGTAGATAAATAAAACGCTTGGTTTCGGTGGTAAAGATGAACTAATTTATTTTCAATTATGTGGCTGCTTATATTTAATTAGCCTGACTCGCACCCGACATTGGGCTTTGAGTCCAAAAGTGGTGGGGGATTGTACCTGCGCCAGATATGTGTTTATATGCCCCGGAAAAATGTCGCATATTCATTTTGCCGGTAGCACACTCGAAGGCGGTCGCTTAAATTTGCGAGTTAGAAAAGATTTTGAACGCTTACATGAATAACAATTACATAGTTTAAATGCATAGTAGTTATAGGAATGTGTATCTTGACAACTAGATTTTTTGTTTGTCAAGATACGACAAAAAATAAGAAAAGTTTGTAAATAAATGTGTAAATATGATCTCAACGCGATCAAATTTGTAAAACATGTTAAGTTAGTATTTTTCCCAGGTCCCCCGTAACATAGCGCTCAGAAAGAGATAAGATTCACTATGCTACGAGGTTCCTGGATTTTTGTACACGCAAAAAAGGTAAAAAATATTGTTCAAAATTGGTTGTACATTTGTATGAAAAACAGCTTTTTTAATATCTCCTCAGCGGTAGTATATCGAAAATAGTGTTTATTTGACTACCGCCGAGAGGATGAACAAGTAAAAAATAGACATTTACAATATTTAAAAATCGATTTTTCTTAGTAATTTTTACATAGAAAAATGTTGAATCATCGATCCACGCGGCAGGTAAGCGGGCGGTGCGGTATCGATGCCATTCGGGGTCAAAGTTTTCAAGCCGCTTGGGCCGAAAATTGGACAAAATGACCAGTGGCGGGGAGTGGTGATTTCGCCAGTGGCGTGGGGTAGGCACATTTTATAAAAGTAAAACAAATTTTATAAAATTGAATAATGCGGTCAACTACGTCCGTTACAGAAGGAATCTAGCAGAATGCCGTCGCGCTCCCCGCTGCCCGCGCTCTTCGAGCAGAGTCGGAAACGTTCGACAAACCTCGGCTATCTTCGGCCGTGCACTAACACCTATATGATACACTACACCCTTCCCTCTCTAACTGCAGCGCTACGACTACTATATATAACAGAGATAAAAGGGCCCTAGTTACCGCTTTATGTGGTAACCCTACGGCTAAAACCTTATCATTGTCAACAATATACTTGATAAAACATATAAAATATACCACACACATAACTAAATATTTTAAACTAAATATTTCACACAATTAATAATAAGTACATAATTTATAACTCTTCAATAATGTTGACTTGAGAAGTAGCCTGCTCTTCTGGGGTATTTTGTCTGGGCCGAAGTCGATTCGCCCACGGACTCCTTTGTGTTAGTATTGGTGATGCTCCTGATGGTCCTGGCCCGGCACCCTCCACATCTGCCAACCTGAAATCAGGAGAATACCCCTTTAAACCACGTAGTAAAACCGAGGTCTCCAACTCCGGAGGGTCGTTCCAACTGATCTCAGACGCTGACTGCGACCCGTTGAACTCCTCACCCCAGCTTACTGACAGCTCCCTGATTTGATCCAAGTGTCTCTTCCACGTCACATTCGAATCTCCCACTCTTACAATGAAAACCTTTTTTCCCAGAGACTTACAAATCACAGCTTTTGTCCATAATATTTTATTATTTTGGCGATAATCTCGCACAAGGCATTTTTGACCTATTCTAAATTTGCGAGCCTTGGCTCCACCAAAACCTTTAATCTGTCTATTCTGACTTTTCGCAATATTATCGTTCGCACGCTTAACCATCTCTGAGTCTAGCTCTAGCTCTCCCACCTTGGGTAGAACTAACCCGTCAAACGAGGAACGAAGCCTCCTGCCTACTAACCAAACAGCGGGTTCAACACCCGTCGAACAGTGAGGCGAGTTTCTATAATCTAACAGAAAATTCAGTAGTTTTATTCTATAATCTTTGTGAAAGCAAGAACCAACCATCACCTTTTTAAGAAAACCTTTTACAGTTTTCACTGCGTTTTCTGCTAGTCCGTTACTTTGCGGGTGCCTTACCGGTGACGTCATAAATTTAATGTTATTTTCATCCAAGAATTTCTTAAACTCTTCACTCGTGAAAGCAGTACCATTGTCTGATACAATCAATTCAGGGTTACCAAAAATCGCAAAAAATTTTCTTAATTCTAAAATGGTGTGAGTACTATCTGCCTTTGTAACCTCGATGCAGTCTATCCATTTAGAAAATGAATCGCAAATTACTAAGAACATCTTGCCTGATAAAGGCCCACAGTAATCTATATGCAAACGACTCCACACTCTCCCTGAATTCGGCCAAACAATTAATTGACTCTTTGGTGGTGATTGCCTGTTAACAGCACAATCCTGGCATGATTGAACCATCTTTTCTAGATCCTTGTTCAACGATGACCACCAGAAATACGCTCTCGCAACGCCTTTCATCTTGACTATACCTAAGTGCGACCTATGTAACAAGGTTAACACATGATTTTGTAAAGAAGCTGGAATAATTATCCTATGGTTCCAGAACAAACAATCATTTACAATAGAAAGTTCGTTTCTCTTAACCCAAAAATTCCATAAAATATTGTCACGTTTCATAGACTTAGGCCAGCCCTGCCTCAGATGAGTAACTACAAGCTGTAAAACTGTGTCTGAAACGGTCGCTGCTTTTTTTAAATATTTTTTATTCTAGATAAAAGAAAATTACATTTTTCACTTATTTAACTAGAAATAACATATATATACTACACATTAATATATTACACACCGATATTATTCACTTTCATTGTTTTTTTGATTTAGCATAAAACTGAACAATTTTTTTTTAAATGTACCTATACTTTTTTCATTTTTAATTTCGTCTGGGAGGCAATTATAAATGTTGCTTCCCTCGTAACCAATGGATTGCTTGCCATAATGAGTATGTATGGTGTTTAAATGTATTTTATCGTGTTGCCGTGTAAAGTGTGTGTGTACTTGGGACGTTTTAATGAGTTCTGTATTTGTATGTATGAGTTTATTATTTATTTTGTAAATAAGGAGACATGTATTATATTCATATAATTTTCTTAATTTTAATAATTTTGTTTCTATATATAATTTTTTTGTTGATGTTCTAGGTTTGAAGTGGAATAGCTTTTTGATTTTTTTTTTTTTTTTTTTTTTTTTTTTAATTTATTTAATATTTGTATGTTTTTTACAATAAATATACAATTTATACATATTATACAGTGTTATAAAGGTAAATAATAATAGCTTTTCCTCACCATAAAGAGACGAGGCTCTTGTGTTTGGTGAGTGAACCCTAGCTCAATTATATGTAATCATGTAAGTAAGTAAATAATATATTTGCAAAACCAAAGGGATAAGTAAAAAATAGGCAAGATTTATCAATAATACAGTTTCAAGATTTGAAGGAAATAATAATAAGAGTAAGATATGGATTTTTATAGTAGTTTTAGGTAATTTTTTAATTTTATTTTAAATTCCTGAATATCTTCAATATTTTTTAGATATAATGGAAGGGTGTTGAAATATGTTATACCTAGATAGAGATAGGTATTTTGTGTGTGCTTTGTATTAAGTTTTGGGATTTTGATAGTTTTTTGATATCTTGCTGATGAATTGAATTGTAAGTTATTTAACTGTATTTCTTTATAAATTTGTAGAATTGAATATTTTTTATATATATTGTCTATTGTGGGTACATTGAATATTGAAAAGAGAATCTCAGTAGAAAATTTGGATGGTTTTTTCAATATTACTTTAATTATCAATCTTTGAACTATTTTAAGTGGATTTAATATATTGTTATAAGTTCCTCCCCAGCCAATAATACCATATTGTAATATAGATTGTACAATTGCATAGTACACACTTTTTAGGTTTTCTAGTCTAAGAATATTTCTAAGTCTTATAAATATATAAATACATTTTCTAATTCTTTTGACAAGTTCACAAATTTGTTTTTTCCATTTAAAATGTTGATCTATATATATACCAAGATATTTAATTTCCGAAGTTAGACTAAGTATAGAACATTCTTGATTGCAATTAGTTCTGTTACATTTAAGTTGATGTATTATAATTTTTAATTCTGGTATTAATTTAAATTTGTTGATAGAGAATGGGATACATTTTGTTTTTTCAGTATTTAATGAGAGGAGGTTTTTATCGAACCAATTTTTCAGTATGTTAATATCAGTATTTGCTAAGTTATTAACATTATTCCAATCAGTACCTTCAATTATTATGACAGTGTCATCAGCATAAGATATTATTTTTCCATTTAATCTTTGATTGAATATGTCATTTACATAAATGATAAACAGTAACGGTCCCAGGACTGTACCTTGAGGTATGCCGAAGTGACTTGTTTTTTGTTGACTAAGTACATCGTTGATTTTTACGACTTGAGGGCGTTTGAAAAGGTAGCTTTTTATCCATTCTATAGCTGTACCACTTAATCCAATGTTTCTTAATTTACTTATAAGTTTGTCGTGTGATATGCTATCAAAAGCTTTTTTAAGATCTATGAAAATTCCAATGCATTTTAATGATTTATCTAATGAATTATGAACAAGACTAGTTAATTTTGCAATTGCATCCTGAGTGCTTCTACCTTCCATAAAACCGAACTGATTTTCATTAATTAATTTATTACATTTTACAAATTGGTTTATTCTTTTTTTAACTATCTTTTCAAAAATTTTTGCTATGTTCGAGATTACTGATATGGGTCGGTAATTGCTAACTTCTTCTGGGTTACCAGATTTAAATATTGGAGTAATGGTAGTTTGTTTGTAGATTGATGGAAACACTCCGCTTTGGAAACTTACATTTATTATGTGTTTTAACGGTTTAGAAATTTGATTTTTAATATTTTTAAAAATATTAACTGTTATTCCATCAAAACCCGGGGCAGAACCTCCTTGCATACCGTTTATAATTGATATTATTTCGTTCTCTGTGGTGACTTGGAATGTTGCTATATTATTGTCAGTATCAATACTACAGTCTGGAAATGTTATATTTGGGTCAGTATGAATGAGATTGGCAAGATTTTCCCCTACGTTCGCAAAGAAGGTGTTAAATATGTTTGCAGCTTTTGAGGGATTTTCTTTACGACATGTTTTCATGTTGTCATGAGATATAGTAGCGATGTCGTTATTCTTGTTTTTTTTCTTGTCAATTATTTCATTTATAACTGTCCACACTCTTTTACTATCATTTTCAGCCTGATTCAACTTTTGTTTATAATACTTTTGTTTTGTATTTTTTATAATATATGAAAGTTTGTTTTTATATGCTTTAAAATGATTTAGTAAATTTTTATTATTTGGTTGTTGAGTAGTTAATTTATAAAGAGCTTGCTTATGTCGTACAGATACTACTAAACCATGAGTAATCCATGGTTTTATAGGTTTCAAGTTCGACACTTTGGATTTGGTTATTATATTATTATTTGTCTAGTCATTTATGCATTTAGATATTTTTTCTTCAAACATTTTACAACATATATTGACATCATTACATCGTAATAATTTATTCCAATTTTCTGATTCTAATTGGTGTTTTAATGTATCCATATTAAGTACTTTTTTTGAGTAATTATTTTGTTTAAATAATGGCAAAGTTGGATTGCTTAATTTATAGTTAAAAATACATGAATAATGATCAGTGATAGTTGTATGAATGACAGCTGATTTTATATTTTGGATATCAGGAATATTTGTAAAAATGTGATCTAAGCATGAGGGGCGTTGACCTTTAACATTTCTGGTATAAGAATTTATGCACGATAAATAATTGAGTTCTGCTAACATATTTAGATATGTGTCTTTATCTTTACTAGAATAGTCATTTGCAATATTTAAATTCATATCTCCAACAATAATAGTATTTTTATTTCTAAAATTTAACAGAATATTTTTTAATTCATCTATAAATTGAGGTACTATCGATGTATGGGTACGATAAATAGCAATAATGTTATAATATTTATTTACGTCTTTAAATTCTATATTTAATATGTTAACATTACTAACATTAATTATTTCTTTAATATTGAGAACATTATACTGGTTAGAAATAAATAATCCGATACCTGAGTTTTTGTTTATTTTGTTTATTGTCGCATGGTATGTGTAGCCTGGAATAGTGTAATTAATTTCGCCTGCAGAGTGTGTCTCTGTTAAGACAATCAGGCCCGGGAAAAAATTTAATTCTTTTAATGTTAAAACTAATTCATCCATATTTCGTTCTAAACTTCTAATATTTACATGAAATAGGGTAAATCCTTTTTCAGTGCAAATTAAGTTAAAATCTTTCATAGATTGACATAAATTTTCTTCAATATACATTTTTTTATCTAATGCGTTAAATAAAAAATCATTCATTTTTTAAGTTTCAGATTAGAGTTTAAAGAAATGAAATTTACCGTATTATTCATAGTCGATGCGCTCTCTAGCTAGTTGAAGCATTTTTTGCCGATAGAGACATTTCATGCTATCAACTCTGTGTTCTGTAGAATAATTCATATTAAATCTTTTGTTTTGAGCACAGCAATTGTTGCATGTTGGAGGTTGTTCTTTATTTTCACATTTAGACAGAATGTGCTCCTTTGTGCAATGAGGGCAAATGGGGGGCTGCGTCCTGGCGAGACATCTTTGCGCTGTGTGGCCGAACTTAAGGCAGTGGTAGCATTGAGTAAGCGGGTTACAGTCTTCTATGTATACTCTTTGGAATTTGATGTTTATTTTGTTTTTTTCTAGTAGCGTTTTTCTTAATTTACCGGTTGTTACAATAATGTAGTTAGTGGTGTCGTTTTCTTTTCCTTCATTGTATTTGTTTTTTAATTCTTTGATAAGCTTGATGTTGTTTTTGTCTTCCAGGGTTAATCCTTCATTTTGTTGTACAATCCCATCTATAATTTCCTCTTCAGTCAATTGGCATTGCAGCCTTTTCAACATTAAACACGGTTTCTTTTTTTTTATTTCTTCGGCCAATATTTCTTTTCCAATTACCTTATTAATTTCTTCGGTTAACTTTTCTGCATCTTCTTTTTTTTGACATGAGATCAGTAATTTTTGTTCTCCGATTTTTTTTACTCCATTTACTCCAACTTTTATTTTAGTTAAATTAATGTTTTTTTGAATTTTTATTTTTATATCTTCGGCCTTCAAGGTGTTTTTAGATGTAATTATGATGGCGTGCTTCTGTTCTGGGATGTGTGCACCTGTATTCACAAAGTTTTTATTGTCACCTAATACATTTGCATATGTCCTTTTGTTATTATTATGAATTTCTTCTAGTTTCTGTGCGTAGTGATGATTGTTTTTAATATTAGTTTCTTGTAATTCTATAATCTTTTTTTGTAGGTTTATTAGTTCATGTTGAATTTTTTCTTCCAGTGATATAATGTTCTGTTCCAGTGTTAATTTTATTTTTGAGTCCTTCACTGAAGTGATCTTGTTTATTAAGTCTTTAATGTTTTTAATAATTTCTTGAGTTTCCATATTGGATGGAATGGAGCGCCCAGGTGGGCGAGTTATTAATGTAAACTATATTACTTGATTTACTTGTCACAAAATTACGCGACTGTACTCCTTCGATGCGGAGATTATGGAGATTATGGAGATTACTTTGTTTTGTGTTACCTGTAGTTCGTTTATATATGTTTCACATGTATTTCCCCAGATTTCAACCAAGTAGTTTAAATGTGAGTGTACGAGGCTATAATATAGACCTTTTTTAATTTTATTTGGTAACAGATATGATATCCGGCTGAATACGCTAATTAAGGGGGTGATTTTATCTTTAATATCTTGAATATGCTTCTTAAAAGTTAGGTGTTTATCAATGCACAGCCCAAGATATTTTTCCTGTATCAGGATTTGCAGGTTGTTATTTTCAATTTTTAAGGGTACATGAGGAAGAATTATTTTACGAGTTGAGCTTAAAATCATGTATCCTGTTTTTTTAACATTCATTGTTAATATATTTGATTGGAGCCAACTGCTAATTTTGTCTAAGTCACTCTGTGCATTTTCTAGTAAGATTTTTAAATCTTTACCCCAGTAGAAAATTGCAGTATCATCTGCATATAAAAAAATATCACCGTTTAAATCTAATTGGGAGATATCATTTATATAAATTTGGAACAGAAGTGGTCCTAGTATGGATCCTTGCGGAACTCCGTAGTTTATTGGTAGGTGGTTGCTATTTTGATTATTGATGCTAACGAATTGCTTTCTGTTGCTAAGATATGATTTGAATAGATTAAGAGCAGGACCAACTACACCAATTTTCTCGAGTTTCTTGAGAAGTATGTCATGGCTTACTGTATCGAAGGCTTTTTGAAGGTCAATTTGTATAGATAAAATATAATTCCCACCATCAATGCTGCTTCTAAGTTTACTGATTAAGTCATTTATTGCCGCAAGTGTGTTTGATTTTTTCCTAAAGCCATATTGTTTTTTATATAAGAACGATTTTTTTGATAGAAAGTTGTTTAATCTATCGTAGATTACACGTTCAAAGATTTTGGATAAGATTGGTAAGATAGAAATCGGTCTGTAATTTGAGGTATCCGTTTTGGACCCACCTTTGTGAATTGGTATTACCTTAGCAATTTTGCAACTATCTGGAAAAGTTCCCTCTTTAAGACACTGATTAATTAACTTTGATAAAATAGGAACCAATTCTGTGGAGAGACTCTGTCTTACATTTGAGTGTATCATAACCAGCGCTTGCATTTAGTTTTAAGGATTTTATTATTTTACTTATTTCTAATTCCGTGGTAGGTTGAAGATATAATGATTCCTTGCTATCATGCACTAATGTTATTTCATTGGCTAGATTGTGTGTGATTTTGTTGTGTATATTATTAGCTAAGGAGGAGCCAATGTTACAGAAGAAATTGTTAAAGTGGTCGCATATCTCTACGTTTTAACCGAACGCAAATCCAATTGAGTTCCTTCTTCTATAAAACTCACAAAATCTGCACGAAACGGAAACGGTAACTCGAATGGTACCGGTCTCGCGTTATGAAACACTGGGTTTGAATCCCGATTGACTTTAAAACATACTTTATGTTTTTTAAATTTCCCTAATTTGTCTGAAAAAACTTCTGGAAATTCCTTAAAAAGTTCCTCCTTTTTTTCATTCACTGTAAAAACTGAATCACGATTAATCGGCGCAATTCCCAAGTCGAAAAGTTCCACGAAATCACGACCCACAATTAATTCTGAACCCTTAGCGACAACTTATGTTACCGAAAAAATTGATTTACCCACGATTTTTAATGGATATCCGTCGTAACCAGAAATTGTACGCTTGTCAGTTGACAACTCTATATTTTTAAACGATTTTTTAAAAACAACCTCAGGAATCACCGAAACACTCGAATCGCTATCTACCATAGCTGAACATGAAATCTCATTAATTTTAATCTCGACTTTATACGGACTAATAAATGCAATGTGCTCTATATGAATTGCCTTTTTTACAAACAACGGAGACAATTTATTATTCTTGCACATATTTTTAAGATGACCCACTTGCTTACAGATGAAGCATTTTGCGCTTTTAAACTTACAATCACTTAACGCGTGATTCGCTCCACAACAAGTACATTTCTTAAAACCCGAGAATTTCCTCACACTAGGGCTTCCCGACCGTGAATCCGTTCTTGAAAACTCCGGTTTCCCTCTAGAACGCGACCTTTGATCCCCCCATGTGTTCGTCTTTTTCTTGATTGTACTCACAAAACTACCTACAGAACCCTCATCCTTGACTTTCACCCCTAGATGGTCCAACCCCGCAATACTAACTGCCAGTTCCTCCATCTTAACGAAAGACAGACTAGGTCCCTCCAGATAGATTTTCTCTTTTGCTCTCCCAGGGATCAACCCCAGAGCAAATACATCCGCTAAATTCGCTTCTAAACGCGTCCCAAATTCACAAAATGTGCTAAGACCGCGTAATCGCACCGCGAAGTCCTTAGCCGACTCCCCCGGCGATTGATTAGCTGAAAAAAACAATTCTCGTTCCCTAAAAACCGACTTTGGCTTAGAACAATGTTTTTCTAAAAATTCCAATAAATTATCGAATGACGTATCTGTGACCTTGGTAGGAAAACATAAATTGATCAATAAAGTGAGCGTTTCAGCTTCGAGAGAGCTCAACAGATATGCTCTCTTTTGAGATGCATCGAGTTTGACGGTTTTTGTGTCATCACGGATCAGCAGGAACTGCTCAATCCTCAGTCGGAAGATTCCCCAGTCATCACGTAAGTGGCTAAACCGCGGGATTCCACCTGACTCCATAGCTGCCAGATGCCTGGACCGACACCCGAACCAGCAATGACACAGCAAAAACACCAACACAACTCGACAACAATAACCTCCAAAAGAGAAGACTACTTAACTCAACCAGGGTCCACGGCGATGGGCTGCTTGGCTAGTTAATATTGCTGACTGCTTGGCTAGTTTGGTCTTCCTTCTGGTCGGATTGACCGTCTTCCTTCCTTCTAATCTTAATAAAATAGACCGGAAACTTCCTCCGCCGGATGGCAAGTCTTCCTTCCTTCTAGATAATGAGATTCTCCGTAACTTCTTCACAACTGATGCTCCTTGCTCCGGATAGTCCTTGCACAGAAGCGACCTTCAGATGTTCGTGACAATAAAATCCGTCTGAGCAAATCTGTCGAGTAACCCGCACACCCAAGTAACTTGTGTGTGCTAAACGACTTTAATTAAGCACTTCGCAACGTATAAATCACTTCAGCTGCGCCAATTTGTAATGTTCTTTGTGTTTTAAATAAAAGGTTCTTTTATACGAAGTTAAGTTTATTAATTATTCAGTTGTTTATAAAGTACAGTGCAGTCTAACTGCAAGGAAGGAATCTAGCAGAATGCCGTCGCGCTCCCCGCTGCCCGCGCTCTTCGAGCAGAGTCGGAAACGTTCGACAAACCTCGGCTATCTTCGGCCGTGCACTAACACCTATATGATACACTACATTTGTGAAATGTTAAATGTCTGTTTGTACTGCATCATACTGACATGTTCTTCTTTAAGTGTAACATATGTATGGTGTTCTATACATATACATTCCACATATATACATATATGTGAAATGTATATGTATAGCATCAATATAAACTGCTTGCTTCAGATGTTTTATAGTGTTGGCTAACGGATGTATTATTTTAATGAAAAATGTTATTTTTAATTGTCAAGTCTCTGACAGCCCTGAACTGTGTACTTATAATCTAATGTTTCACATTACTGTAAAAGCCTTTTATGGCGTTTAATAAATAAATAAATAAATAAACACCTCTTATTGGAAAACCCTGTATTTTAGTTAAAAAATTAATTTGAAATCAGCAATTGAATTTTAATTATAACATACTCTTTAATAAACAATGTTCGTATATGTGTGCCCTATAGACTCTGTAACTACTTAACAGAGTTTGCTTTGTTTGGAGTTTTTCTTATTAGTGTCACGATGTTTAGAGAGTGGTTTGAATGATAGAAGTCAGGGAAGCTGGAGAAAGAGTTACGCATTCTCTCTACAAAGTCAAAATAAGATGGCCTCCGGAATTGAAGGCTAAGGCTCACAACAAGCAATCCGGAGGTCGCGAGTTTAAGTCCCGGCTTGCGCAAGTAAATTTATTTAGTGAAGAGTTGTTTCAATTAAATAGTTAAAATACTATAATACATATCATACAAACTTCTGCCGCACGGTCCAGAGTGGTAGATACTCTCGGTATTGCCCTGATGTAAGTCCACCATTCAGAATTGAAACGTTACTTGAAATAGCTTAAGCCTTATTTGGTGAACAGATCAGAATAGTCAGGTTCTTCCCCATCTTCTTCCACTCTCTGCTACCTTTAGCATCATGAAATAGGTACCATAATTGGAGATGCCATAGTCTCACTGAACCCAGAAAGTTTAGAGCAATTAGGCTGTTGTGCGGTATTCACACAGACAGTAAAGTCTGTTTTTGTGTAACATATTTTTGACAAACTATTTTCAATAAAAATCTGATAAAAACAATCTCATTCAACTCTGGACTTTTTTTACATTTGGGTCACCTGCAAGTCATAAATCACATCATTTCCTCGAACGGATACGAATATGACGAGATGCATTTCGTTAACAATCTCGATGTCCCACAAAGACATTGAAACCCAACTATGTCAATAATAAGTGTGAAAGTGATTATCAGATTATGCTCATGTTTCAGTTCGCGATTATTTTTGACTCCGTACTAACCTAAGGAAAATTTGGCCAACTGAACTCTTGGAACGGAATATTGAGTTTTTTTCATTGAAAGTGAGCCGATATCAATGATCCACTGACAACTGCTTCCAACCATGTGGAGCTGCGAGACCATGGCAACCGCAGTGGTGGTATGTTACGAGGCATAAGAACCTGATTATTCAGATGTGTTCACCAAACACAGCCATAGCCATTTCAAGCAAGGTTTCAATTCCGAATGGTGGTCTGAAACCAGGGCGATACTGGGAGTATTTTTCAATACGAAACGTGCCGCAAATATATTTCATATTAAATTAAACGAGGGGCCTATTTCAATTTGGAGATGCTCTAAAGAATGTGCTCCAAAGATTGCAATCCGTTTGTTGGGCTATAGAATGTTATATAGGGTAACTTAACAAACGGATGGTAATATTTAGAGCACAGACGTCAGGTATGAATGCTGTCCTTGGTCTTCCGGTATTTCAATGGAAAATGCTCCAAGGAATTAGCTGAACCCTTAATGAACCATTAATTAAACTTTAGGAACCGGTGCATTGTCGGGGAACATGAAAAACGCGCGTCCAAAATTTGTAAACGGTTAATATTTGTCATATAAGAATGGGTCACTCTGGAAAGTGCCGTAAATACACTATAAATGTTATAAACAAATACGGAGGCCATCTTTAATAGATATCATAAAATAAACCACATTCTTACAGTTGAAAAACTATAATATATTTGGTTTTATGTGGATACCGCACAGGCCGTCTCAACTGCTCTCAACCTCTCCCAACCATCTGGAGCCAGAGAGACGATGGCGTTTCCAATTGGGATATGTTGTGTGGCTGAAGGTAGTGGGAAAGGAAAGTAAGTAAGTGGAAGGGAAAATAGATAAGGAAGAGGAAGTTGTGGAAGTACCTGATTATTCAGATCCGGTCACCAGGCACGAATAAACTATTTCAAGCAACTTTTCAATTGTGAATAATGAAATTCAACTAGGGCGATACTAAGAGAATCTTCCACTCTGAAATGTACCGCAAACACACTACTTATTATTTGAAAGACGATTAATGATTCCGAATGGTGGTCTTATAACAGGGCAAGACTGTGGTCATTGCGAACTGTAGTTTGTTTGTTGGCGATCTGCAGTCATGCTTGGCAACGATAATAATATACCTACAGATAGAACCGCTATAGATCAACCGTGCTAGCTATCCTGGTAGCTGCTGGATGTAATGGAGACACGAATAAGGTTTTTCTCCAGTATGTCTGCGTAAGTGCACTGTTAAAGATGATTAATGTAAGCAGGATTAGTAACAACGGGAACATGAATAAGGTTTTTCTCCATTATGGGAAATAATTTGAAATTTTAAATATCCCTTTTGAGACCATAAATAGCTGCAGTAGGACCATGCAAAGGTTTTTCTCCAGTATGGGTACGATTGTTAATTGTGATTTGCGTGAGCAGGAGTAATTACAATTGAGACATGAATGAGGTTCGATGTGTCTTCAGGACCGTTATGACATCTGGAAAAGATGGCGAATAAAGCTCAATAAGTCGGTATCTATAATGAAATGATTAGTTTATTAAAACTGATTCAGACAAACAAAAATCCAATTTATCTGCAGTCTCGGTATAACTAGTGGTCTAATAAAATTAATCTGTTTATGTATTTTAATAAACTATAAAATTTAGGTACCTGTGGGTTATTTAATCATTTTTTTGCTAATTTTCAAATAAGTCACTAAAACAAATTTTTCACTGCTTCTTTCACCAGCTCATGACACTTATGAATAGCGTTATTCTGAATAAGTTCAAAATGATATACTTGTAAAAAATTCACGGTCTTCGTTATGTTGTCACATTTATCAATAGTATAACACTTTTAAATAAACTGAAAATTTGTAACGCAAAATTAAAAATATTTAAAAAAAATTAAAATTGTGAAGGAATTAAAATGTGTTACAAAGGCAGATTGAGAGAGAGAGTTTGAAATATTTTTTTTCAAAAAATGGATAAGGTGTTGGTAAATGTAAGGTAAAAATGTGTTTTGATTATTCCTTTCGAAAACTTGAATAACTGCAGCCAATACACGAGCAACATTTATTCCTAGTACTAGTTTTAAGAATGCACCGTTTATAGGTACACACACAATATTAACGCTTACTTTAGTCAGAAGGAATAGTAACAGTTGGAACATGAATAAGGTATTTTTGTCAAGTATGGGTAAGAATGTGACTTTTTAATGTTCTCTTTGGAGTACGTGAAGAGCGTAAGTAGGAAGAAGAAAACCATTTTAGTCCATTATGGGTACGTAAGGGTGCCGGTAAATTTGCTTTGCGTGACCAGGAGATATTACAAAGGGGAACATGAATAAGGTTATTCTCCAGTATGGGTGCGAAAGTGTACCGCTAAACCTGCCTTGCGTGAGCAGGAGAAATTACAATGGGAACATGAATAAGCTTTTTCTCCAGTATGGGTAAGAATGTGGCGTTTTAATTGTCCCCTTTGAGTACATGAATAGCTGCAGTAGGAACACGAAATAGGTTTTTCCCGAGTGTGGGTGCGTAAGTGCACTATTAAATTTGATTTGCTAGAGCAAGAGTGGTTACAATGGGTACATGAATAAGGGTTTTCTCCGGTATGAGTGAATAAGTGCCGTTTTAAAAGAGATTTTTGTGAGGAGTAGTAGTTACAATGGAGGCATGAATAAGGTTTTTCTCCAGTATGGGTGCGTAAGTGCACTATTAAATTTGATTTGCTAGAGCAAGAGTGGTTACAATGGGTACATGAATAAGGGTTTTCTCCAGTATGAGTGAATAAGTGTCGTTTTAAAATAGATTTTTGTGAGCAGTAGTAGTTACAATGGAGGCATGAATAAGGTTTTTCTCCACTATGGATGAGAAGGTGCCTGTATAAATTTGACTTTCGTGAGAAGGAGTAGTTACAATGATGACATGAATAAGGTTTTTCGCCAGTATGTGTGCGTAAGTGCACCGTTAATTCTGATTTTTATGAGCAGGAGTAGTTACAATGGAGACATGAATGAGGTTTTTCACCAGTATGGGTACGTAAGTGCAACGTTAAATGTGATTTGTTTGAGCTGGAGTAGTTACAATGGAGGCATGAATAAGGTTTTTCACCAGTATGGGTACGTAAGTGCAACGTTAAATGTGATTTTTGTAAGCAGGAGTAGTTACAATGGAGGCATGAATAAGGTTTTTCTCCGGTATGGATGAGAAGGTGCCTGTATAAACTTGACTTTTGTGAGCAGGAGTAGTTACAATGAAGACATGAATGAGGTTTTTCGTCGGTATGGGTACGTAAGTGCACTATTAAATTTGATTTGTTTGAGCTGGCGTAGTTACAGTAAGGACATGAATGAGGTTTGTCTCCGGGATGTGTCTTCAGGACCGTTATCACATCTGGAAAAGATGGCGGATAAAGCTCAATAAGCCGGTAATATTTTGATTATTTAAACTAATTCAGACAAACAAAAATCCATTTTACCTGCAGTCTCGGTAATGCTTTCAGAGTGCTGTAAGCATTCCTTTTTAATATCTGGCAGGTCTATGTCTATTTCCGTATAAGGGATTCCCGCTCCATCTTCTCGGGGTCGTGGTATTTTTTTAATAGGTACAGTATCCATATTAATGCTACCTTAAACAGAACAACAACAAATGTTAATATATATCTTTATATGAGAGCTATGTGTATGATTATTTGTATTTATTGTTAGATTGTTTCATATAGTTTAATCAAGATCCTACTGAAAGATATTTACCTTGCCAAATACAAAACAAATTCCAATCACATGAAAATCAATAATCGGATAGATTTATTATGTCGAAATATGAAATATGGATACGGCGCAACGTTGTTGAAATGTTAATATTTCTCAAACTCATATCAATGGTCACATTAAACAAGCTTAGATGTGAAATATTGTCAAAAATCACGGGACATTATAATTCAAATTTTGAAAATGGAAAATGAAATAAATTGATGAAAAATTATTTTAATTATGCAAGTAGGTTCTAAAAAAACCATTTGGGTGAATTATTTAAGGAATTGTTTTTTCAGATTATCAGTTGCGAGTAAAGCAATATTTCAAAGGTAAAATCAAAATCTCAGCTGAAGTGATGTAACACAAAAGTGCGCTATATATGCGCTGTTGTGTTAGCATTATTATTATAATTATTATTATAAAATTAATGGACGACAAGAGGGAAGTAAAGAACAAGCAGCTGTTATAATTATGTAAATTAAAGACTTATGTGATATGCAATGCAACTTACTAGTTGGCTGAACACTCTCGGCATACTGCAAACATTCCTTCTTCACATCCGGGAGGTGGATTTCAACATTCTTATAGGCCATTTCACCTGTGAGCCTTCTTCCTGTGACCATGGTTCAGTTTTGATGGATACACTCTTTGGATTTGGATTCATGGCACTGCTGTGATTGTGTCCTGTCGTGTGATGGTAATTATTCTCAGCTAAAAACAAGTAAAATCTGTAACAAAACCTTTCTCTTTGAACCGTTAATATAATTAAAAATAATCAACACTTTTATTTATAACAAAACCAACATGTTTCGTAAGCAATGCTCATTTATTCAGGGTTTACTAAAAACTAATGGTCCAACAAAAAAGGTTTGCCGTTTTTGAGGTAAGGAAAAAAAATGATTTGATGTGACAGGGTCAAGATAAGATGAACTTAATTTAGGCTTGATTTTAATGTTTGACAGCGGCCGTAAATGAACAATGATCAAACTCATGTACTCTCGTCTGTCTCTCGTGTTATATCGCGAAGGCATTTTAAACTGATCAATCAGTTGTTAAGCGATATATTCTTACAATTAACAAGCACAAATTTACGAGTTTAAGTGTAACATAGTTAATGTAATAGAACCTACTTACATAAAAGGCGAAGGACGAAGGTCAATTCCAAGACGTTGAAGAAACGTCATAAAAAAGTAGAAGCAGTTCAATTTCAATTTGTGTGTAGTTCGTATAATATTACTTTAGAAAGACGGAGCAATAATTACATACGAGAAGGAAGCAAAGTCTATGTGACACATTAATCTGACTGGTCTGACAACTGACGTCCACAGTCTGCAGCATAAATCAACTATCTATAGATTGATAACTCCGCCCTCTTTCCATACGTTTGGTTTGGTCAAGTTTTAACCTTAGATCTGGCAAATTTATAGACACCACGCATCGCTGACGTCACACCACACCATCGACAAAGGATAGAAGAAATTAAAAAAAGGCGCAACCATAGACAATATAATTCTGATTCGGAACCTACCTAAAACCCAATTCATTAGCCTATAACATAAGTAAAATGACACCAAAGACCACAAGGTCCCATCTGACAAAGCCCTGTCCTAAGAAAGAAATGAGCTTTAAAGTATCTTTCTTTACAGCTCATTTTCTCAGGACAGCGTTTTATCAGAAGGAAGTTGAAAAACAAACTCATAATTCGAACTATTCAATGCAGAAAAGGTATCTAAACTTCTTCCTATAAAACTGATAACTTCATAAATTTTAATCGTTGAGTTTTCGCTTGCCACAGACACTCTTCTTCATATAAATATATTTGTTGAATCCCCGGCGTTAGCTGAGTTGAAAATGTTTTTCCTCTTATTTTAAACGTCAAGTTTGCAAAATTTGAAGAGGTGGAAGAAGGAATGGTTTTTCTCATATAGACAGTGACCTTCCTCTCGACTTGAAAGAGAAGTGTGCAAAATTTCATCTATTCAATCTCCGATTGAATTTGTAGATTTGTATAAAATCAAATCCACACCGCCCGCCTGTCACAGACACTCTTCTAAATATAAATATGCTAACAGAAGTCCCCGGCGTTGCCCGGGCTTAACACGGAGATTTTCGAAATTTAATGTAGACAGTGACCTTCCTCTTGTTTTGAAGGTCATGTGTGCAAAATTTCATCAATCTTGGATTAAAACTGTAGAATTGTATAAAATCAAATCCACACCGCCCGCCTGTCACAGACACTCTTCTAAATATAAATATGCTAACAGAAGTCCCCGGCGTTGCCCGGGCTTAACATGGAGATTTTCGAAATTTAATGTTGACAGTGTCCTTCCTCTTGTTTTGAAGGTCAAGTGTGCAAAATTTCATCAATATTCATAAAACTGTAGATTTGTATGAAAATTCCACGCAGATCGCTCGCCACAGACACCCTTCTTTATATAATTAGATTATCTCTTTAGAAAAAACAAATAGGTGTATAACACCACCGACAGGTATAGGTAGTATATAGGTATGCATATTTAGTACATACCGGGTGACGTGTATAGTGTATTGGGTGATGTGTATGTGTTAGTGTGTGTGTGTATATGTACGCGCATTGAACAGCTTATTATATCATTGACGTGATGCTCGTTTTAAATATTGGCAGTGAATTCGAAAACATGTGGAAGAGTTTAGAAAAATATTATGGGAAATATGAAGAACACGGTTAAGAGGAAGCTAAAAGACAAAAATGTGTATATTATTTTTTAAACCTTATATTGTAGATAACACGCATTAAAATCGCTTGACAAACGGAGTGTAGAAACGTTCGATTTAAAGCACAACACTGGTTTTTATTTATTTTGTAAATAATTTTATAAGAAAGCAAAAAAGTTAATTAAGTAAAACTGTCACAGATAATCTTAGCTTTTAATACTGTATTTTTTAAGTTGTTTCCTTTACGAGTTCATGCATTTCTATTGAAAATTTTTTTTTTTTAGTTTTTTACATTTATATTTTTTATTGAGTAATTTATTTTTTATTTGTATTCTACTCAAGCGAAACGATAGGAAAAACTTGAATTTATCTAAAACATATTTTTTGGTACTAATAATGTACACTAATTCGTTATAAAGATTAATAAAAATAGTGATTTAGCATTAAGCTTCGCCTTTATTTCTTATTTGTTTGATATAATAATAGAGTTTTAAATCCAATACTGTAACTTTTGATGCAATAATAATAATATTTTAATAATTTGTATAGCGCCGTTTTTGAGCAAAATCACCTCAATGCTGGATGCCGTGAATACATATTTAGACGAAACTTTTGGTAAAAGATCTTTCAAATCGAGCTGGTTCAAGTACTTCTTGCGCTAGTGGCCTTAAGGTTGAAATTGCCGCATGACTTTTTTACACTAACTTTACACAGGAAACTTTGCACTGAGGAAAAAAATTCCCCTCAGGTCCTATGTCATAATAATAATAATATTTATTTATTGCATCTCACTATACATTATACACTTTTTTTCACATAAAAATCAACCTCACTAGGACTAAGCCTGTATCGAGGTTAACAATTTATATTTGAGTGAAGCAAACATAAGAGTAATCACAAACAAAAAGTAATTCTACATACAAACACAAAATATTTCAAAATTAAAGATAAATAAGTATAAGATGTGTTACCAGATGGGTAATTTGACAGTATATTGTAATAATATTTGAACCATAACTAATCATTAATCATTATTCAAAAGAAGAAACAAAGTAGATAATAAAGACAATTAGGGTGACATTCAGTTTTTAGCAAATGGGACTTATATAAAATCTTATTATTGAAGAAAGGACAAGGATGGAAAAATATTAATACAATAATAATACCATAGCACAGTTTAGTGTCATTTCACTTCTAGTGCGCTTTACTAAAACAAACATAAAAACAGTATTTTAGTATTTGTTAAGAATTGTTTGGGCTTGATGAAGTCTTCAATAACAGACGCATGGTTATTTTGTTTACTGCACAAAACTGCATTTTTACTTTATTTAATGTTACAACGAGTTAAAATTATTCCCGACCCGGACAAAACACTTTTACAAGTGGTCAGTTGACCATAATGACTGCTTGTTGCTATTTTATAGGAGAGAAGAAGTCGAAAATCCTCTCGGCGAGGCTTTTTATAATCTAATCAAGTAACACACACTGACAAGCTAATTGTCGAAACAAAACACTGTCAAAGAAAGACAAATTGATAAGCAAAAATATCTGTTTTATCAGTTAGCCCTAGTTTTACCTATGACCGCTAGGTGCTAGGCAGGAGCCTGTAAAGTAACTGGTGGTGAACTTTGCTAATAGTTCGTACATTTTTAACAGTATTGGTGTTCATGTTCTTAAAATTATTCCTACAGTGTGCCTTACCCAATACAGATCTAATATTATGACACTAAATATTCTGTTTATACAAAGCGATGACAAAACAGAGAATAACAATAACAGCAGGACAGGACAAAACAAGAACATTAAACTATAACATAATATAAAACAGGAGGCAGTTTGTGCTCAGAAATGAGAATCTTCTGAGCAGACCTTTTAAAAAGGTCCAATAAGGAGGCAACCGAAACCAAACAATAAAAAAATTGTTAAATAAAAAAAAAAATAAAAAAATGGAATTTTTAGAATATGGCTTGTTATAAAATATTGAAAAGAAGTTTAGATTTATGAATGGTAAGATTTTTTAAATAATTTAGTTTTTAAAGCCCGTTTAAATTCAGCCAAATTCTGGAGATTAGTAAGAGCTGAAGGAAGTCTATTCGAGATGAGCGGGCCTGTTACACGAAAATAGCGATCATAGTAAACGACTCGATTTGACCTAGAAAGTTCGATTAGACGCTTCCTAACATCTAGATCTGCTGACCTTAAAGTAAGTCTTGTACTTGTCTATCGCACAAGTTTTGTCGGACACATGGTTCCGATATATAGGCCATACCTTGTAATGCTTTGAAGGTAAATAACTCTATTCTTTCAGGGCATCGAAGCCAGTGAAGGCGATCTCTTACAAGTCATCTTTGGGAATGCTGTTTGGAGGGTTTTAGAAGGAAGGAAACACAGTTCCACAGCCGTTGAGTCAATCGGGTTACTTACTTTTGACTGATGTAACTTTGTCTTATTTCAGATAAACGTGGATGTTATTGCCACTAAAAGATGAAAGAATGCTTTGTTATCGACAACGAGTGTTTCTGCCGAGTTTCAGCTCGATCGGATGACGGGAAGTGGGTTAATTTTCGCTTCCAAGATTTGCATTCATTCTCACTACCGAAAACATTGAAATTTTGTGAATTTTCATTGGGTGAAGTGCGTTTAGCCTTGTGCCACAGTTGGAAGGATATATTCGTGAGATCCCTAGATTCCTACCGAACCCTCATACCCATTACCTTCCCAGAACTTCGTCTCCTTCCTTTCCTTAAAATAGGCACTCGACACAGCATCCCAAACGATGAAGCGTTAATGTAAAAAAAAGAAAGAAAGATAAATTAATCGATACATTAAAAATTAATATTTCTTTGTTTGTTCTGTACGCTTTCCTAAACCATTCATCCGATTTCTCAGAAAGTTACAAAGTTTGTTCTTATTGGTAGCAGCAGTGTTTAGAGAGTGGTATGTATGGTAGGACGCTCGAGAAAGACTTAACTCGTTATCTCGTGGAATGAGGTGTCGAATTAAAGTCGAGATAAAGTAGTTATTTAAATGTAAGTAAGTAAGTGAATTTCATGATACTGCTTGATGCTAGAAAAAGTCGGAGATGCCCGAGAAAGATATGTGACAAATTCGTAGTAAAATGAGACGTAAGTGGTGAACGAAAAAAGAGGTGGAAGGAGAATTTAGGACTTGGAAGCGAATGGTTGTAGAGATCGAAGACGCCCGATGAAGATGTGGCACGATCAAGTGAAACAAAGATTTATTACAATACTATTATTTTCACCTAACTAAAAAATGCATCCAGTTGAGTAAGTACTCTTGAATTCACAATCTCAAAACATAACAGCAAACCATTTAAGTTCCCGAGCCACGCCGGGTACACGTCAGATACTCAAATATAAATTTGTAGGTGACCGGATAAATCATCAAAATGATAATTCATCACATCTTTAAAAAGTTATATAAAGTCATGGAAAGTGATGAAACAAAAACTTTATTGACTGGGTTAAGTAGGTTCGGTTAGGTTAAATTAAGTTATAAAATGATAATTCATCACATCTTTAAAAAGTTATATAAAGTCATGGAAAGTGATGAAACAAAAACTTTATTGACTGGGTTAAGTAGGTTCGGTTAGGTTAAATTAGGTTATAAAATGATAATTCATCACATCTTTAAGAAGTTATATAAAGTCATGGAAAGTGATGAAACAAAAACTTTATTAATTGGCTTAAGTAGGTTAGTTTAGGTTAGGTTAGGTTATAAAATGATAATTCATCACATTTTAAAAAAGTTATATAAAGTCATGGAAAGTGATGAAACAAAAACTTTATTAACCGGGTTAAGTAGGTTAGGTTAGGTTAGGTTAAAAAAAAATTTCATCGTTTTTAATGACTTTATATCACTTTTTAAAAGTGTGTTGAATAGTCACTGTGTTGAGTTAGCATGGAACCAAATTTGTAATCTGAAATATCTACACCCCTGATATAAAGCTCGTTAGTTGATATTTCATAATGAAATCTCGCATTACAATCATAAACGCGTTGCCTATCTCAAAGGCAGCTGATCGCTGGACCAACTTTATTTCGATAAATCACAGTACATCCGATCTGTGTAATTATTAAAATTCTCATTTGTTAATATCTTTATCATCTTATTTCCTGTGTGGTTAAATTAGTACAAATTGGCCATACATCGTGATAATACAGTTTTTATAAAATACACTTTGATACAATTGTTCACCATTGGTGTTTTTCAAACATTGTCGTGAAGTTCTGTGGTGACGAATTAAAAAAAATGTGCAAATATTTTTAAAAGTTTAAAGTTCTTAAAAAGTTATTGAGTGAAATTTTTTTAGAATTTTGGTAGGATTGTGTAATGGATAAAAATTTATGAATTTTGAATATTTTTTTATTTGCTAACTAACTAATTAACGGATGGGTAGGCAGAGAGGATGGATTGCCAAACATTCGGTCTTGGCACACACTCCTTGCTTCATCCACATTCATACTAACTCTTCTGTTCTTCCGACTCTTGATATGGCCCGACTCAAGTGTTTGGTTCACTTGTCTTCCTAGGGTGTCTCCGACTGCTTCTACCACATCATACATTATTCACTGTACTTTCATCTTTCCTCTGCCAGTTCCATTACTCTCTGCCATCCACCAGGGTAGGTACCAGTACTCCATTGTGGACTGCTAGCTTAGCTTCTTTGGACAGTTTTTTTGTTAGCGCCAACTGCGTTCGGTCCTCCATTAATGAAGTTACCTGCATTTACCCTTCTTTCAATATCTCTGTCAGCCTTCCCATCTCTCTAGAACATACTCCCTAAATACACAAACTCATCCACCTGCTTCAAGTATTAGGATAGAATTTTAATTAATGGTTTTCTAAACGGAATTACACGATTATTTAAAATATTCTTAAGTTTGTCAGTCACTTTATATGGTAAACCTTTCTTATGCCCAGGGCCAGTGGAACTATAACATATCTAATATGAGTTTATCTAATGGTGAAAGTAGAGGAAAGATTAAACAAAAACTGGATTCTGCAAAAATTAGGTCCCTGTAGCGCATGTCTGGTAAAACCATGTATGATCTTGTAAGAATTGTGGAGATCCGCAAAAAATGCAAGGTTGATGTAAGCGTAATGAACAAGATTAAGAAAGGGATATTCAGATGGTTTGGGCATGTAGAACGAATAAATGGAGAAAAAAGTGTAAGGATAATAATATATGACGTTAATTTGAATGCTAGATAAAGTCGGGACACCTGTAGAAGACATGGCATGATCAAGTTAATCAAATACTTACAAAGAATGAATGCTGTAGAAATGAGATCCCTGGGGCGTATGTGTAATAAAACCATGTATGATCGTGTAAGAATTGTGGAGATCTTCAAAGAATGCAATGAGATTAAGAAAAGGATGCTGAGATGGTTTGGACATGTAGAACGCATAAACGAAGAAAAGAGAGTGTAAGAAGAATAATATATGACCCGAATGTGAATGCTAGAAGAAGTCAGGGACGCCTGAGGAAGACGTGGCACGATCTAGTGAATCAGATACTTGAGTCGGGCCATGTCAAGAGTCAGTATAACAGAATAGTATGAATGTGAATGAGGCAGGAGTGTGTGCTAAGACCAAAGGAGTGGATGTAGAGGGAAACGGAGTAGAGGAAGGAAGGATAACTGAATATTTAGTTATCCAAAAACGCTGCTAAATCTATATAAAGATCCGTTGTTAGTTTGGAGAAAATTCTTGCAAAAAGGATTATCTTCGAAGATAGAAAAAATAAATGAAGCTTTTGGTAACCGAAGACACGTGGTATAGATTCATCTTTAAAATTGAGACAGCCAACATTGGATCGATGGGTATGTATTTGAAACTTTTTTTAAAATTCTTACGTGTATTTGAATTTCGCTGTTGTTTTCGTCAATGAATACAAATCTTTGGGATGCGGGTTTTGTGTACCATTTATTGAATAACCAACAAATCTGTCATATTCACCCCGAGTGATTCGCTACGTTTGGTGATTTAGCAGGAGTTTTCCGGTTTATCGGGTGAGGTATGTTCAGGATGCGCCCGCCCACCAGTGGCGTGGCGTGCCAGATCGGGAGAGGCTGGTTTGGGGATACCCTTTGCCCATCGCTTTGCGCCCCAGCGGGAGGGATAGACCATACGTCCGTCACTCCTGGACAAACTAATCCCTAGATTCCTACCTACCCCTCCTACCTTTTTCCTTCCCTGAACTTCCTCTCCTTCCTTTCTTTAAAAAGAACCACCATACAGCATTCCCAAAGATGCCATTGGCTTGGGATTAAAGTTAAAAAAATAAATCTTGGTAGAGGAAAGTATAATATTTGTGGCACATTTTGTAGTAAATTGTGGTCTTTCACCGTATCAGTATCGGCGAAAGACCACAATTTAGATTCAAAGCGCTGCTTGAAGTGGCTTTAGCCGTGTTTGCTGAACAGATCTGAAAAACTACGTATTTCACCACATTCCTCTTACCACCCCACCTTCTCCTTCCCATTAATTTTAGCCTCGCAACGTACCCTAATTGGGGATACCATAGACTAACTGGCTCTAGACGTTTGGGAACATTGGAAATTAAAGTCAATCCACATAATATACTCCTTATTAGCGAAAGTATTGTTACATATTTTTAAAGCAATTTTTAAATACCAACCTCTTTCTATTTAATTTTCACTTTTGTTGTCGGGAATGAACTTGTGCAAATCTTAGAAATGGAAACTAACCAACTTCCAGACGACCTGACATTCTGAAGAGCTGTGTCCAGTACGCGAAGAGATCCTTGGTTCAACTCCTAGTTGTGCCCGTTATCTTTTTACTGTCTGTGTCTAGATTTATTAGTATTAGTATTATCTTCTTCATTGATGCAAACAAAATCTGTATTATACATTTGTCTTTAAAATCTTTACAAAACATTTGTCTAATAAAATCTCTGTAATATATTTGTCTATAAAATCTTTACAAAACATTTGTCTAATAAAATCTCTGTAATATATTTGTCTAATAAAAATTTTAATTCATTTTTTTGACAAAAAAACCTGATAAACGTGAAACGTGATTAACTAAAAGAACCCTCACGCCATTTCCCTACAGGGGTAGGCAGAGAGGACAGACCGCCAAACAACTCTGTCTTGGCACACACCTCTTGCCTCATTCACATTCATACATCGTCTCATACATACTCTTTTATTATTCTGTTATCTCAATTATCTGATTCACTTGATCATGCCATGTCTTCCTCGGGCGTCCCTGACTTCTGCTATTATCACATTTGCGACATTTATTTTCCTTACAATCCTTTCCTGTAAGAATATTGATTCATTCGTTCTACATGCCCAAACCATCTAACCGTCCCTTTCTTTATCTTACTCATTACGCTTTTTTAAAATTTTTTTATTAATACATTACAGTACATCGTGACACAACTTTTTTTAGAGCAAATGCTCGTGTTAAAAAGGCGGAGAAACGCGTGCAAATAATAATTTTTATTTTTTAATATTTCAAAATATTTTTTTTAAATATAACAAAATTATATCAAATAGAAAAGAGAAAAGGGTGTAAAAGAAGGAAAGAGATAAGAATAAGAAATAAGAGAAAATTATTTCAATATAATAATAATTGAGATATTATATTGTATTTTTAAGTATAAACGATTTTAATATGCTATTGATATAGTGTTTTTATTGAGCTTTTGAATTTTTTATAATTCGTTTCCAATCTTAAGTTAAGAGGTAATTGGTTAAACCATTTGACTCCAAAATATTTAAAAAATTGTTGGGCTGTGGTGGTGTTACGGCGCGGGATAGTTATAGAGCCAAGAATACTTTGTCTATTGCTGTTCGAAAAAGTTATTAAGTTGTTATTGTTGAAACAATCTTTATGTATTTGAAAAAGAGTTTTTTTATAAATAATATGAAGTGAAGGGACTTCAAATTCTTGAAATAATCTAATTGTGGGGTAATCATACGGTTTTTTCAAAATTATTTTTATTTCTATTCTTTGGATGATTTCTAAAGGTAAGAGAGAAGTTTTGAATGCTCCACCGCAACCAACAATTCCATATTGTAATACAGATTGAATTAGTAAAAAATAGATGGTTCTTAATAATTTAAAATTTAATATGTTTCGTATTCTAAGAAAAATGTACTATAATTTTCTTAACTTTTCTACTATTGCATTGATTTGTAATTTCCACTTTATGTTACTATCTATAATTACACCTAGATATTTTACATTAGTTTTAACAGTAAGTAGAGAGCAGTCAGGTTTACATAAATTTGAAATTCTATTACAATTATGTGAGTGTATACTTATCTTTAAATTATCAGGGAATGAATTTTTATTAATGGTGAAAGGTATTATCAAAGTTTTTTCAGTATTAAGTGATAAAAAATTTTTATCGAACCATTTTTTTAGTATGTTTATGTCTAATTCTGCTGTTCTTTGGGTTTCATTCCAAGTTAATCCCTCAGTTAAAATTACTGTGTCGTCAGCGTATGAAATAAGTTCAGACACAATTGAGAGTAAAAATATCGTTGATATAAATGATGAAAAGAATTGGACCTAGAACAGTTCCCTGCGGGATACCAAAATTTGTAGTCTGCGAATCACTCAGAGAGCCATTTAACTTTACAAATTGCTCTCTATTAAATAGGTAATTTTCGATCCACGTTAAAGCATTGTTAGTTATACCAATTTTCGCTAGTTTCGAGATAGGATTAGAGTGTGATATACTATCAAATGCTTTTCTTAAGTCGACAAATGTTACAATGCATTTTTTTTTTATTATCTAAAGATTTATATATTTCAGATGTAAAGTCAACGATAGCATCTTGAGTGCTCATATTTTCTCTAAAACCATATTGATGTCCATTTAAAATATTATTTTCTTTTACAAATTTAAATATTAGTTTTTTTACAATTTTTTCAAATATTTTGGCAATGTTTGAGGTGAGAGAAATTGGCCTTTAGTTACTACTTAGATTGGGGTCCCCAGATTTAAAAATTGGGGAAATAATAGTTATTTTGTAGGTAAAGGTAAAGTTGCCATTTTCAAAACTTGTATTTATGATGTGAGCCAATGATTTACAGAGTGAGTCAGAATTTTTTTTAAGTATTTCTACAGAAATGTTGTCAAAACCAGGGGAAGAATTACCTTTTAATTCATTAACAATTTGTTTAATTTCATCAACATTAGTTCGTTGAAATTGACTCAAGGTGTTACAATTATTGGATGGTGATGGTAGATCTTTATTATCAGTGTTATTTATTTTAAGTGCTAATTTTTCATTATTATCAGTGTTTCTTATTTTCAGTGCTAATTTTTCACCAACTGACCCAAAATAACTGTTAAAAATATTTGCACATTTCGTTGGATCCGTGTTTACACCGTAAGTTTTCGTAATTAATAATAGTTTTTGGAAAATTATTGCGGGAGTAATTATTCACATCTATTTTGACAGTTTTAAAAGCTATAATGCATGTGTAATGATCAGTTATGTTATTTTTCCAAATAATTGTTTTTATTTTTTCAGTTTCATTAGTATTACACCAGATATGATCTATGCATGATGGCTTTTTTCCATGAAATTCTCTCGTATATTTTTTTACACATGGTTTAAAATTTAGTTTCGTTAATGTGTTGATATATTCAGTTTTTTCTTTATTTCTATTGTTTTCAAATTCATTCATTCAAACGGTGAAACAAAACATAAAAAAAAATAAAAATTTACTGGTTGATTTTTATTTATATTTCAGTTGACGAATGTTGACTTTATACTCGTTGAAGAGTCGAATGGAACAATATCTTGTCGGATGCTTGATGATAATACGTATCTATAAAGAGGTGGAGTATGGCCACCCTAATTGATAATGCCGTATGCTAACAGGTCGTAAAGTAAAATATTTATTATACAGGATGTTCAAAATGATGTACTTGACTTACTTTAACCAGAGATTACTGACATTATTTGGAGTAACAATATATGAAATTTTACTCTTGGGTGACTTTTCTAAATCTTTCCTAACTTAACCCAACCTCTCATCCCGACCCTAACTGTCCAACACCAACTGATTCTTTAAAAGTGTTTTGGAAATCCAGTGATAAACTTTTAGTAAGTTCCCAATATACTTAAAGCGTGTTCATTCGCCTCCATTTGCCTAGACAATATACAATTACGAAATGCGGAAATATTAGGATTTTTATAAACACGTGTTCCGGCATCGTGTATTTTACTAAAAGTATTTTTGGAAACTATAAATTCAATTCGTTAAGGGCTTGCGTTCGTGTTTTTAACCGGACTTCAAATAATTTTAAAATGTTAATAAATTAGCACAATTCAATCAGTAATTAATCAAAATTTCATTAGCAATTTTACTCCAAATACTGTCAAGAATCATTGGTTATAGTAAAACAAGCACGTCCCTTTAGGCCCCGTAGTAAGCGTTTAAAGATGGTTTTAAAGGGAGATGTGTAAATACGAATGTTAGAGGGAGCGCGCTAATATTAAAAAAACGATAATATTTAATAAAACACGACTCGTTTGAAAATTTCTAGATAAATGCTTTAGTTGCATTTAAAGATACACTTGTGAATTTTCATGTCATATTAAATAACAGAACAGAACGTGTTCTTAATAATTTTCAGGGATGGAATTTCATATAATTTACGTTTCGGCATAACAAATGTATAGATATAGATATCATCTTCAAAAATAATTTGTTTATTTTGGAACTTAAAAACTTGTATCCATTTTATTTTTATTTATTTACATTATTAATAATTAAACTAGGCCATTAATAATTAAACTAATGCCCGTATAATAGTGGTAACATAAATAAGAAAATATAAAAACAATAATGCAATGTTATACATATATCGTAATACAAATGGTAACACAAAAACAAAAATAATAAATATATAAACGATATGAGATAAAGTCGGAATAATTTCATTCAGGAAGCTTTCCATATTCTTTTGAAGAGGGCCTGTTTTAATTTTACTGCATTCCTGCTTGAACCCATTAAACACCTTACGAGCGAGGAATACATGGAAACGTTGTCCAAACGATGTGTTCATTTTTGGTACTATAATCCTTTGTTCTGATCTTAGTCTTGTTGTGTAACTGTGATCAACAAGACTATGAAGCTTGGGATTGTTCGTATACTATATTATGGGTGCATGTATATAAATCTGTCTTACGTTTAATAATTTTGTTTCCTTAAATAAGGGAGTCGATGGATACAAATAAGGATTATTATCCATCACTACTTTTTTGCCTTGGCTGACGGATCTAGTATAGTTTAGGCCAGTGTTCCGCAAACTTTTTGTGTTCAAGGTACACCTCTCAAATCATGAAATTTTAGAGGTACACCGAAGAAAAAAGCAATGTTTATTTAATATTTATTTATTACTAATATCAATATACCTAATATGAAAAGATGTTTAGTGAGGAATGTGAGCCTGTTTAACTGAGCACAGGCGATCGAAATTTGGAGCAATCGTTGATAAGGCTGCTCTCTTCTCTTCATTGATCGTCCTCAGGCGTTCTCTTTTTTCCATTTTATTAAACTATTTTAGGTTGTGGCAAACGGTAATATATTTTCAACAGCATGCTTTGAAATCAGTCAATACTCATTTTTTATATGAAGCCAAAAATGTGCTAGCTCTACTTTGGAAAATTTTAGTTTTAATGTTTATTTATTTATTTATTTATTATTATTACATTTATTACATACAAGATATACAAATATAAAAGGAAGCTTTGACTGTCCAACTAGGAAGTTTCCCGTTTTAGGACAGTCAAATTGGCAGGTTGCGTGTACATAATTCTAGGTAGGTACATGTAAAATATAAAATAATTTTTTTTTTTTTTTTTTTTTTAAATTTATTAACGAGGCTTCTGACTCACATAATGTTGTCATTTTTTGCCTCTTCTGTTTTTAAAATTACAATATTAAAATATTTTAATTATAATTTAATTATAATTTATTATAATTTATAATTTTATAAAATAAAATTAAAATATAACATATAAATGTAAGAAAGAAAAATAGAAAGAAAGTATTTTTTTAGGAAAATACAATTTAGCAGTAATAAACAATAAAATCCAGATAGGTACATGTAAAATAAAAAGTAAAAATAT
This sequence comes from Hesperophylax magnus, assembly GCA_026573805.1. NCBI lineage: Eukaryota > Metazoa > Arthropoda > Insecta > Trichoptera > Limnephilidae > Hesperophylax > Hesperophylax magnus. The sequence goes on from JAIUSX010000080.1 coordinate 20,510,730, forward strand.
AATATATCAATGTAAGAAAGAAAAATAAAAAAAATATATTTTTTAGGTAAATACAAAATACAAAATCGAAGAAATCAACTCAGACTACGTTTTTTAATATTTTTTCGGAATCTGTCCTACCTAAGTCTAATAACCATTTAGTAATTTTAGTACTGAAGGCTGATAATTCACACAGTTTATATTGAGAGGGGATTTTGTTGTATATTTTTGGTCCCAGGTATGAGAAAACTTTTTGATAAGCCGCAGTATTGCTAGTTGGAATAGAAAGGTCGTTTCTGCTCTTACTTCTGGTTTGATGATTATGATCGACTGTTATCGTTTTGTTTTTATTTTTGTGGACGCAGATTGTTATTTTTTTTACGTAACACTGTTGAACATCAAGCACATTAAACTCCTTGAAGAGAACGTCGCTCGAGTATCTGAAGGGTTTCTTCATAATGACGCGTAGAATGGATTTCTGTGCCTTCAGTAGCGGGTATAATATTGTTAATCCTGTTCCACCCCATCCAATGCAACCGTAGGTTATGACGGAGTTACAGAGCCCGTAGTATATTTTTTTAATGTCTTGAGTTTTTATAATTTCCCGCAATGCTATAAATATATAAATAAGCTTGCGCACTTTATTAGCTGTGTTTTCAATTTGTTGTTTCCATTTAAGATGGTTATCCACTATTATACCTAAATATTTAATAGATTTAACACATTCAAGGGTTTCGCATTTACAAGTATGGTTATTATTTCCAAGGCTACACTTAATATTATGTATTGTGAGGTGATGAGGTGTTTTGGGTTGACCTGCAAGGGTAGTGCTAAATGTGAGATATTTTGTTTTTTGTATGTTTAGTGTAAGCAAATTACTGTCCAGCCACTGTTTTACTCTGTTTATACCTGTGTTCGCAAGGTGGTGTGTTTCTTTCCAATCATATCCTTCAAACAAAACAACTATATCGTCAGCGAACGTGATAATTTTGCCACCAATGTGTTGGTTACAAAGTTCGTTTATGTATATAATAAAGAGAAGGGGCCCAAGTGTACTTCCTTGTGGTACCCCAAAAGTGTATTTTAGTGAAGTGCTAATAGCCTCGTTAATTCTGGTTTGTTGAAATCTATTAGATATATAACTTTCTAACCATTGAAAAGCTTTTCCCTTTATTCCTATATTTCTAAGTCTCTGTAAAAGAATTTTATGAGATATTGTGTCAAATGCCTTGGCCAGGTCCAGGAAAAGGGCAATAGTTTTCTTGCCACGGTTCATATTCCCTGCAATAGTTCCAGTGAGACATGCGATGGCATCATCCGTTCCCTTACCCGACCGAAAGCCGTATTGGTTAGGACTTAGAATGTTATGTTTCTCCACATATTCGTTTAACCTAGTTTTGAAAAGCTTTTCAATGACTTTGGATATCGCGCTTAATAGTGATATTGGCCTATAGTTTTCTACAAGAGATTTAGGTCCACTTTTGTGAATTGGGACAATTATTGATTTTTTGAAGTGATCAGGAAATATTCCTGATGCAAAACTTAAGTTGTAAATATATGATAGCGGAGCAGAAATCTGATTATTAATTTTTTTTAGTATTTGTGTATTTAGACTATCTGGACCCTTTGCATGTGTAGTATTAAGGCTGTTGATTATTTTTAAGACCTCTTCTACGGTAGTTGGTTTAATATTAAATGAAAAAGATTGTTCCTTTGTTTCAATTGTCGATGCTAAAGAGTCTTCCGTTTTCTGGGTTTCTAGTAAAAATTTTTTTGCTAGATTTGATCCAACAGATGCAAAATATTGATTAGTATGACATGCAATTGATTGATTGTCAGTTATAATCAAATTTCCGGTATTTAATTCAGTTACAGATGCATTGGTATTTCTTTTACTTTTAGTTATGTCTCTGACAACATTCCACATGTTTTTGCTGGAATTATCCTTATCAAGTAAGAATTTATAATAACGCTCTTTACATTTGCGAATAACGGTTTTGCAAATATTACGGTATCGGTAATAGTTTTGCTGTTTAGTATCGTTCAATGGGTCTCGTTTAGCTATTTTATGAAGGTGATTTCTTTTGTGTATAGATTTAACAATGCCGTTGGTAATCCATGGTGTGAGATGTATTTTACTATATGGAATGCGTTTAGTTATTGTGTGTTTTGTTATGAATGTATTGATTTCATTAATAAAATAGTTTAGAGCATTGTTAACTTCAGTCTCTTTATAAACATATTCCCAATTTTTATTATTAAGATCATTTAATAAAGCCTCATAATCGATAATCTGTTTGTGATTAATTTTATGTTTTTTGGGTGTTGAGTTTGGGATACTGATTGCAGTGGTGTAATGATCAGTGATTGTATTATGTATTACAAATGCATTTGAATTTGTTATATTTCTGGTATATATATTATCCAAACATGAGCTAGAGCTACCTTGTATCCTAGTTGGAGAATTAGTATTGGAAATAAAGTTACTTTCAGCCATAGCACATAAGTAGTCGTCGGACTGCCTATGCAATACTTCTCCTATAGTATTTATATTCATGTCCCCGATCAGTACATATTGTGCATAATCCTTAGTTTTTTTTAACTCACCAATAAGATTTTCCAGGAAATCTTGGATGTCATTGAACGATGGTGATCGGTAGATAGCTAGGATACCTAAATTCTCATTAATGTTGATTTTTAAACAATTACACTGATTTATGTTTATTTCTTGTACTAAGGGATTTAATGTGTTGTCGATATATACTACTACTCCGCTATTTTGGTTAATATGCGATGTTGTATGGTATTCATTATAGCCTGAAATTTGTTTGGCTATGTATGAATCATTTAACCTGCATTCAGTGAGAATTGGTACATGGAACTTTACCACAGCTTTTATTTCTTCCAAAAATATAAGAAAATCATCCAAGTTTCCCATCGTTCTCATATTTTGATGAACAATATTAATCCTATTAGATTCCCAATTAAATTGCATAATTTTGTTAAGGTTTTCAAAAATTATTTCAGTATTTGGCACTAAGATACTATCGATTTCATGTTGAAGATCGTTTATTACCATTAGAATTCAAAAATTAATTGTTGTTTTTTGGGTAAAGTTTTAAAACAGTATTTTATTATCATATAAATACTTGTAGTACGAAATATGTAGCGACAAAACTGTAAACAAATAGATGTAGTTAGGAAAAATAAAATATATCTGAGTAAGAAACAATATCTGAAATAAAATCCAGGAAATAAATAACGTATGTAGTTAGTGTGTGGCATTTTCTCTTTCAAAAGACAGTAAAAAGTAGTATAAGTATGAAAAATAAGTAATATCTGGGTTATATAAAATATGTTGATTAGAGTTCTCTTTTGCCGAATTATTAGTAATATTACTAATAAATCAAATAATAATCTTATAATAAGTGTAGTTACCATTCTAGAGAGAATAAAGATTAAAATTAAAGTTAAAATTAAATTTGGGATTAAAATTATTCCAGTACAAATTGGAGTTATGCAAAAACCTAGGTGTTCATATAATATAGTGCTGTTATGTAATAGAGTATGAAATGGCGATATAAAGCGGTAGTCAGTAGTTTTATCACGATAATTAGAATAAAGAGCAGGTAGTCAGAGCTTCGGTATAGCTTGTTCTGAGTCTATTAATATAGGTCGAGAAGAGTCATCTTTTTTCATGTAGATTAGACCTGCTTTCGTCCAGACGTACCTATATTTACATTCAGTGGCACGTTGGCGAGCTAGATACCAAAGCCGTTTGCCTTTAGACGTGAGGAGTTCTGAGACGTATATGGGTGTAATGGGGCCAGACAATCCGATTGTTCCCGTGTTTAGTTTGTCCCCAATCTTTTCGCAAGACCTGTTATATTTTTTTATAGCATTAAGGAGGTCCTCTTTTAACGGTATTGAATTAAAATTAATTACCACTGACCTAGGTTTAACTGTTGGAGGAATATTTTTGTTTCTTTGTGATACTCTATATATATTATAAATATCATTTGTGTTTAGTTGGCAGTCTATTATTTTACTGGTGTTGAATATAATGTCTTTTAAGGTTTGTGATGTTTCCTCTTTGAATTCTGGAAGCCCTCGAAGTTCCAAACAAGTATTGTTAAATCTTCTGTTCCTGTTTTCTTGGTCAATCTCGATCGCTATTATTCTTTTTTCTAGGTCTTCATTTCGTTATGTCAAGAGACAAATTTTTATTTCATTTTCTTTATTTTTTTCGCTTTTTTTTTCTAAGTCCTCAAGTCTAGAATTTAAGGCTGAGTTTACTTGTTCATGTAATTTTTCCAAATTATTTATTCGATGTTTTAAATCTTCTTGCTGTTGAGATATGTTTTGAATGGTTTTTAATATTTCATTATTTTGGAGCAGGATTGCATCGTATTTTTTTCCAACAGATTCATTAACTGAGTCTTTGAAATTTGCGAATTCAGTTAAAAATAGATCGATTGTCAGATTACTAGTGCCATCTGTGGTTGTTGGTGGTAAGTTCACACTGGCGTATGATGAGGCGGCAATTGTAGATTTTGGTGTTGATGATGGTTGTTTATTAGGTTTCTCGATAGATGTCAGTTCTAGATTTTTTTCAGACGTATTTTTTTTGGAGTTTTTTTGTGTTTTTGTGCAAAGTTTGCAGCGCCACTGTAAAATCTTAGTTCCTCGCCGTGAGGTCTCTGCGATATCGGCACAAATGAAGTGGTAGTTATCGTCGCAGATACAACATGAGATGAAGTCTGACGGGGTGTCAATGTTTTTTTTACAGATGGAACATAGTGTATTCATTTTAAAGGTAGTTTTTCAAGTTTCACACAAAAAGAAAAAAACGACACAATGCTTGTTTCTTGTATGAGAGATGGCAGAGCCTTTGTGACGCTAAAAACGCCTTTGGGATAGGTTTTTTGTGTTTATATAATGATCGAGTCACTTTTGCACTGAGTTGTATTTTGTGGTACAAACACCAGAATAATGACGAGTATTCCGCCTTAGCGAGATAATTTATGGGATAAAAAATTCACTGTCCCAACGCGCACTCTCCTGATTAGACGAGTTAACCACTTTTTTAGTTTGATTTTCTAGTATTATGATTGTTAAAGCTAGGTAAATTGAAGCAGCTGTCAAAATACGTCAACACTGATAGACAATATGGCGGAACTTCGATGTCCGGAATGTCCGATCAGTTTTTAACTCTAAGAATTCTTCCTGCTCGTTTATCGGTAAGGGTCCAAGGGAAACATTATCGTATACGTAGGTGACCTACGTCACGCTTAGGAAAATAACAGTTCATTTTTTCTGCTAATAGCTCCCACTGTTTCACTATCAAAGCCTGCACTTTGTTTCTGAATCGGCAGCCATGACATTTGGAAACATTTCATTACTACCATTGACAGCGTGGCTGATTCATAATACCAACTTAGCGCGAAAGCCTTCCATTTAGTCCGATGACGTTAAAATATAAGAATTTCTGCCTTACATTTTTCTGTTGAGCTCATTTAAATGAGCAAATATGTCCGCCAGATATGCAAGTTTTACTACCCATTCTTCTTTTTTAAACACAGAAGCAAAATCTGAACCCTGGGCCTCTAAAAACGTCTGGGACTCATTTTTTAGATCGAAAATCCGAAATAGTACTTTTCCGCCAGAAAGCTATCGTACTTCTATATGAAACAGAAGTGACTGATGATCTGCTCCCATTTGCTTTCTTATTATCTTCACAATACCTTAATTTTTTTCCGCGGCACACCAACTGATGATCACGGTACACTAGTGTGCCGCGGCACATGCTTTGCGGAACACTGGTTTAGGCTGCACCGCCCACTGCTTAGGATGTCATACCTGATAACTGAATGGCACAAAGCAAATTACACAATTTTAATGGTTTTCTTATCAACAATGTTGCAATGCGGGGGCGTAACACTCCGTATAAAAATTGCAGGAGAAGCAGTTTAAAAAATTACTTCGCGCGAAATGAAAACAATCAATTAAAACACAGAAATATAATCTGAATGAATGTTGCCTGTTGTCTACTGATAACATAATAACGCAGTGCAGCAGGCGTCTGATGTTTTGTGCAAATGATATATTGGTTTAATAGCATCGCACTGTTAGGAGGCCACTGGGACTATTTGGAAGCTGGTGAAAGATTTCATCAAATATGCTGATTGTCAGGTTGATTGCATGATCTCGGTGGTTCCTGGGTTTCTTACGATGGCCACTAATAGTTACGCCAATCAAGGGAGCAACTGTTTGGTGATCGACCCTTAAGAGAACTTTTCCCGTATTCTGTTTGCACAATACCGTACATTGTGTTCAGGTTAAGGAGTGTCAAATAAATAAGTCAACAAAATGACATTACACAGAAAGTATAGATTTATTTATTAACATACGCTAAAAACAGGTGTACGGGTATGTACGTCTGTACCGTCTAAAAGCTAACTAACACTTAAAGCAAAGAGATGTCGTTAGTACTGTTTTAATAATTCATCTTATATCATAGGGTGCAAGAGGTAGGAATGTGGAGTGGTATGATAATTCATGGACTAAGATACAGATATAGTAGGTAAATCAGCGTTTCACAAACAAAGTTATTATATAATCTAACAACGTGATTAATCAAAAGATATAATGATCTTAGTTTTTGTAGCTACTGCGCACATATGATATTGATTACAAGTGGGTATCGTTTTATAACAGTACGTTCAATTCCTCGGCTGGCTAAGTCCTCCGTTATTACACAAGGAACTACAGCGCTTACAGAGGTGGTTATGGAAGATTTTCAAATATTGTCAGGTTGGTTAAATAAAAAATCTAACTGAAGCGTTTTTTTTTTCTAATTTACTAATTTATTTTTATTATCTATGTAATAGTGTGGGTGTCTACAAAACTGCTAATTTACATTTTCACAAATAAACATTTTTATCTGCTTGACGTGTCATGGAAAATTATCAATTTTCACAAAGTGCATGATATGAGTAATTCAGCATTTATCGAGAACACGAGATATGATGACACAATACATACAATATAAGTATGTCTGGTTGCGCCAAAGAGCAATAGACATTAATTTATACACACATCTCATGCACACATACACACATACCTGCGACCACTGTACTGAGATAGTATTATTGTTCCTTTGTCCTACCTCCCGTTCCGTTCCTGCTAATTTTTATGTGCCCTTTGGTAATCTGTCAGTATGTTGCAATAACCCGAACCGCTAACAATAAACCGCATCAGCGCGAGGTCTCATCTCCCTTATCTTACGACATTATTATTCGCGACGATATAGTGCAATCCGCTTCATGTTAAGTGACATTGTTGTGAGGAGAAGACAGGAAGATACAAGTGCCCTTTCCTAATGGTGAGTCCTTCCTTTATCCATACAACAAATATTGTCTTATGTACAGTGGTCATTGCTCAATCATTCAAGGTCCTTCGACAATCATTTCTTACACTAACATAAAAAATAACTTCATAACTTCTTACACACCATAGTTGGCCCAAACGAGCCTGATATTGAACCGTAATTTCCGTAATTTCGGTAATAAACCATAAGAATGTTATTGCGTTTTACATACCCGCGTAATTAATTAATAACCCGCATTTTATTTCTGGATATTCCTATCCGATATTACTGGATGGTTTAAACGGAAATAACATATTTACCCGCAAATAGAATAGATTTAATATATGCCAATACCGCTATTTAATATCTATTTCTAATAATAATACCGATATTGTTATATCAACCGCATTTAAAATTAACCGCATTTCATTATAAATAATTTGGTTATTGTAATACATCCCAGTATTGGATGTATTATACATAAAAAAGAATAATACTTTAATAAGACGTAAAGTGATAAATTTGTTCTACCCGCATTTTCAATACTTAACCCTTCACGGCTCCCGCACTGAGTTAACCCTACGGGCATAAAAGTTAATTTATTGAATAAAAATTTAATATTAATCAATTTATTTTATATAAATATTATTATTATAATATTTTTTACCGCATTCAATAATAAAATAACCAGAATCAGAAATGGCTACAAGCGCGTCCGGGTCGTGTCGGAAAGAAAGACTTTTGAAACGTTTAAATGCAAAATTGGCCGCTAATTTTGCATATTTACAATCAGTCTTCGACAAGATGAAGAAGGCTTCTGATAGTGTTAACAATCGGCTATCTTTCTTATCAGGCGCAAGTACATTAGAAAGAATTCGGTCCGAATTTATAACGCTTTTAGATGAAAAGGTTAATTGTGAACTGGAATTAAATCCAGAAGCAGTCGCTGAATATTCCCAATTAATTGCTTTTGAGGAAATTTTCGGCATTATTAAATATACCGAAGCGAACATGCTGGCCAATCCAGTTGAAAAACCTCGCCGTAAAATTAAATTACCGCCTTTAGAAATAGCGTGCTTTGACGGAAAATTAGAAAATTGGCCCCTTTTCTATGAGACTTATAGCTCGGTTATCCATTTAAATAATTCATTGGATAATTCAGAAAAGATCCAGTATCTGATGTCCAAGTTGACGGGAAAGGCATTAAATATTTGCCAAACTATCACACCTACCGGTACAAATTACCAAGTGATATGGGACGCATTGTGCACCAAATATAATGATCCACGCGTTCTCGCTGAGTCATACTTTGATCGATTGCTGAAAATACCTGCAGTTATTTCGGTTACGCCCGCGTCTCTAGAAAAATTTGCAGATACATACGCGACTAACACCGCCGACATAAAACAAATGTATCTTCCAATTGCAGTGCAAGAAGAATGCCGTCGTTATCAGCGAATACTTTATAGATTTAACAATAGCGACCCTTTACAATTGTTCGAATTTAATCGCGTCACATTCGGCATGTCTTGTAGCCCATTCTTGGCAATGCGTACACTGCGCCAACTCGCGTCGCATGAACGACCTCGTTTTCCACTTGCTGCAAACTTGGTGGAAAATGGCTCTTTCTATATGGACGATTTCGTCACCAGTTGTTCGTCGGTCGAGGAAGCCTCCGAGTTATCGACGGAATTAATTCAGCTGTTCGCTGCTGGAGTATTTGACCTTGTAAAGTTCTCTAGCAATGCTCCTAATCTTTTGTCTACGATTCCTTCAGCTCGTCGTGTTAAGGAACATGTGGAATTTAATCCTGATGAAAACCTAAAAATACTAGGGCTTCATTGGATACCCGCTTCAGATAATTTCGTATTTGTTGTACACTCCAACGAAAGAAATTGTACTAAACGAAACATTCTCTCGACGATTGCTCGTCTTTGGGATTTGATGGGTTTCGTTGCACCAGTTATATTATTAGCCAAGCTTATAATTAAGTCTCTTTGGGAATACAATCTTGATTGGGACGATACTCCTCCTGGAACTGTTGTCACGCTTTGGCGACAGTTTGAAAAAGAATCGCCATTACTACAAACTATTAAAATTCCTCGTTTTGTAGGAATCGAACACCAATGTGTATTAACCCTTATCGGTTTTTCAGACGCAAGTGAACGCGCATACGGAGGTGTTATTTACTTACATGTTTACTGTCCGAATATTGATAAAATCACAATTAGTTTATTATGTGCCAAATCCAAAGTCGCTCCTGCTAAGACGATTTCACTTGCGCGATTAGAACTATGTGGAGCGCTAATACTTGCGCAATTAATGCATACGGTCAGTAATACCTACGCATCAAATTCAAGAGCTCATACGACATTAGCTTTTTGCGACAGCACGGTTGCTCTAGCGTGGATAAATTCACCGCCTGCGAAATGGCAGACCTTCGTTGCCAATCGTGTGTCACAAATACAAAAACACCTGGGGGCTGAATGCTTCTATCATATAAAAGGGAAAGACAATCCCGCCGACTGCCTGTCGCGTGGTCTTACCCCCGCTCAACTCATAGACCATCCGTTATGGTTTAATGGCCCCGCATTCGCTCAGTTACCTAAAAATGATTGGCCTTTACAGCGTTTTGATTCGAAATCTGTATCTGATCCACCCGAACTGAAAACTAAAGTTTTGATGTCCGTTCAAAACAATAACCGCCTCAAAACAATTGCTCCACCATTACTGTGTGCACTAGCTTCTCGTGTTAGTTCATGGCCGAAATTAATTCGGATTGTAATCTATGTTTTTCGTTTCATTAAGAAATTTTCGCGAACATTCGAATTAAGTCATATCTTAACTGCAGAAATAGCTGTTATAAAATCAATACAGCAAGAACATTTCTCCGAATATATAAAGGCAGTCAATGATGGGAAGAAGGTTCGGCGAGCTATTGCAAAATTGAATCCGTTTCTTCATCACGGTATTCTAAGGGTAGGAGGCAGATTAAAAAACGCTGAAATAGAATTTGACAGTCGTCATCCCATTCTATTACCCGCGCGTGATCATGTAGTCGATTTAATAATAGATTACTATCATATCAAGAACCTACATACGGGTCCCACTTTACTCATGTCTCTGCTAAGACAAAGATTCTGGATACTTTCATCGCGTAATCTGGTCCGAAAGCGCGTACATCGGTGCAATACGTGCTTCAAGGTTAAGCCTAAACCACAATTCCCAATAATGGGAGATTTACCCGCTTGTCGCGTCCGCGAAGCCAAGGCTTTTCTACACACAGGTGTTGACTACGCTGGCCCACTTCAAATAATCCCTTATAGACGTCGGGGGGTCCGAAGTCAAAAGGCATACATTTGCATATTTATCTGCCTAGTGACCCGTGCAGTTCATATCGAACTCGCTTCAGATCTTTCCACCGAAGTCTTTCTCAACGCTTTCAAGCGTTTTTTATCTAGACGTGGTCCTGTGAGTGTAATGTACTCCGATAATGGAACGAACTTCGTGGGAGCTAAGTCTCATTTAAACTCTTTATTCGATCTAATAGAGTCTCGTAATTATAAAAAGGAACTCTCAAATAATCTACGGGAAAACCGCATCGAATGGAAAATGAATCCTCCTCAAGCTCCACACTTTGGTGGAATCTGGGAAAGTAACATTAAATGCCTGAAGAGTTATTTAAATAAAATCGTAGGCACCTCTCTACTGACTTACGAAGAGATGCAGACAGTGCTTTCTCAGATTGAAGCAATTTTAAACTCACGTCCGCTGTCGGTACTTAGTGTCACCGATGTTTCAGCTCCGTTACCTTTAACACCCGCGCATTTTTTAACACTTACGCCGTTAAAATCTCTACCCGCCGCTGACTTGTCCAACGAGTCCGTAAACTTACTGCAAAGGAAGCATCTCGTTGATCATCTCGTCCAGACTTTCTGGAACCGCTGGCGTATGGAATATTTAAATACTTTACAATCGCGGCAGAAATGGAACACGAGTTCAAACCCGGTAACGGCAGGCACAATTGTAATGATCAAGTGTGATAATATTGCGCCTCTTCAATGGCCTATTGGCATAAAAGTCAACGTATATCCCGGTTTGGACGGAGTAATCCGTGTTGCTGATGTCAAAACGAATACTGGCATATACCGCAGAGCAGTAGTAAAACTCTGCCCTTTACCATCGCAATAATAGTCTTTGGCAGCTTGGTCATCAGATGGTACATCTATGGCCCTCTCTTTTATTTTCTACATTATTCTGTTTAATTTAATTTATATTTACCGCCGATTAATTTTATTACAAAATTAATACAATAGCATCAAATATTAACATTTTTCTGACCTTTTTTACAAATTAATATTATTTTTACCGCGTGTTACTACAATTTTGTTCGTTTTAACGTAAAAGCGTACTGACCTTCTTATGGTTTATGGAAGTGGATTCTTTCATCCTCTTCCAGGCGGGGGGCATGGTTGCGCCAAAGCGCAATAGACATTAATTTATACACACATCTCATGCACACATACACACATACCTGCGACCACTGTACTGAGATAGTATTATTGTTCCTTTGTCCTACCTCCCGTTCCGTTCCTGCTAATTTTTATGTGCCCTTTGGTAATCTGTCAGTATGTTGCAATAACCCGAACCGCTAACAATAAACCGCATCAGCGCGAGGTCTCATCTCCCTTATCTTACGACATTATTATTCGCGACGATATAGTGCAATCCGCTTCATGTTAAGTGACATTGTTGTGAGGAGAAGACAGGAAGATACAAGTGCCCTTTCCTAATGGTGAGTCCTTCCTTTATCCATACAACAAATATTGTCTTATGTACAGTGGTCATTGCTCAATCATTCAAGGTCCTTCGACAATCATTTCTTACACTAACATAAAAAATAACTTCATAACTTCTTACACACCAATGTCAGTATTTGTAAGAACACGTGTTCAGCCGTCCGCATAAAACACTTGCTTTAGAATGATACTTTGTTACGAACTATTTTAATTTATAGGCTCGAAGTCCCATTTTTAACATGAAAACGAATAATTTTACCAGATTTTAAATAAATTAAAAATAATTCATAACAGTAAGTTTTCTTGGTGTGAAAAATAGACACATGTAAGGAGAGCATGAGTGTTGGGTAGGAATTTAGTGATCAGTATGTCCAAGAATGACGGATGTCTGAATATATCCCTCCCACTGCGGCGCAAGGCGATGGGTTGAGAGACCAGTTGGATAGGTCAAAGGGTCTCCCCAATTCAGCCTCTCCTGATCTGTAACGCCAGGCAGCTGGTACGCAGGCCTGAACACACCTCACATGATGGACCCGGGCACCCCTGCTAAATTACCAAACGTATCGAACCACTTGAGGTGACCTATAGCAGATATGTCGGTTATCCAATAAATGGTTCCCGGGGCGGCGGTACCCATACCATTTGGATTTAAATTTTCACCTGACTGATTATTCATTGTCTCATTAATAAAATAACTTTTTTAATTCATTTATTTATGAAAACGACCACCAATCCCCCGTGTCATTAAAAAATAGTTCAATAGTTCAGTTGATCTTTAAACGAATTGGTGTACATTATGAATACCAAAAAAATATGATTTAGATAAATTGAAGTTTCTCCTATCGTTTCGCTTGAGTAAAATAAAAAAAAATAAAATAAATCAATAAAAAATATAAAAAAAATTTTTTCATTGAAATGTATGAACGCATAAAGGAAACAACTTTTAAAAAATACAGTATTATAGCTAAGATTATCTGTGACAGTTTCATTTGATTAACTTTTTTGTTTTCTTATAAAATTATTTACAAAATAAATAAAAACCAGTTTTGTGCTTGACATCGAACGTTTCTAGACTCCATTTGTCAAGCGATTTTAATGCCTATTACCCACAATATAAGGTATATCAAGAATATACACATTTTTGCCTTGTAGCTTCCTCTTAACATGAAAAAGGAAAAGAGTATAAAACACATACTAATATGTTGAATGAAACACATTTTATCTCTGCTCTGAAGCTGAACCACCAAAACCATTCATTATTCATCGGAAAAGTTATTTGCTTCGAGTTTTCGTGCAGGAGGGTTTTTAAAAAGACAAACATTTCCGGTTTACCAATAATCTGTCAGTATTTTCGTATTTCTTTCATTGGTAAGTTAGTTCTGCATTTTGGAACGACAAAGGTTCTGTGTCTGCGCGCTCTTGTTGTAATTGTCGGGGACATAGCGGGAGCTTTCTGTTACCGCCGTGACAGAAGGACGTACCGTAGCGCGATGACTTGTAACGCGTTCAATGTAATAATAAACGAGTGTCTTGCATTTATGCAAAATAAAGCGGACACTTTAGATGAAGTTTAGATCACACAACTGTGCACTTCCGCCTTCACCGAGGAGGATATAAAGCTGTCCAAGAACATCTTATTCGATAAGCTTCCGATCAGCCGCGATCTTCAGGATATTCTGAGGGCCCTGAAGGAGACAGATCCTGACAAATTACAGATATTCGTCGCAAGACAGTTACACAAATTGCCGCCCGTTAACTTTGGCAGTGTGGACGTTTCCCGTTTACTAAAAGATTTCAATGCCATGAAGTCCGAATTTTTGCAAATTAAAAGTGACCTAAGGGAATCATTGAGCACAAACACAGCCAAAATAATGCAAGAACTTAGTTCACTACATGATAAAATTAAGGAAATGAATATTCAAAATGAGTGCAAGACAAAAACTCCGATTCAATCAAAACTGAGTGGTGACAAAAATGTGGGTAATTCCAAAATAAACAATACCCACACAAATGCAGCATCGGGATCATATGTAGATGCTTGCAAAAGTAATTCACAAGCGCCGACTAATACTAACAACGACGTGAATAATCCGTACACACACAACAAGCGAGCTGCGCACACAAACTCACCTACCGCCGGTGCAGCGACCGCCAAAAATAATCAGGCGGGTAACATGCAAGGGCCGCAAACAGGCGCTGCCGACCACAATGGGTTCAAACTAGTCATGCGTAAGAAGAAACGTATTCATAATATGAGAGGGAAGGCGCAATCAATTGCATTAAATACAACCGCATCAGTATACGTATCAAGGTTTGCGATTGATACGACAGAGAATGACGTAACAACTTACCTTAAAGACAAAGGCCTAGAGGGGTCAGGGTAGAACTAATAAAGCCCTTCCACACAACTCCATTTAGTTCATTCAAACTTGCGGTGAAATAAAATGAATTAAAGAAGTATCTGGAAGAGGAACTGTGGCCGGAGGGAATTGTTTTCAGAAGAATCACGTACGTAACAAGTACATAACAATCACCACAATGCATATTAAAAATTTAAAAATCGTATCGGTGAACAACTGCAGATCCGTCCGCAGCTCAGAAAAATTCATTCATGATCTGTGTGATACACATGATATTGTTCTAATTCAGGAAACGTGGCTACTCCCGTCGGACTTAGAATTCTTATCCCACATACACCCCGAATACAACAGCTTGGGAACCTCTGCCGTCAATACATCGATAGGGCCAGTGTTATAGCCCAGCTACACTACTCGCGAAGTTGATTGAAGTTGACCGAATACGATAGTGTGGGCACAAACTTCACTTCGCTTCGGGCAACTTCGCTTCGCTTCGCCCGACTTCCGATTGTTGTCGGTAAATGCGCCCGAGTCAAAGGACTCGAAGCGTTACTCGCGAAGTTGCACGAGTGGGCACGCACTTCGAACTTCGGCTAACTTCGTCGAGGACTTCGTCGAAGCGTCGAAGCGAGTAGTGTAGCTGACACTTTAGGCAGGCCGCACGGAGGAGTGGGGGTGCTGTACAGGCAAAGTCTCAGGGCTGCCACGATCCCGTTGAGTAACTGCCGATTGGCGGGTATCGAGGTAAGCCTAACTTCCGAAACTTTATGCATCTTCATCTTGTACATGCCGACTTGCACAGCAGATCACTTTGAAGAGTACGTTGACTTGTACGCCACCTTACAAGCAACTATTAACGAAAAGGATTACACCAACTCCATAATTATCGGAGATTTTGATGCAAATCCAGATTCACTTTTCGGAATAAAACTTAAATCCTTCTGTCAAGAATATGATCCTATATGGGGCCGTTCAAGTATTATGTAAGCACTATAGGGGGGCAGGGGGGTCTTTGCTTTGCTTATTTTTGATGACATGAGGGGGTGGGGGGTCGAGATAGTGATTACGTCAGCACTGCAATAGTTTGTTTTTTTTTACACATTGGCAACCCACACATTGTCTATGTTTGAAAACCGAACACATATTCGGGGATTCCCACAAATAATTAATACGTTTATGTACTCGCTTAAAAAACAGAATACATTAACAGAAAAATGCATATAGGTACCAATTTTTACGTAAGCATGGGAGGGGGGGGGGTAAGAGCTTTGCTTACTTTTGGTGACAAGGGGGAAGAGGGGGTAAATAATTGTAATAAATGCTTACGTAATACTTGAACGGCCCCTATGTGCTGATACCGAAATGTTACCAGATAATTCAAATACATATATTAGTGACGCACATCACACCACTAGGTGGCTGGACCACTGCTTAGTAACAAAAAATATCTTCAAGCAGATTCTAGACATGAAAATATATAGTAGACGCACTACGACACGCTGCGATTGAAGCATTTGACAATCTTAAACAAAGATCGCAACGGCATAAACAAATATGTGGTTGGAATGACTTCGTCGCGCAAAAATACGCAGAATCGAGATGCACTAAGATGATCTGGATTGAAAATGGTAGGCCCCATGAGGGCTCCATCGCAGTGGAAAGAAAGTTAAAGCGTGCAGCGTCCAAACTAGCATTGAAAAAATGTCAAAACGACTCTGAACAAATTCAAATGGATAAAATAGCTGGAGCTTTACATAGCCGTGACTTCAAACAGTTTTGGAATAAGACAAATAAACACTTCAACATACCATGTAAAATTCCGTGAAATATAAATGGAGAAACGAACACTAAAGCTATTGCTAACATTTTTGCAGAACACTTCGCCACCTCTTCTCTGACCTCTCCAATCCCCGCAAGCAAACCACCACTGAGTCGTCTAACAAACGAACACAGCGGCTTATTGATCACAGCAGACATGGTCATTACCGCCCTGAGACAAATGAAAACTGGGAAATCAGCGGGTCATGACGGACTGAGTACCGAACACATCAAACACGCTGGAGGACCTGCTGGCGAGTTTTTTTACCGACATCTTGAAGAACGGATACTTACCAACTAATATGACAAGAACTTTAATAACACCTGTTCTCAAATCTTAATCGTTGGACGCTACCTCCCAAGATAGCTATAGACCGATCTCAATTGCCACCACCATCGCACGATTATTCGAACGTCTATTATTAAACAGTATCGGACCCAGTTTGGAAACTTATGACAACCAAATGGGATTCAAAAAGCAAACTGCTACCGATATTGCTATATTTACGGTAAAAAGAACCCTGGAATACTACAGGAATAAAAATACCACCTCATATGCATGTTTCTTAGACCTGAGCAAGTCCTTCGACAAGGTTTCTCACCCTCTGCTATGGGCTGAACTCAGAGAAAGAGGCATATCATCGGAGGTCATAAATATCCTCGACGCGTGGCACAGACAGCAGGAAAACCTAGTAAGATGGAAGGATGATTTTTCCGAACCTTTCCTCCTAAAGAGTGGCGTCAGACAGAGAGGATGCATGTCACAGATACTGTTCAATCTGTACATCGACGAACTCACCGAAAGGCTAAACAATGAAGGGGTAGGCTGCCACATCGGAGGACAGTGTCTGAATAATGTCAGTTATGCGGACGATATGGTCATGATGGCACCATCTATAAGGGGACTGCGCATTCTTCTGAAATTCTGTGAAGAGTATGCTGAAGAAACAAATATGTTATATAACCCAGCTAAAACGGCTCTATTGGTCATAAGACATGGGCAATAGGGTGTGTCAATCATTTCAACTTTTGAATTCAGAAACGCCTGATGTCTCAAAAGTTGCGTCTTACAAAGAAAATGAGAACTACATTTAAAATTATTTAAAAAAAAATGGTTATTAGCTCGCTAAAATGCATTGAAAAACAGAAAAAAAACCTAAAACATGTATTTTTAAATAATGGTAATTAATATTTTCTTCACAATAATTAAACCTTTTAACGTTTGTGTATTATTAAAAACTGCGTATAGTTGACAAAAATTAAATAAAAAAATCAATTTTATTAATGCAAGTAAATCTACAAGAATACCGAAATTAACAAAAAAATGATAAAAATCCACTAAAACGTTTTCCATTGCCATTTAGTTTGCTTTAATTTTCAATTATTGGACTTATCAACGTAGTCAAAGATTATTGATTATGGGGAATATCGATTTCAACACTACGCAAAAACTTCGTAAAAAATATACAAGGGCGCAAAGGATTGTAAATCCGAATAAGTCACGACCTTTAGAAAAACCATCTACTCTTCTTCCGCTTCTTTCCAACAGTTTTTCAGATTCTGATGAGGACCCAGCGCTAAGTGATGATCATCAATCTGCAGTGGCTCATGATACATTATCTCCTCGAAATATACAATATTCGAAGATGAAGAATCCCTTGACGAAGTTTTCTCAAATTTGTGATCGATACAGCGTATCACACAGAGCAGCAGCTGTCATTGCTTCTGCGGTTTTAAAAGATGTAAATGAAGCTGGTCCGTCTTCCGTTATAGATCATAGTAGATTATGAAGAGCTTGAAAGCAAACTAGGGATATGTTATTAAATAGCCGTAAATTGACAAATATCGAAGGTTTATTTTTCGATGGGCGCAAGGACAAAACAATGTTTATTATCAAGAAAGGAAGAAAATTTTATTGACGAATAAAAGTTGAAGAACACATAACACTTGTGCAGGAGCCAGGATCAGTGTATCTCGGACACGCTACGCCATCATCTGGTACTGCTAAAGACAGCGAAAATGCCATATGTTCTCTTTTGGAAGAGGAAAATCGTCAAATGGAGAAAATTGTTGCAGTTCGTTGTGACGGAACAAATACAAACACTGGCCGGAAAAATGGAATCATTTCAATAATGGAACAGAGACATGGAAAGCCATTGCAATGGCTTATCTGCCAGCTGCACGCCAATGAACTACCATTGCGACATCTGCTATCTTCATTAGATGGACCGACTAGCGGACCTGTAGCTTTCTCGGGACCAATCGGAAGAAACTTAAAAAATTGTGAGAACGTTAAAATTATTCGGTTTGTTCCCATTCAATCATCCATACCGGAAAATATAACAGAAAAATTAAGCACGGACCAAAATTATTTATATAATATGTGTCTGGCTGTGTCAAAAGGTATGATAACTGTAGATTTGGCAAGGAAACAACCAGGGAAAATGTCTCATGCCAGGTGGCTAACAACTGCAAATAGAATATTACGGCTATATGTTGCAACGGAAAACCCAACAGAAAATTTGCAGATATTGGCCACCTTTATTGTGAGAGTTTATGCTTCAACATGGTTTACCATAAATTGCAATAGGTCTTGTATAGATGGAGCCCGTAATCTATGGAAAATGGTTAGCATTTCCAGATATCTTTCAGGAGAATTGAAAGCTATTGTCGACCACGTGATTCAGAGGAACGCATATTTTGCACACCCGGAAAACATTATTCTATCAATGTTAACCGATGACAATAAATGTATAAGGGAGCTAGGATGTAGATGGATCATTAAATATAGGGCCCTTCAAACTTCAAGAGTGAGAGAGTTCATAATTCCAAAAATTAATTTCAACTGCAATAGCTACATAGAATTAATTGACTGGCAGGCCACAGATTTAATTCTGACAGAACCTCCACTCCTGAGCAACGTAAAAACGGACGAATTACTTAAATTGTGTGATGAAGGAAATGTAAAAAGGTTCGATTTTCCTAAATTTCCTTGCCACACACAATCAGTGGAAAGGTGTGAGAAGTTGACCACAGAGGCGTCTTCTGTTGTTGGTTACAATGCTAGAAAAGGTTATATTTACGCCAAGTAACATTCAAGAAACATAATGCCAAATTTTAATTCAAAGCAAGATTTTAAGTAATTACTGTTTTAACAATATCTTATCATTCAATTTTGAGCATCCATTATTTTTTATTCGTTGTATTTGGTCAAAAATGTTGTTGTACGTTATTGTTTAGTATCTTGAATTTAACCATAAAAAGTGTTATTTTTCCCTTTTATATTTTTAACAAACACATCACATATGTTTTAAAAAAAAATATTTTTCGTTCTCTGTACTGCAGTTATGGAAATAAAATTAAGTGTGCTACATAATATAAAATATGGACCCATTGTTTTATTTTTTTCCCAAATCACGAAATCAATTTTTTTTTCAAAACTTCCGGCCATTTTAGCGAGCTAATAGTGAACACCAATTTCATTTATTTTTACGTTTTCGAATAGCTACAGATCATACGCAACTTTTGAGACCCCAGGCGTTTGAAAATAAGGCAAATTTTTTTCTCTCTATGGAGAGCGACACACGCTAATGGGCAAGGCCCGAAAAATATTCCTCCAGCTACTTTGAACGGTGTGAACTTGAAGGTGACCGAAGGAACTAAATATCTTGGACACATGATCACCAGTAATCTGATGATCGATGATGATATCGATAGACAAAGACGAGCTCTCAGCGTTAAAGCAAACATGCTCAGTAGAAGATTTCGCCTTTGTAGTACCGCAGTAAAAAGGACGCTCTTCATTTCCTTCTGCACAACGTTGTACACGTGCAAACTATGGTCAAACTTCAAAAAGAGTAGTATAGAAAGACTACGGGTCCAATACAACAACGCCTTCCGCACAATGTTTTGTCTCCCCAGATACTGCAGCGCTTGCCGGATGTTCACGGAGGCTCCCTAAAGGCTTCAACTTTCTAATATTCTATAAATTTTATCATTTTATTCTATTTTATTTTCAATTTATTCTGTTTTTTTTTTTTTCTGTTCCATCTTTTTGTTTTTGATCATATATATGTTGTATCTCTATATGGAATGTGTGGGACTGCACTTACCTCCCCACATACCGAAATAAACAGTTTATTATTACTTTAAAACTCAATTTTTTTCTATTATATCGGGAATACAGATGTTACCGTTTAGAAGTTTATATGCTGTTGTCAGCAAAGCAGTTTTCCTTCTATCAGTGAGGCTATTAATACCCAGCATGCCGGGCAAAAAGGCTGACGGATACAACCAGGGATAATATCTGAAGTTTCTAAGATATAAATATCTCAGAAACTCCTTTTGTCTCCTTCTCTATCATTTAAGAGTAAGCTCAATCTATTGGTCTCCATATTACAGAACCACTTTCCAAAATGAAACGTACTAAACTATAGTATAGAACACGAATCGCGGCCGAGCTGCAAAAATGTCTGGAGTTGCTAAGCACAAATCCTAGCATTCTTAAAGCTTTGTTGCATGTCGTTTCTATGAAGACGTGAAATTTTAGGTGCGTATCAAATGCGATTCCCAAATCTCTCGAAATAACAATGTGCTGAAGAGATGAATAAGACATTGTGTAGTTATAGTAAATCGTTTTGTTTGCCTTGGTGTAGCACATAGTGGAGCATTTCTTAAAATTAAATCCTAATTTATTGGGATGACTCCATTCGACGATAGAATTTATATCACTTTGTAGCTGCAAGCAATTTTTCAAAGATTTTATGAATTATTCAATTCCCAAAGAGGACCCAGTGGGTTCTCTCTTGGTACTGGTTTGTTTACTTAGCACTGACCACTAGAATGCTGTTGCTTAGCTTTACCGGGAGTCCGGCTACACTGATTTGATATAGGTCAGCACGCCTTTATATACCCCTTAGCGCCGGGTGGGGCATGCAGCGGCCGACTGGCGACGGAGGGTGCAGGTAGCTTGGGCCAATGGGGTGTCCTTTTGGCCGGGCATTGGAGGGGACCCACCCTTTTCCGACGGCTGTGTGAGGAAACTGATTGTTTAACCTCCTTAGTCGCACACGTCAGGACTCTAATTTTTTTGTAAAAAGAAACTAAATTTATTTTAAAACGATTCTAGACCCTCCAATGTCCCTGCATGGATGATTGTTAGTAACATAAAAATAAACAAGCCGCGTATTGAGGACAGTTTACCCCACTATCACGGGGCAGTCCCGGCAAGAATGAGCGTGGCAAGCGGCCTGGCCACAACGATCCCAAGCACCCGCGTCCCTTAGCCAGTTTTCCGAGAGTACCCTCGAAGAAATGTAAATGGGAGGAGGGGGGGGGGGAGATACTCCCAAAGACCCTAGGGAATGAAGTGAGCCTCAGGTCACCGGAGGCAGGACGGAAGGGGACTGGGCTCGCGCAAACATTCCCCAGGCCCGCTCATGATGCCGGGGGAGGCACCCGTGGTTCGTGGGACAGCTGCACCGGATTAATGTCACCTTACTGGATGCAGGAACAGGGTCTATCCGCCCCCATGGTGGGAAAATGAATAACACAGTACGATAGAGTTCAGTTCGACAGCCTATTCATAAACCAATTTGTTAGTAACAAATAAAAAGGCAAATAACAAACGTAGAAAATAAGTTGTGATCAACAACAAATTGACCGTTCATAATAGAAAAAAAAGAAGGGAAAAAAGATTAACATAGTATTAAAGAGCTAAAACACAAAAAGAAACAGTATTATCATTATCAACGCATTCCTAATAAATAAGGCCCAAATTCAAAAGTAAAAGGAAGAATGTGCATAAAAAAACAGTGTAAAGAACGGGCAAAAACGGTGTAAAAAGCCAATATACACAATAAATGAATAAGAAATAATAAAACGAACAAATAAAATAATAAATGCATTGCGATCATGCCATAAGACAAAGAAAGTAGAACCAATGAGTATATAAAAATAAAAATAAAACACAAAGCAATCGCGCATAAACAATATTAAAGTTGTTATAGAGGAGTAACCGTGGAGTGACAGGAACAATACGCTTGGCACCTGAAACAAAGATGATTTTAATCTAAATCAGCAACTCTAAGCACAGGCCATCTCTCTACCCAGGACTTTACAAACTTTTTGAAGCATTCAAAATTCTCTCTGTTCAACACGAGATCGGCATTCCATGCCGGTCTTGTAATCCCTCTCAAGCCATCCAACATTCCCGGGCAGCGATTCGATAAAATACCGAGCACTACAATAGTAATTTCTCTTTCTAACAATGTTTAGATCATATTTCTCACAATGAGAGAAAGGGTGACAAAACTATTTATTTTAGACTGTACTAGCTGTTCCCAAAGCGAAAAAATTAGCTCTAGGGGTATAAAGCTTTGAGTGACTTCACTTTTTTTTTAAATATATTATTTTTAAAGTTTTGTGAATCTTGAAATACTATGCGAATTTCAGTTTAAAATAATTAGTAGCTCAATTACCGGTATTGCCCGGTCTTTGCAGAGTTTACGCAGATAATAAAAGCGTTGTAAAGAATCAAAATTGATTTAGGATTTTGAATGGTTTACACATTCTGTAAAAAAATCCCATCATTTTAAACTTAGCCACATCAAGCAGGAGAAAATATAGCATATATGCATGTAACAATTAATTTGTAATCTTAAATGTATAAATTACTAAAAAAAAATAAAAAAATAATTATCATTTTGTCATTTACACTAGTGTATATATCGAATAAATATATACATTGTGATTTATACATCAAATATGACTAAAGAATCTAGAGTGATTCTAAAATTCCTTATAGAAGACACTTTTTAAGAACAGTGTAATTACGCAGAAAAATCCTTTATAATTTTCTATTGAGTGAAGTTTAAGGTTTAACATTTCATTCATTTCATTGACAGAATACCAGTTTTTGAGCGTGTCAAGGTCATTGTTAAGCAGTTGATGATCAAAAATAGACTTAATTTTAGAAAAAAAATTATGATCATCGGTGAAGAAAGCATAATCTCACTTTAATTTTAAACCTAGATCATTTATGAAATTTGTAAAAAGCAGGGGGCCAAGATTTAACCCCTGTGGCAAACCAAAAGTAACAACTATGGGGAATGTTTTGCATCCAAAAATAATAAGGAATAGTTGTGTTCTATTATACAAAAATGATCACCCAACGAAATGGACATCTGTGAATTCACAATTGATCAAGCTTTTTTAAGAAAGATGGAAAAGTTAACTATACTAAAAGTTTTTTTGCAAATCTTTATACATTGCAGGAAAAATCAAAGGTCAGTTAATATTCGGCTTGATATTCTGCCTGCTCACGCTAGGACTCGGCAAAGAATCTTGTGAAGATGCGTTGACTATTGCACACCGTCCGTACTCGAAGAAAATCTTGGCTAAAATTCAAAACATGACAACGAAGAATGTCCAGCCAGGGAGATTCTTCAAAAAGGACTTGACAGACGTTTTCCTGTGGGCAGATGATGAAGACATTATTGCGAATAAAACTATCGAAGGTAAGCTATATGTACAAAACATATAATACGTATTATTAGATCAGCAAATGAAACGAGTGCAAACTTAATATACAATACACTGATCACCGATCCAAATAATACTGTTATCGCATTAATTTTTCCATCGGCGTTCAACATTTTATATTTGAAGTGTTGTAATGTTTTCGTTTATCTGACTGTCAATCTGACTTTGTCACTAATTTGGATAAACGTCTCTCCTGGTGACGGCACCAAATGTATGTAATCCTACTTTCTAAGAACTTTGTGTACCTAGGGCTGACCTCTTCTTCTGGTCAGCGATAACTATTGTGATGAATCTTTTTGTCTACTTCGTCCTCTTATATGTTTGAACTATACATTTTTTCTGCTGGAAAATTCAAGGAAAGCAAATTCCATGATGGTTTTTCTATCGTTTAACTTTTTCTCGTTAAACGTTAAATTTATGAAAGGTGTGAAAAGTAGTTAATTTTGTCATTTCAGATGTGTTAAATGATATCATCATGGAGTCTGCATTTCACGTGAACGGCACTCTCTACGTGACCACCAACTACGGCATCTATAAATACGACCTCCACGAAGAGTCCATAGACCTGATATCCATTAAGACCAATGAAACGGTGAGTGCCTTTTTACAATTATTATATATGAAAATTAGCGATTTTTCCTCCCTAGAGAAAAAACCCTCTTTCTCTGCTAAGAATTAAAAAAATATTGTACATTTTTTCAATTGCTGATAATACTGACTTTAGATTCTAGCCCTGTCTTCTAGTTATTCGACCAGGTAGTCATAATTATGCTTTTACATGTGAAATTTGTGTTTCCGAAGGATAATTTTTTTTTGAAGGTTTATTTTGACCGTTTGATTGTTTTTTATGCAACAACATTTTGTAAATAGGTATAAACAATTGCCTCGCCTATCTCCCGCGTGTGCTGATGCAAAAATTTTTAAACGACTATTTTCGTAATAACTGCAAAAAGTTATTTTGGTAAATTGCCCCTTCTTGCAACCGTACCAGGTAAAGTTTTCATATATATTTATAGGAATAGAACGTTATCTACCAAAGGTAGTTTTCCCAGAATAGTCGCTTATATTCAGAGAATTGTGTTTTTACTTCGTTGTTACAACAAAATATTTTATTTATTTTTCGGAATAACTTTATTGAGTAAAACCTCAAATTGTAATATTTTAATATTGGAATAGTCCTAGACGTGACCGTATCCTTTTCTGATTTTTCTGTTTCAGATTTTCGTTTATTAGTGATTTCACTAATATTGTCTTCAATATTTAAAAGATTTTATTTTTGGTTTTGTGTTTAATTCGTAGAAATCCATTTAATTTTTTTTATTTTTAATTAAAATAAAATTTAATAATTCAGTTATTAAGTTCTGCAAATATTTTATGGTTTTTGTTCTTGTTACAGCTGTTTCAGCTTTCAAGGCCATTTTCATGAAAATGTCAACATATGCAAAACTTAATAATAATATTATTTAATTTGATCTTAATAAAATTTAAAAAAAAACAACGAAATTATAAAATATTCTTGAAGTTTTATTATAATTTAAATAAGTTAAATGAAATACACCTAATGAAACCGTATGTTCTTTCAAGTTAACTTGTTTTTTCGGGTACTACGCCGTGTTTTTGCAGGCATAATGTTTCCTCTCGACGGAGTTTATAAATTCAGCTGTTCTGGATGTTACAATGTTTATAAAGGCCAAAAAGAATGGACGATTTCCAAAAGAATATCAAAACACTTTCGAGTATGTAAACTCGGCGATCCTGAAAAATAACTAATATCCGAGCATTTAATGGAAACCGGCCATTAATTTGGATTTGTTCCTGAAGTTCCGGGAAGACCCAAAACGCACGGAACAATATTAATAAAGGCGACAGGGCTCAGCTTAATAGTTATTGGCTATTAGAAAACCATTTTAAATTATACTACCCTGATGTTGGACACTGTTATGCTGTCCAAAAAGTTGACTAAAGAAGAAAGAGGAAGTGCAACTCTATTTTTATCAAGCAACAAGGTTTTGAAAAAGTTAACGCGCATTATCACACGACGATAAGAAAACATTTATTAGAAAACCATAACCTCTGCCATAGGGTGACCCCGAGGGTTTCGCCACGTATGGTGACTTGACATTGTTCCAGGGTACAAGGAGTGAAGTTTGTCCAGGAATTGGCGGCGGCAGATGGGTCTGCCCATCAACTGCGTGGCGGGCCGGATCAGGGGAGTTCGATTGAGAGAGAGTGGTCTCTCTAGCTGGACTATCTCGACCCATTGCATCTTCTTGCACTGCAGTGGGAGATATGAATCCATAGGTCACTCCTGGATACACTGACCATCATATCCCTACCCACCCTCATATATTTTTCCTTAACAGAACTTCCTCCTTTTCTTAACCCTTTCATCCCCAGTGTTAATTTTAATTAACACGAACTTTGTGATTTTCTTTTACCATAATGGTTGCGATTTAGAAAAGCAGTGTTTTTGTTTTCTTATAGCTTGTTATCTTTTCTGTGGAGTCTATTTTTTCCGCTCGGTTGAAATTTTTATTCCCGCCACAAAAACGATAAATATTTTGACACCTGCTGATTGTGAGTTTCATCGAATTCCCACTGTCATTGATTACTTTATTTAAGGTGAGATATCAATGTTTTCTACTCGAATTAATAAAAACCAAATATTTTAACGCATAAATATAACATCATGTATTTCTTCTATAATAATAACATCAGTTCAATTTACTATTTACAGTCATTTTCCAGAATATCGTAAATGAATTTCAATGTTCATTCAAATTAACACTGGTAGTGACGAACATATTTTCGACTACTATGACGAATTTTTATAAATTATTATCCTATACTATTTCTGAATGAATTTTAGTAAAGATGATATTTGTTTCAAACCTTTGAGATTTTCACTACATTATAAATGTGAATTTTTGCATGAATTTATTTTACCTTACTTTTTAAAATAGAATAATTTCTAAAAAAATTAAACACCAAATATTTTCAAATAATTTTCGGAGGTGTTATTAAGCATTACATATTTTATATATGTGTAAACAATAATGCGGATGTAAAAGGGTTAAAAATACTCTCTACACCTCTCCAAAGATGCCATAAGGCTCCGAGAGAAATTATTTTCTTCAAGGTCTTCTGTGTGGAACTAATTTAAATTAAAAAAAAAAACAATAAGATTCTGAGATCATCAATGATTTTTCGAAAAAATAGACTGACTAGTATGATTATCTTTAATATCCCTTGGACGGGCGTCGGTACTTGAAACAGTCTTACAGAAAAAATCGCCCACTTATGTTAAATTCAAAATTCAAATTCAAAAAAATATTTATTGTACAAAAAGAGTACAAAGGGTATAACTTCCTATTTCTCCCAGCTAACCCAACAAATACACATTATATCACATAACCCAACAATTACATGCTAACAAATAAAAATAAATAACAGTAAATAAAAAATAAAAAACAGAGGTATTTAATTCATGTAAGGTATTCATTCAAGGTGTAGTGACATTTGTTTAAATGAAATGTTTTTGGTGTTCATTTAAATTTAAGTGTGTCGGTTATTCGTTTGATGCTACGTGGGAGGTTGTTATATATTTTAATGGCCATGTAGTGTGGTCTTTTTTGAAAAATAGTTTTGTTGGCTTTTGGGATTAATAGGTTTTCTGTGAACCTTGTAGCGTGTTTATGTGTTGAGTTTTTTTGTGGGAACTTTTCTGGAGATGATCGTACTAACAGGCATAACTCCATTATATATATGTCCGTCACTGTCAGAAGTTTAAGATTTTTAAAAATTGGTCTACATGAATCCCGGTGATCAGAGTTTGTAATTTTTCGTAGGCACCTCTTTTGGATGATAAAAACATCTTTGGCGTTTACTGAGTTTCCCCAAAAAACTATTCCGTATTTTATCATTGAGTATACGTATCCATAGTATGCGGTGATTACTGACTCGATGTTTAAGATATTTTTAAGGGTGCCTAGAACAAAAGAAAAGCTACTAATTTTTGCAACAACTTTAGATACATGTTCTTTCCAGTTTATATTTGCATCTAGTTGTATTCCCAGCAGTGAACAAGTTTGGGAAGGTTCGATATGATTGTTATTAAAGTTAACATTGTTGTTTATAGGTGTTGCTTGTACTGGACAAAAATTAGAAGTTCAGTTTTGTTTGTTATAAGCGACAGATTTTGTGATAACAGCCAGTTTGCTATCAATTGACAAGTCTCGTTGACATGTTTATTAAACTCGTCAACATCTCCAGTACATTTAAATAACAGAGCAATATCATCAGCAAACATTGAACATTCTGTGCCAGCAATTATTGGAAGTTCGTTTATGTACACGAGGAAGAGGAGAGGTCCAAGAATGCTTCCTTGTCGCACGCCCTTGTTTATGGTTCTCCATTGTGATTCTACCATGTGTTGCATCATTTTTTCGTCAATATTTGAAATTTAAACTTTCTGCTTACGATTTTTGAGGTACGATTCAAACCATTTTAAGGCTAAGCCCCTTATACCAATGTGTTCAAGTTTAATTAGAAGAAGCTTATGGTCAACATTATCAAATGCTTTTGAGAGGTCGAGAAAAATGTTTACGGTTTTTTTGCTAACATTTATACTATCTAGAATTTTGTTTATAAAGTTTAAGACTGCCTGTGTTGTTGAACGACCTTTACGAAATCCAAATTGTTGTGGACAAATTATCTCGAATTTTTCGAGGAAGTTATAAATGCGATTGTACATGGCTCTTTCAAATATTTTAGAAAAATTTTGTAATAAGGATATTGGCCTATAGTTTGAAATTTCTTGTTAAGGGTCCTTTTTATACAGCGGCACAGTAACGGATTGTTTTAAGTGATCTGGGAAAGCTCCAGATTCAAACGATTTATTTATTAAATAATAAAAAGGGAAACACTTTGTTTACAGTCACTTTATTGAAATTTTTAACGTCTACCGGTTTCGGTACCTCCGTACCATCATCAGGACAGTTATAAAAATACTAATTCTTCTCCTATACAATTATTAATATACAAAAAAAATTAAGATGTATTGCCATAAATAAATACGTCTACAGTAGTCCACCAACTCTCAACAATAATAACTCCAACCAGCAGTGGAGAAGAATTTTGTATATTAATAACCTTTCCTCTACATGTACAGTTAAATTCCCCCCAGAAATTAAACCAGCGTATTATACTAATAATAATCTAGGAAAATTTTTAATTAATGCCAAAGATAAAGAAGATGTTCTTAGCCACTCAGGCGTATATAAAATTAGTTGTAATGATTGCCCAGCATTCTACATAGGGCAAACATCACGCAATATAGAAACTAGAATAAAAGAACACCTAAGATGTCTAACCAGTTCGGGATTTTCAGAATTTGCAGAACATCTAATTAATAAAGATCATACTTTCAACCGTGACACGGGTATTAAAGTCCTTCACAAAAATGAGATAGGTTTACGACTTAACAACTTGGAAGCGTTGGAAATAAAAAAAATCAGTCAATTCAAAGGCTGAAATTATCAATAATCAACTAAATTTAACGTTCAGCCCTATAATAAATATGTTTCCTGTTATCCCTAACTCCCCTCCCCCACTTCCCGCCCACAACTGATACTGTCTCTCTCTGTTTTTTATCTCTTTCTCTCTCAACTATTTGTTTATATATATGTGTATTATTCTGTATTTGTTAGTATTTTTATAACTGTCCTGATGATGGTACGGAGGTACCGAAACCGGTAGACGTTAAAAATTTCAATAAAGTGACTGTAAACAAAGTGTTTCCCTTTTTATTATTTAAAATGTCAAGTCACAATGTGTTTGCTTCTTTTGAAAAAAGATTTATTTATTAGTATTTCTAATGGGTAACTAAAAGCTTCTGCACATGTTTTTATAATTTTTATAGGGATTTTGTCAGTGCCGACACTGCTTTTATTTTTCAATTTTTCGATAATTCTGACAATTTCCTCTTTGCTTACAGGTGTTATAAAAATGATCGAGAATATTTTTTGTGACTGTTTTAGCAGATTTTGGACGTCGTGATGTATTTTGTGGTGGTGGCGGTGGTGCAAATAAAGTGTTAACTTCATTTGCAATGTTTTCTGGTTCTGATACCATGTTATCATTTATTTTAAGAAAGATTTTTGGTTTAATTTTAGATTTTGAATTGCTTAAGTTTTCTTTTATTATGTTCCATGATACTTTGGTTTTATTAACACTGATAAATATCTATAAATATAAATATCTCTGTTGCGTATACGTTTATAGACGTTAAGGCGACGCACTACGACGTGTAATATTTTGAATCGAGCCGCCATCAATAACACTCCTTACGTAGATGGCGATATGCCTTAAATTCCCGCTTTACACCACCCAGCTGTTTTGATTTAAGCAAGAAAAAAACATGGCCAAAAAGTGCCTTTTGTTTTATTTTGTGGATGTTCAGGCATAAATATTTAAATGTTTTCCTATCATTTTATAAATGACTTAATTTTCCACATTATACAATAAAACCATAACCGAAAATGGGTTTGTAAGTTGGAAATTTTGAACTTTAAAGCAATTTTTAAAGGTCTTATAAATTATGTTTTTCTGGGCTTTTAAAAAGACTTATAATAAATAATCGATTATTTCAAAGGCCAAAATGTATAATACTGGCGGTATTTATTTAAAGCATCTGAAACATTTTTAGGCGACCAAATTTTCAAACCAAACACACATGATTTTGCATTACTACGTAGTGCATCGCCTTAAAAGAGAACGTGTTCTTTTTAAGAACCATATTATAAAATGGTTTATAAACCATTTTAAACAAAATATTATTTTACTGAGAAAGTAAAAATATAATTGACGAACTTATTAAAAAGAAGTACGATACAGTACGAGACAGACAAGATGGACGAGACGAACGAGAAGAAGGAGATAAACAATATAAACGAGACGGACGATACGGTTAAAACGGACAAGACGGACGAAACAAATGACAAGAAAGAGAAGGAAGACACTAATAAGACGAACGAGACAAACGAGACAAACGAGATGAAGGAGACGAACTAGACAAATGAAAAGAACGAGCCGAACGATACCTATATCGAGATGAACGGGATAACGAGACGAGCGAGACGAACGAGATCGACAGATGCAAAAGAGACGAACGAAACGGACGAAAAGAACTACACTCACGAAATAAAGGATATGAACGAGATAAACAAGATAAACTAGAAAAACAAGACGAACTAGAGATAAACGATACGGACGAAACAAATAAACAAGACCATCGAGCATTGGTCGAATATTCCCATTTAGCATGTCCCATTGTTGTTGCAGGAGGAAGTTCGACAAATAATAGTGGGCAGCCCGGGAAACGTCAGCATTGTAACTGAGGACAACCAAATAATGTATCTGAATGACTCCCCAGGCAACAAGCCGTATTTCTCCCAGCTGCCCGAGGCTGCGCTGCTCACCGGCTATTTCCTGGCCGTAGACCACTGCCAGGTTTACTTCGTGAGATGCTATTACACACTTGACCTGAATTCAACTATCTCCAGAGTTAATGCCGTGTTTTATTTAAATAATGTAAGTCGCGTCTACCAAATTATTTCTCCCAAATGCCCGGGGTTGCACCGCTCCTTCTTCTGCTATTCTACTATTTCCTGCCCGTAGTCCACCGCCCCCGGAGTCTGGAACAGTCGATCGATATCCCCATATTGACATCCATATATTCTAATATCGCAGCCTTTATCAATACAGTATTAGCTAAATCCATCTATGGTTATCAGGCGGCTTTATATGGTAGGTGCGAGGACGGTCAACAATGATATATGACATTGACATAAGACGTTGATTAAAGCCGCCTTATTTTATCACGAACTCTAAGGTGACAGATGAACTTCAGTTAAATGTCAATAAACTGTAAAATTATGTCGTTCAATATGCATAAACATGGCAACTAACGCAATCGCAATTATCGCTATCTTGGCATAGATGACAAATTTAGTCAATATCTTATTGACATATTGGCTTTAATGATCGTCCTTGCTAGACCTCCTGCAAGGGTAAATTCGTCCGAAGGTCAGTCCAAAACGTATTGGTCGCGCTCCGAATATTTTTGTACACGCTTTTTTTAACTTACCTCGTTATTTAATATTTTAAAAAAAAAATAATTCTTTGCACCGAATGATTACGTACTTACGCATTTATAAAAAAGAATGTCAAATACATAATCAGACACAAATCAACCCATACATGCTTTTGGCCTTTTTGCCGCAAACGTGTGCAGTCCCTTCTCCCCATACTCGGTGCAATAATAAATTAATTTTGTATGGTTCAGTTTTCTCTTTTGATTGATTAATTATTATTAAAGTAGGCATTGGAAATAGTTTTGCTATTGTTTTACTGAAAATTTTCAAAATTAACCTTTGTTGCAGCGTTCCTTTCGTCGGACTTCCTATGTCAAAGATCAGCGAACTGATAATCTGTACACAGTTTACAAAGAAACTGGAATCCATATCAGGGAAAGAGATTTAAGTGACACTCTAAAAAGGGAAATCGTTGATTGCTGTGTTCAGTGGATTGGATTTGACGTCAAAGGCAATATTTTCTTTGGAACAGATACAAATATCATCATTCTTATTCCTCTAACAGATATGTACTGCGTGGATGATGATCCGAAAACCAACTTAAGTGCCTATGATTTGGCTCTTACAGTGCTTGATGACTTTACACCTACCGTGAAAAATATCATAAATAACAAGCAATGCCTGAGTTCTCGAGAGGAAGCTAAAACGATCCCAAATCTGCAATTTTACCCTGTGGAAGGAACACCTTACATTCACTGGATCATATTGTATTTGTTTGCGGCCTTGCTGATTTTTGTAGGAATCATTTGTGTTTTTGTAAAATTGAATAAAATATGGTTTAAAACGATGGAAAACCATCCAACCCTCACAAGAGAGAACTCGTATGAGAGCGTTATTTACCAAGATGAATAACCTATTTAAAATGATTTTTTTCTTTTAATTTTACGTTAGTTATTTACTCCATACAGGAATTCCCATTGAAAATAATTACTCTGAGGGTCTATCATCGCTGGAGATACTATGTGGAGAGTCTTTGTAGGAGACTCTACGAGAGTTTTCTAGAACGCTCGCCCATACAAAATGTATTGTAGCGGAAACACTCAAGTCATAATGCGAGTGTTTGGCATCCTACCTACAGTTATGAAAAGTTCTCGATGCATACGAGCGGCTATATAATGTCGCGCGCCCAGATTTAATTAGCCAGTCATTAATTCGCAGTTTTACGAGTGAACAACTAGAGAGCGCTGCGACTGCTTGCTGCGTACTGAAGTTGCCGACACCGACCATCATTTCCTCCCGCGTCGCGCCCCGTTCTTTCTTCGCCACACCGCTACAGGACTCCTTGGGATCACCTCAGCCTGCCTGGCCAGCGCTGCAACCACTTCGCCGGTCAGCGCCTCGGCCCGCGGTATCGTCGCCGGCCTGCATCTCCCGCTCATCTGCCGACCAGGTCCTTCGTACCTTTGGCTACAACGTTCACACTGGAGTACCCGGAAGACTAAACGCCTTAACCAGTGCTGAACACGCCCACAAGTCCGGTCTCCATCAACGCGGAGTCGACTCACTGACCCGCACCTCGGCCACTTCACCGTCATCTCTGTCTACACCTGGTGTCATCGTCTTCATCGGTCCAGCGTCATATCCCGACTGCGCAATTCAACTGACTCGGACATGCATCTTTCACTGTCTCCTTACCAGATCCCCAAACATATAAAACATAAAAAAGTGGATTGTACCTTAAAAATACATAAATCTGTAAAATAATCGTATGCAAAATAAACATTTATTTTTATCAGACTATTTGATGTTTCTAGAATCTGTTTTAATCGTAACTATAGTCTGATTAGAACAATGGGCTATTTTATTTGCGATATCTAGTTAGCACTATTTCAGAACCAGAGCTTATCACTTTCTAAACATTTTAGCTTAGAGAATAAATATTTTAGTTTAGAATTAAGAATAATTTAGATTTTTAAAACAATTGCTTTAAATTCATCATAACTTGTTTTTCGAGAGAGATGAAATTATTTAGCGAAATGTGGCAGATTTTCCTGGTTGTTACGCGTGTGTATGACAAATTTTAAATTGTATTTTGAATTTAGGAACAAGACGCATCTACCTAGCCCCTTCTTGTTCCTGAAACTCATACCACTTTCCTCATAAATTAAATATATTTTCGAGAGAAAAACTTTAAATTGAAATAAATTATTTTCACATATTTAACCACCGAATAATCAAGAAAACTAGACGTGCCTTTTTTTATAAATTAAAATGGAAATAAATGTTTCATTTAACCGAATAGCCTAGCGCTCTATCTCACTTTTACTAACCTGATATCATAGATCATCATCTCATTTGAATTTCGTAAGCACAATTTTGTATTGGAAAGCCTCTATTGGGAAAATATTTGGATCACGAAACACGCCCACAAGGCATTCCTAGTGTTATTCTATAAACTATGCATACAACAGTTAAATGTTTAATAAATTATATTGTCCTGACATTAATAGAGCTACGATGGTAGCAAAATCAGTTGAACATAAATTTTAAAAATATATAAAGTGATTTAAAACAAAGTTATGTTTTTTCTTTTAATTTTTGAAACCCTTTCACCCGCTTATCTCAGAAGCGTTCATATTTGGAGAAATAGTACAGTAACATTGAGTTATAAAGCTCAAAGCATTTTTCAGTGTGTCCTACATCACCATGTCGCTCGCCAAACAATCCCTTGCAGACCTGTCACAGCATACGGATGATGTGTTATAAGTGAATATGGTGGTATGCCGTGATCTGTTAACCAGGCTGTTTGGTTTTGAAATAAAAACATACATAGTTCTTAATGGAATGTCATTTATCCAGTTCCTACCAATCTCAAACCATCAACTTTCTGGAAAAGGGTTTGAAATTTGAAACAATAGCAAAAACAGTGAACTTCGAGTGCATTTGTTTGGAAAAATAACAGAAGAAGTTTTAAAATCGATGAAATAATGCTCGAACGAGACAGAGTGCATATCACGTGATCCGCTAGGCTTTCCCCAGTAGCGACGGGTGATAGATTTTTTTTTTGAAAACAGTTCAGCTTAAAAGAACTGAAAAAAACGCCATCTAACTGTAAAATGACATCTTCCTTATTCACTTCAAATATAACCTGGTAAAAATCATTAGGGTATGTTCGGATGCATTAAATATTTAAAGGTGAATTTAAATAAAATAAAGGTTGGTAAGACAACGCGTTAGGTTTCATTGAATTAAGTCCAGTGGACATACTTGAGATTTCCTTAGTAGTATCGCTCATAAATTCTTCGGTCAGACAAGGTGCCACCAGCTGCTATAAACACGTTGCTTTGAATTCTTTTTGTGAAAAAAAATGCCATCCTGTGCTTTTGAGAAGTGCACACATCATTTCCGAGCAAAATACAAATCTGATGGAGTTTCAATCTTTGAGCGACAACGTCCTCAAAGATTTGTCTGCCTTGGAGCTTCGAAACTGGAGAGAGCTGGCGCGGGACCGAGATGAGTGGAGGAAGACTCTTGAGGAGGCCAAGACCCACCAGGGGTTGTAGAGCCAAAAGTGATGATGATGAATATAACTCAAATAATTAAAATAAATTTTGAGGGAGGTTCTCGGAAGAAATTGATCTTATTTCTTCAAGGTTTTCTCGTACACACACGTGGATTTATGGACATTTCTCTGAAATCGTTGTATGGCACGTAAAAAATATCCGTTGAAATGTGAAAAACGCGTTGTAGAACATGTGGAAAATTATTGTAGGACATAAAAAAAATATTTATCATAATAAGAAAAAAAGGTTATACACAGTTAAAGATTAAATAATACTTCGTGCTTAAATTCGTTGTAGGACATGTGGAAAATATCAAAATTTCGTGCGGGGCATTTGATTAACCTAGAGAGTCTTCGCAGGGGCATCACTATTGGTAAGTAAGTTCTGCACCTAGGAAGAATATAAGGCTGTGTTATAGGCTGGGGATGTAGAATTATATTTCATTCATAATATAAATTTTAGACGGAATTAATAATAAACCGTTTAGAATCTTATAAGACATCAGCAGTAATGCGACAACCCCCCTAGAACTAAGGCTCCAGATACCCAGCATTCCTTAGACCCTTTTCTGTAGAGGGATCGTAAAAAAATATATATATTTTCTCGACCATTAGCATATAGATGGTTTCCTCTGGCCCCCATACCTGAGATCCACTCTTTAGAATGCTACGTACTCAGCTAAAGTAAAGCAGCCTTATTGTTGGTCAACTCCTTTGAATTGTGTTCAACATCATTGTGGATTTACAGATCTTTTCAATATGACCATGAAATGTTAAGCGAGAGTCGTACACAATTTCTACGCCCTTGTAAGCCATGTGCTTAAGAGAACTATCTTTCATTTTACAAACTGAATAATAGTATTATCGAATATATTTTTTAAAGACTACGTTTCCTACTTATTTTCAGACAACGTACGACCGGATTGAAGCTACAAGCGAATACTATATCATAGTTAATAACAAGAGGAGGATTGTTATTTGTATCGAACAGATGTGAAAATAGATTGTCCTCCACAACTGTTGCCTGGATACCGTCTCGCTGTAGACTCGAATCGATGCAGGATATACTACGTGAGGACTTCTTTAAACATTAGTGAAGATGAATGTGTGAGTTTTGAATTTAACTCCTACAACATTTAGGGAGATATTTTTATCTAACTAACTTACGCCGCTAAGGTAGAAAAGACAAACCGCCGATCAACTTGGTCTTGGCACACACTCCTTGCGTCATTTTCAATTTGGGAGGGTTTGGGTATCGCATCTCCGGGAACCATAATCAACTTCTTTGCCATCGGGGCGACGAGTGCTGCGCTACGTTGATACGATGATTTATCAGGGGTGCCCGGGTTCACCTCGTGAAGTGTAATTTATTTTTCTTTTTGATATTATATGAAGTTAAGGAGTTTATGAACGTTGGGATTTTTTTATTTCTCTGAAAAAATTATGAAAGGAAAATTGAAAAAAATCATAGCCGGAAAATTAGTCGGAAAAAGGGTTGAGAATTTTTTATAATAACTTTAATCTTATTGGTATTATATGACGTACGGAAATTATCAATGTTGGTAAATTTTATAAAAATTTTTATGATGAAAATTCTTCCGGAAAAATTGTAAAATTTCTCGGAAAATTCTGTAACAGTTTTTGAAAGTGATAAAATTTCAAGTTGTGAAATTGAAAACTTCTTCCTAAAACTTCTACTTTTCTTTTTTAACACTTCCACCCCGGACCGGGGTTATAATTCTACACTAACTAGAGTTTTAAGCTGTATCTAGGTGGTTTTTTACACCATATAACAAATAATTTAGGTAATCTTAGAAAAACTATTCAGCTATCGATCTGCATTTAAAAAATTTATATCGCATTACTACTTTTTAAGATATTAAATAAATTACATCTAAATCTGATAGAATATTTTTTACGGGGCGGGACTTTATAATCGTTTCCACGAACTGGACGAAGATCCTGCCGAAGCCGGTAGCCGAAAGATAAATTTTGCATTGTAATAAAAAGGGCTATACCGTTATAATTGAGTCACGCTAGTATTCTTATTATCACTTTACCATTTTGCTTTACTTAATGATTGACCGGAATTGAAATGGGAGAGGCGGTAACTGGACATTTTTTAAGGGATAGTAAGTAATTTCTTAGTTATTAATGGAAAGGACTTAATCCGAATCGGTGACACAGCGCTTCTCATATGTCCTTTTGAAATACTAAGATATTCACTTGGCGGTCCCAGACCATTTCGTCTGGGTAACATCCGGCGCAGGTGTGCTTATACATTCTAGGGGCAACACATTTTAGGAACACAATTAAAATTGCATCCGTCTCTGTTTGTCGTATGAAATACAAATAGACCAGAAAGAGACAATTATTTTTTTAAATTTGTTGGAATTTGGAAGATAGAACTTGCTCAAAAGTTTAAAGTACAGTATGGTTGAAGACTGCAGCGAATAAATAGTGTTTTCGGTTATTGCTAACTTGTGTTTTGGTGTTAAATAATTCTCTTTGGGAACGGACCAGTTTCACAGTGCTACGGGCGTCTTCAGATTGGTAAGTACATTTATCTTATGCAATGGCGTATAAAAGTATATGTTTCAGGGGTGTTAACTAACTAACTAACTAACTAACCATCACGCCGTTTCCCCGCAGGGGTAGGCAGAGAGGACGGACCGCCAAACAACTCGGTCTTGGCACACACTCTTTGCCTCATTCACATTCATACATCGTCTCATACATACTCTTCTATTTTTCTGACTCTTGACATGACCCGACTCAAGTATCTGATTCACTTGATCGTGCCATGTCTTCCTCGGGCGTCCCCTACTTCTTACACCATTCACACTTGCGTCATATATTCTCCTTACGCTCCTTTCTTCATTCATTCGCTCTACATGCCCAAACCATCTGAGGGTCCCTTTCTTAATTTTACTCATTACGCTCACATCAGCCTTGCATTCTTTGCGGATATCCACATTACTCACACGATCATACATGGTTTTACCACACATACGCCTCAGGGATCTCATCTCTACAGCATTCAGCCTACTTTCATCCTTCCTCTGCCAGTTCCATGCTTCACTGCCATACATCAGGGTAGGTACCAGCACTCCATTGTGGACTGCCAGCTTTGCTTCTTTGGACAGCTTTTTGTTGGCGCCTACGGCATTTAACCCACCATTTATGGAGTTACCTGCATTCACCCTTCTTTCAATATCCCTATCAGCCTTCCCATCTCTCGTAAACATACTTCCCAAATACACAAACTCATCCACTTGCTCCAAGTATTCATCATTCACAACTATATTGCACACTGTTTTCATACTCTCTCTTTCAAATACCATGACTTTGGACTTACTTACATTCATAAACATTATTTATTCTCCACAATATTAAAATATTGCATTTTAATAGTTTGCTTTTATTGATGGTATCAGTGTCAAAATTTCTCGGTGTATTATTATTATAACTGCATATTATTGCAGCTTGTTTTTGCGTTTTTACTCAAAATGTTCATTTGGTTCCCATATTCTTTTATTTTATGATAAAAATTATTATATTAATTCTAAATTTATTTTCATGTAAACATTATGTATTCCATTGCTCAAACCATACAATTTATAGAATAATCGTACTACTAGTAGTACTAATAGTACCTACTAGTTTTTCACGCATTAGAATATGACCATAATAATACTAATAAAATTTGGATGATTTAAATAGCGCCGTTTTTGTGAAAATTCACCTCAAGAAGCGTTAAATTTAGTCTTACATTAATTATAATTAACAAAAAGGTATCATTTAATTCTTTTCTTTATGTGAAATAATAATTTCAAGATGTGTTTGTTATTTATTTTATTTTATCTTCGTTATTTGATAGATCATTAAAAACATAAAAATGTAAACACATAATCAACGGAAGGCACCCATGGTTATTTTTTGGATGCATAAATTTTCGATTTGAGATATTTTGAGAATATCAATCTCAGGTGGGAAGGCTGATAGAGATATTGAAAGATGGGTAAATGCAGGTAACTCCATTAATGGAGGACTGAATTCCGTTGGCGCCAACAAAAAGCTGTCTAAAGAAGCGAAGCTAGTAGTCCACAGTGGAATGCTTGTACCTACCCTGATGTATGGCAGTGAGGCATGGAACTGGCAGATGATGATGATGAAAGTAGACTGAATGCTGTTGATATGAGATCCCTGAGGAGTATGTGTGGTAAAACCATATTTGATCGTATGAGAAATGTGGAAATCTGCAAAGAATGCAAGGCTGATGTAAGTGCAATGAGTAAAATTACAATATGCCCATGCTATTGATTATATTACGACTGGCAATATAATGTTATTTTTCTTGGAAGCCTCGAACCAGGTGAAGGTAGTTATAATGTGTTGATTGTTTTGAGAAAGGAATTGTGGAGCGGGAAAACGAAAAATTAAAAACAATCATTGATTATAAATTTTATGAATAAAAGTGTTGTTTTCTAATACACTACACATATATTAATAGTAGGGGCAGGTAGGTAGGTACTTACGACTTTTAGAAAACCTATTTTGGATAAAACGAGTAATCGCTCTAAGGAGAAAATTTAGTTTTTTGTGCTCGCTATAACCAAGTTTGACTGTATATATATATTCATTTATCGTCTCATATATATATATATATATATATATGAGACGATATATGAATGTGAATGAGGCAAAGAGTGTGTACCAAGACCGAGTTTTTGGCGGTCTGTCCTCTCTGCCTAGGTACCCCTGCGGGAAACGACGTGATGATTAGATATTTAGTTAGTTATTATTGAAAAGTAAGTGGGTTGATGCTACATAATTACTTTTTTCTGATTACAGATTGCAGGCTCTGATTGCAGATTCAGTCACGATATCAAGTTTACCTACTTACTTTTTAAATTTACACAATTCCAAAAAAATGCCCAAAAAATTTTTAAACGCTGAGCAGGTGCGAGCGTTATTAGAGAAAGACTCTGGTAGTGATGAGTCAAACAGTGATTTTGAATTTGAAAACATTCAAAACACATCGGACATTGAAGATCATGTTTCTTTTGAAAGTTCTTCTGAAAGTGAATCCGACACCTCTGACGAAGATGCCGAAAAGATTACTGATGAAACGGAAGAAAAATCTTTTACTTCCAAATCTGGATTTAAGTGGAGTTCCGTTCCTCCGACACAATCCCGTAGTAGGCAACACAATATTGTTTACTCTCGTCCTGGCCTGACAAATGAAAGCAAAAATATTTCATCTATTGGAGACGCATTTTCATTGTTTATTACTGACGATATTCTCAAAGAAATAGTTACTGAAACCCAACGTTTTTGTGTGAGGGAAAACAAGGGCACAGCCGATGATGCATCAATTTCTACGGATGAAATTAAATCCTTTATCGGCATATTGCTTGCTGCTGGGAGAAACCGTTGCAGAAAGATGCAGTTGAAAGAGTTGTGGACAACGAATGATCTATTTAGGCAATTTTTTTATACAGCAGCTATGTCTAGAGATAGATTTGCATTCTTATTTAGTACTCTACGATTTGATGATAGAGTGACTAGGCACGAAAGAATCGCACAAAGTGGGACAAAACTGGAGGCGATAAAATCAATTTATGAAAAATTTAACGCAGCTTGCACTAGAAATTACTCCCCGGATTCCCACATCACCGTAGACGAACGTTTGGCGACGTACCGGGGATCATGTCCTTTCCGTGTATACATGAAAAGCAAACCTGGACGATACGGAATTAAAATATGGGTGGCAGCTGATGCCAAAACAGCCTATATTTTAAATACTCAAGTATACACGGGCAAAATTGGCAATGCCCGAGAAGTAAATCAGGGGTTACGAGTCGTAACTGACTTAGTGGCACCATATTACGGTTCTGGAAGAGGTGTTACGACAGACAACTTTTTCACGTCAATACCTCTTGCCAATAAATTATTGGATAATAATTTGACGCTGACTGGTACATTGAGGTCGAATAAAAGAGAAATTCCAAAAGAATTTTTACCTTCTCCGCAAAGGGAATTACATACAAGCCTTTTTGGTTTTACCGATGCACTTACAATTGTTTCTTATGTGCCGAAAAAGAAGAGTGCAGTGGCTCTTCTTTCAACCGAATTCCACGACGACAAAATTTCATCAGCTTCAGAGTCAAAAAAGCCAGATATAATATTA
This sequence comes from Hesperophylax magnus, assembly GCA_026573805.1. Lineage (NCBI taxonomy): Eukaryota > Metazoa > Arthropoda > Insecta > Trichoptera > Limnephilidae > Hesperophylax > Hesperophylax magnus. The sequence continues at coordinate 20,552,442 of JAIUSX010000080.1, forward strand.
CATTACAACTCAACAAAGGGGGCTGTAGACACCGGGGACAAAATGACAAGGGAATATTCCTGCGTTAGATCGACAAGAAGGTGGCCATTTCGTATTTTCATGGAGATTTTAGATATGGCTGCCTTGAATGCTTATGTTATTTGGATCACTAAATATCCAGAATGGCATTCAAATGACCGAAGCAGACGAAAAATCTTTATCAGGGAGTTGGCCATGGACTTAGTGAAAAACAACATTAAAAGTAGAAAAGAAAGCGGTGTAAAATTTCACAAAGCGCAGCAATACGGCTTCGAATTATTTGAAAAAGTTATGCCGAGCACAAGCGACGATATTGTATTAAATGAAGTACAAGTTTTACCTACCAAGGCAATACGAAGACGGTGTTATCTTTGCCCGCGCAACATTGATAGAAAAACTAAGCTGTGTTGTTATACTTGCAGGAAATCTATTTGTGTTCTGCACAGGGTCCAAGAAAATTTTTGTACTAACTGTAAAACTATCAAGGACAATGCCAATAATGAATGTTGTTAAAATAATAAAAGTTGCGTAGGACGGATCTTTTGACAGATTTTAAACAATTCATCAAATTTTGATGTTAATTTTCAGGTTCTGCGAAAGTTCTATTCAAGTTCCGATATTATTTCAGTTCTGTGAAGTACCTGGCCTATACTGATATCATAACAGAACTTGAATAGAAATTTCATAGAACTTTAAAATTAACAAACAATCTGTCATTTTTGTAATAAGCATATCCGACCTTTAGAAATTTCTTCTATTATTCACTTTTTCTAGTATTTTTGCTGTTTCTTTTTCAAGTCATCACTATACTAATGGTGCCATGATCTGTAATTTTAGGTTTGTCTAGTATTTTAGAATTTGTTCACGTTCATTTGATTACACAAACTCAATTAGTGTACTGGTTGTTTGTGTTATCTTGGTGTATTCTCAGTCGAATTGTTTCATTTTTAAAATGATCACGTTGGAAAATATTTTGCATAAAAATCCGTTTTGTTTATTTCATATTAATATTATAGTTTTTAATAATAAATTACGTGTATTTTAAATAATTAAAGCATTCATGATAGTGCATGTATACACTTACTAACATTTGGTAAATGAACAACATATTTTTCTATAAGAAAACAAACATTTTTCGACCATATCTTTTGTGCTTTTAATCATTTCTCTGTTTATCACTTTTTTATAAGAAGTCCCTCTACTGTTTTAGACGTGGTGCACTTTTCTCATTTTCCATTTAAATTTATGTATAAAGGTTTCAATTGCTCAAAGCATAGTGGTCATTTGGAAATTGTTAATTTATGCGATTGTTTATTGATAACTTGATATCAATTTTATAATGTTTTCCAGAACATCTAGTTCACTTTTGCAGTCTTGTGCAATAAGTATATATCCAGGAGTCATTACGCTATAATATCTTACAAATGAAATGTTGTCAAAAACCGGACATCATATCCAATAGTTACTGTACCTTCTTATAACATTATATTTTATGTTTTTCCATCAAATTACGCAAAAATTGTGTTGTTAACGTCAGCTTGTTTTTGTTTTGTCTTCTTTTATAAATATGATCCCAATTTTAGATTAGATTATTTCTTGGTAATCACTTTGCATTTCATTTTTTCATACAATTTATTCTGGAGTATATTTATTTGATTTACCAATAAATTAAAGTTTGGGATATGTATGTACCAAAATTAATAGCTGACAGAATTATTCGCTATTTAATAATGCTGATTTTATTCCATGTTGTTTGGGTTTAACTTTCATCGTGTTGTGTGTGTTTTTCTAAATTGTGAATTTTTATTTAAAAAGTTATTGTCTTCTAGCTAGGTTATAATTTTCGTTTATTTCATCTTCAATTTTGGGAACTCGTGCCGTGTGTATATGTTACATTCCACTGGCTCAAGAAAAAAAATTCTTTGTAATAATACGATAAAGAGTAAATATCTTACATTTCAAGTTGTGATTTTCATCACGCGATTTGTGTATAATATGTAAATATAACGATCGTCCAGTTGATTAGTCAGACATCTCCGAAGAATCGGAATTTGAGTTGAGTATACAGTTATATGTAAAATGAAAAAACAAACAAAAGATATGTTTTCTGGGTTATTTGTAGAAAATTTAAAAATGTCGTACTAATGTACCGAACCGTTATACTTCCCGGTGTTATTTTTTTATAGCATATTTAATTTATAAAATACAGACACATGTAAATAATATTTGGTTTATGGCGAGCATTCGAACATTGCTTTCCTCATTATCTCAAAACTTTGTATTTAGAGATGTCTGACTAATCAACTGGATGATCGACATGTCTTGTTTACCAGTAATAGGTATGTTCATTATACTATATGTGTAATAATTTTTGCTAATATCTAATGTTTGTTTCATAAAACTCATTTATTATAAAGTAGGTACCTACCTTATGTGTTTCCAAAATGTTGAGGTGTATTTTTGTAAAAATATAATATTTTGAGGTGTGTTTTTTGTCTTTTTGTAAATTTCTTCATTTTACTACGATATTATGTGTGTAAGATATTTTAAAATTATATTAAAATTATGTTTTATATTACGAATGTCTTTTTCTATTTTCTATTATAATTTTGCAATTTTCAGTTTATTTAATCAATCCCTATAAATGGTCACCATAAAAGAGATAGCCTCCTAGTATGATGACGTTTCTATTATAAATGGTGGTTTTTGTTCAGGGCAATACTGAACGCATTTCCCATCCTTGGCCGTGCGGAAAATATATTATATTAAATGCATTATATTTTATGAATTATTTATGAAATATCACATAATTATTGAATTAATTTGCGCTTGCTGGGATTTTGAACCCGCGACCTAGAATCTCAACCATTTGACCATGGGGGCCGTCATTACTAAGAAAAAGAGAGAAATTCTCCGGTTTCTCATATGTATCCTATTACGAGTTTATAAATACCGTTTCCAGATCTCTCATAAATATTGTTTATCAAAAACGGGGAATTCCCAGGCTACAATAAAAAAATATTTATTTCAAGATTGGATTTCAATACTTTAAAAATACCTTATTTTTAACAATTTGAAGTTATTAAAAATACCTTATTTTTTACAATTTTATTTGATAAAACATTACAAAACAAAACCATTCACCGTTAAAAATGTAAAACATACCTACATAAATGGATCAGTGAAAAACTATAAACTCAATATATACCTATTCAAGCAAACGCATCATTTATGATTACAGGTTAACTGCGGCACGATGCTAGATGATACTCTAAATGAAATTACAATAAAAACAATCAGAAATAAGATATTAATTATTATTTTTTTTTTGTAAACTAATGTTTAAGACAAGAATTTTTTTTCATAGCACAAAGGGTAACATTTATTTATAAGCAATAATTATTAGCCTGAAACACTCATCCACATTGAAAAATCTCCCGAGAAAAGATACATAATAATAATAAGAATAATTGTAGAAATAAAATAATTTAATACCTACATTAAATATCAACATACAACATTTGTTTCAAAATATTTAACATCCGTACCTAGTTTAGTAGTACCTAGTAGTTTTCATAAACTATAAAAGTAAAAAATATATATCCATCATTTACAGACCACCCTATGCAAGAAACTAGCCACCCACGTCGACGCTTAATCGCCAATCGGCAGTCGAGATTCGGAAACGAGGCGCGATGCTTGCTACGTACCCGCCTTCTCTGTTTTCTTTGAAAACATATGCGTTATGGTCTAAATTCATTAGAACATTAATTATGACTTTATTTATGAAACGATTTTGATAATGACTACTGAAATATGTAATATATACTTCCCTCTAATTATAACCAAAACAAATTTCATCGAATTATGTCATTAACACCTTTTAATATGCAAAACAAATTGGGGGACTGAGTGACCCCGCTTCGGATCCAATGTGATTTTTTTCTTTCCGGGACGAAAGGGTTAAAATAACACCTGCTTCCAAAACAGTATTTTATTATGAAATTCGTCAAAAAAATGTCGAGACCAGATGGGTTACGAAAAACATTAAGCGGGATTCCGCCGGATCTGTTTGAGTTTTAGGGGCCAACGCGAAACTAGAACCCCACGAATTCCGCCATAGGGGTAGGCGATATCTTTTCGCTTGTTTTTCGCAACAGACGCTATCACTCTCCATTTCAATTTTAAGATTGTTGACCCTGGTCAAGCGCAATAACCGTGTATGTATTATTATTTACGAGCGTAACTGACTCTAGGCAGGCGAAAATCAACAAAGTTTCGCTACCCTTAGCAGAAGCGAAATCATCCTAGGTTTGAACATTGAGAACTTTCCTTGTGACCACTCCGGTTCTCGCTATCCATAGTGAAGTGGCTTGATGTTTTCACCATTTTCGCTTTTTGCAATATTAGCGCGCTCCCTCCAACATCCATATTTACGTATCTCCCTTTCAAACCATCTTCTTCTTCTTTTATATTTTAAACATTACATTGAAAATACATATATTACAAAATATTAAAAGGCTTAAGTATTGTTGAACATGTATACCTTAACAGAAAATAGTAACTTTTTTGCCGAGAAGAAAAATGAGTATTCCTTATTTATAAATTATTTATTATCTCTTTAAAATTATTGCTTCATAAAAATCTTTATTTTTTTGCAGTTCGTCATAATACATTAACAAAGAAAATGCAGATACATGAACACGTGTACCGGTAATTCAGGAATTTGCTAAAAATTTATCATCAAACGGCTTGCAATCCCGTTTTTAACCATATTACCAATACGTTTAACAGATAATACATAATTACCAGTTAGCAATACGCATTTTTCTCCGTTTTCCTGATAAAGGAGACACAAGTCTTACTTTGTATGTATATGTTATGTATAAAATAATATTGTGACAATAATTTTTTCACTGCAGTTCAAACCAGAATCTATAATGCTGAAGAATAATGTATCCATATATGTCACTGTAACTCGCACATACTTATCAACAGTTTACCATATTTTAGCATTTGCTTACCTAGTAATACATACTCATTTTCATGCTATAGGCATATAATTTTAATAACTTCTTATACATATATATATATTTTTTCTTCTTTATTGTTTGCTTTTTACTGTATGTCTTATATTCTATACATTCTTTAAATATTCTATTATATTTCAATCTTTTGATATATTCTTTCAAATTATTTTTATGTATTTCACATATTATCGTAAACTATATACTCTTTATTTCCTTTTAAATTGTATACTTTTATATTATTTTAATTTCTTCTATTTATCATACTTGATTTATTGTTTTTTTTGTACTGTATAATTTAATCAACCATCATAAATTGTATAAATTAAAATATATATATAAGTTAGTTTTTCTTTTAAGTTGTTGAAAATTATTTATTTATTCTGATTCGTTGATAATACAGTGCACTTCACAGAAGGGAGATTATTGTAGTTTTTTGGCTTGAAAATAGGGTCTTTGTTCATTTGTGTAGTTATCAAATTAGCTGTATTAAATTGATTTCCTTTTTGTCATTAGTGTGTAGAATTCTGGATATTTTTTCTTTATACATTTTGATAATGGAAGCTTGCATAAATATGAAATTTTTAAAAATCCTTTTTTCAGATAATTGGACCCGGTTCAACGAAAGCTCGAAATATTGCTGTCGACTATATAAGACGGGCTGTTTACACAATGTCTGACAGCAATTTAATATATCGCAAATACAACAACCCTCTTGGACCCAGTACCGATCTAAACCAAGATGTAATAAATTGATTTCCTTATTGTCATTAGTGTGTAGAATTCTGGATATTCTTTGATATTTTTTTATTTACAAATGTTGATAATGGAAGCTTGTTTGAAAACGAAATTTTGAATTTTTTTTCAGATAATTGGACCCGGTTCCACGGAAGCTCGAAATGTTGCTGTCGACTATATAAGACGGGCTGTTTACACAATGTCTGATAGCTATTTAATATATAGTGAATACAACAACCCTCTTGGACTCAGTACCGATCTAAACCTGAACTTAAAATTGAAAGCGATGGGTATAGATGCAATGGGAAACATATTTCTGATTAATATGTTGAACAAGGTTGATTTCAACATTTATGCATTAACTCCTTTAAGCATTTCGTGCTTTGCAAACGTAACACTTCACTCTACAGAGGACTATCAATCAGTGAAACATCTCCAAGATGAACACGACGACCCTATGAACATTGTTACTAATAAAGAGTGTCAGAACAATATCGACAGATTTGAAAACTATCCCGAATTGTTTCACGTCGAAGTAAAAACTACAACTGTTGTCTACAGTCGCATTATTTATGATTACAATAAATTCCAAAAACGAGAAACAAACAATGATGAAAAGAAGGGAGCAACAATAATTATTTACCCTATTACAATTTTAGTTATTTGTGTAATTTTACTTGCAACATCACTAAAACTGTACGCTGTTTACAAAAGCAAATATGATTTAACGTTTTGCTCTTTGAAATTGAGTGCTCACGAGCTGGTAATCTGGGAGCAAATATTGCTAATATTGTTTACAGTGACAATTTGGTGTACAATACGTCTGTGTATGGGAGTCCCCCATACGATCAACTTTATTTGGACAGCAATGTCAGCAGTCCAACCATTTATGAAGGCACTCTCAATAGTTTGGATGATTACGAAAGTAGTAAGATTGGTGGGACTATTCGTAATTCGGATATCACAGGTAGTGTTATTGTTCGTGAGAACAGTTCTTCTGCTAAAAAACGTTCCATTGAAGAAAACAATGAGGAAAATATTTTCAATTCAATTTACAATTCAACATCTCCCGATGGAATCATAATTGAGACCCACGATAATCCTACCAATGGTGAAATTGTAAGCAATTCCATTAACAATTTAACTTCTCCAGATGGAAACATAAGCGAGCCTCATGATAACCGCACCGAAGGTGAAATTGTAATCAATTCCATTTACGACTTATCTTCTCCCGATGAACACATGACTGAGACTTATGATAACCTCACCAATGGTGAAATTGTAATCAATTCCATTTACGACTTATCTTCTCCCGATGAACACATGACTGAGACTTATGATAACCTCACCAATGGTGAAATTGTAAGCAATTCCATTTACAACTTAACTTCTCCAGAGGGAAGCATAAGTGATACATATGATAACCTCGTCAAGGGAGATATTGAAAGAATTTCCAACATTTAATAAAATTATAATCAACATTAGTACTAGTACATTGTTCAAGTAAAAGGACATTTTCACCTAATATTCTAAATGGTGACGAATATTTAATTTTTTAAATATTACATAAATGTACCCATATAATAATATATATATTTCTTTGTGTACATTTTAATAATACATAATAATTGTTTTCATATCAAAAATATTACTTTATTTACTAACATCGTTTTTAGGGGCTTTTACGTACGTATTCTAATTAGACCCTCAGAGCATCGTTACTAACAAAGAGTGTCAGAACAATATCGACAAATTTGAAAACTATCCCGAATTATTTCACATGGAGGTAAAAACTACAACGTCGCATTATTTACGACTATAATAATTTCCAAAAACGAGAAACAAACAATGATGAAAAGAAGAAAGCAACAATAGTTATTTACACTATTACAATTTTAGTTGCGTATGTAGTTTTTCTTGCAACATCACTGAAACTATACGCTGTTTACAAAAGCAAGTATGATAATGTTTTACTGTTCAAACGTTGCTAATATTGTCTCCAGTGACAACTCGCACAACGTGTAAGTAATGTACAAAACCTATATAAATTGTTTTACACGTTAAGAAAAAATATATGTCATTGAACAAGAAGATAATACTAATAAATCTAAACTAAACATGAAACAGAACAAGATACATAACAATACAAAGATAACGGTCACAACTAGGAATCGAACCCAGGATATCTTGTCTTTGATTTTTTTTATATCATTTACTTCATGTAGTATTATGAATTTCACACTGTTACTGTTAAAAAACTACATTATATGTATCTCATTCCAGTGCAGGGATAATGCGTCAAGTCTTCCACTCAAACCAGTCTCTTAAGACTCCTGTTACTAATAAGTGACTTGACACCTTTCATTTGGGAGGCGGGTATGGGTACTTAGCGGGAAACCAACTCCCCTGCCATAGGTCACCAGCCAGACTCTCTCTCTCTTGATCCATTGCCTTGCACCGCAGTGGGAGGGATGGGTTCGTAAGCCCATCACTCCTGGAGACATTAACTTGCAGATTCCTACCCACCCCTCATACTTTGTTCCATCCCAAAACTTTCAGTCCTTCCTTTTCCTAAAAATATTCTACACACTTCATCCCCAAAAATGACACAGACCCTGATGGATTTTTTTTCCTCGGGGCTGTGTGGGGCTAATGTAAAAAAATAACTATTTTTGAAATTTTCAGTGAAAACGGTCCAGTGGTTTTTGAGTCTATAGGGGACAAAGTATGAAACTTTCAACTATTATGTTTTCAGACAATCAGCACCAAACCATCGTACGTCATCGACTATAGCAACAGTAAGGTTTTTATCAGTTACGCAAAGGGCTTTTTATTCCATAGTCCAGAAGACATCCATGAGGCTTCGGAAAGAACTGTCACTCATTCCAGCATCCGTGACATGGCAATCGACCATCACAGCAACATCTTTATACTAACATTTAGCGCTTTGTATGTATTCTTCCCGGTGCAAAACGCTTCCTGCATCTTATCGGATCCAACTGGCGCCAGCCTCGCCCTGTTTCCGCCACCAGAAAAGTTGGAAGAGTACCCACAACGCTCGCGAGATATCATCAGTGAGGATTTGTGCATTGAACGAAGAGTTAACAAACAAACTAATATCACGTTAGTTGTCACGTTGGTTGTTTTTTTGGTCATTGGATTGTTAACGCTAGTGCTGGCAGCCGCTTATAAAATGATTGCTACGCACTCTGGCAACAAACTGAACACACCAGGAATTAAAGAACCAGCTAATTATGAAATGAATAGTAATGATGAAAGTAACGGTGTTTCTAAATTCCATGATTATGAGACCATCGTTTATGACACTCATTATGAAATAGTCGATGATGATTAAGAAAACATCGAGATCAGAGTTAATTTTTGGACTCATTGTACATATTAATGTAAAATCTTCATTAATTCATGAAAATGTACAATATTCATTACTTCATGTAAATCCACAATATTTGTTACTCCATGCGAATGTACTATCTTCCTTACTTCATGTGAATCCACAATCTTTGTTACTTATTTACATCTCTTTATAAGTTCACGTGAATGGACAAGCTTAATTACTTTATATGAGTGTACAATTTTTATTACTTCATGTGAATCTAGAATCTTGATTACTACATGTGAATGTGCAATCTTCATTATTTTATATAAATGTACAATCTTTTCATCGTCATTTTTTATAATTATTATTTCTACTACAACATTCCCAGTTTGGACATCTTTGAATATTGTCTTTTATGTTAGACCTCTCAAGAGAGCCCTAATAATAATTTATACTAATTCGTCGTAGACCAATAATGATCACAAGCAAGGGTGTGAGCGTGTGCGGCCGCGTATTTATTACAATTTGTCCGCACACATGCTTACATCTTCCGCAGATTCCCGATTTCTATAATATTCATTTCTTCTCATTTAAAAGAAAAATTAGTTTGTTATTTTGTAGTACATTCTCGATAACTCAATTTTATCAAACCTCTCGAGCGATTGGTTGTATTTTAATTTTTTTATCCTACCATATTATTTCATAACATGAACTGCTAACTACGGTTTGAAGTCAATAAATCCAAGTAGATTTCGACATTTATCCCATATTTTTAGGTGCTATAAATTTGGCGAAGTATTTTTACTTTTTGTTGGTTTTTATGTGAAACCGTACAAGAGTCCTATCTGTTTCTAACCGTCTGTAGCCAGTGATACAATGGAATCCTTACTTGAGGTATGTTGTGACGATGAACGTTCTGGGGAGGGGAAGGAGATGTGGAAGTGGAAGGTGGGAAGTACCTGGCTATTCAGATCTTGTCACCTAACACGGCCAAAGCCATTTCAACCAAATTTTTAATTCTGAATGGTGGTATTACACCAGGGCGATACTGTAAGTATCTTCCACTCCAGATCGTGCCCCAAATACACTTTATATATTTTAAATGAACAATTTGTGAAATAACATAAACCACATGTCCACTTTAATGAGCAATAGTGGATATTTAAAAAATTAGTATATTGTGTTCATTATAGTGGCAATTTTAGGAAAATTATGCCGTGTTCCGCTACGTCCTTCTTTAGCTAATGTTCGGACAGCATATAGTGTCTATCGTCATCATCCATATTATGTATGAATATCAGCCCTGATGATGGATATGGATATAAAAGTTTTTTTTATATTAAATAACCTCTTATTCATTATAGTGGTTTACTTTAACATTAATTTACACATCTAAACAGATGATGGACACTGTAATGCTGTCCGAAGCGTTGTCTAAAGAAGGAAGTACCGCAACATGACATACCTAATACTGTTATAATGCTGTTGGCTATGAAAATCTCAAATCAAACCTCTTGTTCATGTTATTTTATGTCTTTTTGAATAATAAATATCTATTTTATTCGATTTTTAAAATATATTTTTTTAATATAATTTTCCCAGGAAATGTACATATCCTTTCATTTCGCATTTAGTTGTGGTCACCCTATTACTAATAGAAAATATACCTAACTAGCAATGCAACACACTGGATGAAAATAGTGACACGCGTACTTCGGTCGCTTGCGGTAATATGTAGTTGAATGAAAGAAGAGCTGTAGTGCCGCGCAATTCGGTCTAGCTCGTCAGCGCAACGTCGTCAGTCGACCGACGGTACGCGTGACACTAATTCCAGCCTTACAACAACAACACAAACCTAGAATCTTAACGACGTAAGTGAAACAGCCGCACACAAAAATATTCGATACGTGGCCCTGTGTGTTAGAAAGACCTGCAGTTGAATTTACCCAATCAAATCTCGTGTAAAAACAATGGATGAACCTACGGTCGGCTTTGCCCTAGCAGGCATAGAAAATTGATCTTTCCGTGGGTTTATTTACCTTTTTTCTGATGAACGTATTACCAAAATCTCAAATGTTTCTAGAGGAATCCCTCGGAAACTTACTAATTCATCGTAATTAAAAAAAAAAATCGGTAGATGACAGCTTATTTTAAAGTTGTAAAAACGTTTTATAAAATTTTTAAAACGTTCGACATAAAATATTTTAATGGTAAAGTCGCGTTTTAATTAAAATTAAATATAAATATCATGTATCCGTGGAGATCCCTCTAGAAACATTTGAGATTTTAGTAATACGTTCATCAGTAATAATAAAAATGTAAGCGTCAAGCAAACCCTCTTTATTAGATACTTATGTCACCTTACTGTCAACTGTCACAGGGAGAACAAAAATTGTGAGTATGTACTCTAGGAAAAATATTTACTGGAAAAACTACATGATTTTTTTTTTTTTTTTTTTCATTAAAAATAACCATTTAAATAAACTGCCAAAGCAGTTTGTTAACAGGTCAATTTAAAAATATTTAAATAGCACAAAAAGCACACATATAACTAGAAGCTACAATACAGAAAATATATACAGAAGAATAACAAACTTGAATAAGTAATACAATACAGAAGCACAAACTGTACCAGTTAGATATAATACAGTCAATATGCTCTCAGGCATACACGCACACAACATACTTCAACACACTCATAGGCGTATTTATTTACTTATTGGACAATTTGTATTGCGCCGCTTTTGTGAGAAATCACGTCAGGGGCGCTTTACAAAAAATATAAATATTACAAAAGTAAAGTGAAGTTACGTTAAGAAAAATGAAGTACAGGAACAGCTGACACGAAGATAGAAGATAGAGAATGGATGCAGCAAGAATCCTAGGTGGTGAAGAAACTGGACCAGCTGATGCAACGAGAGAGTCCACCGCGTCCACCAACAGTGCCAGCACGAGGTTCGACATCAGTCCAGGTATGTGTAAGCTGCTAATAAAGCGCTTATACACCCAAATGCATACGATGGATGTGATTGTGATATGGATACGGATGTCTTTATTTAGTGTGATGTATGGTAATAAGTTGAATATTTAAGCGATAGATGGCGCTAGTCGCTTACTACACAGATGTCACTAGAGTGTAACAATTACTTGTGAGATGAGATTGACAGGGAACAAGCTTCTCGAAACAGAGAATTACCAGCTCTCGAGTAATGAACAGTGTAGCTAAATCCAAACCTATTATTTTGTAAAATAAACACAATTATAAGTAAAACTTTTACTTTTTAACAAAGAGTTCCCAACCCTTAAATCTGCAAAAGTAAGAACAGATAAAACATTTACAATATCAATATAAAGAATAAGGTAAGTAGGATTAGTACACACATTTTCAAAAAGTGACAATAAACTAGAGTGGGACAGTGCGTCAGTTGAGGGAGAGAGGTGGGGGAGGGGAAATTAGGATAAGTGAAGTAATGGGGAACATACTTAGAATTGGGCTGAAAATTTTATTTAATTGGTTAAATGATTGCAACCTTTAAATTTACCGATTTTTTTAAAATTCCAAAGCTTCTAAATTGTTTAGTCTTAAACCTTTTCCATTTTTGTGCCGGACTTTAATTCCTGTATCACGGTCAAAAGTATAATCTTTATTAATTAAATTCGAACAAAGTATTTTTGTTTCATTTATGTAAAATGTCAATTCACAATGTGCTTACGTTTTTGAAAAAAAAAATGTTGTTCGCCGTATTTATTAGTACCTAATGTTTGGAATGGACATATCTTCGTTTGGACTAAATCTAGTCTTGTGTGTGATCTACTTTTTCTTTATACATTGGATACGACAAAAAGTTTTTGAGTACTATTTTGTACCATAATATCTCACGAACAGATAAAATATTAACTGACTCATTTAGTTCAAAATCTTGCATATGTGCCCGTAAAAATGATGATATTTCTACAAATGCTATTTTTCTGAAGATTTGATCGAACTTCAGATCATAATTCATAGTACGTATCAAAAGACTTTGAACTAAATGAGTCAGTTAATATATTACCTGTTCGAGGGGTATTGTGGTATAAAATTGTACTGAAAAACTTTTTGTCGTATCCAATATATAAAGAAAAAGTAGATCACACACAAGAGAATAGATTTAGTCCAAATTAAGATATGTCCATTCCAAAATAAATACGGCCAACAGTCATTATTATTGACTTGACATTTTAAGTAAATGAAACCAAAATACTTAGTTTTAAGTCACTTTATTGATATGTTTTCAGTTTATCGTTTTTGGTACCTTCGTACCATCATCAGGAAAATTTTTAATAAACGCTAAAGACAAAGAGGATCTTTTAAGCCACTCAAGCATTTACAAAATTAGTTTTTTTTTTTTTAAAGAAAGACAAACATTCTTGGGTTACGAATAACCTGATAATATTTGAAAATCTCCTACTACCACCACAGTTAGCTGAAAATGTTGCTTGTGTTGTGATGGAGGACTTGGAGCCAGCCGAGGAATTGAACACACTACCCAAGCGCGATGTCAACTCGGCAACCGACCGGTCAACCGGTTTTTATTATTGTCCAAATATCTTAATGTAGAACAAAAGAACACTTGAGATGCTTAACTAATTTAGGTTTTTCAGAGTTCGTGGAGCATTTAATCAATAAAGATCATACTTTTAACCCTGATGCAGGAATTAAAGTCCAATCAATTAATAACCAATTAAATTAAAATGCCAGCGCAATTCTATGTATGTTCCCCATTACTTCACTTATCCCACACTCCCCACCCCCACTTCTCTCCCACAACTGACTCACTGTCCCACTCTAGTATACTGTCTCTTTCTTTTTTGATAATATGTATGTGTACATATATCTGTACTTCTGAAACCGGTAGACAATAAAAAATATCAACAAAGTGAATTAAAACCTTTTATTTTATTTCCTTTATTTAAACATTATTATATCTTGTACTTTCTATATTCAATAGGATAACAATGCATATAAAAAGCCTTCTAAATTGCACCACTACCTTCTTCTTTATATTGACATTGTTAATAAAGATATCTCAATCGCATCTATCGTATGCATGTGGTTTTATAAATACGCCCATGAGTGTGTTGAAGTATGGTGTGTGCCTTTGTGTGTGTGTATACCTGTGAGCCTTTTGACTGCATTATATCAATCTGTTGTATATTTTGTGCTTTTGTATTGTAATGTAGGAACAATCCAATGTTTACATGTAATAGTGAGATCTTCAGGACCTAGTAGAGGGTATAAAAACGGTAGAGCAAAGAACTCAATCTCAAGATTGTAGGGTTAATTTTCTGTCAAGTAAGGTGGGAATTTAGAAATAAAAAGAGTAAGTGCTTAATCAAAATTATAATGAACCATCAAAAGTACAACAACAAGGGAGTACAAATAATACCCATGTAACAATGGGAATAAAAGTAGGCACATACCAGATGGACTCCTGAACCAAACTAAGCTAACTTTACGTGGCCGAGAATCGAAGGAAAAACAACGGGTGGCGAACGAAAACTTGACTCCGGTAGAGGGGAACAGACTCGTGACGGAAGCCAGGACATCCTTCACTTAGTGGAGACGGGAGGGCGCAACTCCTTCAACGTGCGCCTGTAGGATCTTCAAGTCCGCAGCACGTGGTAACCAACCAGACTCGTCTTACGGACTTCGGAAACAGCAATCCGTCACTTCGCGACGCGGGGATAAACAGCCATAAACTTCTAGCCACAGCTAGGACCAATATATTTACGGTTTCAAGTCCGAAACACGAGAACTACAAACATGACTACCAGCCAACACTGAATAAAAAGCGGGGTTCCAAAACCTCCACTAAAAATAATAACCAACACGAACTATTCGTGTTATGAAAAACACCCCGCGCCCTTTTGAAAAGAATAACTTCTAATCACATGATTAACTCAGATTAAAACACCTTTTAAATGGCGAGTGACTCCTGTCACCGTCCAGCTGCCCAAGCTGACCGGGGCGGAAGTGACCATGAACAAAACTCTCTTTTCTTCCTTAAAAAATATTGCCACTCTTAAAAAAAAAACACCATAGACAAAATAACCCCAATTAGGCAAGAACTACACTTGTCACACAATATTTATTTATTACTTATTCAAGTTTGTTATTCTTCTGTACATATTTTCTATATTGTGGCTTTTAGTTATATGTGTGCTATAATTAATATTGTCAAAATACCTGTTAACAAGCTGTTTTGGCAGTTTATTTAAATGGTTATTTATAATGAAAAATACAAAAAAAAAAAATCATGTAGTTTTTTTAGTAGACATCTTTCCTAGGGTACATATTGACAATTTTTGTTCTCGCTGTGACAGTTGACAGTAAGGTGACATAAGTATCTTATAACGAGGGTTTGCTCACATTTTTATTATTTCTGATGAACGTATTACTAAAATCACAAATGTTTCTATAGGGATCCGTACGGAGGCATGATATTTATATTTAATTTTAATTAAAACACGACCTTACCATTAAAATATTTTAGTCAAACGGGTTGAAAACTTTATAAAACGTTTTTTCAACTTTAAAATTAGCTGTCTGCAGCCAATTTTATTTTTATATACAATGAATTAACTTTCCGGGGGATTCTACTGGTAGCATTTGAAATTTTGGTAATACGTTCATCAGAAATAAGTCAAATAAACCCACGGAAAGATCAATTTTCTATGCCTGCTAGGGCAAAGCCGACCGTAGGTTCATCCATTGTTTTTACACGAGATTTGATTTGGTAAATTCAACCGCAGGTCTTTCTAACACACAGGGCCACGTATCGTATATTTTTGTGTGCGGCTGTTTCACTTACTTTGTTAAGATTCTAGGTTTGTGTTGTTGTTGTAAGGCTGGAATTAGTGTCACGCGTACCGTCGGTCGACCGAAGACGTTGCGCTGACGAGCTAGACCGAATTGCGCGGCATTACAGCTCTTCTTTCATTCAACTACATATTACTGCAAGCGACCGAAGTACGCGTGTCACTATTTTCATCCAATGTGTTGCATTGCTAGTTAGGTATATTTTCTATTAGTAATAGGGTGACCACAACTAAATGCGAAATGAAAGGATATGTACATTTCCTGGGAAAATTATATTAAAAATCTTTTTATTTTAAAAATCGAAAAAAAAAAAATTTATTATTCAAAAAGACATAAAATAACATAAACAAGAGGTTTGATTTGAGATTTTCATGACCAACAGCATTATAACAGTATTAGGTATGTCATGTTGCGGTACTTCCTTCTTTAGACAACGCTTCGGACAGCATTACAGTGTCCATCATCTGTTTAGATGTGTAAATTAATGTTAAAGTAAACCAATATAATGAATAAGAGGTTATTTAATAAAAAAAAATCTTTTATATCCATGTCCATCATCAGGGCTGATATTTATACATAATATGGATGATGACGATGGACACTATATGCTGTCCGAACATTAGCTAAAGAAGGACGTAGCGGAACACGGCATAATTTCCCGAAAATTGCCACTAATATGAACACAATATCGTAATTTTTTAAATATCCACTATTGCTCATTATAGCGGACATGTGGTTTGTGTTATTTCACAAATTATGCATTTAAAAAATATAAAGTGTATTTGGGGCACGATCCAGAGTGGAAGATACTTACAGTATCGCCCTAGTGTAATACCACCATTCAGAATTAAAAATTTGGTTAAAATGGCTTTGGCCGTGTTAGGTGACAAGATCTGAATAGCCAGGTACTTCCCACCTTCCACTTACCCATCTCCTTCCCCTCCACATAACGTTCATCGTCACAACATACCTCAAGTAAGGATGCTTCTGTATCTCTGGCTCCAGACGGTTGGAAGCAGATAGGACTCTTGTACGCTTTCACATAAAAACCAACAAAAAGTAAAAATACTTCGCCAAATTTAAAGCACCTAAAAATATGGGATAAATGTCGAAATCTACTTGGATTTATAGACTTCAAACCGTAGTTAGCAGTTCATGTTATGAAATAATATGGTAAGATAAAAAAAATAAAATACAACCAATCGCTCGAGAGGGTTGATAAAATTGAGTTATCGAGAATGTACCACAAAATAAAACAAACAAATTTTTCTTTTAATGAAGATAATGAATTTTATAGAAATCTGGAATCTGCGGAAGATGTAAACATGTGTGCGGACAAATTGTAATAAATACGCGGCCGCACACGCTCACACCCTTGCTTGTGATCATTATTGGTCTACGACGAATTAGTACCTATAAATTATTATTAGGGCTCTCTTGAAAGGTGTAACATCAAAAAAAGTCGGCACTTAGGAACCGTGAGTTAAAAAAATAAATAATTAACCATCAAATCCACCATACCATTTCCCCGCAGGGGTAGCAGAAATTATGGACCGCTAAACAACTCCGTCTTGGCAGATATACTCTTTGCTTTATTCACATGCATACATCGTCTCATACATACACTGATCTTATTCTAACCCTTGACATTGCCCGCCTCAAGTATTTGAATCGTTTGATCGTGCTATTAGTTTATTTTTTAAACGTACGAAATACGGACCCATTAAATTAATTTGTGATTTCTATTGTTTCAGAAACAGACATGGAGGATAGCCGCGGGAGCGACGTGGACGATGAAGCAAGCGACGTGGACCACGGAGTGAGCAACGAGGATACTTTATGCATATTACCAGAACCATCTCAAATTTTTAGCAATGCACTTCACCCCGCTTTGGCCATATAACTTAGGAGACAAGACCAGGATGATAGGCAGGCAATGCGATCGATTCTGCCGCCTGATGTTTTTTTGTGTGATAGCATCCCCAATATGTTGTGAGACTGAAGTTATGGAAGGAGATGGGGAAGAGGAAGGTGGTGAAGTACTTGGCTATTCACTTGTGTTTGGTGACCAGATCTTTCCGCATTCTTTCCAGGTTCTTTCCGCGTATTTACATCTCATTAAAATGTTGTTACGACAAAGCCCCCAAAGGTTCGATTTTGGGGTCCTTTCGGAGAAGGTTTGGTGGACGTTTAATATGTATATTTCAATTATTTATTTTTATTAACTTTAAACTGAATATTCCAATTCAAAATATTAACTATGTTCTTTTGATGAAACAACTTAATTTAATAACGCTATCAGATAGGCGGATCATCTCTGACCTTGTACTTTTAAATAAAATTATTAATAATTCCATTGACAACTCTGAAATTCTCGCCAAAATAAAATTTTACGTACCGACTAGAAATACGAGGCAAAGTGCTACATTTTTCTGTGACAATTTTAAAACCAACTATGAAGCTCATACACCTATAAATAGACTACATCATTTTGGCAATAAATTTGGGAATATTGTAGACATGCTTAAAGATTCCGTATTAGTTATAAAACGAAATCTTTTTAATCATTTTACTGAGATGTATGAATTCACAACTCCGTAGTGAATACACTTTTGTTTTTATGTGTATATGTTCCTTAATACATATTTAGCTTTCCGTAATCCACACTATTCATTTGAATTGACCTTAATTTAATAAAAAATCATAATTTATTGTAAACTATGTAACACAACTGTATTACTTGTTAACAGAGATATGCTTTATTTCAAATAAATCCATTTCAAATGAAAATGCAAAATGCAAAATGGGTATTTTCCATTTTGCATTTTAAATGCTTTTCTAAAAACCATTTTGCATTTTGCATTTAAAATGTTTTTCTTAATGCATTTTCCATTTTAAATGCTTTTTTGCAACATTCTTCCTACTATCTCCACCAAAGATATTAGAAGAAGGTGATGTGCTATGAGCAGTTCATACTGTGTGGAATTGTTTTGCCGAGTGTCGCCGGTTTTGTTCACCAATACTACTGCACAACTTCGCTTACGCTATGGTATCCGCACTAATACATAGAACCATAGACATATGAATATTAGTAGACCTGCCCTAAGTGATTAAAAGCGTATTATCCCCACTCCCTATACCGGTTCCATTGAGCCGGCTGGGCTCGCGTTTGGCCTCAAATGAAATTTGAAAACGTGACGTCATCATTCTTGTGCGAACTATGGTCGAGGCATCATCGGTTCATTTTACTAAATAACACGGCAAAATTTTGACTTGTACTATGAAAACTGGTAAAAATAGATGTGAAAAAAGAGAATAAACCCAATTGTCGTATTACATTCCATATATAAGCATTATTTTACTTTATTTTAAGCATATTCACATCGTATAATATGAATCAGTTGTTACTATCACATAGAGAAACGTCTGGACGCGAAACACAAAGCTGGTTGGTTGCTGGGAAGTAAATTATGAACATTTATAAAAGTGTCTTAACTAAATACTCTGAAACTAACTACGACTCTGAAAATAAAAGCTGCCTTACTTTGCCGAATTTGGACTTCGCAAATTTGTTCATAACGTGGCGAGTAATTTGCGCTCCCATGTAAAAATGTCTATTCATTCAAAGCAGATTTTACTTTTAAGAAGTAAATGGTGATATTATAATGCGAGATGCCTATTTACTGTCAGATTGATTTATTGACGAATCACAGTCAGCTTCACTCGTTCCCTCGTTCCCTCGTTCTTCAACAGTTGATTTTACCCCTCGCCCATATCTTCTCGTCTATTAATTCCTATGTCTGTGCATAGAACAGATTTCTGTGCGTACACGTCCCGATACCGTTCAAAGTACCCTAATTAGGTAGTACTCCGCCTACGATCCGGCGGCCAACATAGCATATCTCGTTCTTCTAATATCTTTGATCTCCACTGATATTTTTTTCATAAGCCCCAAATATCAGTCGGTCCTCAACCTCGCTATGAGAGATAATTTACATTTGTCAAGTTGCTCCCTGGTAGGAGCCCTGCCAATTGAGTGATACCATTACAAAAAAATACTGATTCAAATACTGAACATGGGGCCATGACGCTGTCATATTAAATGTTAGATAGCAGTTTCTATGTTTTTACATTGGCAACATTAGTCCCGCGCAAATTTTTTGTGGTTTCATAATCTGTAGTCGTGGTGTTTTTGGATTTACCATCATGTAATATGTTTTTTCCACATTGATAATAATAATTAGATGACTTGTATAGCGCCGTTATTGTGCAAAATCACCTCAAGGGCGCTATGGCGGATGTCCATTATTAAATAACAAAATTGTTTAAAAATTCTATAATTATTTTTATTGTTTAACCTGAAAAACCATTTTTCATTTTCAATGCATTTTGAAAATAGGTATTTTGCATTTTGCATTTGAAATGCTTTTCTAAAAACCATTTTTCATTTTGCATTTTCAAATGGAAAAATTTTGACCCATTTCCATTTTGCATTTCAAATGGTTTTGGGTACCCATTTTGCACATCTCTGCTTGTTAACTACTTTTGTAAAAGCCCATTAGGGCGTAAATAAATAAATAAATAAATTCTGATCATTGAAATATACATATTGAAAAATGCAAAGGTATTCTCGTTTTTCCCTGTATATTGTACACATTACTTGTTTTGTTTTTGACTTTTTATATATGTTTTTTCAATTTATCTATATCTAGTAAAGTGGCTATTTTAGATGTAGTCACTATACATAATGAAACCATTTCAAGCAATGTTCAATTTTGAATGGTGGTCTGTCACCAGGGCGATACTAAGAGAATCACTCTGGAACGAGGCATAATGACACTATATATTGATATTTTTAAATTATATGAAACCAATAAAATTTTAAATTATTTTTATTGAAAGTAATAAATAAATAAATTGTTTGTTCTATAATTTATTTCCCTCCCAACTATTTTTTTCAAAACCCAACTTTTAGGTACAAAAATCATAAAGATTTTAATAAAATAAAATAAAACACTTTTTTGTTTTAAAACCACGAGTTTTTAATAATTTTTAGAACCGACAGGTTTCGCTTTACTCAAGCATCTTCAGGGTACAAATTATTACTACTTGTGGTTTTAAAACTAAAAGTATTTTATTAAATATGTCAAACCACAAAGTGATTGCTTTCTACAATAATATAAAGATTTTAATTACCGTTCTAAGCTCCTACAAGTTTGACATGAAAGATTTCATAACCACCATCATCAACTTTGCTAGGTTAATTCACCCGGTGTGTACTGAGCTTAAACGCTGTCAAATCATGTATTCTGGAGGAAAAATGTCAAAATAACACGGAATTTAAGCAATTTACAAAGTATTTTCTGAAAGATTAGTAGTAATATGTATTGCTATGATATATATCTTATTAAAAACCTTGTTTCTTGTTTTACTATCCAATATAAAAACATGTTCATAAATACCCAGTATTAGATCTCAATTATATAAAAAGCGGCGCTTCGATTTAGACATTGTAAAATAGACTGTCTGTATTATACTATTCAATTAGTTAAAAAAGGCAACAATTGTAATAATTGTTATTGGTAATTGTAGACAATACAATTATCTTTCTAATTTAATACACTTTCAGTGTGTTAAATGTACTAAATATAGTAATTTAGTTCATTACATTTGGACAGTCCGTGATCAAATCCTTTAAAATATTTTTTTCACCTACGATTTCTGATATGCTGTTTACGATTAAAATCAACTCTTTTTTCCATAGAAATATATCATTTATTATCAAGTTAACCACAGACAACATACAAAAATATATATTATTTAATGATGACTCGAAAAAGTAGCTGTCACGGCAGTTTCAAAGTAACAAACACGCAGGATTCGCGCGATTATAGAATTTACGATTTTTTATATTTTTTCTGTAAATTCTACAAAAATGAAACAAACAACAAAATACAGGTTAACTCATTGACTATAAAGCACTATAATAATTTTGTATGACTTCATTTAAAAATTCTAAGTTATGTTTTTTTTAATGTTGGCGAAAAATTAAAAAAAATGATCGTCTGGATATCTCGAGCAATCGAGGCAAAATTATTTATTTCGCGTGGTCGCTCCAGTGGTTAAAAAAGACAATATTCAAAGTTGTCCAAACTGGAAATGTTGTAGTAAAAATAATAATTGTAAAAGATTGTACATTTATATAAAATAATAATAAAATAATGCACATCCACATGTAGTAATCAAGATTCTAGATTCACATGAAGTAATAAAAATTGTGGATTCACATGAAGTAAGGAAGATAGTCCATTCGCAAGAAGTAACAAATATTGTGGATTCTCATGAAGTAATGAATATTGTATATTTTCATGAATTAATGAAGATTTTACATTAATATGGACAATGGGTCCAACAATAAACTCTGATCTCGATGTTTTCTCAATCATCATCGACTATTTCATAATGAGTGTCATAAACGATGGTCTCATAATCATGGAATTCAGAAACACCGTTACCTTCATAATTACTATTCATTTCATAATTAGCTGGTTCTTTAATTCCTGGTGTGTTCAGTTTGCTGCCAGAGTGCGTAGCAATCATTTTATAAGCGGCAGCCAGCACTAGCGTTAACAATCCAATGACCAAAAAAACAACCAACGTAACAACTAACGTGATATTAGTTTGTTTGTTAACTCTTCGTTCAATGCACAAATCCTCACTGATGATATCTCGCGAGCGTTGTGTGTACTCTTCCTACTTTTCTGGTGGCGGAAACAGGGCGAGGCTGGCGCCAGTTGGATCCGAGAAGTTGCAGGAAGCGTTTTGCACCGGGAAGAATACAAACTCGCTTGATGTTAGTATAAAGATGTTGCTGTGATGGTCGAGTGCCATGTCTAGGATGTTGGAATAAGTGACAGTTCTTTTCGAAGCGTTACGGACGCCTTCTGGAATATAGAAGATAAAGCCCTCTGGTTAACTGAGAAAAACCTTATTGTTGCCATAGTCGATGACGTATGATGGTTTGGTGCTGACTATCTGAAAGCATAAACACAATACAATGAAGTTGTCTGCTAATTAGAATAATAAATATATTCATTTTTTTATATTATTATTCGACAGCTTATTAATCCATTTACAGTAAAATCTTCTCATTCTGTCACACTTAACATCTGTGAAAATAAGTATACAATAGGCTTTTTAAAGAGGAATGATATACATCCACTGTTTCCAAAATTTCATTTCATTCATTCATGACTACGGCTGTAGCTTTCGGGCACGTATAAGCCATAGCATTCCAAGAGGAATGCGCTCTCAATAGAGTTATGAATTATATTTTTTATTTTACAATTTAAACCTGCTAAACAGATTTTGCAGTTTGTTAGCAGGTACACACAGACAACACTCCATACAATGACACGGTTAAGTTAATATAAATATATTTAAAATAAAAATATAGTTGCAGTAAAAGCGTTATATATCAGACTAGTACAATTGAAACAGTCACATCGAAAGAATATCCATATTTAGCATACATAGGTAAGTACAATTTACTATATATTTTTAAGTTCCATTGTGAATTCCAATTAGCTATACAAGGGCCTCAGTACATATCATCTGTGTCCAATAGCCATTTTCTTGATTATATTTGACTTTAGTGGTACATAAGGTATTATTTTTGATTGACATTGGTAGATTATTAGATATCTTGGGCACAATGTAGTTTAGAGTTTTTTCTCCGTACTTGTTGGTACATGTCGGAACCACTAATACATCATTTTGAGTGAATCTTGTGTTATGTTTATGGGAGACTCTTTCCTTATACAAGAAATCTGACGATATAATTTGTTGACTTATGATATTGTACAACAATAATCCTCTAACAGGTAAAACTAAGTTTTGCACAGCATTTGGTTTCTAGGGTAATTTTATTTTCTACCTCAAGTAAAACTGTATGGTCCTTGAACCTTGGATATTTATTTATTCATAGAGTAGAGACGGTTTACATATAGTTCCCGTGAGTACTACGGCCATAGGCCCATTGTGCTATCACCTGATTAAATTTTTTGATTACCTACGATATAAGGTATACCTAGAATATACACATTTTTGTCTTGTAGCTTCCTCTTAAAGCGGTTGTCTGTTTTTTATAAGTTCCACCACATCCTATAATGCCATACCTTATTGATGGGCAGAAAACTAAGTATGTCATTCTGAGTAAATATTTATATCTATGGTATGTGTGTGTTTTATGCTACGTATACATCCGCGAACCGAACCGCGAAACGCCGCTTGCAGTTGAGTCGTTCCTTTCACGTAATTCGTGATATGGTTTGCGTTTCGGTCCGCAAATGTATACGTACCCTTAGATATCTAAATATTTGTATTAGTTTCCTCACAATGTCTTTGAGTATGTTTATGTTTGTGAACCATTTCAGGCATTGGTCTACTTTTAATGCCTATGTGTTTTATTTCGTTTTTGCTTATTTATATCTTGGAAAACCTTGAAAATCTATATAAATAAAAATGTTAATTTTCGTTTGTTCAAAATCTTAAATCTCCTAAAGTTCTTGACCGACTCTCTCCTTTTACTTATTTCGAAAAAACTTAGAATTTCATAACACAGAAATTATTTTTCCTTACATGAAAATAATTGAAACATTAAAAAATATATATTTTTTAGTTAATTTTTTTTTTTTAATTAAGAAAAAACTTTTTTTACAAGTTTTGATGTATTTAAACATTCTGATAGATTTTTTTCTACATTTTTCCCGTTAATAATTATTGTAACTTACCATTTACCCGTTAGTACTGTAGGTACGAATGGATGTTCTTGAAATGATAGTAGGTCTGCACATAGTACACGCGGCAGTTGGCATCCACAGCAATGTGGTAACCAGTTAGAAACTTCAGAGGACAGTCTATCAAAAACATCTCGTCAATGACAGGTTTGACTCTGTCATTTTCCATGACTATGTGGAGGGTATCATTCAAAATAGTCAGCTGTTTGATGACTCTCGACTGGAAGAAGAAAACACACCAGATCAACTGACCACAAGGAGAAAGATGCCCTGCTAACTTATTCACAATTCTCATCAAATTATAAGAAACAACGGTTATAAACGGGTTCCAGGCATTATGAACGACTTGACGGGAAGTGACATGGTGGGATAATATCCTTGGAGAAGATATTCCTGAAGAAGCCTCGGGATAAGTTCTTAGGTAACTCACTTCAGCCGACAGGACCTCAAGAGATCTGGAGATCCTGAGAGATGCCTTCCCTTTCTAAAGCTTTCTCATTACTTTAATTATTATTATTATTACATTTCTTTCTTTCATTTTAAATATATGAAAATATTGAAAATCATTAAAAATATCTATGACTGTTTGTCCCTACAATCCTATTTCAAAAAAATTGCAGAGTGGTGTTCCATTAACAAACTTACACTTAATATTAAAAAATGTCAAATTATGAGTTTTTTCAGAATAAAAAACCCCATCAAATATAGTTATGCACTGAACAACCACATTTTATTATCTGTACCTGAAATAAGGGACATCGGTATAATCTTTGATAGTAAATTATCATTTACTAATCACATTAATGTCATTACTAGTAAAGCAATGAAAATGTTAGGCTTCATTACTAGAATATCTAAAGATTTCAAAAATATCCATACATTAAAATTACTTTATACAACTCTAGTCAGAAGTCAATTATAAAATAATTCGTATATATGGAACCCTTCCTAAAAAAAACATGCAAACTCCATTGAAAGAATCCAACACAAATTTCTCAGAACAATTAACTTCAAATTAGAAATTCCCTCTGACGACATTGATTACGATTCATTATTACAATTAATGCATCTCTAATCGTTAAAACATAGAAGAATACTTAATGAACTCATTTTTTTTATTTAAAATAATCAATCACCGGTTTGACTCCCCTGAATTAACTTCGTTGATAAACTACCATGTTCCCTGTAGACCAACTAGACTCAAGTCACCTTATTATTGCAACAATACTGGAACTAACGCAGAACAAAATTCAATAATCCATCGCTGGCACAGATTAGAAATATTCCAACATCGATCACGCTGATTGTCTGTTATCATATAAAAGATGCATAAAACAAAAATTGTCGAGTAATACCATACCATCATAATGATTATGTACTTCAGATTAAAAACTACTAGTACTCGATAGGTAGAAGCTGATATCAGTGCATTATATAATATCATAGTCTTCATAGGTACTATGTAAAACTTTATCGGACTGTCAAGCAGTGTCGCACATTATTATTATCCATGCGATTCTCCCGGTAGATTTACGTAATTTATTACTTTTGTTTCCTTTTCATATTATAATAGTATATATTTTATTCCTTTCATTTTCTAATAGTATATACCTTTCTTATATCTTTTATTTTATTTTTTAGAAACTCTTATTGCCTTTTAGACATTTTATAAGAACTTCATTCTTCCTTATACTACTTTATTGTATATAATTACATATAATTTCTTACTTTGACTTATTCGTATATGTGAAATAAATAAATAAGTAGGGGAAGAGGTGGAACTATTAAAATCATTCCCATTGAGTGACTGAGATTTATAATTCCCATTCGGGTTAAACAAATTTATCATTTTATTGATTTTTATCAATAGAAGCAACAAATTTCGGTTATGATTTTAGGGGTTTAAAAATTGATTCCTTGTAGGAAGATGATAGAGTAGGTTTAGAGGAAGGTTTCGCAACATTTCCTATTTCCAGGCATCACAATTATTCCTATCTGCATAAAATCATTTGCAGAGGTAATATCTACCTCAATTTCTTTCAATCTACCTTCCTCTAAACCTACTCTATCATCTTCCTACAAAGAATCAATTTTTAAACCCCTAAAATTATAACCGAAATTTGCTTCTATTGATATGGTTTCAAATTTTCATAAACAAACATCCAGTGCAGAGACAATGGTAGCTTTAATAATATTGCTTTTTCCAATTTTACAGCAGATTCAATGCGTAGTTGTTTACCAATCTTTTGTTGTATTTTATTAGATTACTTAAAATGAATTCATCCTGTAATAATTTGTCTAGGTTGTGAAGTAGAATACAGACATCAGATATAGCTCCCTGCATCCCTGCGATCGCTCTGAAAGTAATTTATTTGCTTATTAGAATTAAATAGGAATTTTAGCGGGTAAAAGTGGACCCATTAAACGCCCAAACGATTCTGTGGAATTCCACCTCTTGCGGTGGCGTTCTGTGGAATGAGCAAATAAAAATATCAAGTTTCGCCGTGGTTTCGCATCGTTTGGAAAGTTTCCACTTATTTGTTTTTGGTAAGCGTTTCACCCTCGAAAATTCTCCGTTGATTTGTTACAAGAAATCAATCATTTTTTTTTTAAATTAAACTTTCCTTAAAAAAGTTGAAATTCATCTCTTCCAAGGCGATTCAATAACATCTAAGTGACCCTATTAGTTTTAAATAACATATTGACTGAGAATATAGTTTTGTCTTAACTTGACCATTTGACATTTTATTTGTCTGTAAATTTGATTGTTAGTATCAGTCCGGTTCAAGATGGTGGCCGTGTTGGACACTACATTTTAATTCCGTAAGAATTCCCTTGATCGTGGATCCTACTAAGAATCTTAGACTGAATTCATCAGAAGCTATGCTTGAAAAGAGAAAGACGGCCTCGTGGAATTCCGTAGGTGGAGGGATCAAATCCCGGCGTGCGCAAGTAAATTTATTAGATAAATTAGTTTTGATAATTTATTAATTAAAAATTCCAGAGAGTGGTAGATACTTTCAGCAACCCTTGTTGAAACGGTGCTTGAATTGGCTTTAGCCTTGTTTGGTCACCAGATCTTCCCGGCCTACCTATTTCCACCCCTTTTCATCACCGCGACATACCCCAATAGGAGATGCAATAGTATAATTGGCTCCAGTCGGTTAGGAGCAGTTGGAACTCACTCTTGTGCCGTGTTTACATAAAAAAAGTCATACATAAATAAAAAGTAATTCATCGGTGTACCTTCCAAAATTCGAATTAGACGAAATTAGTAAAAAAATATCTCAATATATCAACAAATAAAATGAATTTTTATAATTAACAATTATTCGTCAAAACGTATTTTTTTTAAAAGAATGTTACTTGGGATATTTTCTGAAGAAAATAAAATAAGCAATTTAGTAATTTTATTTGTTCCTGCATTATTTTTCGTTCTGAAAAAATTTTCATTTTATTTATAAGAAACCGTATTTTGGTAGGCAGTGACCATACAATGCGTTCAGAAGAAGGTGAAAGGAAAATCATTTTACACAAATAATTTATTTTCTATGTATGAAAGACGACTATATCTACATCTAGTTCTATGTATAAATAGTGTATATCTAGTTCTATGTATAAAAAAACGAGACGTACAAAAGTCATTCTATCGATTTGACAGTGTCATCATTGGCCACCTTCAAATTATCTATTAACATGACTTAAAGCTCCCTATCGTGTTGTTCTAAAAACTTATTACTGTTATGTAATGTATATGTAAGTACATGTATGAATGTAAATGTGAGTGTGGTGTGTATGTATGTGTATATGTGTATGTATGTAAGTCTGTGTGCATGTATGTATGTATACATGTATGTATGTAGGTGCATACACGTACATTATTCTATAGTTACGGTGTTCTCGTCGGGTGTAATATACTGTGAAGCATGTTATGCATTATGTTATCAATGTTGTGTTTGTCTGTAATTAGTGATAGTATCAACCATGTTAAATGTAATTGTATTTGCGAGAGCTTTGTTATGAATCACTGTTGACAAACCTAATATGAATGAATGTTCCCCAGGAGACTGATATTACAGCACCGAGGGTCGTGGAAGTAAGGTACCCGGAAGCAGTCGAAAGCAATAACCTGTCCAATGCTAACCTGCTAACAAATGAAAATAACGAATTGCCTTTGAAATAAAGTGAAATCGTTAAAAAACCCAAAAAGGCTTCTGATGCTGAGATAATCAAGGAGTAAATACTACTTTGAACGGAAATTTAAGGACTGTAAAGGGGGGGGGGGGTAGCCAACAGGGACCACACGAGGCAACCAAATATATCCAATATAAGGGACTGAGATTTACAGTAGTACTCACCTATTAGAAAATAAGGACTCTGAACAAAGCATTTTGAATATTCGGATAGTATCATTTAAGATAACACGGTTAAAAGTATTACTATGCCGTGTTCCGTTTCCTTCTTTAGCTAACGTTTCGGACTTTTTTTTTGCTTATTTTATATAATTTTAACCGATTACAATTTTGGTGATTTTCTCAACTACCATACTAGGCTTATGCCCGTATTATGGTAGTCGTACATGATTTATGTAAAAATAACAAATGTATTATTTTGTACAACAAATAATAAAACATAAGGGGAAAGGACATGATTTGGTAAAACAAACATTTAAAAAGTAACCATGTTAGAATTAAAAAATAAATATTAAACTAATTGATAAAAAGATATTTTAAAGAAAATGGAAAAAAATAAAGTAAGATTAAAATACATGCAAATCAATTATTTTATAACACTTTTTTTTTCTTTAATACGGGTCAACCGTTTTTGATTGTTTTGATTTTATGGATTCTTTCGTAATCCTCTAACTAGCTAGGGCAACCTCTGACTAGCTTATAACAATATCCTTTCATGTGTCTAACTAACTAGCGCTGCGGCTCATTTGGCCTTATTACTATTACCATCTGATGGTTGTATTTACTTTACTGTTTTTACGTAACATATATGTGTTTTATGATTAAAAATTCTTAGCTGGATAAAAATTCAAAAAAATAAAACCATGGATTTCACATGGCTTAATCGTGTCTATTAGAAAAAAAGAAGAGTTATATCGCTTGACAAAGAAATTTCCCTTAGATAAAAAAATATACACATATTATAAAAAAATTATAACAAATTAACATGTTTACTAAAAACAACCAAAGAAAACTTTTACAAAAATGAAATTGATGTGGCTAAACAAAATGTAAAACATATATGGAAAACAATAAATAAAATAAATAGTAGAAAAAACAAAAAAACTCAAATTAAAAAAATTAATATCTGAAGAAATTCTATTAATGCCATAATGGAACCGACAAAATATGCTAATGCCTTCAATAAATATTTCGCTAACGTCGGTAAAAATTTAGCTACACGGATCGATGAAAAGTGTAAAATATATAATTTCAAAAAGGACTGTCTTAAACAAAATAATCTGTTGTTACCGGTTTTCAAACCGGTAACAACAGATGACATAAAAAATATTATTAGTGAATTAAAAGGTGGATCTGCACCAGGGTTTGATGGAGTCACAGTAGAAATATTGAAAAGTTACAATGAATTATCAATCATTCCAATTACACACATTATAAATATTAGTTTAAATGGTGGAATATTCCCTTCCGTTTATAAAAAATCTATTGTAACACCCGTTTTTAGATCTGGCAGCCCTGAAGAAATATCAAATTATCGACCCATATCTCTTGTCTCAAACATTGCAAAAATTTTCGAAAAGATCGTAAAAAAGCAACTTTTGTACTATATTGAAAATAATAAATTAATTAGTCCTGGCCAATTTGGATTTAGAGAGAAACTAGGCACTCATGATGTCATTGCAGAACTAACTTCAACTATATACCGTGCATTAGATAAAAAAAACAAATGCCTTGGCATATTCATTGATTTACGTAAGGCTTTTGATAGTATCTCCCATACAAAACTAATTAATAAATTAAATGATATCGGTATTATTGGTAAGGTTAGGTATTGGCTACAAAGCTATCTAACTCAAAGAAACCAAAAAGTAAAATTAAATATTTTTTCGTAGGAAGCAATCACTTTGTGGTTAGACATTTATATATTAAATCAAATAAAACACTTTGTTTATTAACCACGACTTTTTTTATTATTACATCTACCGGTTTCGCTACGTTCGAGCTTCATCAGGATGTGAAATATAACTAAAAACTAAGACAGAGGTGATGCATATTTATAGGAAAACAGAGGGAGACAGAATATAATACATTATAAAAGTGGGAGGAGTCAAATATTATATAGTCATAGTGAATTGAAGGTATATAATAACAAATTACAAAAAACAAATTTTTACATGAATTATACATATAATAATACATTTTAAAGACATAAGAAAAAACATAAACATATTATTAAGGAGTGGAATGGATTGTGGGAAACAAGTTAAATATAGGACTATAGAATGTGTTTTTTTGATTGGATAAATTAATTTGTGTATTTAATAAATGGTCTGATAAGTTACTGTTTATAGATTTCCTTATCTCTAATGATTCTAAATTGTCTAACCTAATGCCTATACTATTTTTATGTAAGAGGCTAGTACCTGTTATTTTATCAAATCTATGGTCTGCTGATATTAAATGGTTGGCGAGTTCCGAAAAACCATTACCATTTAAACACCTTACATGTTCCTTCACTCTGGTGTTTACATTGCGCGATGTTTTACCTATGTTAATGCTTTAAAATCATGTAAAACCCCAATCTTTATAGATAACTCACATAACCAAGTAAAATTTTTGACAAAAAACCCTAAAGTCCCCAAGTTATATGGAGTTCTAAAAATCCATAAAACCAACACCCCTATTAGACCTGTGGTTTCTTCCTGTGAGTCACCAAATTTTAAATTAGCATCATTTATCACTAATGTGTTCAATAATTCTAAAGTGTTTTCCCCAAAACATACTATTACAAATTCATTAGAACTAATTAACGACTTAAAAGACCTAAATATTCCTAGTAACAGTAAACTCATTTCTTTTGATGTAGTGAACTTGTTCCCTAATATCCCAACAACCGAATGTAAATCTTTAATTAGTAAATTACTGAATAATTCTAAATTACCATGTGACTTTAGTAATGACCTCTCTCGCTTGTTTAATGTCTGCTTAAACCAAAATTATTTTAAATTTAATAACATCATCTATAATCAGACTACCGGATTGGCGATGGGTTCTCCAACTTCACCCTTGATCGCTGATATATTTATGGATAATTTAGAAAATAAAATTTTTTCTTGTAAATCGCCTCTCCTAAAAAATGTGCTAATATGGAAAAGATATGTTGACGACATATTTTGTATTTGGTCAGGTACGGATCGACAGTTAAATATTTTCCTCCAGCTTTTAAATTCTTTCCATACCCAAATTCAGTTTACCCTAGAAGTAGGTGTCAATGCTTCTCTAAATTTTCTAGACCTCACGCTCACCCTGATAAATAATAGAATTGAATTTAACATATACCGAAAACCGACCTACACAGACATAACTATCCACAATACTTCTAATCATCCCATCTCCCATAAACATGCAGCGTTCCATTCAATGGTACACAGGTTAATTTCCGTCCCTTTATCTACCAATAATTTCTCAAATGAATTATCAATAATAAAACAAATAGCATCAAATAATGGCTATGATGCGGCCTTAATTGATAAAATTCTTAATAAAAAACAAAAACATATTTCCACAAACAAATTTTTATATAACAGTATTCCGTCAATTAATACCAACACCCCTAGTCACCATTGGCGTAGGATTTTATTTATAAATAATTTATCAAATCAAAGCGTTAGGAACCTTCCTTTAGATATTAAACCTGCCTTTTATACAAACAATACCCTAGGAAAATTTTTGATTAATACTAAGGACAAGGATGACTTACTAAGCCATTCGGGTATTTATAAACTCAACTGTAGTGATTGTCCCGCCTTTTACATAGGTAAAACATCGCGCAATGTAAACACCAGAGTGAAGGAACATGTAAGGTGTTTAAATGGTAATGGTTTTTCGGAACTCGCCAACCATTTAATATCAGCAGACCATAGATTTGATAAAATAACAGGTACTAGCCTCTTACATAAAAATAGTATAGGCATTAGGTTAGACAATTTAGAATCATTAGAGATAAGGAAATCTATAAACAGTAACTTATCAGACCATTTATTAAATACACAAATTAATTTATCCAATCAAAAAAACACATTCTATAGTCCTATATTTAACTTGTTTCCCACAATCCATTCCACTCCTTAATAATATGTTTATGTTTTTTCTTATGTCTTTAAAATGTATTATTATATGTATAATTCATGTAAAAATTTGTTTTTTGTAATTTGTTATTATATACCTTCAATTCACTATGACTATGTAATATTTGACTCCTCCCACTTTTATAATGTATTATATTCTGTCTCCCTCTGTTTTCCTATAAATATGCATCACCTCTGTCTTAGTTTTTAGTTATATTTCACATCCTGATGAAGCTCGAACGTAGCGAAACCGGTAGATGTAATAATAAAAAAAGTCGTGGTTAATAAACAAAGTGTTTTATTTGATTTAATATAAAATTAAATAACTCACTAAGCGTGGATGAAACTTTAGAATTTGGAATTCCCCAAGGGACTGTTATGGGACCAATTTTATTTATAATTAACGTTAACCATATGTTTAAATTATCACTTAATGGTAAACTTATATCCTTTGCTGACGATACTGCAATAATTATCGAAAAAAAGACATGGAACGAAATTACCAATGCAGTCAATCAAGACATGAAGGTTATAAAAAATTGGTTCGATGGCAATTTATTATCACTTAACACAGAAAAAACATATTGTATTCCTTTCACTCTGCAAGAAGATGTGCCAAATAACCTAATTAACATAACAATTTATTCTAAAAATTGTGTAAATGACGGTACATGTAATACGGACTGCGCGAAACTAAATCATAAATCTAATATAAAATATCTTGGAATCTTAATAGATAAAAATGTTAAAAGGAAAGACCATATTAATCTCACTGTTGAAAGAATAAGAAAAATTATCTTTATTTTCTATAATATACGAAATATTTTAAATAAGAAAACTATCAAAATTGTCTATTATGCTTTAATTCAGTCCATATTGCAGTACGGGATTATTGGGTGGGGAGGGGCTTTTAAGGCTTCCTTACAGCCCATAATTACAATTCAAAGAATAATTTTAAAAATCATCCTGAGGAAACCATATGACTCCCCTACTTTAGAAATATTTCGGGAATTTAATGTACCATCTATCACAGAATTGTATAAGAGTATCGCCGTATATCAAATTTATGAAGAATATTTTATATATAAAATTCACCCCTCAGATAGCATAAGCAATAGATTCAAAACTAACGGCTTAATAGCCATTCCTATGCTTAGAACGACCACGGATCAGCACCACTATTCGTATTTAGGTGTTAGATGGTACAATATATTATTGTCCAAAAATAAAATTAGTGTATCCGAAACTGGGAATTATGAACAATTCGAAAAGTTAATTAAGTCCCTAAAATTGGATAGTGATATATTGTACTGCTTATTTTCTTACACTTACTCAATCTGTAAAAAAAATATGTTTATTAATTGTCTTTAAAAAAATATTTCTCTAATTTGTGTACCTGTTATATTGTACCCTTAATTTTGTTACGCTCACTTAATCTGTAATAAGATATATTATTTTAATTATCTTTAAAAACGCACTTTTATAATGTGTGTACCTATATTAATATTATGTTTGTATTTAAATCATAAGTTTATGATTATAGTTTAAAAAATCATTAGAACTAAAGGTGAATACTCCTCCCATAAACACGTGCTCCTGAAGCTCAACTTATGGAGTAGTAGAATAATAACGAAAAAATTATATATAAGTCTGCATATTGTTATCATTTAAAATGTTAAATAATTTACAAGTAATAAATAAAAAAAAAATTAAAAAAAGTAAAAAACACTAAGTTCAGAACTTTGTACTCTTTTTTGCCATTATGATTTACTGAATGGAAATATTTCATTTTTACATCGTTGAGCAGCGTCGTTTTCGCTTTGGTGATACTGCTGCACCTACATATCTATCTGGTATATCTGGTATTAATCGTGGTGTCTACTTATCTGTATCTAGAAATGATAATCCAAGGGATAATCGATCGCATATCATAAACGAAATTTTAACTTCAGTATTTTCTTTAACCTTATCGTTTTGTTGATAATCACGAATAAAAAAAGATAATTCTCAAAGATAATTAATTTTACACTAAAAACATAGAAATAAATAAACCAATTTTGTTACGTTTAAAATACCGTTTTTTTAAACCTTTATTAAAGGTAAACACATATCTAATAAATTTATCATGTATTTAATAATAGTTCAAAGTAGTACAATGACGTTTTGATAAAAAACGGTGCTATGTAATTAAATTTACCAATAGTGAAAACGTACATAAAATATGAATATTAATTTTTACTCACACAGACTGAAATTAGATGGAATCGTATTATAATTAATACGCCTGTATTTTCTTTTAATTTTTGTCATGACCGGTTAATGTCATAAAAATAATTTATACAAAATTCAGAATGCTATTAGAAAATATTATGAAACACAAAAAACCTGGTTGATGACTTTTCCCATGGAACGTTTACAATCCCATGACGTTTACCTTTCCTTAAAATATATTTTTTTTTAAAGTCATTTTTCCGTTTTTTGTGCATCGATAAATTATTAAAATATTTTTAATCGTTTTTATCCTAACGTCATTTTATGTATAATGGGTCAGTAATAAACCAAATTTCATCCAAAATTTCTTTGTGTTTTTACTCCATATAATGTCAGGAGTCACTGGTTGAATAATAATAATATTGGACAATTTTCATAGCGCCGCTTTTGATTATTACCGCCGAGTTATCACCTCAGGGGCGCTTTACAGTTGATGCAGGTATCAAAAAAATTATAAATATTACCAAAATAAAGTGAAGTTAAGTAAAGTAAAATGAAGAACAGGAATTATATAAGTTGTTAACTATTAATGTCACTTTTAGTAAAAACTTAATATAAGACTGAAAAACTATTATATAATATCACTTAAAACTATACATGTTTACCTATTAATGTCACATTTAGTAAAAACTCAATATAAGTATACTAAATTTAAAAAAAAGAGTAAAAATTAAATTACATCTGGCATTTCACAAACATTTTGTTCCTTAGAACAGGCAATCTGCCTAGCTAGGAACTAAATTCGACCTAACAAAACGTAATAACACTTGTACCTACTCATTTTAATATATGCTCTCATTATGCTATATTATTACTGTTATGTCTGCTTAAAATGTATCTAATGTAATGTAAAATAAAAAATTAAAAAATTACAAAATAAACCAATCACTATTGTTCTTGTTTTAGCAGGTAGGATTGCAACACGCTGTCCTAGTTCTTGTATGTTCAATAGACTTTTTTTGCAAATCTGAGTTATGAATGTCAATATGTGCATTAGCCTATTGCGCATTAATGAAGCTCAAAAAAACAAATTTTTGGTTTTTAACTGACATTTTCAGCATTTTTTGAGTGGAAATATCCACTCGCGGAACAATGTTTTAGTTCTTATTTGTTCAAACTCCCGGATATTGAACATTCAAACACTCAACGTTATGAATATAATATATTTTTTAAAGTTCATAGATATTTGTTCAACATCCCGCAAAACTTTGAGGTCTTGAATGTTCAATATCCACTTTCAACCAATCAGGAGACGGCTTGTTAAGATGAGCGGCCATGTTGATTTTTAGTTGTTTTCTAACAACTAAATTGTTCCACTAAAAATACGTTTAATTGGGAATATATACTGTTATTGAACTGAAAAATGACTTCACCGACTCCAGAATCAATAAACCTTAGACCAGTAGCTCAAATAAAAAGGTATAGACATCTACGACACATATTTAGTCCGTTATCACTGCTGAGATCGCTGATGAAAACGAAATCCAAATCTTTCAATTTTGAACTCATCAATTAAAAGTTTCCGATTTTTTTGTTTTTTAGTCACATAAAAACAGTAAATAAATTCTTATGTAGGAACTACAATAAAATCAACTAGGCACACGACTCACAATAATACATGTATTGTTATACTAGCGCAGACTCATAACCCAAATCACGGGATATTCTAATTTAAGGATTTTAAGAGCTGAATATATTAAAAAAAATAATATTTTATTCACGATAATCAACATAAATAATAAGCTCAAAGACCTTTCGAAAGAAAAAAAAATCTTTCTAAAGTAAATATACTTATCACTAGAACGAGTAGATTCCATTAAATATTTGGGTGTAATAATTGACAATAAACTACGATGGGAAGATCACGTAATAAATGTTACAAACCGTATACGGAAACTGGCATATATCTTATAATAAATAAATAAATATTCTAAATAAAAATACACTAAAAACGGTATACTTTTCTTTATGCCAATCAATTATATCTTACGGTATAGTAGTCTGGGGAGGATGCTCTAACACGATATTAGATCCATTAATTAAAGCTCAAAAATTAATAATGTGGACTATTTACAAAGTACACTATATTCACCCCACGAAGGACTTATTTAACGACTTCAAAGTACTCAACATAAAATCCTTATACGTCAAAAACATATCCTCCTAATATAAATTCAAACATATGAAAAAAAAATTTTTTGAATCGACCCATAATACAAGATATTCCAACAAATCCAATTATACTATTCCCCCAATAAAAACCTCAATGGCACAAAGACAATTTAACTTTCTTGCTCCAAAAATATTCAATAATTTAACGTTAGAAATAAAATCAATAGCCAAATACGACAGTTTCAGGAAAGCGCTCGGGGATTTTTTGATATTTGATTGTTATAGTGTTAGTAGCCTATTCCAAGTACTCAGATAGAGGTGTATATATTGTTTATATGCGTGAGGATGCGTCATATGGGTGTATGTATACATGTGTTGTTATATGTATATAGGTATGTCTGCTGCTATATACACATGTGTGCTTGCATGCACACATATTAAAAATTATATATATAATTATGTACATTTTTACAATCTAATGCTAATTTACTTTTTTCTCCTTTCTAATTTCTATCTTCTACTTTTTATTACAATTTTTCCAAAATTTTAGCTTCATCTATAGTTACTAATTTCATATGTTTACACTAGATTTCATATTTCATACAAAGTAATTACACTCAATTGGTCACCATGAAACAGGCAGCCGCCTAGTATGGTGATTCATTATATCTACTTTATGTAAATTTCAAAATAATGTAACATGTATTAAATAAATAAAAAATAAATAGAGTTTATATATTCTATCTATTTAATATTTTTATCGATTTCTATGCCTAGATACCGGTGACCGGATAACTCATGATAAAATGACAATTCAACACACCTTTAAAAAGTGCCATAAAGTTATGAAAAGTGATTAAACAAAAAACTAGGAAATAGGTTACATATAACTTAGTTTTTTAAGTTCTTAACTATTTAACTTAGTTTTTGTTTAATCACTTTTCATAACTTTTTATAGGTGTGTTGAATTCTTATTTTGAGGAGTTATGAAATGTGAGGAAACAAATAAACTAGGAAATAGGTCACTTATAACTTAGTTTTTTGAGTTCTTAACTCTTAACTTAGTTTTTGTTTCATCACTTTTCGTAACTTTTTATAGGTGTGTTGAATTCTTATTTTGAGGAGTTATGAAATGTGAATAAAAAAACTAGTAAAGTGTGTGTGGGATGTTTTAATGAGTTCTGTATTTGTATGTTTGAATTTATTAATTATTTTGTATAAAAAGAGACTCGTATATTCATATAATTTTCTTAATGTTGAAAGTTTTGTTTCCATGTATAATTTTTTGGTAGATGTTCTAGGATTGAAGTGAAATACTAACGAATTGTTTTCTGTTGCTGAGATATGATTTGAATAGATTAAGAGCAGGACCAACTACGCCAATTTTGTCGAGTTTCTTCTGATGTATGTCATGGCTTGCTGTATCAAAGGTTTTTTGAAGGTCTATTAGTATAGATAATTTCCACCATCAATGCTGCTGCTAAGTTTAATGATTAAGTGATTTATTGCCGCAAATGTGTTCGATTTTTTCCTAAAGCCATATTGTTTTTTTTTTATATAAGAACGATTTTTTTATAGAAAGTTGTTAAATCTTCCGTAAATTACACTTAAACCCATTTTTATCTTATCTTAAATTTGAAGATAAGATATAAATGGGTATGTGGTTTGAAGTATTTGTTTTGGACCCACCTTTGTGAATTGGTGTTACCTTAGCTATTTCAAAACTATCTGGAAAAGTTTCTTTGGAGAGACTTAGAACTGTCTTAAATTTGAGTGTATCATAACCAGCACTTGCATTTAGTTATAAGGATTTTATTATTTTACTTATTTCTAATTCTGTGGTAGGTTGAAGATACAATACTAGCATGCACTGATGTTATTTCATTGGCTAGATTGTAATTTTGTTTTTTATATTATTAGTAGATTTATAAATTATTATAATCTTGGTTATCAAACGTAAATGTTCGTTTATTCAAAATCGTATCTCTCCAAAAGTTCTTCACCGATTGCTTTGAAATTGTGACACAACGTTGCATTTATATGACTAAATTATACAGCCGTCACCAGTGACAGGTAAACACATGCTTTTTTTAAAAATAATTTGTTTTTTACATATTTGTGTTTCATGTTGTTTTTCTCGCTGGGATTTCTCGTGCTGGGGAAGACAATTAACATTTCAGTATTTTTATTTTATTTTATTAAATTTTATATATGATCAATAAATGCGTTTGCATACTGAAGATAGTAACCTTTCATTGTTTTTAATCATTGAAGATAGTAATCTTTATTTGTTTTTAATCATTGAAGACAGTAATCTTTCATTGTTTTTAATCATTGATGAAATTAATCTTTCAATATTTTAATCATTGAAGACAGTAATCTTTCATTGTTTTTAATAATTGATGATAGTAATCTTTGATTGTTTTTTAATCATTGATGAAGGTAATCTTTCATTGTTTTTAATCATTGATGATAGTAATCTTTCATTGTTTTTAATCATTGAAGTTAAGTAATATTTCATTGTTTTTAATCATTGAAGATATTAATCTTCCATTGTTTTTAATCATTGAAGACAGTAATCTTTCATTGTTTTTAATCATCGAAGACAGTAATCTTTCATTGTTTTTAATCATTGATGATAGTAATATTCGGTTTATTTTATTATGTTAGAATTTTCACATTATCCCTTTTTATACTTATTTTAAATGCTAAAATAATCAATTTTTAATATATTTTTTTTCAGCATTTCAGAAAAATGTGTTTGATAAAAAATGTTGCACAATTTTAAGCGATTTTATTAAGTCCGCCAGAAGGGTGTTACACTTTTAATATCTAGTCTTAATTCAATATAATAATGCCATGTATAACTAAAGAATTGAATAATTCGACGTAGAATAATAATTATACTGTTTTTGATAAGTAGTACCTACTTTCTTAAATATAGGTATAATATACCTTAGTGAATATATTATCTGGTATCCACCCGGAAACAACGATTCAAAATGTTTTTGAAATTTTTATTACCAATTATTATAAGCACGCTGGGTGTCATTGGGGTCAGCTTCCCTTTAAATGGTTTACCAACTTCTGGGCCATCCATGGTTAAACCTCCAGAAACTAGCTCGGAGAAGTATGATGGATGCAATGGCAATACAGTCCCGATCGATTTTTATAAAAACATATCGATTTATGAATTGGAGTACAATGAACTTGAGTACAATATTTTTTGGACTGACTACGAGAGAGTTTATGAAAATGGACCATTCGTGAACTGGCGCATCGGAGATGAAAACATGGGAAAGGTAGAGAACTTTACATCAACGATATTTGAGGGTTGGAACACGAGCGCCATGGGCAGTGCACCGGGAGACTGCGCCACGGTGGACGTGCAGAACAAGGAGCTGAATCCCGTGAGGTGTGACCAGAAGTTCCCGAGGCTGTGCGTCCTGCCAGCCGTACAAGGAGGCGATAGCAGACTGCGCGAGTATTCTCCGGATCGAACCAAAGTGGAGATCAAATATGCACGCACAGAGTAAGTCATTATGAAACATTCTATTAGAATAGTGAACATTTGAAGGCGAATGTAGATGCATGAGTAGAAATCTAATACAAATCGCATTATCATAGTCCAAGCGGCATATTGGCATTATTTACATAGTCCAGTGGTAACGCATTGGACTGCCATTCCGAAGGTCGCGGGTTCGAACCCGGCGTGCGCAAATAAATTTTATTTGATTAATTTGTGTTATTTCACAATTAATTAATTAAAATAACATATAGTATATTTGCGGCACGTTCCAGAGTGGAAGATACTACCAGTATCGCCCTGGTGTAAGACCACCATTCAGAATTGAAACGTTGCTCCAAATGGCTTTAGCCGTGTTTAGTGACTAGATCTGAATAGCCAGGTACTTCCTCACCTTCCTCTTTCCCTTCCCCACTTACATTCAGCCTCACAACATCCCCCAATTGGGGATGCCATAGTCTCACTGGCTCCAGACGGGAGCAGTTGGGACTCTTGTGAGGTATTCATTATAAAAAAAAAAAAAAAATTTACAATTGCCATAAATTGGAATCAGCGAAAGTGTTAACAATCCGGTTAAAAATGTTCACAGACTGTAGTTACTGATAGTTATGGTAAATATCCTTGAAATGGTAGAAATACTAAACAATAAAAAATATATATATATTGTAATAAGAGAAATTTTAAATATTTAAAGTGAAATAAGAAAAATAAAGAAAGAGAATAAAAAATTAAACTAATTC
Source organism: Hesperophylax magnus (assembly GCA_026573805.1). Classification (NCBI taxonomy): domain Eukaryota; kingdom Metazoa; phylum Arthropoda; class Insecta; order Trichoptera; family Limnephilidae; genus Hesperophylax; species Hesperophylax magnus. Next base: position 20,594,188 of record JAIUSX010000080.1, read on the forward strand.
CAACATTTCTAATAACACTTCTTTTCTCCAAGGCATGTTAGTAGATGGCTTATTTGCCTTAACATATGCGAGAATGTTTATATAGACATAATGACATTCAATATCATTGTCAAATAAAAGGTAGCTTGTTTATTTGAATATAATTTAAATTTAAAGAAACGCACACATCATTAATAATAAGTTACATAACATTCTGTTTTACAAATTTAATTAAACAGAGTAGAGAAATATTCTCGGGTCTAAGTGGGGAGCTAGTCTATTTACTAATACTTATATAAAGGTGTTTGTAAAAAATAGGATTTCCTAAAATATTAAGACTTTTGGACAGTAGAAGAATCAGTAAAAATACACGCAAAATAATAATAGGGTAGTGAAAGAATGTATCTGAAAATCATCGGAATAATATCGATCAGGTTTTGGATAAAAATATACAATCAGTTTATTTTTTTTATTTTGGAATAGGTCTTCTAACTTTTAATTGCATCCGGTAAATCGTTAAATAGCTTCGTGCCTAGTTAGTGATGTTGCACAGCTGTCATGTTGCTTCTGGGTACATACGTATCCCCTGAAGGTCTAAGTCTCAAACTTCTCGTTGTGGACACTGTGGACAGTACAGATTATTTAAAAATTTTAAGATAGCACTTTTTTCGAAAAGTTCTACCACCGGTAGGACCTTAAATTTATCTAAAAGATCAATGGTTGAAAAATATCTTGCTTTTTTAATAATAACTATAATAATAGTTTTTTTTTGTTACCATCGGATACAAGTTAGTCTTATAAATGCTTCCCCATGCAATTGTACCATACCGCTGCACCGACTGTACCAGAGCAAAGTAAACCGTTTTGATATTAGTATATGAATATATTAAACCAGTTTTTAAAAGTGTAAACTTCACCCTTCACAGCTAATGTCACATCTGTCCATGTTATTCCTTCTACAATGCTAACTGTGTCATGCGCAATGACACTTCCACTAAGAGGGACACTGAACAGATCATGAAAGTATATACGGAAAAGTATAGGCCCGATTACTGTACCTTGTGGAATTCCTCAGTCAGAAGACATAGGTTCACTAAATTATTTCATAGTATAACCTATTGTTCCCTATTTTCTAAGAAACTCTGGGACCAAATTAAAACGTTTTTTCCCGTCCAATTATCTCCAGTTTAGCAAGAAACCTTAAATGTGACACCGTCAAAAGCCTTTTTTTAAATCCATAAATATTCCTAGGCACTTAAGACGTCTATCCAATTCTCCATAACTAGAGAAGTCGATGTTGCAATGGTATCATGAGTTCCCAGATTAGGTCTAAAACCATATTGAGCTTGTCACATGTATTCTGCCTAATTCAAAGGCAAAATATTAAATGAAAAAAATAACTTAAATGCAGTTTTTTTTCAAGTTAATCTTATAACCTAAAACATAAAACAGACATGAAATTCTAAATAACTTCAACCACATGGGTAACGTACTTGTTCACTTGTGAAGAATTATCACTTTGTAGGAACATTATTTCGGTCTTTACCAATTTACTTTCAATCGATTTATATTCTATTTTTGAAGTTATTCCTGAGATAATTTTCATAAATCTAAAAAATCTACAGTCGTGTGGAATCTAGGTCCCGAGGCGTTAACTGAACTAGGAGTTAGGATAAAACGTGAACCGGAAAAAAGAATAAAAATATTACCAAAAATGTGCATAGTGTGGAATCCTACTTCCCATCCAGTGACTCTAAGGTTGAATAATTCAAGTAAGACGGTATTATATATGACTATTTATATTACGTCTATTAGGAACATTATTGTGAATGGTTAATTTTTTGATCATAAGTATTTTAACCAAATTTAATTTGCTTTCTTTTGTTTTTAGCAACGATTTAATCATTTTCAATATCACCCAACCAATACCAATATTGGACGAAGTTTGGTGTTTCCACGAATCCCTAAACAAGACAGACAGAATAAGAATGGAAATTAAGACTTTGAATAATACCAAAGAGTTCGGTGTCACAGCAATAGAAAACGGAAACTATTGGTGTCTTTGTACAAACAAAATTGGTTATTATTCAATCGACTCAGAAAAGGTTGTATTTGTGAAAAATAAACATTTATATAAAAACACATCCGTGATAATGATAAGAGGTGTTGAACTCTTAAGGTATTTGCTGGATATTCAATCTCAACATTCAGATGATTTGAAACGAAAACTTTGTCCTAACGGCAAATGCCCAAAAGATCTCTACACAAGTATTATGCTAACCAATAGTGAAATTTTGGATAATGTTCCGATATCAGAGAAAATGGACTATGGTGACAATATATTGTTGCATGTCACTGAGGGGGATCACATTTTGTTAAATTACATTTTAAAGGAGGATGTCATATTCACAAGGAAACTGCTATTCTGTGAGGATATTCAATTTGTCCCGGAGACTAAAATAGGTAATATATTTTTCATTAAATTTGTGTATTTAAAGATTATCATAATATATATTTGCAATATTTAATCTTGTAAGGTCACCCGTGCGATTTGTAGTCCGATAGTATATTAATTAAAGTTAAGTGAAATTTTGTCGGTTACTAAAGTAATTTATTTTATCTCCTTCTTTACCAAACGTTTCGGACAGCATTATAGTGTCCGTCATCAGGGTAGATGATGGACATTGTAATGCTGTCCGAAACGTTAGCTAAAGAAGGAGGTAGCCCAACTTTGTATTACAGGTAAGACAGCAATACTGTGATTATAAGTGTTAATAAATCTTTGTCATGAAATCTTAATTTTAATTCTATATTATTTAGTTTTTTTTAAATATTTATACTGAGGGATCAGTAGGATTTATAGGTCCAATTAGAAGTTCTACCGAGCCGAACCCTATGATATGAAAATATCTGGAGTCAGTGAAATATTTTCCCATTTGATCTCTGGTGATTTGACGTGTTGTTCTTGTATTGTTTTGTATTTATTATGCTTATAAAATGCACTTGCATAAAATGGATTGACTAATTTGTGGAAAAGTTTGTGGAAGGGTTTATTTTTTCCTGTGGGGGAGATTTAACCCGGACATATAGTCGAAAAAGAAATAATAATTACATAATATTTATAAAGATAATGTTGGGTAATTCTTAAATTGAGATATAATATTGATAAAAATTACTGAAAATAATTAAGTCTCCATAGCTCAAGAGGATGTCTAATTTTTTAATGTGTTATATAACTACATTGAAATTAGTTTTTCGGTATCTATTGGCGAAGTTACGAGCTTTCAGGGTGAAAATTTGTTAAGTATGTGCAATTGTGTATAGTGACGTCAAACGCAGAACAATTCATAATTCGATTAGCAGTGCTGCAGTAAAGCCGTGAATGTACCGTGATGTCACCTGCTTTTCGGCCCGCCAAAATATAAACGTTGTGACAACTTATATATTCAGCATTTTCCAAAACTTCTATTAGTTACGATCATTTGATAACGATAAAAACATGGGTTACCGGGCAGAGTATTGTCCCGGTAAGACTGAGGGTGTTTAGTTCCCAGTTGCTACCGTTAACTTTTCAATTTCTGGTTCTTTTCGGTTTCATATTTTTCTGAGATTAGTTAATATTATCAGTGTATAAAATATATTAATAGTTCTTTTGCTAATTGTTTTGTTAGTTCTGCACAATATGTCAGTCAAAAGTGTAATGATTTTAATGTAATTCACAGGTCACGATGTCATAGTGAGAACAGACCTCTGCCGAGAGTACAGATGTGTAGGCGACTATAGATTCGGGGCTGTTTGGAAAATCTCTAACATAAACTACTGTGAACCAAACATCACGAACTTAGTAAGTATTTTGTAAAACTTCATAGATTTAAATTTCCGGTTCATGAACGTATTATGAAATGGTTACACTTTCAATGCAAGTATTGGTAATAAACAATGATTGCATACAATAAAAATTACTTATATTGGAAGACATGGCACGATCAAGTAAATCAAGTGAATTGAGTCTGGCCATGTAAAGAGTCAGAATAATAGAAGAGTATGTTTGATACGAAGTATGAATGTGAATGAGGAAGTATGTGCCAACCAGAGATGTGCTTTTTTTCAAATAAATCCATTTCAAATGGAAATGTAAAATGCAAAATGGGTATTTTCCATTTTGCATTTTAAATGCTTTTCTCAATGCATTTTCCATTTTAAATGCTTTTTTGCAACATTCTTCCTACTGTCTCCACTCATCTGTTTTTAATAAGCCCCAAATATCAGTCGGTCCTCAACCTCGCTATGAGAGATAATTTACATTTGTCAAGTTGCTCCCTGGTAGGAGCCCTGGCAGTTGAGTGATACCATTACAAAAATACTGATTCAAATACTGAACATGGGGCCATGACGCTGTAATATGGGGATAGAACGTCTAGACGTTAGGAGAAATATTGCAATGGACAGAGCTAGACAGAGCTAGACAGCACAGATTATTTATTTTTCCAAGGGGCAGGACCAACCTACCAATGATCATGCCTTTGGGGAGAATAACTACTTTGTTAAATCACATTTCTTCTGTGATTGACATTTTCAATTTGAACCAAAAAGAATCTAAGACGGCAATAAGCATACTATTTAACAAATCTGGTTAATCAGATAGTATTGATGTACTTACCCATGCAAATAAATGTATGTACTTACTTATTATAAACTGCAATTTATAAACTGTTATTTGTGAAATGTAAATGGATTATACTGTTTTTCACAATAAATCAATAAAATAAAATAAAATATTAAATGTTAGATAGCAGTTTCTATCTTTTTACGTTGGCAACATTAGTCCCGCGCAAATTTTTTGTGGTTTCATAATCTGTAGTTGTGGTGTTTTTGGATTTACCATCATGTAATATGTTTGTTCTACATTGATGTCCATTATTAAATGACAAAATTGTTTAAAAAATCTATAATTATTTTGATTGTTTGACCTGAGAAACCATTTTGCATTTTCAATGCATTTTGAAAATAGGTATTTTGCATTTTGCATTTGAAATGCTTTTCTAAAAACCATTTTGCATTTTCAAATGGAAAAGTTTTAACCCATTTCCATTTTGCACATCTCTGGTGCCAAGACCAAGTTATTTGGCAGTCCGTCTTCTCTGAAACGGCGTGATGGTTAGTTAGTTAGTTAGTAAGTTACATTACAATGGTTTACAAATTAAAAAAAGAGACGTTACTTAAAATTAACAATAACAGTATTTTGCAATGATTTTTTTAGGTGTGTTTAAACATCGAATTAGTTATATATGTTAAGGATGTCTGTATCATTTGCACATTCGTTTGAATAATAAATACATAATCTATGTAAGTGAGGAATTGGTTAATTTGCTTCATAATTTGTGTACGGTGAGATTGAAATAGGAAGTTATGCCTGGAGTGGCGAGTTGATACTTTTAGACTCGACTCAGAAGTCCTCAACAGTCGGACTCCGAATTTACAATTTAAACAATTATAATAATACATAATTGGCTCCCTGCTATTTTCAACATCTGATCTAGCAAAAACTCGATCGATAGACTCGTTGTCCATTAAAATGCATTCTATCAATTTTTGGTGACACGCATTTCTCTGAAATTGGAAACATCATAAAAATTCACTGAATTTAGTATGCGTAATAATTCTCGGCATTCGCATATATTTTATTTCAGCTTTTTAAAAACATTTTAAAAGTTTACATCAGTTCGGAGCCAGTCCCTGGGGAGGAAGGTTCAATCCTCACTAAAACCAATAAAAAATCGTTTTTAAATTTATCTATTTAAAAAAAATGATTTTATTACTATAAAACAGTTAGCCGGTGTTCTACCACGAGCAAAAAATAACTCGCAAAAGCCCATAATATTCATTCACAATTGTTACATAATTTTATGATTTTAGATTTTGACGGCCAAAAGTATTATCTTGATTTAGTTATCAGGGCAGATGTGTAGATTGTGGTGAAGTGTGTGTTTTTGCGTGTAAAAAGTTACGTAAAAAGAAATCATGATGATTATTTTGGCGTGTATAATATTACTCAATAACAATAACGAAATAAAAAAAAATAGGACGCATTAATAAAATAACTGTAATTTTGACTGCAAAATATACTAAGAAAAATATTAACTCTTTATTTTCATGTTATGTAAAACAATAATAAATGTATGACGGATAATTTATTATTGAGGGTAAATTAGTTGGAACGTCAATGTTATACATTATCTTCTCTTAAACTAGATTTGATGAGTAGTTTTTTTCCACAGGATCCAGCTGAGCAGATCCAATATGTGATGCAGACTATGGATGCTATGATGGACCTTCCTGTTAGTACAACTAGTCTCAAGAATGCCGCAACCATGGTGGACGGTCTTCTAAAATTAGGAGAAAATTATACAATTCCTTCGGAAATCCCAAAAACTTTGGAAGCCTTAGTTAGTAAAGTGATTCTGCCAATGAATCAGAGTCAAATAATATCAATCCAGAAACCAGAAGTGAATATTGCTATTGCCATTGCCGAACGAAAATCTATTGTTGGAATAAAAATTTCTTCTAATCCGGATGAAAACTTGGGCTCCTCATTTGAATTCTTGACTTCAGGTTTGTACGATGTTTGTTGTTGTTGTAATTAATGCATTTTTTCTGTTCACACGTTAATACCCTTTATAAATAATAACTCATTTAGTAAATACATATTATGATAAATGACAGTTGTTCGATAGGGTTATGTAATCATTTTGATCTATGCAATTGGATCTGAACCTTATTACTTGGCAATTAAAGTTTATAATAACCTTCCACGCAATAAAATACACGATCTAATTAAATTAAATAATCTTTTTTATTAAAATTTCTTCTAAAAGCTTATCACTTTGTGATGGCATAATTTATTTTATTGAAGCACAAATAACTTTGTTGACATCACTTTATTATATACAACCTCTACATATTTCGCGAACGAATTCTCCTCTTAGGAGGGGTAAGAGTGGGCGAAGTTTATCAGAATTAGGAATTACAATATCGTTAGACGGGAAAGGCCAGTTAAGAGGGAAAATATTTAAAAAGAGGTTTTATAAATTTTATTTGTTTATTAGTTAAATCTTCTTTTTAATTAACATGTTTTATAATTTCGTGTGCAGTATTTTAAGACCTGAGTTTTTATCAAAAGTGTGAACTTTATTCAAAAGAAAATCTGCAAACTCAGATTCACTATATCCATTTTAGAGCTCTGAGTTGTTCTTTAGTTCTGACTTCAAAGTTTCTATTGGTTCTACTTATGTAAAAGAAATTGCAATCATTGCAATTGAGTTTATAAACTCCTGATTTGTCTGTGATTATCGCTATCTTTATCATTATACAGGGTGTCCGGTGGTAAAGTGCAGTAACTTCGGGAGGTGATTCTACGTGATCGTAGGAGTAAAAACGATAAATAACTTTTTCTGAAATTCCAACTTTTAGATGTACTTTTAAGCTAATAACGAAAAATTTCTCCGACGTGCCTAGACGGCATTATTTTTTTCGTCGTTGCCAAATCTACATCCCGCGCCCCCTCGGTAACTAATCCCCGCTACCCCCGGCACCCGAATTCAGTCGGTCAGCTGGTAAACTGTCCCCCGCACCCCCTCCTGCACCCCCCGCTATTAGTAAATCGTGCTTTGAATGTAATGTGTCACAAAATTTGACGGGCGGAGTAAACAACTTTGAAAATTTAATTTATCTAAGAATTTTTGAATTCGTTCACTAGATTTATTGTTTGTTCTCTGCGAACTTTTCATTTGGTTTGAATTTTTGACAGATGTGAAGAGAACCCCGTACAATTTAGATGTCGGTACGTGTTTTAGAGGTATAATGGTTATGGTGCTGATTTTATCAAAATCAAATTTTATAATATTCTTATTATTATTATAATTTACAAGTACAAGTATATTACATTGGATTTATTAATATGGACGTTGTACATTATAATGATTTATGATCAATAAGATGGATCAAGGAAAAAAATATTTATGAGATGTAATATTTTTCGTATGCCTCGTTATTCTGCTGTGTCATTCGTGTGGAAAACGTTCTTTTTTTTTAAATGATTTTCGGCTATGTAATCATTGTTTTTTCTCACCTATAAAATTATGTCCCGTCTTTCCGGTTTATAAAAAAAGGTCTGATTTTTCGGATTGAAATTTTCAAAAAATCCCCAGGGTTTCAAAAATACGATTAAAAAAATAATAATAATACAGAATGTCTTAGAATATTTTCCTTAACCGGAAAAAAAATTAAAAAATATGATGCAAGTGGCCTATTAGTAAAAAGCGATGAAATTAGTTAAGTGTTCAATGAGTTATTAATATTTTTTATAATAAAAAGTGTAACGTGATTTTAGTGCAGTTCTCTTTTTGAATTTGGTAAAATATCAAAACATACGGCGATCTCTGTGTTGTTAATAGTTACAATTCACATGCGGTTTCCATGGATACGCGCCACTCACAAATATGCAACGTTGCCACGTTCACACTTGCGAATTTATCGGGTAAGTTTGCACCTACACTATGGCTTTTTAGCAGGTATGTCTTTTTGTATGAAAAATAAAAAATTGGAATTTCGGAAAAAGTTATTTATCTTTTTTACTCCTACGATCATGTAGAATCCCCCCACGAAGTTACTGCACTTTACCCCCGGACACCCTGTATATTAATTTCTTCATTTTGTTATTAGTGTAAAACGCCGGTTAAATAGTTAGAATTTTTAGATATAAGAAAACAAGTTAATTTAAATTCAAATTTAATTAAAATTCAAAAAAAAAATTATAACCTCTTTTAACCCTCTTTTTAAATATTTTCCCAATTAACTGGGCTTTCCCGTATAACGATATTGTAATTCCTAATTCTGATAAACCCCGTCCTCTTTTACCCCTCCCACCTCCTTCCACTTCTTCTTTCCAATTGTAATCAATATTTAATGGGTTACTTCAGTGTATAGGTACTTAATCCTGATGAGGTGAACTTCGTTCACGAAACATGTAAGAGATGTATATAATAAAGTGATGTAAACAAAGTTATTTGTTCTTTAAAAAAATAAATAATGCCAACACAAGAAGAAATTAGAAGAAATTTTCTTCGGAAAATTAAATTTTATTTATCATTCAAGAAAATGCTTTTGAAATAACAGTTCCTACCCCTTAAATTTTGAAGACATAAATTAAACTGTAACATTATTTAAGCTTTGTGAATCTTTTTTATTCTTCTTTCTCATTTCCCCTGTCTCTTTTTTGGGTATATTTATTCTTTTAATGTCCATTTTGATGGTAGAATGTAAACCAAACGTAATTTCTAGTATCTTTGAAAAAGTGGTGGTAAATTGTGTCAAATGCGGCTCTCATATCTGGATAAGAAATGGTGCTAACTTACCTGCCTGTAACAGGGGTTTTATCTGAAGTAATCCAGTTTCCAATTGATGATCGGTAAACAATTAACTGAAGTGTGAGGTTATTTGAGAAGAAGCAATTTTTATAATATTTCTTCTAAAAAAGGTTAATGTGATATAGGTTTATAATAACCCAAAATTTTGGCATCAAGGCGAGGATTTTTTATTATTGGAGTAACAACTGCAAGGGAAGTCACTAAAGGACTTATTAAACCAGTATTATTCTTTATAGTATTTAGGCATAACCCATGAAAAGCAGCAAGGCTTTTACCTTCTTTAACATCTGTCGGTAGCTCATTAAAAATCTCAAATCCTTTAAAATAGAAATTGTTTTATGTGCCTGACAAATTTGTTTTTGGAAATCTAAAATCTCCATAGTTTCTCTAGGGGTAGCCATGTATTGCGAAATTAAAATTTACAATCTTATTGGCGGATGGGCAAAAGATGTAAAACCACGTATCGATTATATTAAAAAAATGTTTTTGTTTTCAGATTTACCTACGGATTATTCTGAAGAGGTTATTATTTTGGTTAATATGTCTTCAATTCTAAGCAACCAACCTTCTGGCGGTGTGAAGCTCTCTTTTATAGTTTATCGGAACGACAAAGCATTTTCAAACACGAAACAACAAGTTGGGGACGATATGAAAAGAGTTAACGGGAAAATCATCAGCATACAAATAGGAAATATTTCTAAGCTTGGTAAAAATGAATATGTAGATTTACATTTTAAGGCTAACGTGAGTAAGATAGGAAGGGAACGTGAAAAGAAGGAGTGCGTTTTCTGGGATTTTGGTTTGGGACCCACAGGCCAGTGGTCTATTGAAGGCTGCGACTTTCTGGGAGAAACTGACCTCGAAGGCTGGGAAACCTGCAGATGTTATCATCTCACGTATTTCGCTCAGCTTTTAAGCATTCACGGTGCCCACAACCAAGATAACCTTAAACATCTCGTGAGTAATTTTCACTATCGAGTGTTGACATATATTTCCTTTTTTGGTTGCATTTTATCCATCTTAAGTCTGTTTACTGTTGTCCTCACAGGAATTCTATTGAAGACCTGGAGAAATGGCCTGGTTCACAAGCTTAGGATGAATTTAGTCGCCTCAATTGGAATCATGATGTTCAATTTCTTGTTTATTTCCACACTAGACTTAAATGACAAAAACTCATGCACAAACACATGCTTTGTCTCCGGAATTATTTTACATTACTCGGTTCTTTCAACCTTTTCTTGGATGTTTGTAATAGCCTTTTTTTACTATACAAAGATTGTGAAATCCATGAAATATTCTAAAAACTCCATACTGTTTCTTGCTCTAGCTTTTGGGTGGCTGTTTCCCTTGATACCGATGATTCCTCTTCTAGCTTTTGATTCTGACAGCTATACAAACAATTTAGGTAATTACTTTTGCTATCCGAGTGGATACGGTTTTTGGCTAGCAGTTGTTTTACCTATCTTAATATTTATTATTTTTAATACTGTACTTTTGTTAAGCATTCTTTATTCTATTTATCACACCTCGCGCGACGTACATGCGAGTATTTCAAGAGAGAGAAAAATCGTTCGGGACGTCAGAAGGTTCACTTTCCTTTTCTATCAATTTGGACTGATATGGATTTTCGGGTTATTTTCAAATGACTTATTCATGGCCTATCTTTTTTTCATAAATGTTTCACTTCAAGGCTTGATTCTGAGTTACATTTTTGTTTTGGGGGATAGAAATACTAGGAAGCTGTGGCTTTCCAAATTAAATTCGTATCCCGGTGAGGAAGCATCTTGCGTGAAATCGGAAATATCTAGACCTAGTAGTAACATTGAGAAAGAAAACAAATCCCTAATCCTAATTTGAAAACTCAGGGAAAACATTTAATTCTTCCAGGTTTCCGGTTTGTAATGTAAGAATATGTTCTTGTTACGAGTGTTCCGAAGAAGCATATTTAAAATTATTAAATGACATGTCGTGAGCCAAATAGAATACTGGCTTTAACCAAAAATTAATCACTAAAACATTTTTTCGTATTTTGAATACTGTCACCATAGCCTCAGGTAATGCTAGTTCAGAAGATTAATCATAAGTGCGGTCACGGCAAGAGTCCAGCACTGTTCGGTTATACCTTTGATCTTGAATAGAGAGGTTTCTAGGGATATTTAAATAAAGATAAATACAGGAAACTATAAATGAGGACTGCACACGATTAGCACTAATAAAAGTTTAAAAAAAGCGAAGAAAGCATTCCATAATGGAGTGCTCATATCAACTAATAAATAGCAAGGGACAGGCATACAAACACCATAACAATACACGAATGTATTAACTCCAATATCTGCAATTGACCTACCATAAAAAAAGACGAAATAAAATATCTAGGAATCATAATTAAATAACCATAACCTCAAATGAACACGTCATATCAAACAATTTACAAATAAACTCCTCAAAACAATACATATTTTAGTAAACTTTAAACATATACAAATTAAAACGAATGAAAACAATATGTTTTGTCCTTTTTTGTCATTCAATTGAATTTTTCATTCATTCAGTTGGGGAGGAGCAACAAATTCAGCCGTCAGTCATATGGAAATCGCACAGAAAACCATCATTAAGGTTATACTTTTATATTCTGCACATTTGTTGTACTAGATATATGACAATTATACATTAAAAAACACTACAGAACCACATCTTCGACCAAAAACAAGTTCGACCAATAACAATCACAAACTATCAATAATAGACAAGTTAGATAAGCGTACAAAAAAAAATATAAAAACTCTGACAAACACAAGCTTTCGACAAAGACACAAAAATACCAGGCAATAAAAGGATTCAACAATCTTTTACTCGATATAAAAAGTGAGAAAAACAAAAAAATACCATATAATATCATACACAAAATTTAAATATGGATTTGAACAAAAGAGGTAATATTACAAAAAAATTACAACGTAAAAGAATCAAACACATATACGTAATACACAATACCATTTCAATACACACATCATAATATACGAGTACAACCATACTTCATTAGTTCTTGACTTTTTTTCTTTGCAACCTTAAGTATTGTATTTTATTTTATTTTAATTTATTATTTCATATTACCTTTTTTAAATATGATTAAATTAGATATGTGCGCATCAGCAGAATACTGCCTGCTCTTTCAATAATAAAATGGGGGCCTCCTCACAAGTTAACCACTCAGTGAGACTACTGTGAAATAATGTTTCTTAACTTTATTGTTATTAGTTATTTATTTATTTATTTATTTATTTGTTTGTTCACGCCTTGACGGCTTTTACATGCAAGGTAAATTATACAGGAGCATTATAACAGGTATATAGCATCATGAGAAGTATAACATAGTATTTATGATAATAAGCTGAGCATGAAAGACAAGTTGGCACAACACAGGTAAGTATTAGTATACGATAAGTAAATTGTATATTGTATAGAGGAGTTCAACCAGCAAATACTTATTTGGGCTCAGGCTACAGTACATTCAGCAATTATAATTGTCACAATATTACACAAAACATAATTACAAACAAACTCGAAACATACCTGTTGGCAGTGGTGCAAAACATTTTCTAGCGATTTATAAAAGTAAGTAATATTCTTGTAATTTAAAATATATATATATATATATATATATATATATATATATATTTTTTTTTTTTGCTATTATAAATGTACGTAAGTTTTTTTATTATTATGACATAAATAAAAGGTACACAACAATTACAAACAAAAAGAAGTAGGTATTATGAAAGTAGTTACAGAGTATTAAGTTTATTATTATTAACAATCAACAGGATTTTTGCTTAATATCTGCATACATATACGCTTTTTAAAGGAGGCGATGTTTTTATTAAAAAATATATCAACAGAGCATGTTTCATTCCCCACACGATGCAATCTCTGAAGACAAGATTAGTTATTGTATCTACTAAAAATAAAACTCTGTTGAATGGCAGTTGGGTATGGAACTGGCGGAGGAAGGATGGAACTAGACTTATTGGTGCAAAGGTGTGATATCTGAGGCGTACTTGTGGTAAAATAAAAAAAATCTTGCAAATAGTGTAATGGATGCATGGAACAAACTTTGATTTTACTAATTTAAACCAATTTGTTTGATTGAATTATTTTTTTTTAGAAGAAATTAACTATTTTTAAATGACTTATTTTGACTTTCACCCGTTAAGGGTAATCTTCCCATACATTTTAAATTTAAAACAACTCAATTACTATTATACTTATTGTGAAATTAGATATGTGCGCATCAGCAGAATACTGCCTGATCTTTCATTAATAACTTTAATTACAATAATTACTCTTAATAACGCTGTTAAAGTTAGGAGTTTCGAAAAGAGTGCAAGAGCGTTGTGATTAAGAAAGGGAATGTTTGGTGGTTTGGTAAGAAGAGTGGATGAACAAATAAAGGAAAATAAAGAAAATATTGATTAATGGTAGAAGACGCCCGAGGAAGACTTGGCACAGTCAATTTAATCAAATATAATTGCTTGACATACATATAGTTCCTAAGGCTAATTACGAAGCTAAATAAGGTAACTTTAAGGGAGCAAAAATAATGTATTTTACAAAACTAGTACAGAAATAAGATAAAAAATTTGAATGATTAATAAACTAAAATTGTATTCCTACCTACTCTTGTGTTAATTTTTTTTTTTTTTTGTATTAGGCAATTCACCCTAAAGAGAGTGCTTTGTGCCGATTGGGTTAAGATATATGGTTAAACTGATGTGAATTATCTATAAGGGGACTGGACATATCATATATTAAAGTCATTCAAATCTATAAACTTATAAAGAATAGAATATACGCGAGAGTTGTTGAGAGACAGCAAATATGGAATACTAAGGGGAGACTGGTGGGTGATTTTAATAAGCAATCGATACATGCCTTTGAAAGAAGAATGGTTTTTACAATTGAAGAAAACATGGTCAAGAGTCTCATCCTCCACACCACACTGGCATAATGAACTTTCGAGCACCCGAATTTTAAACAAATGAGTTGCAATAGAGCAGTGGCCAATTCTCATTCTCGAGATACAGGAAATAAATCTTTTGGACTTTTTTTTGCCGTGGAAACAGGGTTTACTTGGAATATGATTTTGTATTCCAGCATAGAAAGATCCAGTTTGAGTTTTCGTGACTATCCAATTTTCTTCCCAGGAACGAGACATGTTGGATTTAAGAATAGAGAAGACGTCAGAGACAGGAATTTTAAAATCTAAAGGAATAGAACCAGATACAGTTCCAAGTTTAGCGAGAGAATCAGCTTTCTCGTTACCCTCAATTCCTAGATGGCCAGGCACCCAAACCAGTATTGTCTCAAACATAGATTCGTTTAAAGAATCGAGGATTTTTTTAATATTACAAATAACATAGTCTTCTGGACATCGAACGATATTAGAGGAAATTTTTAATACTGCACTTAGAGAGTCAGTACACAGTAAGGCTCGACGAATATTAAGGAGTTGGATTTGAATTAAAGCTTGTTCAATTGCGAAGCATTCTGCAGTAAATATGGAAATTTCTTTAGGCAATTTATAAGACAGATTAACATTGAATTCAGGAATATATACCGATGCGCCACATTCTTTGTGGTCGGATTTGGAACCATCTGTGTATATGAGGGAAAATCCAGGAAACTTTGAAAATATAAAGTTTTTAAAATGTTCTTCAACATTTTGAAAGTTATTAGTTGATGATAAAATGTTCGTCCGGAAGTCAGAAATTATTACGTTTGGGATAAAATTAATAGCATTAAACGGGGTACTGTAAATAGGAAGGATTGGATCATCTTGTAGATTTTGAAGGTAAGAAGACAGAGATCTAAATGATAGAAAACTTTTTAATAAGAGAGGGAATCGATCTCTATCTATTACCCTCCTTCTGTTATTCAAAATACTGAACAAACGATCGAGACTCTGTTCCAATGAGTGACGCGATAAAGATAACGCTTTGAAGATATATCTATCCGCGAGGTATTGTCTTCTCAAAAATAAGGGAGGATCTACACATTCTATCTGAAGAGCATTAATTGGAGAAGATTTCATTGCCCCAATAATCATTCTGAGCCCTTTTGATTGGATTCTTTCAAGTTTTTTATCCAGATATTTAGGAAGTGGGTCGAAAAGAAATGTGCCATAATCCAAGTGACTTCGAACGAGGGAATTATACATTAGTTTAAGAGTAGTAGGATGGGATCCCCACCATACTCTGGAAACAGCTCGCATCATATTAAGCCCCTTTTCACACTTAGCAGAAACGTTCTGAATATGAGGGAGCCAGGAAAGCTTATGGTCCAAAAGCAAGCCAAGAAATTTTATTTGCTTAACGATTTGAAGGGGGAAATTATCAAAAGAGACTGTAAAGTTAGGCAGTTTTCTTTTGCGAGTAAAAGCCACTACCTTGGTTTTAGAGGTAGCTAAATTCATTCCATTTGTCAACATCCAAACTTTAATATTATGTAAGGCCAAATTTAATTCCTTCGCAGCATGCAATAAATTTTTGTGAGATAAATATATGAGAAAATCGTCCGCAAAATAAAGTCGCTTAATAGACGAAGGGATTACAATGTCTAAATCACTAATATAAATATTAAATAATAATGGACTGATAACAGACCCCTGGGGTAGCCCTTTCCAAAGTTTGCGCTTCAATATGTTTGAGGAAGAGTGGATAATAATGGATCTGTCTGTTAGCAAGTTGATAATAAATTGAACTAATTTTATGGGGATTTTTATTTTAATTAATTTTTCCTTCAAAACATCAATTAATACATCGTCGTAAGCTGAAGAAAGATCTAGAAATGTGGCCAATGTACAAGAGTTAAGGGATTGAGAAATACGGATATCTGTTGTTAACAAACTTAAATTATCCATAGTAGATTTCTTTTTCCGAAAGCCGTATTGATTAGGAGGGATAATACTGTGATTTTCAACAAACCATTCTAATCTGTTCTTTATCAAATGTTCCACTACTTTAATTAAACACGACGAAAGAGCAATAGGACGATAAGATGAGACTTCGGACGGATTTTTCCCTGGTTTTAAAACCGGGAGGATTTTTTGAACCTTCCAGACATCCGGAATAAATCCTGTTTCAAACATGTTATTAATTAAGGATAAGAAATATTCAACCGACATGTCGGAGAATGCTTTAAAGAAGCTATATAATATTCCATCAGGACCCGGAGAAGAGTCAGAAAGAGATTTGATTACTCGTTTTAGTTCACTAACTAAGAAAGGAGAGTCTAGCCAGTTAGAGTGAGATGGATATGAAATAAAAGAGGGCATTTCTTCACATGTGGCAACTGAAGGAGGGGCAATTTTATCAGCAAAACCTATAATAATTTCCTCCGGAATATGTTTGGTACGCTCCGGAGCATATGACGAACCGAATTTTTTTAAATTAGTCCAAACAGATGACTGGGGAGTTTCAGGAGACAAGTTTTCACAAAATTTTCGCCATCCAGACCGCTTTTTATTTTTCAAAATACGTTTAGTTTCTGATTGGACGCGTTTCACTGATAAGAAATTTTCAAAAGACATGCATTTGCGGTAAATGGAAACTGCTTCTTTTCTAGAGTTAACAGCACGAGTGCATTCTTCGTCCCACCACGGAGTCGAATGTTTAGTTTTAATGTTAACTTTACGCTTTGGAATGGATTTTTCTGCTGCTTTTATAACTATACTAGGAAATAATTCACATTGTGTACTGATGTTCCCAAGAGAAGATTTTACAGAGTGAACAAGAGAGTCTAATACAGAAGAAAAAAATCTCCAGTTCGCATCTTTCGTTTTAAATTTAAAATTATTGTTAATTGTAAAGGAATGCGAGGTGGTTAGATGGTGAAAGAGGATTATAATAGGGAAATGATCACTGGAAAGGGGGTCTTTAAGTATGTTCCAAGAACATTTACGTATGACCGAAGATGAACAGAGAGATAAATCAACAACACTTTTCCTTTGTTGAGGGGGGGTGAATCGGGTTGGAGATCCGTCGTTTAAATTACATAAATTATGGGAATCAATAAAATCTAAAAGATTACGGCCAGAACGATTCGTTAATTCACTACCCCAAGAGGTAGAATGAGCGTTAAAGTCGCCCAGTAACATATACGGGGGACGGATCTGAGACATAAATGATGACCATTCGTTTTCATCAAAAATAGTGGAGGGAGGGACATATACTGATAGTATTGTAATATCACATACAACAGCTGCTACTATCTGAAAATTGTTAGAGAGAGTATGAAACATGATTGGTTTGAAAGGGATAGAGTCATGGATGATTAAGGCAGCGCCTCCCTTACCATCCAGTCTATCATGTCTAAGACAATTATATCCAGAAATCTTAAATAGATACGAGGGTTTAAACCACGTTTCAGAAATAGCGGCAACTGAAATTTCATGTTCATCGAGTAATTTTACAAGTTCAAATTTATTACAGATTAGACTTCTGATATTCCACTGAAGAATTCTGTTCAGTTTCGGAGACATTAGGAAGACAGGATAATAAATATTTAATGCAATCGGCAGCGTTGGACGGTATATTATTGTTGTTTGAAAGAATAGAAATTAAGAGGGTAATTAATGTCTGAATGAAAGCAGAATTTTCATTCACCACTTTCCCTAAATTAGAGGAAGATTGGGAACTATTTAAAGCACTCCCATTGAGTGTCTGAGATTTATAATTCCCATTTGGGTTAAACAAAATATCATTATGTTGATTTTTATCAATAGAAGCAATAAATTTTGGTTTTGGTTTGAGTCGTATAAAAATTGTTTCCCTGTGAGAAGATGATGGAGGAGATTTAGAGTAAGATAGATTGCAAGGAATTGAGGTAGATGTTACCTCTGCAAACGATTTTATTGCAGGTGGGAATAATTTTGATGCCTGGAAATAGGAAATGTTGTCTGAAGCCATTGATTGTTTAATATTCCTTTGTCTGGTCAATTCTGGACAGGCCACACTAACCGCTGTATGATTTCCCTTGCAGTTAATGCAACGTGGATCATTCTATGATTTTTGGCAAAGATCAAAGGGGTGGTCTTCTCCGCAATGAAAACAACGTGGAGGGGAACGACATATTGGTTTTGAGTGTCCGAAACGGCAGCAGTTAAAACACTGGATCGTCGGGAATTTATATACTTCCACAGGGAGTGCGTTGTAATAAATAAATACCCGAGATGGCAAAGTTTGGCCTTCAAAAGTAATAACAACCGATTGTGAGGGTTTCCATGTAGTGGTTCCATTAGATGTATCTTTGTAATTTAATCTACGTGCTTTTAAAACCTTAGGGGTCACTTGAGAATCATTAAGTGCATCAACAATTTCAGATTCTGAGAGATCGGTTGGTATACCTCTCACTCGGCCCATTCTAGTAAGGTTGTAAGTTGGAATATAAGATTTAAATTTGTGGTGTGAAAGCGTATCTATTTTTTGGACAAATTCATTTGCAAAGTTTGCGGATTTAAATTCTAGGGATAACTTATAGCGGCCTTCCGGCTTAATAGATCCGTTAACTATGCCAAGGTTACTGTTTTTTGAACTAAAAATGAATTTCCCGAAATCCAGAGGATGAATGATTTTTCCTTGTTCAGTACTTTGGACATTGACAATGAATGGAGCCGAGGAGGATGGGGAATAACTTAGTTCAGTATTTTTAGATTCTGATAATATGGTATCCTTACGACTTTCCTTAGGGTTTGAGGTTTCATCGGATTGCGAAGGTTTAATTTTGGGTGGTACATTAAGACAGAGCGATGGTCTTCGTTTTCTGGAAGGGACTATTATAGAAACATCCGATTCATACTCATCTCCAATATTAAATATGGACTCGGGGTCAGGAGGTCGATTTTCATCTTCCTCCATATTTATAAATTAATTAACAAAAAAAAATAATAATACAGTCTATTTGATTGACTGTACACACGAATTTATCAAAACCTAAATATAACAAACAAATAATAGAAAACAAAAATGTAACAATAATTTCTTATCTGTACGAAGTCCGCGACAGCAGGTAGGCAATTTGTCAAACACAGAGCACGACTATCCACTACCGTAGTTCGATGACTAATCCCCTTGTGTTAATTGTAACTATATCTAAAAAAGTAGTAATCAAAGTAAGAATGTTCTTTATTGTAGAAATATACCAAGTCATAATAAATGTATTTAAAGGGTAGAGAAAATTATAGTTGGTTAAAGTATTGAAATATTCATCCTTTTTTTATTGTGTACTGTGTATGCACTTATCGAATACATTTGAAGTGAGATAATTATTTTTACATTTAAGCTAAATACTCATGTTAACCTTTTTTAAATAAAAACTAATTGAAATATATAAGTAATTGTTTATTATTTATATCTGTTTGCACAATTTCCGATAAAATTGTCCCCTTCACACAATAATAATAGAGTATGAGAGTTCTTGTTAACTTCTTGTTAATTCTCATTTTCATTAACGATATAACAAATTGCTTCGACGATGTCGAGGTATTGCTCTTTGCTGATGACATCAAGCTTTACAAAAAAATAACTGATATAAATCATTGCCAAATACTACAATCAAATATTAATAAGTTTAAAGATTGGTGCGTACAAAATAATCTGTTTTTAAATGTAGACAAATGCAAAACCCTGACTTTCTGCAGAAATAAAAATCCTGTTTTATTTGAATATTCCATTAACAATACAGCTTTAGAAAGAGTCACGGAAATGAGAGATCTCGGAGTTATTTTGGATGAAAAACTAAATTTCGCCAATCATATCCACCAAATTGTAAACAAAGGCATTAAGAACAACTAAAAACAACTAAAAACGTTAACTCCATACAAGCCATTAAACTGTTATACATATCTCTAGTTAGAAGCATAATTGAATATAACTCAGTAGTTTGGTCTCCCTCTTACAAAATTCACATTAATAACATTGAGCGAATACAAAAAAAATTCTGCGTTTTATAAATTTAAATTAAATATCCCACTAGAAGACTTACAATATCATTTCTTATTAAACACTCTAAAAATACACACATTGGAAGACAGGCGTAAAATAAACGACTTTACTTTTTTATTCAAGATTCTAAACTCTAAATTCGACTGTTGCGAACTTCTGCAACCCATAAACTTACGAATACCTACAATAACAATACGACAAAATACACTATTCCACTGCAACACACATAAGCGCAATTACATTGCGAACTCCCCAATACAACGGTTTCACACTATGGGAAACCAATACTTAGGTGATGTCGATATATTTAATATTAGCTTTGCGAATTTCGTGGATAACGTAAAAGACCAATTTCAATACTATTCCTAAATGGAAGTTATATTTTTGTAAACAGTCAAATCGCTGTATTTTTTAATTTATGTTCTTGTTATTTTTAATTTTGTTTCTCGCATATACTTATGTAATTTTATTTTTATTATTTCTTTCTTTTCTTTCTTATGTTTCAAAACTGTCATTAAATTTGTACCACCCACATGTAAAAGCCCTCTGGGCGTTAAATAAATAAATAAATGGCCCTTTGCTCAAATTTTGCATTTGTATGGCGATTTCATAGTTGGTTTCTCACTCTTCTTTCTGAATTACAATGAATGTATTAATATCAACGTGTTTGTTTTCTGTCTTATGTTTATTCAAGTATTTTTATAAAATTATCTTTGTTATGATATATCTAAATGTAACTTTTCTAAATCAGGAATATCTTCATAGTTGGACGGTCAAAGCACAACCATGGAATCGTTACCAGGTAATGTTAGGGAATGGAAATTTCCAATTATTACGAAGCCTATCTATGCTGAAAACACGGCTCCTTTGTTGAGATATTTTATTTTTAACCCATGGGCCTCCGAATTATTAAGCCAAAAAATTGTCCTTCACATCCGAATTAATTTTGTACCTCTGCAGTTCGCTGCCTTAGTTCTTGTATGTTCAATAGACCATTTAGCAAATTTTACAGAAGACGTTTTTTTTGTTTTTACAGGCAAATTCTAAGAAATTCTCGAATTTGGTCATTTCGTTTAATACATATGTGTAACAGGAAATTATTAAAGATCATTTTTCGAAGATTGAAGCTAAAATATGCCCATATTATGACTTTAAAGGTGGACGTTGAACATGGCTTGAAAATGATGAATGATTATTTTGGATATTGAACATATCGTCTGGAGATTGAACAATTCGGCTCCCATTAGTTTGAGGTAGTTTTTGTTCAATTAGCCAATTAGTGGTAAATTGTATATACAGGATGATTTTCAGATTTCAAATAATTTACTTTTATCTTAGTTAGTAGTTGACGTAAAGTATTTTTTTAAATATACAAACAGAGTCCTTTAGTTGATTTTTCACAAAAACTGCTGTATATAAATCATCCAATATTTTGGAAGTTTGAAAACAATGCACAAGTACAAAGGTACCTATCGCTAATATACTACTATCGGTTGTCAGTGCATGCGTGATGTGAAATATTCTTACATCGTACGTATTACGACCACCGTGGTCTAGGGGTTCTCTTGACTAGAAATCCGGAGGTCGCGGATTCAAATCCCGGCGTGCGCAAGTGAATTTTATTTGATTCATTTATGTTATTTCACAAATTATTCATTTAAAATAACATATAGTCTATTTGCGGCATGTTCCAGAGAGGAAGATATGGTGTAAAGACCACCATGAAAATTGAAATGGCTTTAGCTGTGTTTGGTGATCAGATCTGAATAAATACTCACATACCATCTCTCTTCTCCTTCATCCTCCTTCTTCTATTTCTCCTCTCCATCTCCTTCCCCTCCACACTACCTTCAGCCTCACAATATACTAATATACCCCAATTGGGGATTCCATAGTCTCACTGGTTCCAGATGGTTGGGAGCAGTTGAGACTGTGTGAGGTATTTCATAAAAAAAATCCCGAGTGATGCGTAAAATTATTGAAATTCAACTCTCAGTTGAAAATTTTTTTTTTTTTATTGTTTCGTTACCTACATTTAATAAATGTAATTTTTAAAGCTTACTTACTTTAGAATGATTTTTTTTTCTTTCGGAAGGTCTTATTTACCGTGAGCTTATTATTTATGTTGATTATCGTGAATAAAATAATATTTTTTTAAAATACTTTCAGCTCTTAAAATCCTAAAATTATAATATCCCGCGATTTGGGTTATGGGTGTGCGGTATTTAACATGACATTTATTGTTGTTAGTCGTTTGCCTAGTTGGTTTTATTGTAGTTCCTACATAAGAATATGTTTATTGTTTTTTATGTGACTAAAAAAAAAAAAAAAATCAGAAACTTTTAATTGAATGAATTCAATGTTGATTATTTTATTATTTGGACTTAGTTTTCATCAACGATCTCAGCAGTGATAACGGACTCAATATGTGTCGTAGATGTCTTTCAATCAGACTATGAGGATAGTCGACTTTTTGCACATTTCAATTTCCTGGCTCTTTTGTTGTATTTCTTGAATAAAAATAAGTTTTAATGCACTAATATTATGTATTAATACTCATTTTAGATAAAAGTCCTCAGTTTGTAAATAAATAATCGAATAAATAAATAATAAATGAAGCATCTTGTATATTTGCCTAGCAAATTCAAGAAGTACATGTAAAATATTGTGAAAAAGCCTAAAAATAACCTAATTTTAAGACTCACCTTTCTATTTGAGCTACTGGTCTAAGGTTTATTGATTTTGGAGTCGGTGAAGTCATTTTTCAGTTCAATAACAGTATATATATTCGCAATTAAACGTATTATTAGTGGAACAATTTCGTTGTTAGAAAACAACTAAAAATCAACATGGCCGCACATTTTAACTAGCCGGCTCCTGATTGGTTGACAATGGAGATTGAACATTCAAGACCTCAACCTTCTGCGGGATGTTGAACAAATATCTATGAACTTTCTTAAAAATATTATATTCATAACTTTGAGTGTTTGGATGTTCAATATCCAGGAGATTGAACAAATAAGAACTGGAACATTATTCCGTTAGTGGATATTGGCACTGGAAAAATGCTTAAAATGTCACTTAAAAACCAAAAAATATGGTTTTTTTGAACTTCATTAATGCGCAATAGGCTAATGAACATATTGGCATTCATAATTTAGTTTTGCAAAAAAAGGTCTGTTGAACATACAAGAACTAGGACAGCGAGTTGTATAACGCTCGTAATATAACTTTTAAACTAAACATGTAAACGTAAACGTACTTTTGCATTGAATCAAGATTTGTAAAAAATATAAGAAGTGTTTAAAAAAATTAAATTATATGATTACACGAGGATATAAAAATAACGTTATAATAAAAACATTTTTTAAATTTTTTTTCTATAATTGGATTAAGAAAAGTTGTACATTAATCATACTTATTACCATAATATATATTTTTTACGTAAACATGTACTTAAAACTAAACATTAAATTTAGTATGATAGTCCTAAAAGCATTCAGGGACGTGGAGGGCCTCTTTGCATGATTTGCATTTCCAGCGAAATCCTGACCTCTTAGACCAGTATAGCTTTAGGGAGAACTTTTGACATGAAGCCATCAGCAGGCACAGGGCGAAGTAGGACTGCAGCTCATCGGAAGTCACCTCCGTCCATCCTGGATCTGGCTTGAACGCAATCCTTTGTGATGCATATATGTAAACAATAAAAATATTAACACCAAAAACGTATCCTTTTTGTTTTTTGTTATTTGAATTGTAAAATCAATCTTCTGCTAAAAATGTACACATTTATTATATGAAAATTGCTGCCCAAAATGCCGCCGTGAAGAATTGCAAGTGCGCCGGCAACTTCGTCTTGTCCTCTTCCAAATCCTGCAACGTACTTCTTCGTACTTCTGGGTTGCCGGTAAACGGAATCCGGCTGATATTTGGAGACGAGTTCCACGTCCATTTATCAGGATTGGTGGTTTTGCGACGTTTTGCTGGAGGTATGGAAGCAGACGGGCCTATTTCACTTGTTGAAACGTCCAAAACTTCCACTGTCTCCTCAGTGGATTCTTCGTCCTCAGACTACGGATCTGGGGAATGTATGTGGTCACTGAGGTTATCGTCGTAAGATTTAGCCAATAAACTCTCAACTTGGGCTGATGTTTGCCGCCCACCACGCGTTTTACGAACAAGCTTGTCAATTTCCGAACCACCCGCCATTTAGAAAAAATTCAACGACCAAGAAATCTAACCAAATTTCAGGAAAAAACTTTACTAATGGAGTCATGCCAATACTACGAACCGAATGCTTAATTATCTACAGAGCGATTGGCATTTAAAATTTTAAACATAGATGTCACTCATGTATCCCTTTTTCATTTTTAAGCCGACATAGATCAGACCCGCCGGGACGGCTCGTTTGATTTTAAGACACATCGCTGTACACACGCCGGGACGGCGTCGTTTGAGGCCAATGGTTTAAAGAAATAATCTCACAGTTTTAGAGCAATCAGCTATCCAATGCCTTGATTCGAAAAAAAACGATAGCCCGTTTTATACCATTTCAGAAATTTGGTTTTAAAGTGGATATATCAGTGAAAGTTAATTCTAAAAAACTGAAGGTAGTATTTAAGAATTGGCATTAAATTTGTACAGCGGCAGAAAATATTTTTCGAAACTTCACATTCACATCACAAAAAATCGTTTTTGTTGGAGAAATATCAAACATGACCTAAAATATACTTTTCAAAAGATTAGAGATTGGATTATTGTGGTACTCTTTTAGATTTCAGAACGGTAGAACGTCTCATAATGTTATGTACCTGGGCTGATGCAGGCCAATCCATTTTATTTTAAGAACATGACCACTAAAACTTAATGTAAGAAAGGTTTTAGGTGGTACGCCTGCTTTTTGAATGTGTAAGAGCGAGATGACAGATAGAGGTATAAAAGATGACGGATGCATCTGCTCGTTCTCTTTTCCAAACCGACAGCTCAGAAGATAGAAGTAGTCAATCCGTACTAAATTGTTAATAAACATTATATCCGAACACGCGTTCTATTATTGAGTACCACCAAGTCTGTAAATAACAGTGGCGCAGCCTACGGAAATCGTAAAAACATCGATTAAAAGAATCGACGCGCGAAATTTCGCACAAAAAAAAAATACGCGATATTGTCGGAAACATCGGATTGCAACATATTGTTCGGGTCGGTAAAAAAGGCCGGACCGAAATTGTTGTTTTCTTCACTGGAAGGAGTGAAGAAGAAGAAGAAGCCACTGGAGCCAGCCAGTTTCTCGGAAGGGGGAAGCACGGGAGGGTCCAGGGCGTCAAGCGGCAGCATCTCCGAGGGTCAAAGGATCGGAGGGGTCCGGGCCACAAGAGTGGTCTGGGGCAGCCATCAGCAGCACCGAGGGTCAAGGATCGGTGTTACCAGGTCTTAGGAGCGGTCTGGAAAGAGCCATCCAGCCAACAAGGGTCAAGGAGCGGTTTCCTGAGAGGATCCAGAGAGCAGATTGGAGAGCGGAGAAATCTCATTGGGAAGTTTTTTTTCTGTTTTTCTTTTCTTGTCTTGTGGGTACCATCTGGGCAGAGGAAGCATGGAGTCAGGATTGGGGTCCTTCAGTTTGCGTGACGGTAACTGGGAGAACTTCAAGGTCCGTCTCGAGCAGTACCTCCTTGTGAATGATGAAAAGTACGCATCGGATGATAAAAAAAGAGCTATTTTCCTAAATGCTTTGCAAGATGATTGTTTTTCTCTACTGGTAAATTTGTGCATTCCAAAAAAAGTAACAGAGGTTGATTTAAAAGATTTGATATCTAAGCTCAATGAATATTGTTGTACGACAAAATGTTTTTTTGAAGAAAGATCACAGTTCTATTCAGCTAAACAAAGGAATGACGAATCAGTTCGCGATTTTGCTGTTCGTTTAAAATCTCTTTCTAGCAATTGCAAATTCGGGAATAGTTTATCAGAGAAATTAAGAGATTTCTTTGTATTAGGTTGTAAACCCGGTAAGATTAGAGAAAAATTATTTCTCGATAGTGAGTCATATACTTTCGAAAAATGTGTGCAAGTAGCAGAATGTATTGAACTTGTAGCTTCAACTCAATTTCAATCGGCTGATAACAGAGTTTTAGCTAATGTAAAAGTCAGCGGAGGTCGTGTCTCACCTAATACGCATGTGAAAAACAGAGATGGATATAGTTTCAAGCAAAGCAGTAGTAATAGTCGTGCGCGATCGCCGGTTCATCAAGTTACAAAGCGTAATTGTACGGTGTGTGGTTATAATAATCACACGGCGGTAGAATGTAGATTCAAAAATTATGTATGTAAAATTTGTGGTACTAAGGGTCATTTAGCAAAGCAATGTAAACATGTTACAACACATAAAAACGTGAATACTTTGTTATCGGATGGAATGGTTGGTGATATACTAAGTATTGAGCCATATTATATAGAAGTTTCACTCGATGGAATAAATAATAAATCCATGGTAGATTCTGGAGCATCTTGTAGCGTAATTCCCGAAGAGTGTTATTTCAATAAATTCAGCAGTATTGAGTTAATGCACGAAAACGTGAGCTTACGGAGTTTTGACAATACGCTCATTGGTGTGGTAGGTACTTTCACACCGATACTAGAGTTTAACGGCGCCACCGACTCAAAATTATTGTTGTCAGTAGCTCGTCTCTCTCTATTTTAGGACGTGATTTCATGAATCTCTTTAACGTGGGAATAACTGGGATCGTTAATTGTGTAAAACAAAATACATTAAAGGAGCGATTAGAAAAAAAAATTCCAGATGTTTTTACGGATAAATTAGGAAAGTTTAACAAGTACGAAGTGAATTTAACGTTAAAAGATTCTGCCACTCCGATATTTCGTAATCACAGAATAATGCCGTTCGCTTTGAAGGAAAAAGTTGAAAGCGAATTAAATAATTTACTTTCAAACGGTATTATAGAGCAAGTTCAATTTAGTGATTTCGCGAGTCCGATCGTGACGGTGATCAAGAAAAATGGTAGCATTAGATTATGTGGTGATTATAAATCTACAGTAAATAATCAGTTATTAATTGACAAGTTTCCGTTACGTAGAATTGAGGAATTATTGACCAAAGTGAATGGAGGCAAGGTTTTTGCTAAAATTGATCTAAAATCCGCATATAACCAGTTTGTTTTAAAAAAGGAGTGTAGACGTTTCACAACAATCAATACCCACTTGGGATTATTTCAGTATAAACGGTTAGTGTTTGGGTTGTCACCAGCGCCAGCAGTTTTTGCTAAAGCAATGGCAAATTGTTTATCAGGATTACGGAACATGACGTTCTACTTGGATGATATTATTGTGATAGGAAAAGATGAAGTCGACTTAGAAAAAAACGTGTGTCTCGTTTTAGAGAGGTTAAAAAGTTGTAATTTAACGGTGAATAGTGAAAAGTGTGAATTCAATTTAAAAGTTATTGAGTTTTTAGGTTATAAAATAAGTGAGCAAGGGATTCAACCGTGTCAGCGGAATAAAGAAGCCATTTTAAACGCATCAGCGCCTAGTGATTTAAATAAATTGAGGAGTTTGTTAGGTATGGTTAGCTATTATCGTAATTTTATTCCAAACATGGCAAACATATTGTCACCATTATACGATTTACTTAAAAAAGATGTTAAGTTTGAATGGGGTACGGAACAAGAAAACAGTTTTGCGATAATAAAAAAAATATTATCTTCGGATAGGATTTTAACGCATTTCGACGAGAATATTCCTGTTAAACTTGTCACGGATGGGAGTATGAATGGAGTCGGAGCAACGTTAATCCACGTCTTTAAAAATGGCGTAGAAAGACCAATAGGGTTCGCAAGCAGAACTTTAAATAAAGCGGAAAAGAATTATTCGATTTTGGATATTGAAGCAACAGCTATAATTTTTGGGATTAAGATGTTTTATCAATATTTGTACGGCAGAGAATTTATTTTAGCTGTAGATAACCAGCCTTTGGTCAGAATTTTCGGTCAGAATAGAGAAATTCCTAAGATTGCGGCGTCAAGATTACAGCGTTATGCAGTGATTTTAGGATCGTTCAATTTTACGATTGAATACGTAAAGTCGAAAAATAATTGTTCAGACTTTCTGAGCAGGTGTCCAATTGAAAAGGTTAGCTGTGAAGATAATATAGAGTCGAGTTACATTAATTATTTTGAAAATAACGGGTTTAATTTGTCTTTAGACGTGATAAGAAGTGAGACCGAAAAGGACGAAATTTTAAGTCAAGTAAAACAATTTCTTATCGAGGGTTGGCCAGCATCAGTAAAAAAGGCACAAAATGGTAATTTTATTAGAGTTTTCTGGGAAAAAAGGTTAGAATTGTCATTGATAAATGGGTGTATTTTGTATCAACATAGAGTTGTTATTCCTGAGTCTTTAAGACAAGAAGTTTTAAAGATGTTACACAGATCTTATTTAGGGGTTTTTAAGACTAAAGGCATTGCGAAAAGCTTTGTCTGGTGGCCAAAAATTAATCAAGATTTGGAGAAAATAACAGAAAATTGTAGAGATTGTTTAGAAATTAAACCAGAATCACAAAAAAGTTCATTAGCAGTATGGCCTTATGAACCTGAAGTATGGTTCAGGGTGCATATTGATCATGGTAGCTTACATAATAAAAACTTTTTAATTGTGGTAGACTCTTCTTCGAAGTGGATCGAGTGTCTAGAAGTAAACAGTCTGTCCTCAAAAGAAAATATTGAAGTACTTCATAGATTATTTTTACAATTTGGGTTTCCAGCAACTTTAGTTAGTGATAATGGTACGTGTTTTTGTTCTGAGGATTTTGAAAATTTTTGTAAGAAAAATGGGATAGAACATATCACTAGTCCAGTTAACCACCCGAGTAGCAATGGGCAAGCTGAGAATGCTGTTAAAATCTGTAAAAATTTTCTTAAAAAAAATTGTAAAAATAATAGATTTCCTTCAGATTATAAAGAAAAGTTAGGTAACTTTTTAACAGACTATAGAAATACCGTTCATGCAACAACAGGGTGTGAACCATCAGTATTATTAGTGGGAAGGAAAATTAGAACAGTATTCGACTCTCTGATTTCTAGGAAGGTTGATGAAAGAACGAATAGTACAGGTTCTACTCGACAACACGAAGTAATGCAAAAGGTTATTCAGAGTCAAGTCAATCAGAAAAGACAATATAAGGGTAGAAATAAGTCAGATTTTAATGTAGGTCAGAAAGTGATGACTAGAGATTTCAGAGCTCAGGGTAATAGGTTATGGGTCCCTGGGGTTATTGTTGAAAAAAAAGGTAGCAAAATATATTTCATAAAAATTAACAAGTCTAATATGGTGTGGAAAAGACATTTAGACCAGATTAAAAAATTACATGATTCATGGCAGGAGGGAGATAAGCCGTAATTCGGTACGTCTGACACAATGGAACTGTTGACGGATGAAGTAAATCTCTCAGGTATATTACGTAATAGAAGTGACTCTAATACTGTTTCTCCATGTTTCAGGTCTAACCCGTGGCAGGGAAGACTTCGTCCAAGATGAGGGTACTTCGCAGTCCAGGAGGAGGAGTGGACGGACGACGAGACAAGAGAAGGGAAGCAGAAAGAACGCGGCATATGATAGTTAATTTTTAAAAAAAATGTTGTGTTAATTTTTTAGAGAATGAAATAAAATTGTAATATGAAATATGTAGTAATAGGGTATACTGTATGTAGCTAGGGGCATTCAATTTTAGTAGGGGAGGATGTAAGAAAGGTTTTAGGTGGTACGCCTGCTTTTTGAATGTGTAAGAGCGAGATGACAGATAGGGGTATAAAAGATGACGGATGCATCTGCTCGCTCTCTTTTCCCAACCGACAGCTCAGAAGATAGAAGTAGTCAATCCGTACTAAATTGTTAATAAACATTATATCCGAACACGCGTTCTATTATTGAGTACCACCAAGTCTGTAAATAACACTTAATAACCGTTTTTAAGTTTGCTATAGTAAATGGCGCTTGAAGTGAAATGACACAACTGCTCTATATAAATGCTATGTTATTATTATTATTACATATCTTGGTACTGAGAATAAGACACCGAAAGTTTGCAAGTAAACAGTTTAATTTAAAGCAAGGTTACAAATTTAATTAAAAATAATAATAATTTTGAGTAAAAACGTATGGTAACACAATATACGAAAATAATAATATATTGTATATATGGGCTTGTCCGCCCTCAGTAGAAAGAATCTAACGTCCAAATTGCAGCATGTGTGACTTTGAAGACTTAAAATAATATGTTTGTTATTAATTTCCCATTTTTGAAAAACAATATTATTCAACCGATAAATGCTATATACACGTAAAATAAGTTATTAAAATATTTGAAATTAAATATTACTTAATACTTAATAAATCACGTAATTTTAGATGCCGAAACCACTAGCACAGGTCCAATAGGCATGCCGTCTGGTTTGCGAATGATGATTATTTGAAAGGGACTTATGTAAATTCGAATGTTAGAGAGAGAGTGCGCTAACATTGGAATAAACAAACGTAAGCGACTGCTGTGAAATAGAGCAAAAATCTCCCAGAAAATAATTAAGTTGTATTTAAAGATACACTGTGAATTTTTTCATGCCTATAACATATTAAATAACAGAACAAAACGTGTTTTTAATAATTTTCGGAGCTAACTTTGCGATTTTTTTCTACCGAGGGAATTTTATAATTCACGTTTCGCAAAACAATTGTTCAAATATTATCTTACAAAAATAACGAATACAATTTTTTGAAAGTTAAAAACTAAAAGAGTTAGCGAGAAACTTCCTTATAAATCGGTGGAAATTGGGTATGCGGGGTCTTAAAAGAAAGACAAACATTGCCGGGTTACGAATAACCTAACAATATCATACTATCTACTACCACCACGGTAAGCGGAAAATATTTCTTGTGTTGTGATGGAGGACTTAGCCACCCGATGAATTGAACACCCTGCGCCCGGGAGGGACCCAAACGCGATGTCAACTCGACCACCGACCGGTCTTGAATTCACCGACATTAAATGTAGACTTTTAGTCGATCCACTCATCCTCAAGCCGCGTCTCCGGTGATCTTTTCTGCGACATTACCTTAAACATTCGAAAAGGGGTCATTCCCATCCACATTTTTTGTGTTCCAAAATGCAATGTTCGTGTTTTCCGTGGCCGATGGAAAACATTCTCCGCGCATTCGAAACTGGAAGGCAGAGGAGGGGATTATTTCATTTCGTTCTGTCAAGGAGCATTAAATGTAGACTTTTAGTCGATCCACTCATCCTCAAGCCGCGTCTCCGGTGATCTTTTCTGCGACATTACCTTAAACATTCGAAAAGGGGTCATTCCCATCCACATTTTTTGTGTTCCAAAATGCAATGTTCGTGTTTTCCGTGGCCGATGGAAAACATTCTCCGCGCATTCGAAACTGGAAGGCAGAGGAGGGGATTATTTCATTTCGTTCTGTCAAGGAGCATAATATGCTCCTTAACAGAACGAAATGAAATATTCCCCTCCCTCTGCCTTCCAGTTGCGAATGCGCGGTGAATGCTTTTCAAAAGTTTTTTTTTTTTTTGTTTTTCCGTTACTTTCTCTACACAAATAATAAATTAGTTAAAAACCTAAACTACTTGAAAATAGATTACAGTGACTACTTAAATAATTGGAACTGAAGGCAATAGAACTAAATTTAACTTAATTAAAGTGACATCTATCGACCAAATCATAAGCACAAATTTAAATATGTCGAAATCACGTAAAAACACCAGTGCATCTCCTACTCCTCATTCAGCCGAATTACTCGAAGATCTAACACATCGACTAATGTAACACATAGACACAAAAATAGATGAATTAAAAAAAGAACTCTTCAAAAAAATGAACCTTGAAGCAGCAGAAAGACAAAAAACCATAGACTTTCTTTGTAATAAATATGATGAATTAATAGGAAAAATAGACCAATCCATTCTTTTGGAAAAAACAATGATGACAGATATCGAAACATTATAAAAACATTAAACGAAAAAAGTATTCTACTAAAGAATCTGGAATTACGGGCCGCCGAAAGCGACCATAGAATGCTGGCAGACTCGTTAGAAATATCCGGAGTACCTCTTAAAGCGGATGAATCTATATTTGAAATAGTGAGGTCAATAGCCGAAACAGCGGACATTCTGATCCTTCCGGAAGACATTCTACAGGCAGTCAGACTACATCCAACTACTGCCAAGGCTCAGCCAGGGGGACCGTCTGCAGCGTCAACGTCAACAAAACAAAGGGACCATTCGAAAATCAAAATTAGATTCAATAATCCTAAATTACGCGAGCTTCTGCTCTCTAAGAAAAGAGAAGTCAAATACAAAACATCCCCAGGGCTAAACTCAAAAATCTACATCAGTGAAATCCTGTCACCATATCTAAAGGAACTACTATGGAAAACAAAACAACAAGCCATCACAAAGGGATATGCATTTGTATGGACCAAAGATGGAAAGGTTATGGCACGGAAAGCCGAAAAAGATAAAATAATTTATATTAAACACTCCGACGATATAATAAAGATGATCTGAATTACTATCCCAAAATCGTACACACCCATCCGATAATTTTAATCTTACCATGGCTAAACAATTAAAAATATTACATCAAAACATACGCAGTATCTCAAAAAATTTTGACAATTTCACTGTCGTACTTCAACAATTGGAGACAGAATTTGACGTGATAATCCTCACAGAATGTTGGCTAGATAAAATCTTCACACCAATACAATTACCTAATTATACGGTCACTCACTCAAAAAATATTAAAAATCAAAATGACGGTATTGTAATTTACTGCAAAAACATCTACATTCAACTATAACGGAGCTAAATATCACAGACGCAAACGGCTTTGAAATAATCATAAATAATGACATATATATTTTAGCTATGTATCGATCACCTTCTATAAAAAACATATTTCCCTTTCTGAGGTCCCTAGACAGTCAACTTATCAAAATGAAAAAACAAAAAAATATCTGCTTAATAGGAGATATAAATATAAACATTTTAGAAAATAAAAAACATCCACAAAGTGACGATTACTTAAACCTTTTGTTGTTCCATGGACTCTTTAGCACCATAAATGAACCCACAAGAGTCAACTTTAAACAAAATAACCTATTACCCACCCAAACTTGTATTGACCACATTATGTTAAAAACAAAAAGACCATACAAATCCACAATCCATCACTCGACAATTACAGACCACTATACACTTATCCTGAAAATAAACACTACAAACAATTCACAAGAAATACACTCCAAAACCACAAAAACCCACAATACAACTGATATTTTAAAACTAAATGACATACTACTTAATAAAAAATGGGAAGAACTCGTACAAAATAATAAAATTAATGAAGCATGGTCACTTTTTATAGAATGTATTCAAGACGAATTTAAAAAAAATACCATCACGTCCGAAAAAAGTTCTCCAACTAAACATAAACTTCTAAAACCGTGGATATCAAAAGGACTCATAAAAAGTTTCAGTAAAAGAGACAAACTCCACAAACAATGCAAATCTAACCCATATGACATCTATCTCATAAATTTCTATAAACGATATCGAAACTTATGCACACGACTTGCACGTATATCGAAAGAAATATATTATAAAAATAAATTATATAAATGCAACAAGGACCCCAAAAAAATTTGGCAAATTCTAAAAGAAATATCCCACACATTTTCAAAGAAAAGCGATTCCATAACCGAGATCAAAATAGATAACGAGATTATTAAGACATCAGAAAAACCACTAAAAGTATGTAATTTTGTGAACAACTATTTCGCTAACGTCGGCAAGGTATTAGCAAACAGAATCACTACAAATGACGATATCCCAGAATTCTCAACCCACTATACACACACTAGTGTTTCTTCCTTTAAAATTCCATACATTACCCAAATACAAACACTAAAACTTATAAACGAACTAAAAAATACAAACTCTCAGGGTAGCGACAAAATATCACCGATGACACTAAAAATAATAAAGTCAGCACTTCTTATCCCACTTACCATACTTATAAATCGGTCCATTAAAGAAGGAGTGTTCCCAACTATTTTGAAAACGGGCAAAGTAATTCCAATCCACAAAAAAGGAAACAAGGAAGAAATTAATAATTACAGACCAATTACAATTCTAAACACGCTTTCAAAAATTCTCGAGAAACATATCAAAAACCACCTTTTAATTTTTCTTAACAAAAACAATATACTATCACCAAATCAATTTGGATTCAGGGAAAATATGAGTACCTCACATGCCTTAACCTCAGTAACAGACTTCCTCAAAACAAATATAGATCAGGGTAAAAAATGCCTTGGAATATTCCTAGACCTGGCAAAAGCGTTTGACACAATTCACCACCAAAACCTGTTCAATAAACTTAAATATTTCGGAATCACGGGAACAGAACTCAAATTAATTGAAAGCTACATGGAAAATCGCACCCAATATACCTCAATAGAAAACACATGTAGTGACAAGGAACAAATATCCTATGGAGTACCACAAGGCAGCGTACTTGGCCCAATCCTATTCCTTATTTATATTAACGATCTATGTCAGCTCCAAATAAAAAAAAAAAAAAAAAAATAGACGGGGAAATTATAAGCTTTGCTGATGACACTGTGTTACTTTTTAAGGCCACTGACTGGAACACACTAATCACAAAAGCTGAAGTTGGCCTAAATATTACAAAAAAATGGCTTGACTCTAACTTATTAACTTTAAATATAGATAAGACTAAATTCATAACCTTTAGCATAAACTCGAGAGGCCAACCCTTCAAAAACATCTACCTTAAAATACATTCCTGTCACTCAGCGAGCACCTCATGCAATTGTCCTCCAATCACACAAACCGAAAATATCAAATATCTTGGTATATACTTCGACCGTTATTTAAAATGGGACAGACATATTGAGTCGGTTAAAGAAAAGATAAACAAGTTGATTTACTTTTTCAAAAACGTGAGAAATATACTAAACATATTTGATATTAAGAATATATACCTCGCAATAGCACAATCTATAATTGAATACGGCATTATTGCCTGGGGCTATGCCAGTAAAAAATACATAGACACACTGTATAAAGCTCAGAAAACCTTAATAAAAGTAATACTTAAAGTACCAATACTAACACCCACTTCAACCATATTTAAAAAATTCCCAGTGTTGAAGATTCAAAAATTATATTCTAAACAAATACTTACTTTCCTTTACAAGAACCTAAACACATTTAAAACTTCACAAACTTCTCTCAATACCAGAACAAGACATGCACACCAACTACTAATACCAAAAACCAACACATCTTTTGGACAAAAACACTACAGATTCCAGGCTATAAAACTTTACAATTCACTTCCAACACAATATAAAACATCTAATCTTACAGAATACAAAAAGCACATATG
This sequence comes from Hesperophylax magnus, assembly GCA_026573805.1. Lineage (NCBI taxonomy): Eukaryota > Metazoa > Arthropoda > Insecta > Trichoptera > Limnephilidae > Hesperophylax > Hesperophylax magnus. Next base: position 20,630,092 of record JAIUSX010000080.1, read on the forward strand.
GAACTGGCTACAATCCTTTTAAAATTTAATTTTTTATATTTCGCATTTGATTTTGTTAAAACTATGTAAAAATCGATATTATATTTTAATTTCTATCGTTTCTCTGTGTAACTAATCGCCACTGTATTGTTTACTATTATGTACATAACTTTACAATTGAAAAAGTCCTCCACAACACAGGTGAACTCCTAGCGTGAAGGACAATGTACGATTGACGGCCAATTGACATACAATTGACGGCCAGCGTGGTCTAGTGGTATACGCTTTTGACTACAGATCCGAAGGTCGCGGGTTCGAACCCGGCGTGCGCAAATAAATTTTATTTGATTAATTTGTTTTATTATTTCACAATTAATTAATTTAAAATAATATATAGTATATTTGCGGCACGTTCCAGAGTGGAAGATACTCTCAGTATCGCCCTGGTTTAAGACCACCATTCAGAATTGAAACGTTGCTTGAAATGGCTTTAGCCGTGTTTGGTGACCAGATCTGAATAGCCAGGTACTTCCCCACCTTCCTCTTCCCCATCTCCCTCCCCACCCCAATACCCTCAGCCTCACAACAAAAAAAAAAAAAAAAAAACTTTACCTTTGTAAAACTAATTTATTTAAGAATAAATAAAAAAAAAAATGTTTTATTTAATTTAATTTATACCACGAGTTTCCGATCACCGTATTAAACAAACATTATTTGTATAAGAAATGTTCCTCAAATGCGTATCGTAAAGCCAAAAGCCATTCAAATCTCATTAGATTTGACAACAGCAAGTGAATGATGGAACATTTTTAAAAAATGTCAAATTAAATGCTTTACATAAATAGTAGGTTCTGCAAATAAGCCATACCTTTTTACAAACTTGTTTTTTTTTTACTTAATATTTCCGATTGCGTACGTTCATTGCTTTGCGACAAAAAACGCATATTCGACGTTGTATTCTAACAACTTCATTGGTGTACAACTATCGCCCTCTAGCGACAAAAAGATTAAGACATTTTGACAGTTATATAAAAAACGCATAACAATTTACAATTAAGTTAAGCAAACAAGGATTAATCACAAACCCAAAGAAAACTATACTATACTACATACAAACACAAAATATTTCAAAAATAGAAAAAAATATGTGTTTGATGAGCTACCAGATGGGTAATTTTTGCTCTATAGTACAGAAAGGTCTGAAATTTTGGAATCGTGATGAGAATCGTGGTCCGAAACGAAATCACTCACAAATTTTACATAAACTTGAACACTTGAAAAATCTTCATTCTCATGGGCACCATTTTCAGACTTGGGTTCGACTTTTAGAAGCCATTTTTTTAAGGCTCTATGGTACAAATCGCGCTGAAATATTGGAATCGTGATGAGAATCATGGTCCGAAACGAAATCAGTCACAAAATATGCATAAACTTGTATACTTGATAAATCTTCATTCCTATGGGCACTTATTTCAAACTTGGGTACGAACTAAAGAAGTCATTTTGTCAGGCTGTATGGTACGAATCGGGCGGAAATATTGGAATCGTGATGAGAATCATGGTGCGAAATGAAATCAGTCATAAAATCTGCATAAAGTTGAATTTTTGAAAAATCATGATAATTATGGGCGTTATTATAAGACTTGGGTTAAAAATTTAATAGCGATGTTTTCAGGCTCTATGGTTCAAAACGGTCTGCAATTTCGAAATCGTGATCAGAATCATGGTCAGAAATGAAATCAGTCATAAAATCTGCATAAAGTTGATTTTTTGAAAAATCATGATTATTATGAGCGCCATCATAAGACTTGGGTTCGAAAATAAATTGCGATTTGTTCATGCTCTATAGTACAGAAAGGTCTGAAATTTTGGAATCGTGATGAGAATCGTGGTCCGAAACGAAATCACCCACAAATTTTACATAAACTTGAACACTTGAAAAATCTTCATTCTCATAGGCCCCATTTTCAGACTTGGGTTCGACTTTCATAAGCCATTTTTTAAGGCTCTATGGTACAAATCGCGCTGAAATATTGGAATCATGATGAGAATCATGGTCCGAAACGAAATCAGTAACAAAATTTGCATAAACTTGTATACTTGATAAATCTTCATTCCTATGGGCACTTATTTCAGACTTGGGTACGAACTATATAAGTCATTTTGTCAGGCTGTATGGTACGAATCAGGCTGAAATATTGGAATCGTGATGAGAATCATGGTGCAAAATGTAATCAGTCATAAAATCGGCATAAAGTTGAATTTTTGGACAATCATCATTTTTATGACCGATATTATAAGACTTTGGTTCGAAATTTTATAGCCATTTATTCAGGCTCTTTTGTACAGAACGGTCCAAAATTTTGGAGTCGTGATGAAAATCATGGTCCGAAACAAAATCAGTAACAAAATTTACATAAACTTGTATACTTGAAAAACCTTCATTCCTATGGGAAATAATTTCAGCCTTGGGTTCGAACTATAGAAGCAATTTTATCTGGCTTGATGGTACCAAACTGTCTGAAATATTTGGAAACGTGAATAAAATCATGGTTTTAAATGAAATCACTTCAAAATCTGCATTAAGTTGAATATTTGAACAATCATCGTTTTTATGACCGCTATTATAAGACTTGGGTTCGAACTTAAAAAGTGAATTTTTCAGGCTCTATGGTTTAAAACGGTCTGAAATTTTGGAATTGTGATGTTTATTATGATTCAAAACTAAATAACTCACAAAATTTACATAAACTTGTACACTTGAAAAATCTTCATTCTCATGGGCACCATTTTTAGACTTGGGTTCGACTTTCAGAAGCCATTTTTTCAGGTTCTATGGTACAAATCGAGCTTAAATATTGGAATCGTGATGAGAATCATGGTCCGAAATGAAATCAGTCATAAAATCTGAATAAAGTTGAATTTTTGAAAAATCACGATAATTATGGGCGTTATTATAAGACTTGGGTTAAAAATTTAATAGCGATGTTTTCATGCTCTATGGTTCAAAACGGTCTGCAATTTCGAAATCGTGATCAGAATCATGGTCAGAAATGAAATCAGTCATAAAATCTGCATAAAGTTGATTTTTTGAAAAATCATGAATATTATGAGCGCCATCATAAGACTTGGGTTCGAAAATAAATTGCGATTTTTTCATGCTCTATAGTACAGAAAGGTCTGAAATTTTGGAATCGTGATGAGAATTGTGGTCCGAAACGAAATCACTCACAAATTTTACATAAACTTGTACACTTGAAAAATCTTCATTCTCATGGGTACCATTTTCAGACTTGAGTTCGAACTATAGAAGCCATTTTTTCAGGCTCTATGGTACAAATCGGGCTGAAATATTGGAATCGTGATGAGAATCATGGTCCGAAATGAAATCAGTCATAAAATCTGAATAAAGTTAATTTTTTTGGAAAATCATGATAATTATGGGTGCTATTATAAGACTTGGGTTAAAAATTTAATAGCGATGTTTTCATGCTCTATGGTACAAAACGGTCTGCCATTTCGGAATCGTGGTGAGATCATGGTCCGAAATGAAATCAGTCATAAAATCTGAAAAATGTTGAATTTTTGAAAAATCATGATAATTATAGGCGCTATTATAAGACTTGGGTTAAAAATTTATTTGCTATGTTTTCATGCTCTATTGTACAAAACGGTCTGCAATTTCGAAATCGTAATCAGAATCATGTTCCGAAATGAAATCAGTCATAAAATCTGCATAAAGTTGATTTTTTGAAAAATCATGATTATTATGAGCGCCATCATAAGACTTGGGTTCGAAAATAAATTGCGATTTTTTCATGCTCTATAGTACAGAAAGGTCTGAAATTTTGGAATCGTGATGAGAATCGTGGTCCGAAACGAAATCACTCACAAATTTTACATAAACTTGAACACTTGAAAAATCTTCATTCTCATGGGCACCATTTTCAGACTTGGGTTCGACTTTTAGAAGCCATTTTTTTAAGGCTCTATGGTACAAATCGCGCTGAAATATTGGAATCGTGATGAGAATCATGGTCCGAAACGAAATCAGTCACAAAATATGCATACTTGATAAATCTTCATTCCTATGGGCACTTATTTCAAACTTGGGTACGAACTAAAGAAGTCATTTTGTCAGGCTGTATGGTACGAATTGGGCGGAAATATTGGAATCGTGATGAGAATCATGGTGCGAAATGAAATCAGTCATAAAATCTGCATAAAGTTGAATTTTTGAAAAATCATGATAATTATGGGCGTTATTATAAGACTTGGGTTAAAAATTTAATAGCGATGTTTTCAGGCTCTATGGTTCAAAACGGTCTGCAATTTCGAAATCGTGATCAGAATCATGGTCAGAAATGGAATCAGTCATAAAATCTGCATAAAGTTGATTTTTTGAAAAATCATGATTATTATGAGCGCCATCATAAGACTTGGGTTCGAAAATAAATTGCGATTTTTTCATGCTCTATAGTACAGAAAGGTCTGAAATTTTGGAATCGTGATGAGAATCGTGGTCCGAAACGAAATCACCCACAAATTTTACATAAACTTGAACACTTGAAAAATCTTCATTCTCATAGGCACCATTTTCAGACTTGGGTTCGACTTTCAGAAGCGATTTTTTAAGGCTCTATGGTACAAATCGCGCTGAAATATTGGAATCATGATGAGAATCATGGTCCGAAACGAAATCAGTAACAAAATTTGCATAAACTTGTATACTTGATAAATCTTCATTCCTATGGGCACTTATTTCAGACTTGGGTACGAACTATATAAGTCATTTTGTCAGGCTGTATGGTACGAATCAGGCTGAAATATTGGAATCGTGATGAGAATCATGGTGCAAAATGTAATCAGTCATAAAATCGGCATAAAGTTGAATTTTTGGACAATCATCATTTTTATGACCGATATTATAAGACTTTGGTTCGAAATTTTATAGCCATTTTTTCATGCTCTTTTGTACAGAACGGTCCAAAATTTTGGAGTCGTGATGAAAATCATGGTCCGAAACAAAATCAGTAACAAAATTTACATAAACTTGTATACTTGAAAAATCTTCATTCCTATGGGAAATAATTTCAGCCTTGGGTTCGAACTATAGAAGCAATTTTATCTGGCTTGATGGTACCAAACGGTCTGAAATATTTGGAAACGTGAATAAAATCATGGTTTTAAATGAAATCACTTCAAAATCTGCATTAAGTTGAATATTTGAACAATCATCGTTTTTATGACCGCTATTATAAGACTTGGGTTCGAACTTAAACAGTGAATTTTTCAGGCTCTATGGTTTAAAACGGTCTGAAATTTTGGAATTGTGATGTTTATTATGATTCGAAACTAAATAACTCACAAAATTTACATAAACTTGTACACTTGAAAAATCTTCATTCTCATGGGCACCATTTTTAGACTTGGGTTCGACTTTCAGAAGCCATTTTTTCAGGTTCTATGGTACAAATCGAGCTTAAATATTGGAATCGTGATGAGAATCATGGTCCGAAATGAAATCAGTCATAAAATCTGAATAAAGTTGAATTTTTGAAAAATCACGATAATTATGGGCGTTATTATAAGACTTGGGTTAAAAATTTAATAGCGATGTTTTCATGCTCTATGGTTCAAAACGGTCTGCAATTTCGAAATCGTGATCAGAATCATGGTCAGAAATGAAATCAGTCATAAAATCTGCATAAAGTTGATTTTTTGAAAAATCATGAATATTATGAGCGCCATCATAAGACTTGGGTTCGAAAATAAATTGCGATTTTTTCATGCTCTATAGTACAGAAAGGTCTGAAATTTTGGAATCGTGATGAGAATTGTGGTCCGAAACGAAATCACTCACAAATTTTACATAAACTTGTACACTTGAAAAATCTTCATTCTCATGGGTACCATTTTCAGACTTGAGTTCGAACTATAGAAGCCATTTTTTCAGGCTCTATGGTACAAATCGGGCTGAAATATTGGAATCGTGATGAGAATCATGGTCCGAAATGAAATCAGTCATAAAATCTGAATAAAGTTAATTTTTTTGGAAAATCATGATAATTATGGGTGCTATTATAAGACTTGGGTTAAAAATTTAATAGCGATGTTTTCATGCTCTATGGTACAAAACGGTCTGCAATTTCGGAATCGTGATCAGAATCATGGTCAGAAATGAAATCAGTCATAAAATCTGCATAAAGTTGATTTTTTGAAAAATCATGAATATTATGAGCGCCATCATAAGACTTGGGTTAAAAATTTAATTGCGATGTTTTCATGCTCTATTGTACAAAACGGTCTGCAATTTCGGAATCGTAATCAGAATCATGTTCCGAAATGAAATCAGTCATAAAATCTGCATAAAGTTGATTTTTTGAAAAATCATGATTATTATGAGCGCCATCATAAGACTTGGGTTCGAAAATAAATTGCGATTTTTTCATGCTCTATAGTACAGAAAGGTCTGAAATTTTGGAATCGTGATGAGAATCGTGGTCCGAAACGAAATCACTCACAAATTTTACATAAACTTGAACACTTGAAAAATCTTCATTCTCATGGGCACCATTTTCAGACTTGGGTTCGACTTTTAGAAGCCATTTTTTTAAGGCTCTATGGTACAAATCGCGCTGAAATATTGGAATCGTGATGAGAATCATGGTCCGAAACGAAATCAGTCACAAAATATGCATACTTGATAAATCTTCATTCCTATGGGCACTTATTTCAAACTTGGGTACGAACTAAAGAAGTCATTTTGTCAGGCTGTATGGTACGAATTGGGCGGAAATATTGGAATCGTGATGAGAATCATGGTGCGAAATGAAATCAGTCATAAAATCTGCATAAAGTTGAATTTTTGAAAAATCATGATAATTATGGGCGTTATTATAAGACTTGGGTTAAAAATTTAATAGCGATGTTTTCAGGCTCTATGGTTCAAAACGGTCTGCAATTTCGAAATCGTGATCAGAATCATGGTCAGAAATGGAATCAGTCATAAAATCTGCATAAAGTTGATTTTTTGAAAAATCATGATTATTATGAGCGCCATCATAAGACTTGGGTTCGAAAATAAATTGCGATTTTTTCATGCTCTATAGTACAGAAAGGTCTGAAATTTTGGAATCGTGATGAGAATCGTGGTCCGAAACGAAATCACCCACAAATTTTACATAAACTTGAACACTTGAAAAATCTTCATTCTCATAGGCACCATTTTCAGACTTGGGTTCGACTTTCAGAAGCGATTTTTTAAGGCTCTATGGTACAAATCGCGCTGAAATATTGGAATCATGATGAGAATCATGGTCCGAAACGAAATCAGTAACAAAATTTGCATAAACTTGTATACTTGATAAATCTTCATTCCTATGGGCACTTATTTCAGACTTGGGTACGAACTATATAAGTCATTTTGTCAGGCTGTATGGTACGAATCAGGCTGAAATATTGGAATCGTGATGAGAATCATGGTGCAAAATGTAATCAGTCATAAAATCGGCATAAAGTTGAATTTTTGGACAATCATCATTTTTATGACCGATATTATAAGACTTTGGTTCGAAATTTTATAGCCATTTTTTCATGCTCTTTTGTACAGAACGGTCCAAAATTTTGGAGTCGTGATGAAAATCATGGTCCGAAACAAAATCAGTAACAAAATTTACATAAACTTGTATACTTGAAAAATCTTCATTCCTATGGGAAATAATTTCAGCCTTGGGTTCGAACTATAGAAGCAATTTTATCTGGCTTGATGGTACCAAACGGTCTGAAATATTTGGAAACGTGAATAAAATCATGGTTTTAAATGAAATCACTTCAAAATCTGCATTAAGTTGAATATTTGAACAATCATCGTTTTTATGACCGCTATTATAAGACTTGGGTTCGAACTTAAACAGTGAATTTTTCAGGCTCTATGGTTTAAAACGGTCTGAAATTTTGGAATTGTGATGTTTATTATGATTCGAAACTAAATAACTCACAAAATTTACATAAACTTGTACACTTGAAAAATCTTCATTCTCATGGGCACCATTTTTAGACTTGGGTTCGACTTTCAGAAGCCATTTTTTCAGGTTCTATGGTACAAATCGAGCTTAAATATTGGAATCGTGATGAGAATCATGGTCCGAAATGAAATCAGTCATAAAATCTGAATAAAGTTGAATTTTTGAAAAATCACGATAATTATGGGCGTTATTATAAGACTTGGGTTAAAAATTTAATAGCGATGTTTTCATGCTCTATGGTTCAAAACGGTCTGCAATTTCGAAATCGTGATCAGAATCATGGTCAGAAATGAAATCAGTCATAAAATCTGCATAAAGTTGATTTTTTGAAAAATCATGAATATTATGAGCGCCATCATAAGACTTGGGTTCGAAAATAAATTGCGATTTTTTCATGCTCTATAGTACAGAAAGGTCTGAAATTTTGGAATCGTGATGAGAATTGTGGTCCGAAACGAAATCACTCACAAATTTTACATAAACTTGTACACTTGAAAAATCTTCATTCTCATGGGTACCATTTTCAGACTTGAGTTCGAACTATAGAAGCCATTTTTTCAGGCTCTATGGTACAAATCGGGCTGAAATATTGGAATCGTGATGAGAATCATGGTCCGAAATGAAATCAGTCATAAAATCTGAATAAAGTTAATTTTTTTGGAAAATCATGATAATTATGGGTGCTATTATAAGACTTGGGTTAAAAATTTAATAGCGATGTTTTCATGCTCTATGGTACAAAACGGTCTGCAATTTCGGAATCGTGATCAGAATCATGGTCAGAAATGAAATCAGTCATAAAATCTGCATAAAGTTGATTTTTTGAAAAATCATGAATATTATGAGCGCCATCATAAGACTTGGGTTAAAAATTTAATTGCGATGTTTTCATGCTCTATTGTACAAAACGGTCTGCAATTTCGGAATCGTAATCAGAATCATGTTCCGAAATGAAATCAGTCATAAAATCTGCATAAAGTTGATTTTTTGAAAAATCATGATTATTATGAGCGCCATCATAAGACTTGGGTTCGAAAATAAATTGCGATTTTTTCATGCTCTATAGTACAGAAAGGTCTGAAATTTTGGAATCGTGATGAGAATCGTGGTCCGAAACGAAATCACTCACAAATTTTACATAAACTTGAACACTTGAAAAATCTTCATTCTCATGGGCACCATTTTCAGACTTGGGTTCGACTTTTAGAAGCCATTTTTTTAAGGCTCTATGGTACAAATCGCGCTGAAATATTGGAATCGTGATGAGAATCATGGTCCGAAACGAAATCAGTCACAAAATATGCATACTTGATAAATCTTCATTCCTATGGGCACTTATTTCAAACTTGGGTACGAACTAAAGAAGTCATTTTGTCAGGCTGTATGGTACGAATTGGGCGGAAATATTGGAATCGTGATGAGAATCATGGTGCGAAATGAAATCAGTCATAAAATCTGCATAAAGTTGAATTTTTGAAAAATCATGATAATTATGGGCGTTATTATAAGACTTGGGTTAAAAATTTAATAGCGATGTTTTCAGGCTCTATGGTTCAAAACGGTCTGCAATTTCGAAATCGTGATCAGAATCATGGTCAGAAATGGAATCAGTCATAAAATCTACATAAAGTTGATTTTTTGAAAAATCATGATTATTATGAGCGCCATCATAAGACTTGGGTTCGAAAATAAATTGCGATTTTTTCATGCTCTATAGTACAGAAAGGTCTGAAATTTTGGAATCGTGATGAGAATCGTGGTCCGAAACGAAATCACCCACAAATTTTACATAAACTTGAACACTTGAAAAATCTTCATTCTCATAGGCACCATTTTCAGACTTGGGTTCGACTTTCAGAAGCGATTTTTTAAGGCTCTATGGTACAAATCGCGCTGAAATATTGGAATCATGATGAGAATCATGGTCCGAAACGAAATCAGTAACAAAATTTGCATAAACTTGTATACTTGATAAATCTTCATTCCTATGGGCACTTATTTCAGACTTGGGTACGAACTATATAAGTCATTTTGTCAGGCTGTATGGTACGAATCAGGCTGAAATATTGGAATCGTGATGAGAATCATGGTGCAAAATGTAATCAGTCATAAAATCGGCATAAAGTTGAATTTTTGGACAATCATCATTTTTATGACCGATATTATAAGACTTTGGTTCGAAATTTTATAGCCATTTTTTCATGCTCTTTTGTACAGAACGGTCCAAAATTTTGGAGTCGTGATGAAAATCATGGTCCGAAACAAAATCAGTAACAAAATTTACATAAACTTGTATACTTGAAAAATCTTCATTCCTATGGGAAATAATTTCAGCCTTGGGTTCGAACTATAGAAGCAATTTTATCTGGCTTGATGGTACCAAACGGTCTGAAATATTTGGAAACGTGAATAAAATCATGGTTTTAAATGAAATCACTTCAAAATCTGCATTAAGTTGAATATTTGAACAATCATCGTTTTTATGACCGCTATTATAAGACTTGGGTTCGAACTTAAACAGTGAATTTTTCAGGCTCTATGGTTTAAAACGGTCTGAAATTTTGGAATTGTGATGTTTATTATGATTCGAAACTAAATAACTCACAAAATTTACATAAACTTGTACACTTGAAAAATCTTCATTCTCATGGGCACCATTTTTAGACTTGGGTTCGACTTTCAGAAGCCATTTTTTCAGGTTCTATGGTACAAATCGAGCTTAAATATTGGAATCGTGATGAGAATCATGGTCCGAAATGAAATCAGTCATAAAATCTGAATAAAGTTGAATTTTTGAAAAATCACGATAATTATGGGCGTTATTATAAGACTTGGGTTAAAAATTTAATAGCGATGTTTTCATGCTCTATGGTTCAAAACGGTCTGCAATTTCGAAATCGTGATCAGAATCATGGTCAGAAATGAAATCAGTCATAAAATCTGCATAAAGTTGATTTTTTGAAAAATCATGAATATTATGAGCGCCATCATAAGACTTGGGTTCGAAAATAAATTGCGATTTTTTCATGCTCTATAGTACAGAAAGGTCTGAAATTTTGGAATCGTGATGAGAATTGTGGTCCGAAACGAAATCACTCACAAATTTTACATAAACTTGTACACTTGAAAAATCTTCATTCTCATGGGTACCATTTTCAGACTTGAGTTCGAACTATAGAAGCCATTTTTTCAGGCTCTATGGTACAAATCGGGCTGAAATATTGGAATCGTGATGAGAATCATGGTCCGAAATGAAATCAGTCATAAAATCTGAATAAAGTTAATTTTTTTGGAAAATCATGATAATTATGGGTGCTATTATAAGACTTGGGTTAAAAATTTAATAGCGATGTTTTCATGCTCTATGGTACAAAACGGTCTGCCATTTCGGAATCGTGGTGAGAATCATGGTCCGAAATGAAATCAGTCATAAAATCTGAAAAATGTTGAATTTTTGAAAAATCATGATAATTATAGGCGCTATTATAAGACTTGGGTTAAAAATTTAATTGCGATGTTTTCATGCTCTATTGTACAAAACGGTCTGCAATTTCGGAATCGTAATCAGAATCATGTTCCGAAATGGAATCAGTCATAAAATCTGCATAAAGTTGATTTTTTGAAAAATCATGATTATTATGAGCGCCATCATAAGACTTGGGTTCGAAAATAAATTGCGATTTTTTCATGCTCTATAGTACAGAAAGGTCTGAAATTTTGGAATCGTGATGAGAATCGTGGTCCGAAACGAAATCACTCACAAATTTTACATAAACTTGAACACTTGAAAAATCTTCATTCTCATAGGCACCATTTTCAGACTTGGGTTCGACTTTCAGAAGCGATTTTTTAAGGCTCTATGGTACAAATCGCGCTGAAATATTGGAATCATGATGAGAATCATGGTCCGAAACGAAATCAGTAACAAAATTTGCATAAACTTGTATACTTGATAAATCTTCATTCCTATGGGCACTTATTTCAGACTTGGGTACGAACTATATAAGTCATTTTGTCAGGCTGTATGGTACGAATCAGGCTGAAATATTGGAATCGTGATGAGAATCATGGTGCAAAATGTAATCAGTCATAAAATCGGCATAAAGTTGAATTTTTGGACAATCATCATTTTTATGACCGATATTATAAGACTTTGGTTCGAAATTTTATAGCCATTTTTTCATGCTCTTTTGTACAGAACGGTCCAAAATTTTGGAGTCGTGATGAAAATCATGGTCCGAAACAAAATCAGTAACAAAATTTACATAAACTTGTATACTTGAAAAATCTTCATTCCTATGGGAAATAATTTCAGCCTTGGGTTCGAACTATAGAAGCAATTTTATCTGGCTTGATGGTACCAAACGATCTGAAATATTTGGAAACGTGAATAAAATCATGGTTTTAAATGAAATCACTTCAAAATCTGCATTAAGTTGAATATTTGAACAATCATCATTTTTATGACCGCTATTATAAGACTTGGGTTCGAACTTAAAAAGTGAATTTTTCAGGCTCTATGGTTTAAAACGGTCTGAAATTTTGGAATTGTGATGTTTATTATGATTCAAAACTAAATAACTCACAAAATTTACATAAACTTGTACACTTGAAAAATCTTCATTCTCATGGGCACCATTTTTAGACTTGGGTTCGACTTTCAGAAGCCATTTTTTCAGGTTCTATGGTACAAATCGAGCTTAAATATTGGAATCGTGATGAGAATCATGGTCCGAAATGAAATCAGTCATAAAATCTGAATAAAGTTGAATTTTTGAAAAATCACGATAATTATGGGCGTTATTATAAGACTTGGGTTAAAAATTTAATAGCGATGTTTTCATGCTCTATGGTTCAAAACGGTCTGCAATTTCGAAATCGTGATCAGAATCATGGTCAGAAATGAAATCAGTCATAAAATCTGCATAAAGTTGATTTTTTGAAAAATCATGAATATTATGAGCGCCATCATAAGACTTGGGTTCGAAAATAAATTGCGATTTTTTCATGCTCTATAGTACAGAAAGGTCTGAAATTTTGGAATCGTGATGAGAATTGTGGTCCGAAACGAAATCACTCACAAATTTTACATAAACTTGTACACTTGAAAAATCTTCATTCTCATGGGTACCATTTTCAGACTTGAGTTCGAACTATAGAAGCCATTTTTTCAGGCTCTATGGTACAAATCGGGCTGAAATATTGGAATCGTGATGAGAATCATGGTCCGAAATGAAATCAGTCATAAAATCTGAATAAAGTTAATTTTTTTGGAAAATCATGATAATTATGGGTGCTATTATAAGACTTGGGTTAAAAATTTAATAGCGATGTTTTCATGCTCTATGGTACAAAACGGTCTGCCATTTCGGAATCGTGGTGAGATCATGGTCCGAAATGAAATCAGTCATAAAATCTGAAAAATGTTGAATTTTTGAAAAATCATGATAATTATAGGCGCTATTATAAGACTTGGGTTAAAAATTTAATTGCGATGTTTTCATGCTCTATTGTACAAAACGGTCTGCAATTTCGGAATCGTAATCAGAATCATGTTCCGAAATGAAATCAGTCATAAAATCTGCATAAAGTTGATTTTTTGAAAAATCATGATTATTATGAGCGCCATCATAAGACTTGGGTTCGAAAATAAATTGCGATTTTTTCATGCTCTATAGTACAGAAAGGTCTGAAATTTTGGAATCGTGATGAGAATCGTGGTCCGAAACGAAATCACTCACAAATTTTACATAAACTTGAACACTTGAAAAATCTTCATTCTCATGGGCACCATTTTCAGACTTGGGTTCGACTTTTAGAAGCCATTTTTTTAAGGCTCTATGGTACAAATCGCGCTGAAATATTGGAATCGTGATGAGAATCATGGTCCGAAACGAAATCAGTCACAAAATATGCATACTTGATAAATCTTCATTCCTATGGGCACTTATTTCAAACTTGGGTACGAACTAAAGAAGTCATTTTGTCAGGCTGTATGGTACGAATTGGGCGGAAATATTGGAATCGTGATGAGAATCATGGTGCGAAATGAAATCAGTCATAAAATCTGCATAAAGTTGAATTTTTGAAAAATCATGATAATTATGGGCGTTATTATAAGACTTGGGTTAAAAATTTAATAGCGATGTTTTCAGGCTCTATGGTTCAAAACGGTCTGCAATTTCGAAATCGTGATCAGAATCATGGTCAGAAATGGAATCAGTCATAAAATCTGCATAAAGTTGATTTTTTGAAAAATCATGATTATTATGAGCGCCATCATAAGACTTGGGTTCGAAAATAAATTGCGATTTTTTCATGCTCTATAGTACAGAAAGGTCTGAAATTTTGGAATCGTGATGAGAATCGTGGTCCGAAACGAAATCACCCACAAATTTTACATAAACTTGAACACTTGAAAAATCTTCATTCTCATAGGCACCATTTTCAGACTTGGGTTCGACTTTCAGAAGCGATTTTTTAAGGCTCTATGGTACAAATCGCGCTGAAATATTGGAATCATGATGAGAATCATGGTCCGAAACGAAATCAGTAACAAAATTTGCATAAACTTGTATACTTGATAAATCTTCATTCCTATGGGCACTTATTTCAGACTTGGGTACGAACTATATAAGTCATTTTGTCAGGCTGTATGGTACGAATCAGGCTGAAATATTGGAATCGTGATGAGAATCATGGTGCAAAATGTAATCAGTCATAAAATCGGCATAAAGTTGAATTTTTGGACAATCATCATTTTTATGACCGATATTATAAGACTTTGGTTCGAAATTTTATAGCCATTTTTTCATGCTCTTTTGTACAGAACGGTCCAAAATTTTGGAGTCGTGATGAAAATCATGGTCCGAAACAAAATCAGTAACAAAATTTACATAAACTTGTATACTTGAAAAATCTTCATTCCTATGGGAAATAATTTCAGCCTTGGGTTCGAACTATAGAAGCAATTTTATCTGGCTTGATGGTACCAAACGGTCTGAAATATTTGGAAACGTGAATAAAATCATGGTTTTAAATGAAATCACTTCAAAATCTGCATTAAGTTGAATATTTGAACAATCATCGTTTTTATGACCGCTATTATAAGACTTGGGTTCGAACTTAAACAGTGAATTTTTCAGGCTCTATGGTTTAAAACGGTCTGAAATTTTGGAATTGTGATGTTTATTATGATTCGAAACTAAATAACTCACAAAATTTACATAAACTTGTACACTTGAAAAATCTTCATTCTCATGGGCACCATTTTTAGACTTGGGTTCGACTTTCAGAAGCCATTTTTTCAGGTTCTATGGTACAAATCGAGCTTAAATATTGGAATCGTGATGAGAATCATGGTCCGAAATGAAATCAGTCATAAAATCTGAATAAAGTTGAATTTTTGAAAAATCACGATAATTATGGGCGTTATTATAAGACTTGGGTTAAAAATTTAATAGCGATGTTTTCATGCTCTATGGTTCAAAACGGTCTGCAAATTCGAAATCGTGATCAGAATCATGGTCAGAAATGAAATCAGTCATAAAATCTGCATAAAGTTGATTTTTTGAAAAATCATGAATATTATGAGCGCCATCATAAGACTTGGGTTCGAAAATAAATTGCGATTTTTTCATGCTCTATAGTACAGAAAGGTCTGAAATTTTGGAATCGTGATGAGAATTGTGGTCCGAAACGAAATCACTCACAAATTTTACATAAACTTGTACACTTGAAAAATCTTCATTCTCATGGGTACCATTTTCAGACTTGAGTTCGAACTATAGAAGCCATTTTTTCAGGCTCTATGGTACAAATCGGGCTGAAATATTGGAATCGTGATGAGAATCATGGTCCGAAATGAAATCAGTCATAAAATCTGAATAAAGTTAATTTTTTTGGAAAATCATGATAATTATGGGTGCTATTATAAGACTTGGGTTAAAAATTTAATAGCGATGTTTTCATGCTCTATGGTACAAAACGGTCTGCAATTTCGGAATCGTGATCAGAATCATGGTCAGAAATGAAATCAGTCATAAAATCTGCATAAAGTTGATTTTTTGAAAAATCATGAATATTATGAGCGCCATCATAAGACTTGGGTTAAAAATTTAATTGCGATGTTTTCATGCTCTATTGTACAAAACGGTCTGCAATTTCGGAATCGTAATCAGAATCATGTTCCGAAATGAAATCAGTCATAAAATCTGCATAAAGTTGATTTTTTGAAAAATCATGATTATTATGAGCGCCATCATAAGACTTGGGTTCGAAAATAAATTGCGATTTTTTCATGCTCTATAGTACAGAAAGGTCTGAAATTTTGGAATCGTGATGAGAATCGTGGTCCGAAACGAAATCACTCACAAATTTTACATAAACTTGAACACTTGAAAAATCTTCATTCTCATGGGCACCATTTTCAGACTTGGGTTCGACTTTTAGAAGCCATTTTTTTAAGGCTCTATGGTACAAATCGCGCTGAAATATTGGAATCGTGATGAGAATCATGGTCCGAAACGAAATCAGTCACAAAATATGCATACTTGATAAATCTTCATTCCTATGGGCACTTATTTCAAACTTGGGTACGAACTAAAGAAGTCATTTTGTCAGGCTGTATGGTACGAATTGGGCGGAAATATTGGAATCGTGATGAGAATCATGGTGCGAAACGAAATCAGTCATAAAATCTGCATAAAGTTGAATTTTTGAAAAATCATGATAATTATGGGCGTTATTATAAGACTTGGGTTAAAAATTTAATAGCGATGTTTTCAGGCTCTATGGTTCAAAACGGTCTGCAATTTCGAAATCGTGATCAGAATCATGGTCAGAAATGGAATCAGTCATAAAATCTGCATAAAGTTGATTTTTTGAAAAATCATGATTATTATGAGCGCCATCATAAGACTTGGGTTCGAAAATAAATTGCGATTTTTTCATGCTCTATAGTACAGAAAGGTCTGAAATTTTGGAATCGTGATGAGAATCGTGGTCCGAAACGAAATCACCCACAAATTTTACATAAACTTGAACACTTGAAAAATCTTCATTCTCATAGGCACCATTTTCAGACTTGGGTTCGACTTTCAGAAGCGATTTTTTAAGGCTCTATGGTACAAATCGCGCTGAAATATTGGAATCATGATGAGAATCATGGTCCGAAACGAAATCAGTAACAAAATTTGCATAAACTTGTATACTTGATAAATCTTCATTCCTATGGGCACTTATTTCAGACTTGGGTACGAACTATATAAGTCATTTTGTCAGGCTGTATGGTACGAATCAGGCTGAAATATTGGAATCGTGATGAGAATCATGGTGCAAAATGTAATCAGTCATAAAATCGGCATAAAGTTGAATTTTTGGACAATCATCATTTTTATGACCGATATTATAAGACTTTGGTTCGAAATTTTATAGCCATTTTTTCATGCTCTTTTGTACAGAACGGTCCAAAATTTTGGAGTCGTGATGAAAATCATGGTCCGAAACAAAATCAGTAACAAAATTTACATAAACTTGTATACTTGAAAAATCTTCATTCCTATGGGAAATAATTTCAGCCTTGGGTTCGAACTATAGAAGCAATTTTATCTGGCTTGATGGTACCAAACGGTCTGAAATATTTGGAAACGTGAATAAAATCATGGTTTTAAATGAAATCACTTCAAAATCTGCATTAAGTTGAATATTTGAACAATCATCGTTTTTATGACCGCTATTATAAGACTTGGGTTCGAACTTAAACAGTGAATTTTTCAGGCTCTATGGTTTAAAACGGTCTGAAATTTTGGAATTGTGATGTTTATTATGATTCGAAACTAAATAACTCACAAAATTTACATAAACTTGTACACTTGAAAAATCTTCATTCTCATGGGCACCATTTTTAGACTTGGGTTCGACTTTCAGAAGCCATTTTTTCAGGTTCTATGGTACAAATCGAGCTTAAATATTGGAATCGTGATGAGAATCATGGTCCGAAATGAAATCAGTCATAAAATCTGAATAAAGTTGAATTTTTGAAAAATCACGATAATTATGGGCGTTATTATAAGACTTGGGTTAAAAATTTAATAGCGATGTTTTCATGCTCTATGGTTCAAAACGGTCTGCAATTTCGAAATCGTGATCAGAATCATGGTCAGAAATGAAATCAGTCA
Organism: Hesperophylax magnus; assembly: GCA_026573805.1. Lineage (NCBI taxonomy): Eukaryota > Metazoa > Arthropoda > Insecta > Trichoptera > Limnephilidae > Hesperophylax > Hesperophylax magnus. The sequence goes on from JAIUSX010000080.1 coordinate 20,648,276, forward strand.
TAAAATCTGCATAAAGTTGATTTTTTGAAAAATCATGAATATTATGAGCGCCATCATAAGACTTGGGTTCGAAAATACATTGCGATTTTTTCATGCTCTATAGTACAGAAAGGTCTGAAATTTTGGAATCGTGATGAGAATTGTGGTCCGAAACGAAATCACTCACAAATTTTACATAAACTTGTACACTTGAAAAATCTTCATTCTCATGGGTACCATTTTCAGACTTGAGTTCGAACTATAGAAGCCATTTTTTCAGGCTCTATGGTACAAATCGGGCTGAAATATTGGAATCGTGATGAGAATCATGGTCCGAAATGAAATCAGTCATAAAATCTGAATAAAGTTAATTTTTTTGGAAAATCATGATAATTATGGGTGCTATTATAAGACTTGGGTTAAAAATTTAATAGCGATGTTTTCATGCTCTATGGTACAAAACGGTCTGCCATTTCGGAATCGTGGTGAGAATCATGGTCCGAAATGAAATCAGTCATAAAATCTGAAAAATGTTGAATTTTTGAAAAATCATGATAATTATAGGCGCTATTATAAGACTTGGGTTAAAAATTTAATTGCGATGTTTTCATGCTCTATTGTACAAAACGGTCTGCAATTTCGGAATCGTAATCAGAATCATGTTCCGAAATGAAATCAGTCATAAAATCTGCATAAAGTTGATTTTTTGAAAAATCATGATTATTACGAGCGCCATCATAAGACTTGGGTTCGAAAATAAATTGCGATTTTTTCATGCTCTATAGTACAGAAAGGTCTGAAATTTTGGAATCGTGATGAGAATCGTGGTCCGAAACGAAATCACTCACAAATTTTACATAAACTTGAACACTTGAAAAATCTTCATTCTCATGGGCACCATTTTCAGACTTGGGTTCGACTTTTAGAAGCCATTTTTTTAAGGCTCTATGGTACAAATCGCGCTGAAATATTGGAATCGTGATGAGAATCATGGTCCGAAACGAAATCAGTCACAAAATATGCATACTTGATAAATCTTCATTCCTATGGGCACTTATTTCAAACTTGGGTACGAACTAAAGAAGTCATTTTGTCAGGCTGTATGGTACGAATTGGGCGGAAATATTGGAATCGTGATGAGAATCATGGTGCGAAATGAAATCAGTCATAAAATCTGCATAAAGTTGAATTTTTGAAAAATCATGATAATTATGGGCGTTATTATAAGACTTGGGTTAAAAATTTAATAGCGATGTTTTCAGGCTCTATGGTTCAAAACGGTCTGCAATTTCGAAATCGTGATCAGAATCATGGTCAGAAATGGAATCAGTCATAAAATCTGCATAAAGTTGATTTTTTGAAAAATCATGATTATTATGAGCGCCATCATAAGACTTGGGTTCGAAAATAAATTGCGATTTTTTCATGCTCTATAGTACAGAAAGGTCTGAAATTTTGGAATCGTGATGAGAATCGTGGTCCGAAACGAAATCACCCACAAATTTTACATAAACTTGAACACTTGAAAAATCTTCATTCTCATAGGCACCATTTTCAGACTTGGGTTCGACTTTCAGAAGCGATTTTTTAAGGCTCTATGGTACAAATCGCGCTGAAATATTGGAATCATGATGAGAATCATGGTCCGAAACGAAATCAGTAACAAAATTTGCATAAACTTGTATACTTGATAAATCTTCATTCCTATGGGCACTTATTTCAGACTTGGGTACGAACTATATAAGTCATTTTGTCAGGCTGTATGGTACGAATCAGGCTGAAATATTGGAATCGTGATGAGAATCATGGTGCAAAATGTAATCAGTCATAAAATCGGCATAAAGTTGAATTTTTGGACAATCATCATTTTTATGACCGATATTATAAGACTTTGGTTCGAAATTTTATAGCCATTTTTTCATGCTCTTTTGTACAGAACGGTCCAAAATTTTGGAGTCGTGATGAAAATCATGGTCCGAAACAAAATCAGTAACAAAATTTACATAAACTTGTATACTTGAAAAATCTTCATTCCTATGGGAAATAATTTCAGCCTTGGGTTCGAACTATAGAAGCAATTTTATCTGGCTTGATGGTACCAAACGGTCTGAAATATTTGGAAACGTGAATAAAATCATGGTTTTAAATGAAATCACTTCAAAATCTGCATTAAGTTGAATATTTGAACAATCATCGTTTTTATGACCGCTATTATAAGACTTGGGTTCGAACTTAAACAGTGAATTTTTCAGGCTCTATGGTTTAAAACGGTCTGAAATTTTGGAATTGTGATGTTTATTATGATTCGAAACTAAATAACTCACAAAATTTACATAAACTTGTACACTTGAAAAATCTTCATTCTCATGGGCACCATTTTTAGACTTGGGTTCGACTTTCAGAAGCCATTTTTTCAGGTTCTATGGTACAAATCGAGCTTAAATATTGGAATCGTGATGAGAATCATGGTCCGAAATGAAATCAGTCATAAAATCTGAATAAAGTTGAATTTTTGAAAAATCACGATAATTATGGGCGTTATTATAAGACTTGGGTTAAAAATTTAATAGCGATGTTTTCATGCTCTATGGTTCAAAACGGTCTGCAATTTCGAAATCGTGATCAGAATCATGGTCAGAAATGAAATCAGTCATAAAATCTGCATAAAGTTGATTTTTTGAAAAATCATGAATATTATGAGCGCCATCATAAGACTTGGGTTCGAAAATAAATTGCGATTTTTTCATGCTCTATAGTACAGAAAGGTCTGAAATTTTGGAATCGTGATGAGAATTGTGGTCCGAAACGAAATCACTCACAAATTTTACATAAACTTGTACACTTGAAAAATCTTCATTCTCATGGGTACCATTTTCAGACTTGAGTTCGAACTATAGAAGCCATTTTTTCAGGCTCTATGGTACAAATCGGGCTGAAATATTGGAATCGTGATGAGAATCATGGTCCGAAATGAAATCAGTCATAAAATCTGAATAAAGTTAATTTTTTTGGAAAATCATGATAATTATGGGTGCTATTATAAGACTTGGGTTAAAAATTTAATAGCGATGTTTTCATGCTCTATGGTACAAAACGGTCTGCAATTTCGGAATCGTGATCAGAATCATGGTCAGAAATGAAATCAGTCATAAAATCTGCATAAAGTTGATTTTTTGAAAAATCATGAATATTATGAGCGCCATCATAAGACTTGGGTTAAAAATTTAATTGCGATGTTTTCATGCTCTATTGTACAAAACGGTCTGCAATTTCGGAATCGTAATCAGAATCATGTTCCGAAATGAAATCAGTCATAAAATCTGCATAAAGTTGATTTTTTGAAAAATCATGATTATTATGAGCGCCATCATAAGACTTGGGTTCGAAAATAAATTGCGATTTTTTCATGCTCTATAGTACAGAAAGGTCTGAAATTTTGGAATCGTGATGAGAATCGTGGTCCGAAACGAAATCACTCACAAATTTTACATAAACTTGAACACTTGAAAAATCTTCATTCTCATGGGCACCATTTTCAGACTTGGGTTCGACTTTTAGAAGCCATTTTTTTAAGGCTCTATGGTACAAATCGCGCTGAAATATTGGAATCGTGATGAGAATCATGGTCCGAAACGAAATCAGTCACAAAATATGCATACTTGATAAATCTTCATTCCTATGGGCACTTATTTCAAACTTGGGTACGAACTAAAGAAGTCATTTTGTCAGGCTGTATGGTACGAATTGGGCGGAAATATTGGAATCGTGATGAGAATCATGGTGCGAAATGAAATCAGTCATAAAATCTGCATAAAGTTGAATTTTTGAAAAATCATGATAATTATGGGCGTTATTATAAGACTTGGGTTAAAAATTTAATAGCGATGTTTTCAGGCTCTATGGTTCAAAACGGTCTGCAATTTCGAAATCGTGATCAGAATCATGGTCAGAAATGGAATCAGTCATAAAATCTGCATAAAGTTGATTTTTTGAAAAATCATGATTATTATGAGCGCCATCATAAGACTTGGGTTCGAAAATAAATTGCGATTTTTTCATGCTCTATAGTACAGAAAGGTCTGAAATTTTGGAATCGTGATGAGAATCGTGGTCCGAAACGAAATCACCCACAAATTTTACATAAACTTGAACACTTGAAAAATCTTCATTCTCATAGGCACCATTTTCAGACTTGGGTTCGACTTTCAGAAGCGATTTTTTAAGGCTCTATGGTACAAATCGCGCTGAAATATTGGAATCATGATGAGAATCATGGTCCGAAACGAAATCAGTAACAAAATTTGCATAAACTTGTATACTTGATAAATCTTCATTCCTATGGGCACTTATTTCAGACTTGGGTACGAACTATATAAGTCATTTTGTCAGGCTGTATGGTACGAATCAGGCTGAAATATTGGAATCGTGATGAGAATCATGGTGCAAAATGTAATCAGTCATAAAATCGGCATAAAGTTGAATTTTTGGACAATCATCATTTTTATGACCGATATTATAAGACTTTGGTTCGAAATTTTATAGCCATTTTTTCATGCTCTTTTGTACAGAACGGTCCAAAATTTTGGAGTCGTGATGAAAATCATGGTCCGAAACAAAATCAGTAACAAAATTTACATAAACTTGTATACTTGAAAAATCTTCATTCCTATGGGAAATAATTTCAGCCTTGGGTTCGAACTATAGAAGCAATTTTATCTGGCTTGATGGTACCAAACGGTCTGAAATATTTGGAAACGTGAATAAAATCATGGTTTTAAATGAAATCACTTCAAAATCTGCATTAAGTTGAATATTTGAACAATCATCGTTTTTATGACCGCTATTATAAGACTTGGGTTCGAACTTAAACAGTGAATTTTTCAGGCTCTATGGTTTAAAACGGTCTGAAATTTTGGAATTGTGATGTTTATTATGATTCGAAACTAAATAACTCACAAAATTTACATAAACTTGTACACTTGAAAAATCTTCATTCTCATGGGCACCATTTTTAGACTTGGGTTCGACTTTCAGAAGCCATTTTTTCAGGTTCTATGGTACAAATCGAGCTTAAATATTGGAATCGTGATGAGAATCATGGTCCGAAATGAAATCAGTCATAAAATCTGAATAAAGTTGAATTTTTGAAAAATCACGATAATTATGGGCGTTATTATAAGACTTGGGTTAAAAATTTAATAGCGATGTTTTCATGCTCTATGGTTCAAAACGGTCTGCAATTTCGAAATCGTGATCAGAATCATGGTCAGAAATGAAATCAGTCATAAAATCTGCATAAAGTTGATTTTTTGAAAAATCATGAATATTATGAGCGCCATCATAAGACTTGGGTTCGAAAATAAATTGCGATTTTTTCATGCTCTATAGTACAGAAAGGTCTGAAATTTTGGAATCGTGATGAGAATTGTGGTCCGAAACGAAATCACTCACAAATTTTACATAAACTTGTACACTTGAAAAATCTTCATTCTCATGGGTACCATTTTCAGACTTGAGTTCGAACTATAGAAGCCATTTTTTCAGGCTCTATGGTACAAATCGGGCTGAAATATTGGAATCGTGATGAGAATCATGGTCCGAAATGAAATCAGTCATAAAATCTGAATAAAGTTAATTTTTTTGGAAAATCATGATAATTATGGGTGCTATTATAAGACTTGGGTTAAAAATTTAATAGCGATGTTTTCATGCTCTATGGTACAAAACGGTCTGCCATTTCGGAATCGTGGTGAGAATCATGGTCCGAAATGAAATCAGTCATAAAATCTGAAAAATGTTGAATTTTTGAAAAATCATGATAATTATAGGCGCTATTATAAGACTTGGGTTAAAAATTTAATTGCGATGTTTTCATGCTCTATTGTACAAAACGGTCTGCAATTTCGGAATCGTAATCAGAATCATGTTCCGAAATGAAATCAGTCATAAAATCTGCATAAAGTTGATTTTTTGAAAAATCATGATTATTACGAGCGCCATCATAAGACTTGGGTTCGAAAATAAATTGCGATTTTTTCATGCTCTATAGTACAGAAAGGTCTGAAATTTTGGAATCGTGATGAGAATCGTGGTCCGAAACGAAATCACTCACAAATTTTACATAAACTTGAACACTTGAAAAATCTTCATTCTCATGGGCACCATTTTCAGACTTGGGTTCGACTTTTAGAAGCCATTTTTTTAAGGCTCTATGGTACAAATCGCGCTGAAATATTGGAATCGTGATGAGAATCATGGTCCGAAACGAAATCAGTCACAAAATATGCATACTTGATAAATCTTCATTCCTATGGGCACTTATTTCAAACTTGGGTACGAACTAAAGAAGTCATTTTGTCAGGCTGTATGGTACGAATTGGGCGGAAATATTGGAATCGTGATGAGAATCATGGTGCGAAATGAAATCAGTCATAAAATCTGCATAAAGTTGAATTTTTGAAAAATCATGATAATTATGGGCGTTATTATAAGACTTGGGTTAAAAATTTAATAGCGATGTTTTCAGGCTCTATGGTTCAAAACGGTCTGCAATTTCGAAATCGTGATCAGAATCATGGTCAGAAATGGAATCAGTCATAAAATCTGCATAAAGTTGATTTTTTGAAAAATCATGATTATTATGAGCGCCATCATAAGACTTGGGTTCGAAAATAAATTGCGATTTTTTCATGCTCTATAGTACAGAAAGGTCTGAAATTTTGGAATCGTGATGAGAATCGTGGTCCGAAACGAAATCACCCACAAATTTTACATAAACTTGAACACTTGAAAAATCTTCATTCTCATAGGCACCATTTTCAGACTTGGGTTCGACTTTCAGAAGCGATTTTTTAAGGCTCTATGGTACAAATCGCGCTGAAATATTGGAATCATGATGAGAATCATGGTCCGAAACGAAATCAGTAACAAAATTTGCATAAACTTGTATACTTGATAAATCTTCATTCCTATGGGCACTTATTTCAGACTTGGGTACGAACTATATAAGTCATTTTGTCAGGCTGTATGGTACGAATCAGGCTGAAATATTGGAATCGTGATGAGAATCATGGTGCAAAATGTAATCAGTCATAAAATCGGCATAAAGTTGAATTTTTGGACAATCATCATTTTTATGACCGATATTATAAGACTTTGGTTCGAAATTTTATAGCCATTTTTTCATGCTCTTTTGTACAGAACGGTCCAAAATTTTGGAGTCGTGATGAAAATCATGGTCCGAAACAAAATCAGTAACAAAATTTACATAAACTTGTATACTTGAAAAATCTTCATTCCTATGGGAAATAATTTCAGCCTTGGGTTCGAACTATAGAAGCAATTTTATCTGGCTTGATGGTACCAAACGGTCTGAAATATTTGGAAACGTGAATAAAATCATGGTTTTAAATGAAATCACTTCAAAATCTGCATTAAGTTGAATATTTGAACAATCATCGTTTTTATGACCGCTATTATAAGACTTGGGTTCGAACTTAAACAGTGAATTTTTCAGGCTCTATGGTTTAAAACGGTCTGAAATTTTGGAATTGTGATGTTTATTATGATTCGAAACTAAATAACTCACAAAATTTACATAAACTTGTACACTTGAAAAATCTTCATTCTCATGGGCACCATTTTTAGACTTGGGTTCGACTTTCAGAAGCCATTTTTTCAGGTTCTATGGTACAAATCGAGCTTAAATATTGGAATCGTGATGAGAATCATGGTCCGAAATGAAATCAGTCATAAAATCTGAATAAAGTTGAATTTTTGAAAAATCACGATAATTATGGGCGTTATTATAAGACTTGGGTTAAAAATTTAATAGCGATGTTTTCATGCTCTATGGTTCAAAACGGTCTGCAATTTCGAAATCGTGATCAGAATCATGGTCAGAAATGAAATCAGTCATAAAATCTGCATAAAGTTGATTTTTTGAAAAATCATGAATATTATGAGCGCCATCATAAGACTTGGGTTCGAAAATAAATTGCGATTTTTTCATGCTCTATAGTACAGAAAGGTCTGAAATTTTGGAATCGTGATGAGAATTGTGGTCCGAAACGAAATCACTCACAAATTTTACATAAACTTGTACACTTGAAAAATCTTCATTCTCATGGGTACCATTTTCAGACTTGAGTTCGAACTATAGAAGCCATTTTTTCAGGCTCTATGGTACAAATCGGGCTGAAATATTGGAATCGTGATGAGAATCATGGTCCGAAATGAAATCAGTCATAAAATCTGAATAAAGTTAATTTTTTTGGAAAATCATGATAATTATGGGTGCTATTATAAGACTTGGGTTAAAAATTTAATAGCGATGTTTTCATGCTCTATGGTACAAAACGGTCTGCCATTTCGGAATCGTGGTGAGAATCATGGTCCGAAATGAAATCAGTCATAAAATCTGAAAAATGTTGAATTTTTGAAAAATCATGATAATTATAGGCGCTATTATAAGACTTGGGTTAAAAATTTAATTGCGATGTTTTCATGCTCTATTGTACAAAACGGTCTGCAATTTCGGAATCGTAATCAGAATCATGTTCCGAAATGAAATCAGTCATAAAATCTGCATAAAGTTGATTTTTTGAAAAATCATGATTATTACGAGCGCCATCATAAGACTTGGGTTCGAAAATAAATTGCGATTTTTTCATGCTCTATAGTACAGAAAGGTCTGAAATTTTGGAATCGTGATGAGAATCGTGGTCCGAAACGAAATCACTCACAAATTTTACATAAACTTGAACACTTGAAAAATCTTCATTCTCATGGGCACCATTTTCAGACTTGGGTTCGACTTTTAGAAGCCATTTTTTTAAGGCTCTATGGTACAAATCGCGCTGAAATATTGGAATCGTGATGAGAATCATGGTCCGAAACGAAATCAGTCACAAAATATGCATACTTGATAAATCTTCATTCCTATGGGCACTTATTTCAAACTTGGGTACGAACTAAAGAAGTCATTTTGTCAGGCTGTATGGTACGAATTGGGCGGAAATATTGGAATCGTGATGAGAATCATGGTGCGAAATGAAATCAGTCATAAAATCTGCATAAAGTTGAATTTTTGAAAAATCATGATAATTATGGGCGTTATTATAAGACTTGGGTTAAAAATTTAATAGCCATGTTTTCAGGCTCTATGGTTCAAAACGGTCTGCAATTTCGAAATCGTGATCAGAATCATGGTCAGAAATGGAATCAGTCATAAAATCTGCATAAAGTTGATTTTTTGAAAAATCATGATTATTATGAGCGCCATCATAAGACTTGGGTTCGAAAATAAATTGCGATTTTTTCATGCTCTATAGTACAGAAAGGTCTGAAATTTTGGAATCGTGATGAGAATCGTGGTCCGAAACGAAATCACCCACAAATTTTACATAAACTTGAACACTTGAAAAATCTTCATTCTCATAGGCACCATTTTCAGACTTGGGTTCGACTTTCAGAAGCGATTTTTTAAGGCTCTATGGTACAAATCGCGCTGAAATATTGGAATCATGATGAGAATCATGGTCCGAAACGAAATCAGTAACAAAATTTGCATAAACTTGTATACTTGATAAATCTTCATTCCTATGGGTACTTATTTCAGACTTGGGTACGAACTATATAAGTCATTTTGTCAGGCTGTATGGTACGAATCAGGCTGAAATATTGGAATCGTGATGAGAATCATGGTGCAAAATGTAATCAGTCATAAAATCGGCATAAAGTTGAATTTTTGGACAATCATCATTTTTATGACCGATATTATAAGACTTTGGTTCGAAATTTTATAGCCATTTTTTCATGCTCTATTGTACAGAACGGTCCAAAATTTTGGAGTCGTGATGAAAATCATGGTCCGAAACATAATCAGGAACAAAATTTACATAAACTTGTATACTTGAAAAATCTTCATTCCTATGGGAAATAATTTCAGTCTTGGGTTCGAACTAAAGAAGCAATTTTATCTGGCTTGATGTTACCAAACGGTCTGAAATATTTTGAAACGTGAAAAAAATCATGGTTTTAAATGAAATCACTTAAAAATCTGCATTAAGTTGAATATTGGAACAATCATCGTTTTTATGACAGCTATTATAAGACTTGGGTTCGAACTTAAAAAGTGAATTTATCAGGCTCTATGGTTTAAAACGGTCTGAAATTTTGGAATTGTGATGTTAATTATGATTCGAAACTAAATAACTCACAAAATTTACATAAACTTGTACACTTGAAAAATCTTCATTCTCATGGGCACCATTTTGAGACTTGGGTTCGACTTTCAGAAGCCATTTTGTTAAGGCTCTATGGTACAAATCGCGTTAAATATTGGAATCCCGATGAGAATCATGGTCCGAAACGAAATCAGTCACAAAATTTGCATAAACTTGTATACTTGATAAATCTTCATTCCTATGGGCACTTATTTCAGACTTGGGTACGAACTATAGAAGCCATTTTGTCAGGCTGTATGGTACGAATCGGGCTGAAATATTGGAATCGTGATGAGAATCATGGTGCAAAATGTAATCAGTCATAAAATCGGCATAAAGTTGAATTTTTTTACAATCATCATTTTTATGACCGATATTATAAGACTTTTGTTCGAAATTTAATAGCGATTTTTTCAGGCTCTATTGTACAGAACGGTCCAAAATTTTGGAGTGGAGATGAAAATCATGGTCCGAAACAAAATCAGTATCAAAATTTACATAAACTTGTATACTTGAAAAATCTTCATTCCTATGGGAAATAATTTCAGTCTTGGGTTCGAACTATAGAAGCAATTTTATCTGGCTTGATGGTACCAAACGGTCTGAAATATTTTGAAACGTGAATAAAATCATGGTTTTAAATGAAATCACTTCAAAATCTGCATTAAGTTGAAAATTTGAACAATCATCGTTTTTATGACAGCTATTATAAGACTTGGGTTCGAACTTAAAAAGTGAATTTTTCAGGCTCTATGGTTTAAAACGGTCTGAAATTTTGGAATTGTGATGTTAATTATGATTCGAAACTAAATAACTCACAAAATTTACATAAACTTGTACACTTGAAAAATCTTCATTCTCATGGGCACCATTTTGAGACTTGGGTTCGACTTTCAGAAGCCATTTTGTTAAGGCTCTATAGTACAAATCGCGTTGAAATATTGGAATCGTGATGAGAATCATGGTCCGAAACGAAATCAGTCACAAAATTTGCATAAACTTGTATACTTGATAAATCTTCATTCCTATGGGCACTTATTTCAGACTTGGGTACGAACTATAGAAGTTATTTTGTCTGGCTGTATGGTACGAATCGGGCTGAAATATTGGAATCGTGATGAGAATCAGGGTGCGAAATGCATTCAGTCATAAAATCGGCATAAAGATGAATTTTTGAACAATCATCATTTTTATGACCGATATTATAGGACTTTTGTTCGAAATTTAATAGCGATTTTTTCAGGCTCTATTGTACAGAACGGTCCGAAATTTTGAAGTCGTGATGAGAATCATGGTCCGAAACGAAATTAGTCACAAAATATGCATAAACTAGTATACTTGATAAATCTTCATTCCTATGGGCACTTATTGCAGACTTGGGTACGAACTATAGAAGTTATTTTGTCTGGCTGTATGGTACGAATCGGGCTGAAATATTGGAATCGTGATGAGAATCAGGGTGCGAAATGCATTCAGTCATAAAATCGGCATAAAGATGAATTTTTGAACAATCATCATTTTTATGACCGATATTATAAGACTTTTGTTCGAAATTTAATAGCGATTTTTTCAGGCTCTATTGTACAGAACGGTCCAAAATTTTGGAGTCTAGATGAAAATCATGGTGCGAAACGAAATTAGTCACAAAATATGCATAAACTTGTATACTTGAAAAATCTTCATTCCTATGGGAAATAATTTCAGTCTTGGGTTCGAACTATAGAAGCAATTTTATCTGGCTTGATGGTACCAAACGGTCTGAAATATTTTGAAACGTGAATAAAATCATGGTTTTAAATGAAATCACTTCAAAATCTGCATTAAGTTGAATATTTGAACAATCATAGTTTTTATGACAGCTTTTATAAGACTTGGGTTCGAACTTAAAAAGTGAATTTATCAGGCTCTATGGTTTAAAACGGTCTGAAATTTTGGAATTGTGATGTTAATTATGATTCGAAACTAAATAACTCACAAAATTTACATAAACTTGTACACTTGAAAAATCTTCATTCTCATGGGCACCATTTTGAGACTTGGGTTCGACTTTCAGAAGCCATTTTGTTAAGGCTCTATGGTACAAATCGCGTTAAATATTGGAATCCCGATGAGAATCATGGTCCGAAACGAAATCAGTCACAAAATTTGCATAAACTTGTATACTTGATAAATCTTCATTCCTATGGGCACTTATTTCAGACTTGGGTACGAACTATAGAAGCCATTTTGTCAGGCTGTATGGTACGAATCGGGCTGAAATATTGGAATCGTGATGAGAATCATGGTGCAAAATGTAATCAGTCATAAAATCGGCATAAAGTTGAATTTTTTTACAATCATCATTTTTATGACCGATATTATAAGACTTTTGTTCGAAATTTAATAGCGATTTTTTCAGGCTCTATTGTACAGAACGGTCCAAAATTTTGGAGTGGAGATGAAAATCATGGTCCGAAACAAAATCAGTATCAAAATTTACATAAACTTGTATACTTGAAAAATCTTCATTCCTATGGGAAATAATTTCAGTCTTGGGTTCGAACTATAGAAGCAATTTTATCTGGCTTGATGGTACCAAACGGTCTGAAATATTTTGAAACGTGAATAAAATCATGGTTTTAAATGAAATCACTTCAAAATCTGCATTAAGTTGAAAATTTGAACAATCATCGTTTTTATGACAGCTATTATAAGACTTGGGTTCGAACTTAAAAAGTGAATTTTTCAGGCTCTATGGTTTAAAACGGTCTGAAATTTTGTAATTGTGATGTTAATTATGATTCGAAACTAAATAACTCACAAAATTTACATAAACTTGTACACTTGAAAAATCTTCATTCTCATGGGCACCATTTTGAGACTTGGGTTCGACTTTCAGAAGCCATTTTGTTAAGGCTCTATAGTACAAATCGCGTTGAAATATTGGAATCGTGATGAGAATCATGGTCCGAAACGAAATCAGTCACAAAATTTGCATAAACTTGTATACTTGATAAATCTTCATTCCTATGGGCACTTATTTCAGACTTGGGTACGAACTATAGAAGTTATTTTGTCTGGCTGTATGGTACGAATCGGGCTGAAATATTGGAATCGTGATGAGAATCAGGGTGCGAAATGCATTCAGTCATAAAATCGGCATAAAGATGAATTTTTGAACAATCATCATTTTTATGACCGATATTATAAGACTTTGATCGAAATTTTGTAGCGATTTTTTCAGGCTCTATTGTACAGAACGGTCCAAAATTTTGGAGTCGAGATGAAAATCATGGTCCGAAACAAAATCAGTAACAAAATTTACATAAACTTGTATACTTGAAAAATCTTCATTCCTATGGGAAATAATTTCAGTCTTGGGTTCGAACTATAGAAGCAATTTTATCTGGCTTGATGGTACCGAACGGTCTGAAATATTTTGAAACGTGAATAAAATCATGGTTTTAAATGAAATCTCTTCAAAATCTGCATTAAGTTGAATATTTGAACAATCATCGTTTTTATGACAGCTATTATAAGACTTGGGTTCGAACTTAAAAAGTAAATTTTTCAGGCTCTATGGTTTAAAACGGTCTGAAATTTTGGAATCGTGATGTTAATTATGATTCGAAACTAAATAACTCACAAAATTTACATAAACTTGTACACTTGAAAAATCTTCATTCTCATGGGCACCATTTTTAGACTTGGGTTCGACTTTCAGAAGCCATTTTGTTAAGGCTCTATGGTACAAATCGCGTTGAAATATTGGAATCCTGATGAGAATCATGGTCCGAAACGAAATCAGTAACAAAATTTGCATAAACTTGTATACTTGATAAATCTTCATTCCTATGGGCACTTATTTCAGACTTGGGTTCGAACTATAGAAGCCATTTTGTCAGGCTGTATGGTACAAAGCGGGCTGAAATATTAAAACCGTGATGAGAATCATGGTGCGAAATGTAATCAGTCATAAAATCGGCATTAAGTTGAATTTTTGAACAATCATCATTTTTGTGACCGATATTATAAGACTTTGGTTCGAAATTTTGTAGAGATTTTTTCAGGCTCTATTGTACAGAACGGTCCGAAATTTTGAAGTCGTGATGAGAATCATGGTCCGAAACGAAATTAGTCACAAAATATGCATAAACTAGTATACTTGATAAATCTTCATTCTCTATGGGCATTTATTGCAGACTTGGGTACGAACTATAGAAGTCATTTTGTCAGGCTGTATGATACGAATCGGGCTGAAATATTGGAATCGTGATGAGAATCAGGGTGCGAAATGTAATCAGTCATAAAATCGGCATAAAGTTGAATTTTTGAACAATCATCCTTTTTATGACCGATATTATAAGACTTTGGTTCTAAATTTAATAGCGATTTTTTCAGGCTCTATTTTACAGAACGGTCAAAATTTCGGAGTCGAGATGAAAATCATGGTCCGAAAAAAAATCAGTAACAAAATTTACATAAACTTGTATACTTGAAAAATCTTCATTCCTATGGGAAATAATTTCAGTCTTGGGTTCGAACTATAGAAGCAATTTTATCTGGCTTGATGTTACCAAACGGTCGGAAATATTTTGAAACGTGAATAAAATCATGGTTTTAAATGAAATCACTTCAAAATCTGCATTAAGTTGAATATTTGAACAATCATCGTTTTTTATGACAGCTATTATAAGACTTGGGTTCGAACTTAAAAACTGAATTTATCAGGCTCTATGGTTTAAAACGGTCTGAAATTTTGGAAATGTGATGTTAATTATGATTCGAAACTAAATAACTCACAAAATTTACATAAACTTGTACAATTGAAAAATCTTCATTCTCAAGGGCACCATTTTGAGAATTGGGTTCGACTTTCAGAAGCCATTTTGTTAAGGCTCTATGGTACAAATCGCGTTAAATATTGGAATCCCGATGAGAATCATGGTCCGAAACGAAATCTGTCACAAAATTTGCATAAACTTGTATACATGATAAATCTTCATTCCTATGGGCACTTATTTCAGACTTGGGTTCGATCTAAAGAAGCCATTTTGTCAGGCTGTATGGTACAAAGCGGGCTGAAATATTGAAATCGTGATGAGAATCTGGGTGCGAAATGTAATCTTCATTCATGTTAAATATTGAAATCCCGATGAGAATCATGGTCCGAAACGAAATCATTCACAAAATTTGCATAAACTTGTATACATGATAAATCTTCATTCCTATGGGCACTTATTTCAGACTTGGGTTCGAACTATAGAAGCCATTTTGTCAGGCTGTATTGTACATATCGGGCTGAAATATTGAAATCGTCATGAGAATCATGGTGCGAAATGTAATCAGTCATAAAATCGGCATAAAGTTGAATTTTTGAACAATCATCATTTTTATGACCGATATTATAAGACTTTGGTTCGAAATTTTGTATCGATTTTTTCAGGCTCTATTGTACTGAACGGTCCGAAATTTTGAAGTCGTGATGAGAATCATGGTGCGAAACGAAATTAGTCACAAAATATGCATAAACTAGTATACTTGATAAATCTTCATTCCTATGGGCACTTATTGCAGACTTGGGTACGAACTATAGAAGTCATTTTGTCAGGCTGTATGGTACGAATCGGGCTGAAATATTGGAATCGTGATGAGAATCAGGGTGCGAAATGTAATCAGTCATAAAATCGGCATAAAGTTGAATTTTTGAACAATCATCATTTTTATGACCGATATTATAAGACTTTGGTTCAAAATTTAATAGCGATTTTTTCAGGCTCTATTGTACAGAACGGTCCAAAATTTGGAGTCGAGATGAAAATCATGGTCCGAAACATAATCAGTAACAAAATTTACATAAACTTGTATACTTGAAAAATCTTCATTCCTATTGGAAATAATTTCAGTCTTGGGTTCGAACTAAAGAAGCAATTTTATCTGGCTTGATGTTACCAAACGGTCTGAAATATTTTGAAACGTGAATAAAATCATGGTTTTAAATGAAATCACTTCAAAATCTGCATTAAGTTGAATATTGGAACAATCATCGATTTTATGACAGCTATTATAAGACTTGGGTTCGAACTTAAAAAGTGAATTTATCAGGCTCTATGGTTTAAAACGGTCTGAAATTTTGGAATTGTGATGTTAATTATGATTCGAAACTAAATAACTCACAAAATTTACATAAACTTGTACACTTGAAAAATCTTCATTCTCATGGGCACCATTTTTAGACTTGGATTCGACTTTCAGAAGCCATTTTGTTAAGGCTCTATGGTACAAATCGCGTTGAAATATTGGAATCGTGATGAGAATCATGGTCCGAAACGAAATCAGTCACAAAATTTGCATAAACCCTTATACTTAATAAATCTTCATTCCTATGGGCACTTATTTCAGACTTGGGTTCAAACTATAGAAGTCATTTTGTCAGGCTGTATAGTACAAATCGGGCTGAAATATTGGAATCGTGATGAGAATCAGGGTGCAAAATGTAATCAGTCATAAAATCGGCATAAAGTTGAATTTTTGAACAATCATCATTTTTATGACCGATATTATAAGACTTTTGTTCAAAATTTAATAGCGATTTTTTCAGGCTCTATTGTACAGAACGGACCAAAATTTTGGAGTGGAGATGAAAATCATGGTCCGAAACAAAATCAGTAACAAAATTTACATAAACTTGTATTCTTGAAAAATCTTCATTCTTATGGGAAATAATTTCAGTCTTGGGTTCGAACTATAGAAGCAATTTTATCTGGCTTGATGTTACCAAACAGTCTGAAATATTTTGAAACGTGAATAAAATCATGGTTTTAAATGAAATCACTTCAAAATCTGCATTAAGTTGAAAATTTGAACAATCATCGTTTTTATGACAGCTATTATAAGACTTGGGTTCGAACTTAAAAAGTGAATTTTTCAGGCTCTATGGTTTAAAACGGTCTGAAATTTTGGAATTGTGATGTTAATTATGATTCGAAACTAAATAACTCACAAAATTTACATAAACTTGTACACTTGAAAAATCTTCATTCTCATGGGCACCATTTTGAGACTTGGGTTCGACTTTCAGAAGCCATTTTGTTAAGGCTCTATGGTACAAATCGCGTTGAAATATTGGAATCGTGATGAGAATCATGGTCCGAAACGAAATCAGTCACAAAATTTGCATAAACTTGTATACTTGATAAATCTTCATTCCTATGGGCACTTATTTCAGACTTGGGTTCGAACTATAGAAGCCATTTTATCAGGCTGTATGGTACAAAGCGGGCTGAAATATTGAAATCGTGATGAGAATCATGGTGCGAAATGTAATCAGTCATAAAATCGGCATAAAGTTGAATTTTTGAACAATCATCATTTTTATGACCGATATTATAAGACTTTGGTTCGAAATTTAATAGCGATTTTTTCAGGCTCTATTGTACAGAACGGTCCAAAATTTTCGAGTCGAGATGAAAATCATGGTCCGAAACAAAATCAGTAACAATAATTTGCATAAACTTGTATACATGATAAATCTTCATTCCTATGGGCACTTATTTCAGACTTGGGTTCGAACTATAGAAGCCATTTTGTCAGGCTGTATGGTACAAAGCGGGCTGAAATATTGAAATCGTGATGAGAATCATGGTGCGAAATGTAATCAGTCATAAAATCGGCATAAAGTTGAATTTTTGAACAATCATCATTTTTATGACCGATATTATAAGACTTTGGTTCAAAATTTAATAGCGATTTTTTCAGGCTCTATTGTACAGAACGGTCCAAAATTTTGGAGTCGAGATGAAATTCATGGTCCGAATCATAATCAGTAACAAAATTTACATAAACTTGTATACTTGAAAAATCTTCATTCCTATGGGAAATAATTTCAGTCTTGGGTTCGAACTAAAGAAGCAATTTTATCTGGCTTGATGTTACCAAACGGTCTGAAATATTTTAAAACGTGAATAAAATCATGGTTTTAAATGAAATCACTTCAAAATCTGCATTAAGTTGAATATTGGAACAATCATCGATTTTATGACAGCTATTATAAGACTTGGGTTCGAACTTAAAAAGTGAATTTATCAGGCTCTATGGTTTAAAACGGTCTGAAATTTTGGAATTGTGATGTTAATTATGATTCGAAACTAAATAACTCACAAAATTTACATAAACTTGTACACTTGAAAAATCTTCATTCTCATGGGCACCATTTTTAGACTTGGCTTCGACTTTCAGAAGCCATTTTGTTTAGGCTCTATGGTACAAATCGCGTTGAAATATTGGAATCGTGATGAGAATCATGGTCCGAAACGAAATCAGTCACAAAATTTGCATAAACTTGTATACTTGATAAATCTTCATTCCTATGGGCACTTATTTCAGACTTGGGTTCGAACTAAAGAAGCCATTTTGTCAGGCTGTATGGTACAAATCGGGCTGAAATATTGGAATCGTGATGAGAATCATGGTGCGAAAAGTAATCAGTCATAAAATCGGCATAAAGTTGAATTTTTGAACAATCATCATTTTTATGACCGATATTATAAGACTTTGGTTCGAAATTTCGTAGCGATTTTTTCAGGCTCTATTGTTCAGAACGGTCCAAAATTTTGGAGTCGAGATGAAAATCATGGTCCGAAACATAATCAGTAACAAAATTTACATAAACTTGTATACTTGAAAAATCTTCATTCCTATGGGAAATAATTTCAGTCTTGGGTTCGAACTAAAGAAGCAATTTTATCTGGCTTGATGTTACCAAACGGTCTGAAATATTTTAAAACGTGAATAAAATCATGGTTTTAAATGAAATCACTTCAAAATCTGCATTAAGTTGAATATTGGAACAGTCATCGATTTT
Organism: Hesperophylax magnus; assembly: GCA_026573805.1. Taxonomy (NCBI): domain Eukaryota; kingdom Metazoa; phylum Arthropoda; class Insecta; order Trichoptera; family Limnephilidae; genus Hesperophylax; species Hesperophylax magnus. Next base: position 20,667,323 of record JAIUSX010000080.1, read on the forward strand.
ATGACAGCTATTATAAGACTTGGGTTCGAACTTAAAAAGTGAATTTATCAGGCTCTATGGTTTAAAACGGTCTGAAATTTTGGAATTGTGATGTTAATTATGATTCGAAACTAAATAACTCACAAAATTTACATAAACTTGTACACTTGAAAAATCTTCATTCTCATGGGCACCATTTTGAGACTTGGGTTCGACTTTCAGATGCCATTTTGTTAAGGCTCTATGGTACAAATCGCTTTAAATATTGGAATCCCGATGAGAATCATGGTCCGAAAAGAAATCATTCACAAAATTTGCATAAACTTGTATACATGATAAATCTTCATTCCTATGGGCACTTATTTCAGACTTGGGTTCGAACTATAGAAGCCATTTTGTCAGGCTGTATGGTACAAAGCGGGCTGAAATATTGAAATCGTGATGAGAATCATGGTGCGAAATGTAATCAGTCATAAAATCGGCATAAAGTTGAATTTTTGAACAATCATCATTTTTATGACCGATATTATAAGACTTTGGATCGAAATTTTGTAGCGATTTTTTCAGGCTCTATTGTACAGAACGGTTCAAAATTTTGGAGTCGAGATGAAAATCATGGTCCGAAACATAATCAGTAACAAAATTTACATAAACTTGTATACTTGAAAAATCTTCATTCCTATGGGAAATAATTTCAGTCTTGGGTTCGAACTAAAGAAGCAATTTTATCTGGCTTGATGTTACCAAACGGTCTGAAATATTTTGAAACGTGAATAAAATCATGGTTTTAAATGAAATCACTTCAAAATCTGCATTAAGTTGAATATTGGAACAATCATCGTTTTTATGACAGCTATTATAAGACTTGGGTTCGAACTTAAAAAGTGAATTTATCAGGCTCTATGGTTTAAAACGGTCTGAAATTTTGGAATTGTTATGTTAATTATCATTCGAAACTAAATAACTCACAAAATTTACATAAACTTGTACACTTGAAAAATCTTCATTCTCATGGGCACCATTTTTAGACTTGGGTTCGACTTTCAGAAGCCATTTTGTTAAGGCTCTATGGTACAAATCGCGTTGAAATATTGGAATCGTGATGAGAATCATGGTCCGAAACGAAATCAGTCACAAAATTTGCATAAACTTGTATACTTAATAAATCTTCATTCCTATGGGCACTTATTTCAGACTTGGGTTCGAACTAAAGAAGTCATTTTGTCAAGCTGTATGGTACCAATCAGGCTGAAATATTGGAATCTTGATCAGAATCATGGTGCGAAATGTAATCAGTCATAAAATCGGCATAAAGTTGAATTTTTGAACAATCATCATTTTTATGACCGATATTATAGGAGTTTGGTTCGAAATTTTATAGGGATTTTTTCAGGCTCTATTGTTCAGAACGGTCCAAAATTTTGGAGTCGTGATGAAAATCATGGTCCGAAACAAAATCAGTATCAAAATTTACATAAACTCGTATACTTGAAAAATCTTCATTCCTATGGGAAATAATTTCAGTCTTGGGTTCGAACTATAGAAGCAATTTTATCTGGCTTGATGGTACCAAACGGTCTGAAATATTTTGAAACGTGAATAAAATCATGGTTTTAAATGAAATCACTTCAAAATCTGCATTAAGTTGAATATTTGAACAATCATCGTTTTTATGACCGCTATTATAAGACTTGGGTTCGAACTTGTAAATTAAACGCGAGTTTTGAGGGGACAGAACGAACTAGAACGTTTATTTTAATTACTTTTAAAACCATAGACAAGATAATCATAGACTACAGATCATTTTGATATAAGAAATTAACACCCCCACTTATCAAAATAATGTAGGTCAACAATACACATATGTATTACAAAAGGAATATGAACATTGTTAATTCTTTACATCCTGTATACCCAATAACTGCATAAAATAATAATGCTTAGTACTAGCTAAACCCTTTGTAAATATGTCTGCTGGCATTTCAGCTGTTTCCAAATATTTCAATGCTACAATTTTATCATTAACACATTCTTTACAAAAATGGTATCGTACATCAATATGCTTAGTTCTTTTGTTAAAGCTATTATTTGAAGACAACTTAATCGCACCCTGATTATCATTAAACAAAGATATGGTGTATGACTCATCGGTTATTTCTTTTGACAAATTACTTAAATAAATAGCTTCCCTACAAGCTTCAGCCACACCCATATATTCGGCTTCAGTGCTCGAAAGAGCGACGGTTTTTTGCTTTTTAGCTTCCCAAGAAATAATACATCCAGCTAAACTATAACATAAACCTGTATAAGACCTCTGATCTATGATATTGTTTCCCCAATCTGCATCAACAAATCCTTCTAATTTTGAATTACCATATCTAGTATATTTCAATCCAAAATGTTTAGTTTTCTTAACATATCTTAAAATTCGTTTAGCGTATAACCAAGTTTCCTGGTTATAGCAATTATTAAACTGACTCAGAAAACTTACTGCAAAAGCTATATCAGGTCTTGTTAACACCGCCAAATACATAAGTCCGCCAATAAGCTGCTGATAAGGTATTTGACTTTCACAATTTTTTTGTTTCTTTGTTAATATTCAATTTAGCCTCTAAAGGTGTATCTGCTACTTTACAGTCTGCCATGTTAAATCTATTTAACAACTGATTAACATAATTCTCCAGGCTTAAGGTAACTGTTCCATTAACTTTATCAATATTAACACTCATCCCTAAACAATTTTTGACTTGACCTAAATCTTTTATTTTAAATTTTGAAGCCAATATATTTTTCAAATATTTACATTCAACATTATCATCTGAAAACACAAAAAAATCATCTACATACAAAGTAACTATTGTCTTTTTATAATCCTTAATTTTTGTGTATAAACATGGTTCTAACATGGAGCGTTTATAGCCTATACCAACAAGACATTCATCGACCTTCTTGTACCAGGCCCTTGAGGATTGCTTAAGACCGTAAATAGCTCGATTCAATTTAAGTACTTTATTATTATCATTTTGAGAATCTAATAAACATTCTGGTAATTGCATGTAAATTGTTTCCTCAAGGTCCCCGTTCAAGAACGCTGTAGTAACATCTAGATGTGTAACATCTAATCCAAGTTTGACAGATAATGCGAATAACAATCTCAAAGTTGAATGTCTAACAACAGGCGAGAAAGTGTCTGAATAATCCACATTTTGCTTCTGCATGTAGCCCTTGGCTACTAAACGTGCACGGTATCGAACATTATTACTATTGTCAATCTTTTTCCGTAACACCCACTTGCACTTTACTACAGTTTTACCATCCTTTGGCACATCCACCAGCTCCCATGCATTATTTTCTTTAAAAGAATTAAGTTCTTCTTTCACTGCACTTAACCACTGTTCTTTTTCATTTCCCTGTAATGCTTCTTCCAAAGATATTCCACTAGCATCATCAAACACACCCTCAGGAATACACGTATTTAGCATCCCATACCGTTCTGGCTTCCTAATGATTCTGCTGGATCTAATACGCTGCTCAGGTGAATCAGAAGCATCTTCATAATCACTAGGAGTGTAAGTATCGTCTGATGTATCTTCGACTAGTATATCCTCTTCTAAGGTTGTATCTTCTGAACTTGATGTATCTTTGCAACTAGTGTCCCCCACTGGACATGATTTTTCTCCACTCTCGGTAATTGATATATTGACCTCTGGGTTCTTTTCATCTTCCATGAAAATGACATCTCTACTTGTAAGAATACATCTTTTAATGGGATCGTAAATTCGGTATCCTTTAATATTGTCGGCATAACCTACCAACAAATTTTTTTTAGCCTTAGAATCCCACTTAAGTCTTTTTTCTTTTGGTGTGTGAACCATCACCTTACTGCCGAATATGCGCACATGACTTAAATCTGGTTTTTTGTTTGTCCAAAGTTCATACGGTGTTTTGTCATTCAAGCCTGATGCTATGGATCTATTTCTAAGATAGACAGCAGTATGTGTTGCTTCTGCCCAAAACTTCTTAGGAAGTCCTGCATCGAATAACAAACAACGAGCTCTTTCTACAATGGTACGGTTAATGCGTTCACTCATCCCATTTTGTTCAGGAGTGTGCGTATTGGTTTTTTGATGTAAAATACCGGCCTCCTTTAGGTATTTTTCAAACTCATTGCTACAAAACTCTAAGCCATTATCTGTCCGGAACGTTTTAATCTTTTTACTATGCTGATTTTCAACTAAAGCCTTAAATTCTTTAAAGAATTTGAACGACTCACTCTTTGCTTTCAGAAAGTAAACAAAGGCCATGCGGCTATAGTCATCAATAAAAATTAGGAAGTACCTCGATCCTCCAATAGAGTTCTCTTCCATAGGTCCACATACGTCTGCATGAATAGTGTCTAATATGCTGGTGTTCCTTGTTCCTGTATGAGTAAATGGAAGGCGTGATTGTTTACCTTCACAACATACAATGCATGTACTTTTGCCAAAAACTGCTTTATCATTATATGACACACCAGTCACTGCACCTTTGTTCATCTTATCCATGTCTTTACAATTTAAGTGACCCAATCTCCTGTGCCACACTTCACCAGTACTAACACCAGTTGATGATGTAAACAAACATTTCTTCTTTTCTGTTCTCAGTTTATATACACCATCTGTCAAATCTGCTATAGCAACTAATTCATTATTTTTATTATAAATATAGCAGCATTTTTCATTGAAGTTCACTGTATTTCCATTTTTAATTAACTGACTCACTGACAATAGGTTAGTTGTCAATCCTGGAACACAAAGTACATTCTTGACAAGAACTTCAAATTCACTTTTGTGGTTTTTTGTTACAATAATTACATCACCTGAACACGACACTTTCAGTTTTTCATTATTGGCAATAACAATTTTTTCATCTATTTTGTGATCCGCAACATTCTCAATCCATTCTTTACTTGTGGTCAGGTGCATGCTTGCACCTGAGTCAACATACCAATCATTTTTGTTAAATTGTCCACTTAAAAACACCGCACTGAATGCATTAGTTTGTTGACGTTGAAAAACTTTCGCATTCGTGTTTTCATTACTCGGACATTGATTTTTATAATGTCCTGGTTGTTTACACCGGTAACATTTCACATGACTTTTGACATTTACATTGACATGTTGATTAGTTTGACTTTTGTGAGTGGGTTTATTTTTCTTATATTGGTACTTCTGCGAACCGCTTACGAATGCACTGCCAGCTTCACTGTAATTGTGACGGTCTGTCACTTCCGTTTCCATGTCGATGAGTTTCGTTCTAATGGCGTCCGTTTTAATTTTGATTCCTGAATGCTCGATTGCCATTATCATTGGCATAAATTTTTCTGATAACCCAGCCAACATAAACAACCGACCCACTCATCACTGATGCCAAATCCTGTCCCACTCAATTTCTGACCTGTCTCGACCATTTGCGTTACATATGATTGCATTGAAGCACAGTTTTCCAAGCGAATAGAGATCAAATTACGTAACAGGGCTATTCTTCTTGTAAATCCAGAATCATCAAATAATGACTTTAACTTGTTCCATAGTTCCAACGTAGTTTTCACATCTTTTATATGTACATACAACGCACTGTCTATAGTCATAATTAGTTTGGCTTTTGTTTTTGCATCATCTGCGGCTTCTAATATCTTCCCGGTAACTGGCTTGATGCTATGCTGCAAATCCTCCAGAATTAGAAAATTCTCCGCGGCAAAGGTCCATTCGTTGTAGTTCTCCCGGCCTTTAAGTTTTGGAACATTTACTAGATAGTTCGACGCCATTCTTGCAAACTATTATTGCATTCACTGAATAACACTTCCCTAACTTTGTTTCAACACGTTATTGAGAAAAACAACTGTAACTTTTACTTTTAAAACGAAAGACGCTGGGCTCATAACCTGTAAATTAAACACGAGTTTTGAGGGGACAGAACGAACTGGAACGTTTATTTTAATAACTTTTAAAACCATAGACAAGATAATCATAGACTACAGATCATTTTGATATAAGAAATTAACAGAACTTAAAAAGTGAATTTTTCAGGCTCTATGGTTTAAAACGGTCTGAAATTTTGGAATTGTGATGTTAATTATGATTCGAAACTAAATAACTCGCAAAATTTACATAAACTTGTACACTTGAAATATCTTCATTCTCATGGGCACCATTTTGAGACTTGGGTTCGACTTTCAGAAGCCATTTTGTTAAGGCTCTATGGTACAAATCGCGTTGAAATATTGGAATCGTGATGAGAATCATGGTCCGAAACGAAATCAGTCACAAAATTTGAATAAACTTGTATACTTGATAAATCTTGATTCCTATGGGCACTTATTTCAGACTTGGGTTCGAACTATAGAAGCCATTTTGTCAGGCTGTATAGTACAAATCGGGCTGTTATATTGGAATCGTGATGAGAATCAGGGTGCGAAATGCATTCAGTCATAAAATCGGCATAAAGTTGAATTTTTGAACAATCATCATTTTTATGACCGATATTATAAGACTTTGGTTCGAAATTTTGTAGCGATTTTTTCAGGCTCTATTGTAAAGAACGGGCCGAAATTTTGAAATCGTGATGAGAATCATGGTCCGAAACGAAATCAGTCACAAAATTTGCATAAACTTGTATACTTGATAAATCTTCATTCCTATGGGCACATATTTCAGACTTGGGTACGAACTATAGAAGTCATTTTATCAGGCTGTATGGTACGAATCAGGCTGAAATATTGGAATCGTGATGAGAATCATGGTGCAAAATGTAATCAGTCATAAAATCGGCATAAAGTTGAATTTTTGAACAATCATCATTTTTATGACCGAAATTATAAGACTTTGGTTCGAAATTTTATAGCGATTTTTTCAGGCTCTATTGTACAGAACGGTCCAAAATTTTGGAGTCGTGATGAGAATCATGGTCCGAAACAAAATCAAAAACAAAATTTATATAAACTTGTATACTTGAAAAATCTTCATTCCTATGGGAAATAATTTCAGTCTTGGGTTCGAACTATAGAAGCAATTTTATCTGGCTTGATGGTACCAAACGGTCTGAAATATTTTGAAACGTGTCTCAAAACCTGCATTAATTTGAATTTTTGAACAATCATCATTTTTATGACCGCTATTATAAGACTTGGGTTTGAACTTTAAAAGCCAATTTTTCAGCCGCTATTGTGCCAAACTTGCTGAAATTTCGTAATCGTGATAAGACAAATGGTCCAAAATGAAATCATTCATAAAATCTGCATAAAGTTGAGTATTTGAAATATCTTCATTCTTAACCCAAGAAACAATGAATCTATGGGCTCTTCGCGGCACGTCTGAAAAGTTCCATTCTTTGGTAGGCACGTTCAGCACCATCGCTGCATCTTCGAGGAAGTCTATCCATAGGAGGGTGTGGTTTTTTTATGCGTTTTGTAGCACTAAGAACTCGGTGGAGACTGACCGGTTCTGTATCTTCACTTCTACTCTGTTACGGAGGACTAGCTGGTCCTGGGTATGTCCGTCAGCAAGTTCGATGGTGAGCCTTTTCCGTGTGAAATGGTAGCCCTCTCGGCTTAGCAGCACGTATAGTTCTTGGCTTGCGACGCTTTCCTTAGCACCGGTATCCAAAAAATCCGTTCCGACGTTTCCTCCCACTTCGATGTTTACCGCAGGCCAGTGTCACTGGACTGCCTGGGCCGTACAGGTGTTGAGGGCGCAGAATTGAGCATTCTTCATTTCTCCTTGGTTGGGGTTGCAGGTCGGCATCTGCTGCATATGACCCCAGGTCGATTACAACCGTAGCATGCCAGTGTGTTTTGTCTTCTGCTTGGCCATGTCCTGTCGTTGGAGTGAGGTTCCGGATCGCGCTCCGCTCTCGAGGCTGCTTCCGGCAGGCATCTGTGGTTTGCCCGAATATTTTGTAGTTCGCACACCTTGGGCGTGTTCTGCGGACATTATTTCTCTGATTGTCCTCATTTCAGCGAGTTTTCTCCGCATCGTGAGATCTAGGCATCGTTTCACGCTCGGCGATCATCTCCTCGATGCATCGTGCTTTATTGAGCATTTCTGAGAAGGTCTGAATGTCCTCTCTTGGCATCCGCTCTCTTATTTTTCGGTGCAGGAGTCCGTATATAAAGTCGATCTTCTGGTAATGAACAAGCCCGTGGCTCGTGCTCTTTCTTGATTGGTTTCACACAAGTCCATGTTCACCTTGTACGCTTGTCGTCTCGGCGCGAATGTCTGCTTGAGAAGATCTTGAAGATTTTGACGATGAGAAGATTTTGACGCCGGTTTTGACTCCTTGCCACCACGGCGAAGCCACTTCTTAGAGGAGTAGGGGTAGTCCTTCCAAGGCGTTGTCATCTGGTATTCCCTCAAATGTTTTGTACAGCGTTGCCGTCAGGATGAATCCTTCTGTGGGTTGTTACATCCATTGAACCGAGATGAACAGTGAGCGAGGTTTTTTATCCTCGCGCTCTGGAATAACTCACTTTTCCGTGTAGGTTCCGTTTTATCACTTTGTCTTTCACTTTAAAAAAGCTGTCACGTTGGGCGCCACCTGTGTCAGGGTATTTGTAAGAAAATATCCTTTTAGCGTTGGTCAGTTTATTTCTTTTACATACAGGGTTCACAGTTTACAGTAAAAAAACAATGATCACTAACGTTCTCACTAAACACTTAAACACAGCGCAATAGCCACAACAGAGGACCCGTGGTCTCTTAGTTGGTTGGAGGTTTTCCCCACAAGTAATGTCCCCGAGGGAGCTGTTACTTGAATTCCCAAGGAGGACCCAGATGGTTCTTTCGACTTGGTACTGGGGAGGGTTTTACTGGGCAATGAATACTAGGATTCTGTTGCTAAGTTAACCAGGAGACTGGATACTCTGACTCCATATAGGCCTGCATTGTGTTATATACCCTTTGGGCAGGGCAGTACCAGCCGCTGACGGAGAAGTTGGGGTAGCTCGGCCAATGGGGTGTCTTACTGTACGGGGGGTGGACTGAAAGTGGCCGAGCGAGACGTCGCTATGCGTGTGAGGGAGAAAGTATTCGGATCCGTGCGTCGGACGAAATACCGCGCGCTACGATGTATTATTAATATTTATTTTAGAAATTGTTTTACAATTATTCAAGATACAACATATACATAAAAATATTTGTCTTTTGTAATAGCTTTTATGTTCAGGAATAATTACGAAAAAGGTTTTTGGGATATTTGGAACAGGTGAAAAGGTTTTATTCTTGAGATGTGACTAAAGGTAATTTCGTTATGAAGATAAGTTTATCGTCAATATAATATGCAATTAATTCTGTTACACCGATGAAAGAAAAGAATGAATATTTTCTAGGATCAAACTCAAAGGGAATATTTTTCGGCTTGGTAAATTTTGAATGTAAGAGTTATAGATATCTGGGTGTAAAATTCCTTGTTTAGAAAATACAATGGCATAGATTGAAGAATCAATTTGTTGGTAAAAGTATTCCGTTGTCTCCACAGACATATGGATATTAATAGACGAGAAGTTAAAGGCGAGGGGTTAAACCAATAGTTGCGGGACGCAGAGAGGAAAGCTGACTGTGATTCGTCAATAAACCAATCTGACAGTAAATAGGCATCTCGCATTATAATATCACCATTTAGTTCTTAAAAGTAAAATCTGCTTTTGAATGAATAGACATTTTTACATGGGAGCGCAAATCTCTCGCCACGTTATGAACAAATTTGCGAAGTCCAAATTCGGCAAAATAAATTTCTTCTATTTTCAGAGTCTAATATTTTGTTTACGTATTTAGTTAAGACACTTTTATAAATGTTCATAATTTACTTCCCAGCAACCAACCATGAGCACACTTGAGATTCGCTACATTCGACCAATATTGGAGGGTTGTCACAACCGCTCTGTTCCTATTAATAATAAAATAATGAAATCTTTAAGAAAATATATAACATTTCACTTTTAAGAAGATAATAGAAATGTAAAACAACTAAAAAAACAAATGAAATTATATTCACACAGCTTTTACCAGCGATTCCTAAGAGTATTAGGAGGACATCATTTTGCCGTCCGATGACACTTTTTCAATTAAAAACAAAAACATGTTTTTCTATCACACATCGCCACTTGGTATAACCTAGCGCATTACGTGATATGCACTCCTTCTCGTTCCAGCAGTACCGTACATGCGAAATAACGCGCGTACCTAACACGTGGTCCGTTGCGACGTGTGATAGAATGATCCAAAGATAATATATGATCGGTGGCGACGTGCGATAGAAAAATATAATATTTTTAATTTGAATAGATAAAAAATATAATATTTTTAATTTGAATAGATAAAAAATATAATATTTTTAATTTGAATAGATAAAAAATATCATTGGACAGCATTGATGACACATACATTTTTCATTCCAAACATGCTCACTGTATCCAAATTTTACTTCCAAACATACCAATTTTTCAAAATTGATAACCAACCATTTATCCTATATTAAGTGTTTTTTATGAGTTGTGTAAAATTCAAAACTCGTTTAGTAATAACGCCATAAAAGTGGAATAAATTTAAAAATGATTGGTTTATTATCCTTTATTAATACGACTGAGTTCCAGCAAGATATAACAAATGAAAAAATAGAAGTTCCAAATGATACGATTATGTATGTTATCAAAGTGCAAAAGGCGAAGGCACATCCCTGATTCTTATGCAAACGGCTTTGTGTTTCGCGTCCAGACGTATCTCGATGTGATAGTATATGTTTCTACACTGATCCATATTATACGATATGAATAAGCTTAAAATAAAGTAAAATAATGCTTACATATGGAATGTAATACGACAATTGGGTTTAATCTCTTTTTCACATCTATTTTTACAAGTTTTCATAGCACAAGCCACCATTTTGCCGTGTTATTTCGTAAAATGCCTCGACCATAGCTCGACGCTAGTTCGCACAAGAATGATGACGTCAAATATTCTAGATTCACGGGAGGCCATACGCGAGCCAATCCGGCTCCAATGGAACCGGTATGGGGAGTGGGGAATTATACGCTTAAAATCACTTAGGGCAAGTCTACTAATATTCATAGGTCTTTCTTTAGATTCTAGGTTGTCTCAAATAATTAGTTTGTTTGCGAAGAAAGAATGTTTTTTTAAATTTCTTCACTGTTTTTTTTTATCGTTGTCTTATTTGAACAAATTATGTATTTTATAATGTTTATATTCATAATGGTTAAGTTTAGCAAGGGTAGTAATAAAATTAGACCGAACATCAGAAGTCCCGTGTTCAATTCCCGTCGGCTTCATTTATTTTTACTCAGGAGATATTTTCAATTTGTATGGATATTTCAAAAGACTAATTATTCCTTATAATAATTTGTTATCCTTTGTGCTATGCATATAAAACCTTGTCTTATAAACATTAGTTAATCATTAAACAATAATAGTTTTGTTATTGCGTAAATTAGTGAAGTGTTTTATAGAAATTTCCTGTCATCTCTCTTTAGAGTCTTCACCGCCGCTGTTTCCACCTGTTGTAATATATGCTAGTTTTGTTATTAACCACTAAGTCTTATCTCCAGGAAAGGAATGCGTGGGGAGGGGAGGGGAAGGAAATAAGGTAATTATAGAAATGAAATCTCTTTCAAACTTCGCTGGCTCCTCCACTTTACTAAACAATAAACGGTGAATAGCAATCCCAGCAAATCCATCGTCCCCAGCGTGTCCACGCTATGCCCCTATAGCTGGCCACCCGTTTCATAATACATACCTTGGCCTACACGGACCTTTCACGCCTGAAGGAAAACGAGTTGAGTCTTCTTACCATTACCAGAAATCGCTCCAGCATCCTCACCTCCGGAAATCTACTTTACTGTCTGTTGATGGGTAAATAATTGCATCCCATACACGATGCTAACGCGAAAATGTGTCGTGTAGGTTTCGTCTGATGATGTTCATTCATTCCCACGCGCTGTACATAGAATATACCTACACTTCATCACTTAGAAGCTGGTGTAACTCCGCCAAGAGTGTGTACTAGTTGGCTTACGTCAGCTTCCAGTTCGACACCACTGGAGTATATGATAACGCTACGAATTTATCCCCACGGAATATTGCGTTGACGTCCCCTCCACATAACCTTGCAGGAAACTTGAGATACCTTCGGCTGAGACGCCTCTGACTGCGGATCATCCACTTGCATTCCACGTGGTGTTTCTTTTCATTTTATCACCCATGCCTTCTTATACTGCATAAAACCGCGGAAGGGAATTACTTTCGTAAATCAGCTCAGTCTATATTGACGTCCCCTTTCACACGATAGCGTAAGAAAAGAAACCCCTCTGACTCGTCCATATTTGTGGGATACGGGTTAACAATGACACTATCACCTTCCACCAACTATGCAGTTTAACCGTGGGTCTCATGTTATTTCTATCTGATGCGACCTCAGTCCATCATCTTCATTTTTTCCCATCTATATTTTTCTTTGATCCGACTATTGGTTCTGATGTCCGACCATAGGGCTATCGTGAAATTCCTTTAATACTGTGGGAATTCGTGAATTTGATGAATTAATAATTTTATTATGATTAAAATTATTAATATTGATTTTAATCGACAAGTTTCTAAAAAGATATGGGATAAACTCCGTTAATTTTTATGAAAGGAATAGTAAAAATGATTTTGTAAGTTTAGTAACGTCATTTCAGTAATACGTTTTTCAATAAGTTTGGATCTTAATTGTTAAGAAAATTTCTTTAGGAGTTGCTTTATCAAAATAGTGAGTTTTAGTAAAGCAATGAAAATAAGATTTTTAATATACATATATTTAGATTCATGAATGCCGTACAATGTTTTTTGTAACTCTAAAAGTTCATCAGTGTCTGAAAAGTTTGATAATATTTCAGCACAGATAGGCTTAGATGGTCTAGATCGGTTGAAATAGGATATGCCATATTCTTAGACATATTATTTATAAAGAATAAATCGTGTTCATTTAAACTATAAATAGTAGGTTCATTTTTATGAGAGTAAAATCTCATTTTAACTTTCGTAAGTATCATTACTGGCTGACAGGCCTGAATTATTAAAGCCAAATTGCGATACCCGCTCAGCTATTCCAAGTAGAATTAAATTTGTAGGTAATAATAAACTCACTACTAATTACTCTATTATAATATTTTGGTAGATTATACATGTTAACAAGTCACTTTTTTTAAACATATTAATATTCTGTTCACATAAAATATTCTCTGTTATTATAACATTCTATACCTAAATAGAATATATTTTATATTAAATACTTCCTATTATCATAAACACCTCATACCTCGATTTCTGCCAGGTCTTATACAAACCTAGTATTCATTCAACTATTATTACACTAGTAGATATTTATTTTGATTATGTTTTTTCTCACTGCACTTCTATTAACAACTGTATAACTATCAATAATATTTTTGTGAACACATTACTTGTTCTGTAATTTATTTCTAATATTCTCCTGTGTACCACTGTATTCTTATATTCCGATGTATCATTCTATTGTAAAAGCCATTTCATGGCTTTAAAAAAAAAAAATTATTACTACTGCTTTCTGAAGATATTGATAACGTATCATCTGTTTGTAAATATTATTTTCTATTTCTAAATTCTTTGATGATAGATTAAAAAGACAAGTTTCTAATTTAACATGATTTGTTTAAGATCAATATCAATAATGTCCGGGGAAGTTGAATTTTCCTCTTCGGTTTTAATATTTATGGGAATACGAGACAAACAATCCGCTTTAGAATTAATTTTACCTGGTTTGTATTCCATTTTGTATTCATACTCTTCGAGTGTTAATCGCCAACGGAACAGCTTACTACTGGGATTGGTAACGATAATTAACCACTTTAATGGTCTATGATCAGTGTAAACTTTAAATTTTCTTCCGAAAAGAAAAGGAGGGATGTTTACTATAGCCTAAACAATGGCTAATAGTTCGTTTTCATAGGTACTGTAATTACCATCTGTGCTATTTAAAGTTCTGGACGCATCAGATATTTGTAGATCTTATCTAATTTTGCCTTGACTTAAAACCGAGCCGATCGCACAAATTCTTTTGTAAATTCACAGTATTGTGAAATAGGATAAGAAATTATTTTTTTTTAATTTTAAAGTATCAAAAAACATTTGCTGCTCGGTTTTTCAATCGAATTTAATATCGTTCTTTAAAAGGCTAGATAAAGGTTTTGTAATTTTACTGAAGTTTTCAATGAATCTTCTGTTATATCCACCTTAACCTAAGAATAATTTTATTTCTTTAGGTTTCCTTCGAATATGAAATTCAGAGTCTGCGTTTATTTTATCTAGATTAGGTTTAACATCTACGTTAGAAATTAAGTAACCTTGATAAGAAACATCTTTTCTTATCATGAAATGACATTTATATGAATGAATTTTTAAATTATTATCAAGTCTTTGAAATATGGCTATATTTTTTTTAAAGTGCGGAGTCTTTAAGAACCAGATTTTCATATATTTTTTAAAATTGAATTAAAAAACATTTATTATACAAAAGCGGGTAAGGGCCTCAGCATGGATAGAGCAGTAAGGCTCGAATAACCTAATCATATTTTATTTAAAAATATATTCTAATGAACAGATAAGGACAAAAGGTAAAGCTTCTAGGTACATCATATTTCTTACGGCTATCCCAATTAACTATTAGAAAAGTTCATACATTCAAATACTTGTGGACTTTACGTAATGTAAATTATCCTACCTAGGAGACAGACAGATGTGATATTTAAATGTAGGTGTAGTGAAATTTGTCTAAACAGAACGTTTTTACTGGCGATTTAAAAAGGATTATATCGTGGATTTGTTAAATGTTACGTGGAAGTTTGTTGTTATACATATGATTTAAATACCATTGTATCGAACATGAAAACATGATATTATTGCATTAAATATTATAAAATTTGCAATTTGAAAAATGCATCAAAATATTCGGTTACAAGGCGATTCAAGCCGGAAAAAAAAAGAATATTAAACACCTGACGCTGACTCATACAAACGCACAAATCACAAAAAGTCTGAATCTAACATGAAACAGTTCAATAACCCTATTTTTACAAAGTGTTGACGAGCAGCAGTCGCTGGGCAAATTGTTATTGGCGCCTAAAACCTGCCTTTTGAAAAAACGTAAACATGTTTTTGCAAGCTGAAGCCACACAAACGCTGGTAGAAAGACATTATAAATACCCAGTCAAAACTAAATATTGGGCAGTCAAATTTCAAAAATCAACACGAGTGGACGGAACACCTAAAAAGCGACCTGTTAATTATAATTATAAATTCCTGAGTGTCAACTGAAATCGGTAGTGGCTTCTGTTCCTCCATCACGGCACAATCATTTTAAAGATTACAACTATTTCTAACGAGCTCTTTACGGCCGGCACTTTATCAGCTGAGTCAGACGCACCTGTCATCATTAAAATAATGGGGCGTCTCCGTGTGCCGGCTCTTATAATCAACCGACTAAACTGCCCACTGCCAGTGATCACCTAGAGGCTGGCCAATCCCTGCTGCATTGATGCTGACAACCTAGAGGCTGATGAATTCCTCCTGGCTACCGACGGAACCAGACACAGATGCTGAAAACCTAAAGGCTGACGAATACCTGCTGACAACCGACTGAACTGCCCACTGCCGGTGATCACCTAGAGGCTGGCCAATCCCTGCTGCATTGATGCTGACAAACTAGAGGCTAATCAATTCCTCCTGGCTACCGACGGAACCAGACACAGATGCTGAAAACCTAAAGGCTGACGAATACCTGCTGACAACCGACTGAACTGCCCACTTCCGGTGATCACCTAGAGGCTGGCCAATCCCTGCTGCATTGATGCTGACAAACTGAAAGCCGGCCAATTCTTCCTGGCTACTAACTGAATTAGCCATTGATGCTGAAAACCTGGAAGCCGGCCAATTCTTCCTGGCTACCAACTGAATTAGCCATTGATGCTGAAAACCTGGAAGCCGGCCAATTCTTCTTGGCCACCAACTGAATTAGCCATTGATGCTGAAAACCTGGAAGCTGGCCAATTCTTCATGGCTACCGACTGAATTAGCCATTGATGCTGAAAACCAGGAAGCCGGCCAATTCTTCCTGGCTACCAACTGAATTAGCCATTGATGCTGAAAACCTGGAAGCCGGCCAATTCTTCCTGGCTACTAACTGAATTAGCCATTGATGCTGAAAACCTGGAAGCCGGCCAATTCTTCCTGGCTACCAACTGAATTAGCCATTGATGCTGAAAACCTGGAAGCCGGCCAATTCTTCCTGGTTACCAACTGAATTAGCCATTGATGCTGAAAACCTGGAAGCTGGCCAATTCTTCATGGCTACCGACTGAATTAGCCATTGATGCTGAAAACCAGGAAGCCGGCCAATCCTTCCTGGCTACCAACTGAATTAGCCATTGATGCTGAAAACCTGGAAGCCGGCCAATTCTTCCTGGCTACCAACTGAATTAGCCATTGATGCTGAAAACCTGGAAGCCGGCCAATTCTTCCTGGCTACCAACTGAATTAGCCATTGATGCTGAAAACCTGGAAGCCGGCCAATTCTTCCTGGCTACCAACTGAATTAGCCATTGATGCTGAAAACCTGGAAGCCGGCCAATTCTTCCTGGCTACCAACTGAATTAGCCATTGATGCTGAAAACCTGGAAGCCGGCCAATTCTTCCTGGCTACCAACTGAATTAGCCATTGATGCTGAAAACCTGGAAGCCGGCCAATTCTTTCTGGCTACCAACTGAATTAGCCATTGATGCTGAAAACCTGGAAGCCGGCCAATTCTTCCTGGCTACCAACTGAATTAGCCATTGATGCTGAAAACCTGGAAGCCGGCCAATTCTTCCTGGCTACCAACTGAATTAGCCATTGATGCTGAAAACCTGGAAGCCGGCCAATTCTTCCTGGCTACCAACTGAATAAGCCATTGATGCTGAAAACCTAGAGGCTGGCCAATTCTTCATGGCTACCGACTGAATTAGCCATTAATGCTGAAACCTAGAGGCTGGCCGATTCCTGCTGGCTACCAATTGAACTGGCCACTGCTTCAGCAGTCGCCTACGCCATTTGCTGTATCGTATGGCGTGATGATGCACAATGTGCTCCAATCTGAAATTATCGCTGAAAAGATTCCGATTGTATCAGTTTTCTATCTGTGTTTTAAATCCCAGTTGTATTGAAATACATATAACTATTTCTTGTGAATTGGGTTGGCTGTAAAAAATAGTAAATACCTATAAGCTACACCCCTTTGTACGTTCTGTATACTAGTACAATACTTGCAATTAAAATGTGAATTTTGATTCGAA